>OX438595.1:1200000-2400000 GCA_949316135.1 Choreutis nemorana
ATGCCTGCCTGGTCTTTAATAAAAAAATAAAAAAATCACCCCATTAAACTAGTGGTAAATGGTCATCGTAGCCTATGATTGCAATACCATGGATATAGCCTGCGAGAACCTCTAAACACTGGAGAATGGCGGGCTTGCGGTCAAATACCTGCCTGGTCATGAGTAAAAATAAAAAAAAAGTTTAAAAAGAATTATTTATAAAGAAATTTACTGTCCGAACTCAATGGTCAGTATCTTTATAGGCTTTGAAGGAATTTAAATAGAAATACAACCTTATAATACATATAGGATACCATAATAATTATTTCCGACTCAGTGACGTGGCTTGTAAACGTTGGTATAGATTTTTAAAATAAATAATAATAACCACATCACGATACACACATTGACTCAGCCCTGCACTACGATATAATCTTGTAACGCAGGCACTGAGCAAAGATATGGTATAAACAACATATATAAGAATACGACATCCAAGACCGCATGTAAGAAATTTTATTTAAAAAGTAAAGTGAATAAAAACTTGTTTTGTTTAAATAAACTTTATATGATTATCAATAGTTTGCAGCGAACAAAACCAAGTCACAAAGAGAGAAAATGAAACCACCCGATCGTGGTCCGTTGAATTTTTATAATTATAATATTTGTTAATTCAGCCGAATTAAATCGAAAGAAAAAAGTTCATTAAAAAGTGTTTAACTGGCTCGGTATATAATAATTACTATCCTTTAAACACTACCATTGTAACTAAACAGGGCTTTAAAGCAAAAAAGAGAAACAGCAAATCTGTCGTTTATACACAGTCAGGTCATAAGTATTGTCACACAGTAAAAACTTTTCTTTTAGAATGCTGGCCACAAAAAAGTTTATTGAATTCGAATTTCGATTTGTCCATGAAAATAAAAATGGATACTTTTTAGAATTTTACTCGTTTTTAAATATGGAGTGGACGCTTAAAGAACACCCGTGTTGCAGTTATTGCCAATTCAAATTTTTGACATACTGAAAAATTTGAATATAACCAAAAGATTCCTTTATCGTACCATCAAACGATACAATGAAGACTCTAGTGTAGATGACAGGTCAAGAAGTGGTCGCCATCGGTCTGTTAGGACTCCAGCAGTGATGAAAGCTGTGAAGGCGCGAATTCAAAGAAATCCCAAACGTAAGCAGAAACTGTTGGCCCTTCAGATGGGGTTTAGCAGAACCACGGTGAAAAGGGTGTTAAATGAAGACTTAAGGCTTCGGGCATATCGAAGAAAAACAGGACATCGTTTGAATGCTCGTCTAATGGACCTGAGACTGAAGAGATGCCGCGCTTTGTTGAAGCAGTACGCGGGAAAAAATAGAAGAGAGCTACAACAAACAAAATGATAAGGTGTACGCACACAGTAGTGAAGAAGCGAGCAACCGTATTCCACGTGTCCAACGAAGTCATTTTCCATCCTCGCTCATGGTATGGTTTGGAGTTTCTTATTGGGGCTTAACAGAGGTACATTTTTGTGAGAAAGGTGTAAAAACGAATGCATTTGTGTATCAAAATACAGTCCTGACGAACCTTGTGGAACCTGTTTCTCATACCATGTTAAATAACAGGCACTGGGTATTCCAACAAGATTGGGCGCCAGCTCATAGAGCGAAGAGCACACAAGACTGGTTGGCGCGTGAAATCGACTTCATCTGGCACGAAGACTGACCCTCCTCCAGTCCAGATTTGAATCCGTTAGATTACAAGATATGGCAGCACTTGGAGGAAAAGGCGTGCTCAAAGCCTCATCCCAATTTGGAGTCACTCAAGACATCCTTGATTAAGGCAGCTGCCGATATTGACATGGACCTCGTTCGTGCTGCGATAGACGACTGGCCGCGCAGATTGAAGGCCTGTATTCAAAATCACGGAGGTCATTTTGAATAAACTTTAGTGTCAGAAGAATCTATGTTTTGTTAAGTTCATTTTGGTATATAAATGGTAACATAATGAATAAACTTGTTTCAATTATTTTATATTAAACATGTGACAGAATTTATGACCTGACTAGGTATATACTGCCTTTTGCGACTGCAGTTACAAATTTGTATGAATCTCTGTAAAGCGCCTGTAACGGATCGATGAGGAATTAAGATTGCTCATACAAAATCACTGTAGTGGTCTATGTTACTTGACGTGTTGGAAAAATATACGAAATCACGACGGACACACTGGTTCTAGTTAAAGTTACGGTAGTAGTTTGAAAACTAATAGATTCAGAGTATAGTATGCATTAGTGTGTACAATGCAAAGATCTCCCAAAATAACTAGACACATGAAGTGTCAGAAATAGTCCCTGCAAAATATCTGACTGTCTGGACTTTATGCATGCCATGACAAGCTGTTCTTCTTGTTGGTTTAATTCTCTCCTTTTGCCGGGAAAGGCAAAGAGCTTTAGCCCATACAGCACAAGTCTTCCGTGTTATATATTCTTCTTTCTTAATTGTTTCTACAGTAACATGCTAGTGATGTTACTGTAGGCTTCATTGTGTTACTTGGGAGATGACGAAAAGGGCAGCCAAATCGTCGTATTTCACTTTCTCCACACTTGTATAGCACTACAGATGTTCACTGGTTAAAACACTAGCATTTTACACATTAAACTCTGCTGATACACAAGAAAAGACGATAAAATAAGAAAGTTTCAACCGCCACTCCCCGATCCCGCCAAGTTACTCCGCATGACAAGCCGTGTTAAAATTGACAGTTATTTAGTTTTTAGATTTTCTCATTAAGATCGCTTGATACTTCTTTCTCTAAGGTTCATAAAGTTCAATTTCTTTGATCGTGTGTTCGTTTCTAACAGAGAAGTATATATTTCTTTGTCTCCATCCTGAATTGTTGCATTTTTAATTGTTCCTTTTTTAAGTGAATTTTTGTATCGGATTGTGCATCTACAGAATAATAGTTCGATGTTACATTTCCTAAAAACGGCTGACATGACATGCACCGGACACAATAATTGGCTTTCCCTTTGTGCTGTCGATGAAAGGGATCCGTAACAATATGAAAGAAGCCGTAAAAAACTGAACTGAAAAAAAAATTAATTTCAACCAATTCGATATATTGCAGTTTAATCCGAAACGTGTGTCGATGATATCATTTTTGAAATTAATGCATAATTCGTTGTAATAAATTGCCTAATTTAAATAAATATAAAGTTCTATGACTCTAATTGTGAAAACAATAACCATAAAAAATATTGTCTTAACTTAAATTTGGTGTCTCTTAATATTAATAAATAAAAATAAAATAAATAAAAAAAAACACAAATATCACTTCATATTTGACATTTGACCCTTGACATTTGAACCTCGACCTTTGTGGCGCAGTGGCGTAATCAGCCGACTGCTGCGCTTGAGGTTCTGGGTCAGATACCCGCGGTGGCGGAACTTTGTGTTATTCCCGTGACGCTGTGTTTTGATGCAAGACGAATTGTTTTGCTTACCGGTCTTGGATGTAGTATTCTATCTACGTACTTATTTTATACCATCTCGTTGCTTGACACCTGGGGCACAAGTTCTTGGGATACCTACAGCAGGGCTGAGTCGACTTATGCTTGTCATGATGTAGTTTTTTTTTTTTTTTTTTGATATGATGAACCCTCGTTTCTGTTTCATTCGTTCTGAAAAATTTTGTATTTTCATGTCCAATCTAATTCTGTTTTTCACACTCGAACTATCGGAGTACAATTTCTATTATTAATATTTCATAAAACGTTAAAACTTTATAGCCGGTTCAATCGCAATTTTAGCTGATGAAAAACGAAAGTTCTTTGTCCGAGGGAGTCCGTTTTAATTTTGTTTCGAATCAATTGTAAACAAAACTCATTGAAACAAAGATCGTAGTATTGTTTTAAATATCTTTGAGGTTAGATTAAATTTATTTTCTTGTTATGTTGCATTCATCATTATTTCTTTAATTAATCATTCATCATTTTATTTTACAAATATTTGGGGAACATACAGTTTTTAATTCTTACAAAAAAAAACATTATTAAAATTAATATATAAATCAACAAAGCTTCCACTATTTAATAAAACTAATAAAACGTAAACTGGTACTGTAGTATGACTATTATATTATAAAAAATGTATTCACAAAAAAAAAACAGCAACACTGGAAACTGTGCAAAAAGCAATGAACAATACTGTGCTCTTCTAACCCGTATGAATACGTTTTATCAAATTTTTAAAACACGCAAGTGATTCTTTAAAAACATTCACCTCAATAAATTTATTGTTGTAATTAATACAGGCGCGAAATAAAAATTCATTACTGCAACTCATTTTAGTAATTCTTGTATGGCAAGGGCAGAACTTGTCTGTGTCATGTGCAAGACACATTGTTACAGATGTATTCTTATCTATGTAGTTTATATCACATCGTTGCTTTGCACTTACGACACAAGTTCTAACGATACTTACTGCAATGCTGAGTCAATGTGTGTGTATCGTGATGTGGTTTTTTTATATTTCAACACTCTGGCGTTATTATTTTCTAAATTTGGATCGATAACAAGTGATTTATGGAAACATAATTTAAATGTATCATTTTCTTTTTACACACTGCTGTTGAATTCTGATTCTGACCGTTATTACCAACATACTAATGGGTAATTTTGATTTAGGTATTTTTATAATTTTATTACGTATATCTGGTTTTATAGCCTATACTGCGAGCCTGTCGCGTGTTGGGTTTGATTGAAAATTTGGTTAAACTGTCTTATTGGTATCATTGTATTTGTCTACAGGTCTCCTTGCTTGCCTGACAAGGCCAGCCATGAACGAGATCTACCTATTGTCGGTTTCATATGTCGCACTCGGCAACTTCATCCTCTTGGAACTAACAACTACCGGAGTCAACGTGTACAGGTGAGTTTGATAACATTTTTCTGGCTAGACGACTTAATGCGTAATTCACTTATATGGAACGTGCTCTCAACGCATTTTCAATCATTTTCGGGTTGGATTTCGATTAATCCTTTATAAGCAGTTGTTTTTAACAACGCCAATGAAAAAATTAGGTTTCTAGCTCTGAATGCTTAGGCTGCGTCTTGATGAGACAGTCAGTCAGACTTTTTCGTGTTACGTATATATGTAAATAAGCACACATTCGTATTACAATCTCCTGAAACGGGAAATAAGTATATTTCTCTCTCTCTTTCTCTCGATCAAAACATTTTCTAAGAGAATTGTGTCACAAGACAAATCAACACACAAAAGTCAAAAGTCAAAAATGTTTTTATTCTATTTGACTTATGTATTTGTAGTAATTATCTTTATTATATTTTTTTTATTTTTATATTATATAATTAAAAAGTAACTAAGAATGTTTCTTTCCGGAATTTTTCACCGTCGATATAGTATTCCGAACCGATGGCAGTAAAAAAAATGACGACTTCATAGTGCTTATTTCAAGTCAATACACATTTAACAACATTTTACTGAATAGTGTGTAATTTAATTATAAATTATTATAACAGAATCGTTCATTTCAAAAACCTCATAAGTCACGAAATCAAAACATTTCAGAAATCAATAAAAACTTTTTCATACATAAACAAATTATTTTTAAAGGTCTTTTTATGTTCAATTTAGTATTTGAGTGGTAAAAATTAAAAATAGTGTATAATCTTTACAGTTTATTAACAGAAATAATGAAAAAAAAAACTGAAAAACATTTCTTGACTTATGTTGTTTTAGCGAGAAATAGCTTTAGTAGTATATAATTTAACCAAAAAAATCGTAGTCATAATATTTTTAATTGCTTATAATTAAGAGTTACAGTTTAAAAATAATCTTACTAACATCTTACATGTATTAATTTGTCATGTTTTAATATCTTTATGGTACATAGTCATATTCTCCATCATTCTCATCTGGATTATCTTCAACATTTGTAGTTGGCCAGCTAAAAGTGTTGTTATAAAGTGGCATATGCTCTTCCAGAATGCTATCTTTAACTTGTTTTAAATCGTCAAATTTTTTTATTGATGGGCACTTTCAAATCGTAGGCTTTGGTTGATGGAAGTGAAACAGAAGTTGTTATTTTCTTTAATAATCAAAATGAATCAATCCATCAATATATTCCTCGGTTATGATAGTTCCTTTTCGATCTGAATCACACTGAAGACTCATGTATGTCGAATAAGCATCTACCTTTGAGGAACCATTTTCAGCAAAAAAAGCATGTTGGAACCGACCGATTCTGTTATAATTAAATTACACACTATTCATTAAAATATTTTTAAATGTGTGTTGACTCGAAATAAGCACTATGGAGTCGTCATTTTTTTTTTACTACCATCGGTTCGGAATTCTACATCGACGGTGAAGAATTCCGGAAAGAAACATTCTTAGTTACTTTTTTAAATATTCAAAATACTATAATTGTCTATAACTACTTGCAAATACGTTGGAAACACACTTAAGGATATCGATTTTTTTTTTTTTTTATGGAAAATTTCTAACTAATATGGAGATACATGAGCAGTGGTCAGCTGAATAGATAGAAGATCGAAGTCGAAATTGTTTGTTATAGGATTTTAAATTACTTGACATTTATCGTTTGAATTTTGGACGATCCACACCAATATCTTTATAAATTATAACCAGTGTGTCACCCTAACCAATGTTATTGTAAAGTTTTATTAAGATCCATTCAGTAGTTTTCGCGTGAAAGAGTAACGAACATCCATCCATCACTTTTATAATATTAGTAAGGATGAAGACATAAAATACGTTTATTATGGATTGCTATTTAGTGAAAAAGTTGTAAGTTTATTAAAGAGCAGATTGCTAGAGTTAGTATCATTACAATCACATCATTATTTCGCTTACCGGTCTCTGGTGTAGTATTCTTATCTATGTAGTTTATACCATATCATTGCTTAGCACCTTTGACACAAATTCTTACGATACTTACTGCAGGGCCGAGTCAATGTATGTGTCGTGATATTGTTTTATTGTTAATTTTTATAGATTTCCGTTGGCTCGTAAATATTTTTCCAAACCTAACACTGACAAGTATTGTTCCACCTGATATAGTACGTATAGAATCGCTTTCAAAGCTTTGTAATTAGATAGTATTGACCCGGTATGTTACACAGCGCTTTTGTGTTCATAACACATGACGGTGATGTTTATTTTCAATTTCGCATCCCCCTGTTATAACCCCGATGCTAAATATTGCGACTTCGCTATTTCTCGGTTTTCTCGAAGATCCCTATTTCTTCTGATTAAGTTCGTTGCGGGTCCCAAGACAGCCGGTAGGGCGTCCGGGCACAGCCTGTGCGTCATTGCACAGCTGCATTATTCGTTGATTGTTCGATCAAAGGAAGCCACTGTTGATCCTGGTGAACAGGAGTGGCAGTGGTGGGACGAGGGGTGGGTGTGACCCAATTTTTTGTGTAATGAAATCTTTTGACAACTGAATGCTTTTGCATTTGAAGTAGATTTAAAATCGAATCGTATCAAAAGTATTTGCTTTAATATTAGTTTTTTTTTTAAATAGTTAAATAGTTGTAGTGCAATCTCTCTTAATGTCTGCAAGATATGCAAATGTAAGTTATATTATTAATTAGATTTAAGTAAACTATTGAATCGTAGTTTTTTTTTAATTTGAAAATTTTAGCTAGTAAAATGGGAGTTTTTTTTTGGGAGCTTTAAAATTTTAAATTTTTATATATATTTGCCGATATGCTTCGGTTTTTGGATTTCCAAGTTTAAGGGGTCAAAGCCGAGGGGATCACTCTTCTCCTATGTAACTCAATAAAGCCTACAGTAACAGTACAAGCATGTTACTTTAGATTCACCTTTCCATCTATCAATTTCATTCTTTTATAATTCATCTCTTCTTTTCATCCCTTATCAAAACTTTATAAAAAATATTACTTGACACTGGTAAATAACTCAATGCTAATGCCATAATATTAAAAAAACAAGCCCAGTTCTTTTTGTTCGCGTCCTATTATAAGGCGGTAGTTTTAAAACTTTATCTAAATTAAATTTGAGGTTAAAAGTGTTGTTTTGATGTAAAATTACAGCATAGCATTTTAATTAAATACTCTTACTTCGTGATGCGAATAATTTGATTAATGATAATGCAAGTTTAATGCAAAATTATGTGTTAAAAGAATTAAAAAAATTAAATTATTACTTTTACTGCTCATTTATTTAACCACTGCAAATAATAAGATCTCGCGATTTTATATTTAAACTAATTATAAAAATGTTTGGTTTCGTTAATATGTATAAATATATATTAATATGGGTTAATAGTTAATATATATTTGAGAAAACCATTTGGTTTAATATGACACGAGGTAACACGATCTCGTAGTCGACTACGGACTACGAACTTACTACGATGCTACGACAGGCGTAGTAAAACGCAGTGAGTCTCTAAAACAATTACTTTTCGCTTCATTGATTGGTAGCTGAAGGAACAATTGAAACTTTGTCTAACATCAAATGTATCACGCTTTGAAACATCTTGCATCATCCTATGAAAAGCTTTACCAAAACCTTTTTCATTGAATGCAAAAACTGGGATATTGAATGAAGGCCTCCATCAATACTGTTTTCATTGTCTACCAAAACGTCGTTCTGAAAACTTAAAAATCGAAAATTTTCCAGCCCGTTCACTAACAAAGAGGCTGGAGTCGCCTGGGAAAACTCTGGTCTATTGTTTTTACCTGATGCTCGCATATTGCACACCGGCCTTCCGATCGACTGGACACTAGTCCGTATAGAATGGTGAGACTTATTGCGGCCACAGCGCCGAGCGGGCAGCCTAGCGTGGCGTGGAGGTGTCCTGCCTCCTTACACCAATGTCATTATTCCGCTTTAATCCGAACCTAAAAAAAAACATGAAAGTGACATGTCCTCGCGCTTTAGTTTTTTTTTCCATGTTAATGTAGTATCAACGCTTGTGGGATTAAGGCTTGAGTGCCGGTCGAACCCTACACCATGAAATATACCGACGCTCAGTAAACGCTTACCCGATCGCTTGTACGCTACGCTCAGATCGGACACTCTGGCCGTACACTTAAGCCCAGGGAAATAACTTCAACAAGCCAAAATGTAGCTTAACACCCTAGATTAAGATCGTTTTCTAATTAACAAACGACCGTAGAAATCTGCCAATCACTTCACACTGTTTCCCTCGAGATAATTTACGCCGTAGAGGAATTTCAAAAGGCTGTGATTTAAAAATTAATTTATAGTTTTTCGTTTTTTTATTTTCATCTTATCTCACTAAGCCTTGGACCGTTTTGGACCTTGAGCTTTTGAATTAAATGTATGTAAATAACACAGTACAAACACATTTTGATGTTGTACCAATCTTCTATTAAACATGCTTGATTAGTTAATACATACATTCAATAAATTCAAAATATAAACTGATAAACTTTCATAGTAAGAACCACAAGATTTTTTTTTTAGGATATTTATATTTATTTATACATGAAATTAATTAGGAAAAAGTCAAAGAAAGATATTATTTTATTCAAATAGACTTAAAATAGGTACTTTTAAATCGTCATCTTTTTTTACTACAAGTGAAGAAAAAGGATGCAACAAATAAGACACTGTCAAAGGAACGAAGAAATGCAATTTTTATTTTATTTCTCTCGCAGCCAAAGGATTCAGGACGGCTAGTTTTGAATGGAAACAAATTCAAGTCTTTTGATTTTATTTAACGTGGACTATAGCTTTGATATTTCATTTAGTTTTATTTTATTTTATTTATTTATTTGTTCACCAACATCATTACTTTGAGGTAGTTTACAATGTTTGGATATAAATCTGGGTATAATTAGTATACATGTTCTGTATAGGTTTACGCCAATTAAAGGTGATTACATCATTAGCCAATAAGACAAAAAACCGTTAATTACAAAAAAAAAAAAAAAAACTTTAATTAATGATAATGAATGCAAAATAAAAACGAAATTACGAAAATAACAAAGATTTTATTTTTATTTTATCGACAGTTTCTCTGAGTTACTTTTATTAAATGTCGATAGATAAACTCCTCCTATGATATATCTTATCATAGTAATATATATTATATATTATTGTATGTCATAGTAAGATATATTATTATATGTCATAGTAAGGTATAGACTCAAGAAATTTTGGGATTAAACTCAACAGTGACTGGTGAAAGATGACAATACGAAAAATTTTACGATAGTACGTTTTCGTATATATTTTTGTATGCCAGTGGATGTAGTTAGTTTGTTACGTGCCTTGAAATACACGCCTACAAGAAGAGGGTTCGAGTCTCTGTTTACCGTAAGTTGCAGCTGCCATGTTCTTCATTGTGCCTGGATTGTGGCAGATTCGCAAATTGTCACGTAACCCAGTAGACAACACTGTGCAAGATTTTCAATGCGTTTAGCATTATAAAATGTTCATCTAATAATTCAATTAAAAATCAAGTTGATTTGAAAGTGCTTCTATTAATTCTATTCGAATAAAAACATTTTGACTTTGACTATAACAGCGTTCTAAAAACACGACTGTCATGGTGGAAAACTTACAATATTGTCGACTTGTCATCGAACTGTCGCGACAACAAAATGTTAAGTGTCAATTTATGTAATTGTCGCGGTTATGCCTATAGTTACAAGACGAAGTTCATCGGTGAACAATTATGGATTTTTCTGCCGGTACTTTCCTTAAAATCAAAACAGTCAGTTTTAAGCCAAGTCAGTAACTACGCTACGCTATGAAATTAGTTTGACACATGGACTTTTGTCCATTTCACAAAGAAGATCGTGACCCTTTTTGATACTTGAAAAAATATACAAATTATGAATATAATGAGAAGAATGTATAAGTCTTCACTTGAACACGCCATCAAAACTTTTTGGAATAAAGATTATTTTTCTTTTTGTTTTGGTTTTGTTATAATGTATACCCTTTTATGGTTACAACACAGCACCTTATAGTCACCAAGATCACCAAATTTTTTTTTCATGGGACATAAAACGTAAATCGAGATATATATTTTTGAATGAAAAAAAAACTCATATATTTTTAATGAATCTATCCATCCTGATTGAGTTTTTTTCTGTATTAACAACGTTATAGGTTTTTTAAAACAGCGTTATTTCTGCCCATTGTTTTATCTTAATTTTAGTTTGTGCGCATCGTCGGTTATTGACCTTGATTAACAGCGTGAATTTAATGGCAATTAAGATTATTGAATTTTTCATTTTGTTGCGCCTTTTACATTTGTCACTTAAATCATCCAATAACCATTGTTGTTATATAAAATTTCGAAAGATCATTTATAAATAAAATGAATTCTTAAGGCATTAATTCAAAGTAAAAAGTATTGTTTTTGTATCAGAAGAGTTATAATACAGATCGACAAAGTTATGTTGCGGAAACTCAACCAAGCATGATTATTAAAAAAAAAACAACTATTATACAAACACACGGCCAAGGACCAACCTAACCTGGACCTGGATCTGGTACGGACTTACCGCTCTTATGTTGTACAGCATTAGGGTTTATGTCGCACTTTCAATGTGAAGCTTTATGCGTACATTATGTTTACAAACAGCGCATGTTGTCCCGATCCCGCAGTAAACAACTCTCGGCCTACAACACAAACAAGAAGTTATTTTCGTAGCATTTGAAGTTTTAAAACAAATAAAAGGACCCTACCTCTCTTGCTACCTTTATGTTTTTCGTTTCGTCTACATTTATGTATTTTTATATTTTTTTATTAATTTACAAAATCCACAGCTCTCATTACAATAAGAAATACAAAAAACAAAAATTTTTATGTAGAACATTGATTTTATTGGAAGCTGACAAAAATATCGATAAATAAATGCATGATTCTTGCCTGTGCGTGTAAGTGAAAGGATTGTGTTAGTGTGTGTGAGTGTGAGTGTGAATAGTGTGGTGTGGTGAATGGTGAAATAGAGAATAAGGGCTTAATTACTATACAGTGGGATTCAATAATTGTAAGACCTGTTGTCTGAATACTTCCTTACCAAGGTGGAAAACGTCAATGGAGCTGAATCGTTTATTAAAGCTTCGTTAACAGAATAAATAATAATAACAGAATAAAACTAAATCAAGGGGGTTGTATCTCCAAGGCTTAGGTGCGTTCGGTCAACGCACCTCCCGGAGGGCTGCCCCTAACATGAAGTTATATACTATAAATTTGTTTTGTCCAGTAAAAAATCATTCAAACAATATGTACCCCATACTTAAATAATTATAAAAATTAATTTGTTATAATAAATAGACACATTCGATTCCTCGGTAACTATTTTAAAAGATTAAAACAACAACTTGTTGCTGGAGAAAAAAGATGTTACTTCATCTCGAGATCGTGATTAACTATAGGGAATTATAATATATAATTTGAAATCACGCTTATGACTTCCTGTACTTGTCTCAACCTAGTTCGTATACGTATATGAAGCAATGAACTGGAACGGAAAAGGTTTCTATGTAATTGTGTTGGCATACAAAAAATTATTTAGGAATTTTAATATTTAAAATACAACCTTATTTTACATATAATACAATTTCAGATAAAAATAATAATAACCACATCACGACACACACAGTGACACAGCCTGCCAGTAAGATTGAAAAGTCTTGTATAGCAAACAACATATATAAGAATACCACATCCAATACCGGTAAACGAAACAATACGTCTTGCAAATAACAAAATTTTCCACTACACCCCCGGTATTCAAACCTAAAACCTTTAGCGTAGCAGTCGGCTGTTTATACCATTGCGCCACAGTGGCTGTCAAATGACGACGAAAATGATAGATTATTTTATTATTATTTCCTGAACAGCTTTGTCTGGGTGCATCTTGATTATTCTAACAGTAGACTGGGAAGCTTTCATATAATGATGTATGTTCGTACAGTTCTTGTAGAGCTGTTACTATTGGATTATTATGAAATAGTAATAAACCTGCAGACCGTTATTTTGTTGATGGAAGCTTGAAAATTGTATTGAATATTCCTGTTTATAACATGACGTAAGTCTAGTAACTTGAAAATAAATCACATGAAAATTTTTCAAGTTCCACGGTTTTTTTTAAATTAACGTCATTCTCTGTTTTTTTTTTTGTTTTTATTTGGCGGCCATTTTTCATGTACTATATTCTCTAGTCAAGCCCTTTCATTTGATACCCGTTTTGAGGGGGTTGTGAAAAAAAATGTAGTCCGCCATTTTTTTTGCGGCGGCCATCTTGGATATATAATGATACTGAATATATTATGTATTGTCATCAGAACTCAATGCGTGTGCCAAAAATCAGGTCGATCTGTCAACAGGAAGGGGGTAAAATTTCAATCACTAAATTTGACCCAAACATACTGGTGAAGCTAAATAAAACAGTGTAAATATCTTAATAACGGAAAACATGATCGTGATCGGGTGCTCTTTGTGTGAAATTGCCCATTAGGTTACACAACTTCCATCAGTGAATCTTTTTCGATCGCATTTCCCGTACATAGCATTATTCATTGCATCCTTTGTACTTTAATCAAATTTAAAGCGATAGCCTTGAAACCATACAAAATAGCGTCGAAAACTAGAATTATTATGCTTTACAAATTGTATGTTGTTATGGAAAAATATTGTATTTTGAACATTTAAAAAAGCAACTACGGTGGAAATAGCTATACAAACCGGCGGTGATAGTAAAAAAAAACGATTTGAAAGTGCTCAGCGTATTCCAATAAAATCATTTTGCCTTTTTATACCTTTTTAACTTAAAATAAAGACAGTGTACATTCGTTTTAATTTTCTTATTTTAAGTACTTAAATAAAACGTCACATCAGTCAGGACTGCGGTCACTTGCCTAGTTGTTAATAAAAATTAAAACTGTACGTAAATGGATATAGATTAAAAATATTAATTATTATTCCTAGCTCCAACTCGTTGTCACATATAATATAGGGAATGAAATATTCAAACACGGTCTAACAAAGATCAATTCTAATTGTAATTGAATTAATGAACTCAATCGGAAAACTTCTCGGTATAAAAAACTTTAATTATATAATAGTCCTTATTTATTAATATTATAAACGCGAAAGTTAAGTGTAAGGATGCATGGATGCTTGTTACACTTTTACGCTAAAAGGACTGAATGGATTTTAATGAGACTTAACAATAAAATAGCTTGGGTATCAGAATAATACAAAGGCTATAATTTATCAAGATATTGTATGAAATGACCGACATATAAAGATAAATTTCAAGACATTAAAATCCTATTAGAACCATTTTCTACGTCTATCATCTCATGTATTCAGTTGCCCGCTGCTCATGCATTTTCATACCAATTAGGGATTTTCCATACAGAAGCAAGCTTCTACATCCACGCGGACTAAGTCGTTGGCGAAAGCTAGTCTTTTATAATAAAACAATTCACTTATATAACAATGGGTGCCTCGTTTAGTGCTGTTATTTTGAAAGCTTTTGTTTCACTTCTTTCTTTGTATAGCGGAAAACTGTGATGTTATTAAAATGCAAAAGCAAATTTTTTTATTGTGTTATCAGAAACAAAAGGTACAGTTTAATTAGAGATGCTGTAGGTGTGCAATTCTGTTTGTGTCGATTCCTTACCTTATTCAAACATTTTCTTAAACAATACAATAACCAAGTCGCTGGGAACAATGGTACTTTTCAAAACAGTGGACGGTAACCTTCGTTTTCCGAGCTGTTTTATAATGAAACACCATGTTGTTTTGAATGGAAATATTTTCTTTTCAATTTTCATTAAGAAAGGCGGTCACGTTGCGTTGTTTGTTTAAAAGTTTTGCAAGTGTTTTTTTTAAATGATTCTTTCATTTGACGCACATAAACTCACGCCGTAATTAATCACTCGAGAGGGGTTGGCGGAGGTGTTTCATCACCGCATTTCGTATGCTTATGTCGAGTCCCAGTGTGACAGGCTGCGAATCTATCGCTACCATCCGGGTTATAATGAGGAACATGGCAGATACAAATCACTTTAAAGTAATTGGTTATTGTAATCTGAATGGTTAGAGTATTCTAGTGGAAAATCGTTTTCTTTTTAAAGAATCCCATCGGTTATTTAAAAATTAAATTATTTAAAATAAAGATTTGTTTATCCTCACACCAAAACCCACTCATAGTAGATTTGTTGGACCATTCAATGGTGGTCAAGAGACTTAAAAGAGACCACATTATTTGATTGGTAGGGGCGGCATTGGCTACCCCACCAGAAAAGTCATCGATCCCATCGATTGGAAATCAAACAGGAAAAAAAAAGATTTGTGAGTACAACACTGCACATAATGTTGTGTCGATCTTGCGTTATCTGTCGTAAAAAGTTTCGTGACAATACTGCAACGATCCTGCCCTAGAAACTCTAGAAAACTTTGCCGGTATCTTTCCCTATCGAACATTTCCGTACTTTTTTAAACGGTATTTGAATATTTAAAAAAATACATTTAAATACAACAATAAAGTAGTTGCTTTTATTTATTCAAATTCAAATCGAGTCTTTATTCATGTGGTTTTTGTAGGTACATAAGGTCCTAATCTATTTAGTTAATATTTACAAATAACCAGCCACTGAGGGCGTAATAAATAATATATTTAATTAAATTTGTATCTAATTAGTCGATTTAATGTCGATAAAAAATTGAAATTAAAACAAACAATAAATTTAATACAATAAAAATTAAAAGATATTAGTTACATAAAAATTTAATCGGTTGTTATTATTGAAATTGCCATTATTTATTATTATTATTATTTAAGGAATATATAAAACCTTTTTCATTTATTTAAAGAAAGCGTTTATTTATTTATTAATACTTCAAACGGCAAATATAACAGAAACAGATAACAATAATATTTTCTGAGGTTATGAAATTGGGAAAAGAGTTTTATTCGTAACGAGTGTTCAGTTTAGAAAATTTAGTTCCGAACGTGGACGAAGAGGAATAAATTGCAACCGATCATTGTAATGGGTTGATTTTGATTGTTTTGTTTGTCGCAGGTCCCTGAGCATGAGTGCATGCTCTTGCGCACTGTTCACCTACCTGACATACGTGACGCTGCCGCTACGTCTCCACGAGGCGTCGGCAGGTGGAATCGCGCTAGCCCTCATCAACATTGGCGGACATCTACTCCTACCAGAGGTCAACTACGAACAGGTACTAGTTCAGCGTCACAAACTTTATACACTTACTTATAGCATTTCATTAAATATCATGGGCAAACCAGAAGAAGGTTCACCTGATGGAAATGATGGACCTACAAAAATAAGTTTTTCGTTTGCGTTTATCGCATTTCTTTAAAGGTGACGCAGCAAAGTATACGTAAGTATATGATGGTAAACGATAGGGTCGGTGCCAAAGGCAAACGTATTATAAGAAATGTTTTGTCCATTCTCGTCTTTAATAATTCAAGTTTACACTCATATATTTTTGTACAGATTCACTGGTACTGGAGATCTTGTAATATTGTTTAATTCAGATTGATAATCTTTTTAAAATACCAATGTGGCAACAATAAAGCATTTAAATCAAGTTTTATTAACAGCTTAAGGCCCGCAAAATTTATTTATTTTATTGTTTTGTAAAACACAACAGATCACCAACAAAATTAATATTAAAAATAGAGTTAGCATTACAATCCAGACTGACCGAACATTGTGTTTTTACAGTATAACGGAACAAAATCAAAATATTAGTTAAGTGTGCAGCTGAATTCATGTGATTAATTTTAGATTTAAATAAATCATCACAATAGCATTTGCACTCTTAGACTACCGGGTGCATCAAGTGTTGTGTTCAGTGATAGCTTTCCGAACCAGATTTAAAATAAGTCTTGACGATATAATAGCAATTATTTCTTAAAGATTAAAGTTAAATAATGGTTTGACTTTGATAAGGTACTTGTTTCATTGAAAACTGCACTTGTGAATATCCAAAATCGTAATATCGAATCGTCCGTTGTCTACAGCTATACTGCAACGTGGTTACGCTGGTCGCAAGCAACCTTGCCGGCATGATGACCCACCACCCCAGGGAACTGGCTCAGCGCCGCTCCTTCCTGGAGACCAGGGACTGCGTTGAGGCCCGCCTGGTGATGCAGCGAGAGAACCAACAGCAGGTATGAAGCTTTTAACCCACCAATACACAATTCATTAGCCAAATTACAGTATACAATATTGAAAATTGATTACAATATATATACAACATGATGAATGATGGATGCGTCTCGGACGCATACAAAATTAATTACAGAGGCTTACTTAGACAATGAAGATGTCTAACGTATCCCGCGAGATTAAATACTCACTGTTATAACATGACATAACATGAACGCCGTATTCCCACGAGAGGGGTTAGCAAAGGTGCTACACACCGCCTTTCGCATGTTTATCTTGAGTCCCACCGTGACAGGTTGCGAATCAGTCGCCATTATCCGGGCCTAGCGAGAAACATGGCAGAATCAACTTGCGGCAACCCGAGATTCGAACCCTCCAACTGCTCTTCCTGTCGTGCCTAAGAAAAAAAAAGATCCTTTATTTCGCGCGGAAACGTCGCTTTCGTACATGACACTACTTATTTACAATTTTTAAAAATCTAGTCTCAATTGCACAGGAAAATTTCTGTTCTAGTTTTATTTACTTCCATGCTAACACTAATGCCACATTGAAATCTGAAAAACACCTCCGGAAATTCAGAATATTCCAGAAAATGAAATCAAAAAGCTTTTTAGTGTTTGCTGCTTTCGAATTTTCACGTTTAGGTTTTTTTTTACCTTTCTGTCGAAGATATCCCGTTTTCCTATGCAGTGCTTCGAACTGAATGTAGGTGGATTTTTTTTAAATTTACCAATGAATCAGCAGTTTTTTATCGTTGCCTTATTTTTCTTCTTTTAGAACTTGTTCCTTTTTCAAACGAATTGATTTAAACTATATTTGTGTAATTAAAAACTTACCAGCGTTGACTGAACGACGGTTACCGTTTTAGTTTTGCCGCTGAAGCAGAGAATGACTTAAAAGGAAGAGCGTAGTTGAAGGTTTTATATTTAATTCCAAATTTGGATTCATAAATTTACAATAAAACTAGCCGTAGTACTAAAAGTGCAATGTAAGATTAAATTTACTCGTGCATTAATTCCTCACTAGTGAGGTCATGTTAAGATACTCCTTTAAAGGGACAAGCCAGTCATGTTAACTTTGTCGGAGTTCATTTAAGCTCATCTGCTGCGTCCGACGAGTTCATATCGTATCGTGAACTTCGTGAAAGGTTTTACTGTTTAAACAGATTAATTTCAACCCTAGAGTCCATAACATACAGGCAGTTCTACATCTCCAATAATCTTCTACCATAACTGCCCTACCAATGAATATCATAGCGAAATATCAGATGTTGGAATTCTTTATAAACGCGAGCTGTAATACATTGATAGCCGTCTTCGTAAACGCTGCATGTAAAGTCGTTTTGCTGTCGTTACGTCATTTTGTTGCTTCCATTTGACCCGGAGTCAGTTGGCGGGAACGGGAAGATTCATCGTTTTATTGTTCATCTCATCATCTTCAAGAAAGAAGAATTGTAATGACTGATGATTAGGCAGTATGGTACTAAAACCGATGCCGTTAAAGAAATCCATGTAAAAAATCCATTTGACCCGATACTATCCGGGTTTATTTTGCCAAATTGTTTACTTGTTTGGGTAGTGTAGGCACCTATACGAGAAAAGTGATTTTTTCGACAGGTTCTACTAGTTGTTGTTTCCTATTCGATATTAATTTAAAAATGCATATTGTTTTATCTCGTTTCGGATGTTCTTCATGTGTTTGATTAACGCTTGACCGGTTTTTCACCTTTATTAAAACAAACAATATTTTTTAATTCAGGAAAAAGTTTAGGTTCATATAAAATTAAGACGAACCGACATAATAAATTCACGTTTTGAATTATCATAATTTCGACTTGAATTATATAAAATAATGTAAACGGCGCAAAACACCACCAAGTAAGACAGTGATAAAAATTAATCACACATTTAAAAAAAATTAATACAATAATAACAACACAGATCGAGACGGAAGATAAAATCCATAGAACATCATACATCTCGCTTACAAAAGTTTAAAACAATCCGACAGTATTTTACTCCAACTATCGGATAACATATCAGAGGTAACGCACCTAGTATAAACTTTACGACAGGGAAATTACTTAATGGCATTAAGAAATATACATGTTAAGAAAGAGTAGATGTTCTTTCTTTAATCCACAGGACTGGTCTTTCACAGGGTGTCAAGATTGTCAGATGGAAAAGAAATATTGGCGTCTCAAGTTTTACGTAAAAAATTTAACGTTTTGTTGATTTAGTATAATGGAATTGGTTTGATAAATGACATTTAATGTTGTCTCTTTATTTGCAGAGCAACGCGTTTTGTTTGATGATCGATTCTTTGCTTATAAAATAAATAACATATAAATATATATGTATATAGAGGGTACATTTGATTGCGAACTGAATTTTTGTACCACTAAGGATGAGTGGGTATTACCATCTTTCACTAGAATATTTTGGACACTCAACAAAGCTAGAAGCTTTATAGTCCTAAGCTATTATGTCCTTCACGTATAGTAATGAGATATTGCAGAAGTTCGTATTCTGTACCTAACCTAAACCATGTTCTCTCTGTTCAGATGTTTTAAGTAGTCTGTGTTTCATGTAAGTTTTGGCGCTTACTTTTATTTTTAATTTAACTTGTATGCTTAGGAGTAAATTGTTACACTCGGGATTTTTTTTTTACCATTACTGACATGTTTCATGAAGTAGCGACCAGCGGAGGAAGTTTAAATTTAAAATATTGAGTAAAATTAAAGCTTTAAATTGATTGTACCCAATTATTTTTAATAAAGCAACTACGGAGCTTTCTTGCCGGATTCTTTCCCGTAGAGATAGCGTTTCGAACAGGTGGTGTAATAAAAAGATGAAGATTTTAAGTATTAAAAATATTTTGACTTTGACTTTGAATCAGTGGGAGTGTAATCGATTTGTTTTTACTCAAACCAGGCTAGTATTGACCCGATCCAGCTTGATGTTAAGCGGCGGTAAGTCAAGGTGGAACAAGCCTACCCAGGGAAGCCTATTCACTCTTCCCTTTATATTTATCAGGGAACAAATCGGCAGGCAAAAAATTAACTCATTTGCAGTACATTACAGTAAATTAAATTGTATTATTATTCTTGGAGCGATGTTTACCTTATTTTTATATGAAAACTATCAGATGTACTGTTGATAGATTTTACTGCATTTCATATCGAAGGCTTTTAATGTCTGCATTCAAGATTACACCGAAGTACTTCAGAACAAAGACCAAACACGCTGCAGCTGATTTAAAAAAAAAAAGTTGATTACTCAATACTAAAGAGTTTAGTCTGAATTAGGGTAAAATTTTCTAGAACAATAGTTTAGCAACGTTAGCTAAATTAGGTATCCCACTACAATGAAAGTTAGGATGTTTGCATGCTGTAAACTCGCATAAACGGCCGAAGGGATTCGGATGAAATTTGACAAACTGAAAGTTTATCACCTTGATAAGATATTTTATAAGCCGAAAAAGAAATTGGTTCCTGGAGGGATAAAATAATTGATTTTCTATCTAAGAGTTATGCCAATTTAAAATCGGTTAATATGTCCGAATATATACTAATCATGCAAATCAATTATTTCTATATATTTGTATATATGAGGGAGGAAGCGTATATATTTAAAAGGCTTTCTTCCATTTAGAATTCGGTTAAAAATGCACCTAGAAACTCCTTTTCCTACTTTAAAGAAAAATTCACCTACCATTTCAAACGTTTGAATATCAAATGACAACAGCATTGTTGTATTAATAATTCAATGGAAAAGCTACATCGACGACTGTGCATTTGTTCGTGTTTTTACATTTGATATTTCGATCGTAGCGTAGTTTATATTTGATGAAGGGAATGCTCGTCTCCTTTGGGATTTTCATTTTAAAATTTCCCAGCGAGGTTTTATTCTCTAGTGAGGTTTCACCGAGTCTAGATTAAGGTTTATTTAAATAAATGAATATGTTTGCCCTCGCCCTTCTTAATTACGAAGTTTGGTTACGATGCAAATTTATGAAGGTTTTTTTATTTTTCGTACAACTCGCATTCGGAAAGAACTTTAACCTTTTTTAAAAATTGTAAACTGAAAAGAAATTTCTTGATCTTAATATGCTCCACGCAGTGACAGACATACTTCAGTTGGTTGTTTCTCTTGTGTTCATTTGTCCCCGTCTCATGTTACATTTACAAAGACGCCCTTACATACAAAGATTACTCATTACTATTTTAGCTTGTTTCGGAAAATAACTTTTTTTTTTAAATTTCAATTAACAACTTTTAAAACTATTACCAATGAAGTTTCCACTTATTGACATTCACAATCGAAACAGAAAAATTAAATAATAAAATCAAACATTTAATAAAAAATGTCACCATGATCTTGTTGTGAAGACTAAAGCTCTTGATACTTTCGATATATCTTACGAACATAAACATACCCGTATCAATATTGTAATTTACTTCGTGGCACACCCGCCGCTTTGTTCCACCACTGCACCACTGTTCACCAGGATCAACAGTGGCGTACTTTAATTTAGGAATCAACTAATAATGCAGTATGCAATGAAGCACAGGCTGTGCCCGCACATCGTGCCGGTTTTCTAGGGACACGTAACGAATTTATTCAGAAGAAACAAGAGGGAGAGTAAGGAATTGATTTCAGAACTCCCTCCTAAGCAAAAAGCGGAGAAGGGAATTGATAAGGTCGAGAAACCATAAACTTATTGAAGATTCTACGATTTTAAATACTTTTTTTACTTAAAGGAATATACTTATTTTAATTTTTAAATTTTCTTCGTTTTTTACTACATCGCGTGAACCGCTTTTGTTTAAAATATAAATTAATAAATGTGTGTTTGTGAATGTTTTATTCGACGTAAAATGTAATATTAATTGTAATATTCCGTTGAAACATTAATTATGAAAATATGTGGTGAATGAAATTCATATTCCATACTATTATAGAAATTGTATTGAATTCATTATTAAATTCGGATTTATTAGTAAGTTGTCGATGTTTATGAGTTAATAAATGAATAACGATATCACTTTGTCACAGCTCAGTTTGTCATGCTTCCTTTGTTTTTAGGTCGCTTTGGACATAATGGAAGATTTATTGAATGTTTCCTTATGTATCAATTAGTTATTTAATTCATTATTTGTAACTGATAAATACCAATTGAGACCTTTTTACTGTGGTTGATGATTTTTGTGTAACAGCATTATGTTTTTTATAGTACCCCAGATAAAGTATTACTTAAAAAATAATTAGAGGCGTGTGAATATTTAAAACATTGAAAATTAAGCCACGACTGCATAGCTACCGAAACAATTTAAATAAAATGATGCCAAGTTCCAGTAAACATTTTCTATTTTGATATACTCTGTCAGCATCCGTATAGCAAAACACGAGCGTAACAAATGGGATGTTGCTTCTCGTCCCTGGTCCGGGTCATATGATATTTTCGCACGACGTAACTCTTTGCCGCCCTCCCCCTCCTGACCCCTCTGAGCCCCGCTTGCGTGCCCAGGGGTGCCAGGCTCCGGGGGGATCAATCCATCCCCTGACCTGGCTGTAAGTTACCCGAGAACCCATGACTGTTGTTGTTATTCCATTTCACGAAGACCGGTTCTCTAAGATTGTTTTAGTTTAGTCAGGCGTATACATGCAAAGTGATTCATTATGCGTAACCTAGCTCGCTCAGTAATTACGAAACCTACATTAGAATAATGTGCATGTTTTATACAACTTCATGGGCAAACAAGCAAACGATTCACCTAAAGGAAAGTGACCGCCACCTTTTAACACTACGATGCCCTTAATGTCGTGAAACACCAATAGCAGTTTTTTACGTTGCCCTTTGAGGAAGAGATGTTGCCTCTCGTAAACACTGGCTCTCCAATCCTTCGAACTGAAACACAGCGAACTTCTTCACGTCAGAAATAGAAAGGAGGCCTAATCACAAATACAGCCGAGCGGTCTTCGTATTAACTGTTGCTCTAATTAGTTTACGCATCGTATCACGAGCTCCTCACTGCCTCGTGCCGAAGGAATTTCGTTTCAGTTGCCCCTCGAATCATTTCAAATATATGTGAACAACTGATCTTAACAGAGACTTTAACAATATAAAATCGTGATGTTGAAGACGGATTTAATAAAATCTAATTAGCATCCAACTATTAATAATTATGAGTCTCAGTGCTGTGGTTGGTTAAATGTTAGAACAATTTAAAAAAAATACTTGTAAACTGTTTTGTAATGTTTCCGATCCTAAGTATATGATTATGATTATAATTCAATAACTTTCACTGAGGAAATAGAAGCGATAATGTTTGCAGAGCACTGCTGGTTTCAAATTACTAATGTAATTTAAGGCCAGTGGCACTCCAGAAATAATACAATGAGAATTGTATCATTGTAAATCCTCTAACACGAGCTTCGTTTTATTAAAAAAACCTGGTCAATGTCGGACGCTCAAATAAAGGGTTTCCGAACGATTGTATGTACTTGAATGACATGTAATTTTTAGACGATTTCGTAACAGAAACATAAATAATAAAATACGTTTGATTTTTACTATTCAACGTTCAGATTTAATAAATTTATTAGCTGCTAGAATTACTAATCGACTAATATAGTAAATACTTTGCAAATAGCATATCACTTAGTGATAAAACCTGTGAAACTATATTTTTTTTGTTAAAATCCATATTGTAATGACCATAGGCAAATAAATGTTAAATTCTATTCTATTCTATTCTACTCTGATGAAACGTTTTACGTGTTTTTAGTTATAACAGCAACCGTAATAGACATTCTCTGAAAACTTAATGAGAACAGCTAATATGATTCGTAAGATACGGCTGTGTGCGTTTTGACTTTTTCATGCCTTGTAACTTTGAAAGAATAGAAATAATCTCTTGGTTTTTCAGCAAGTTTTATTGTGACAATCTCGGTGGCGCAGTGGTGTAAACAGCCGACTGCTAAGCTAGAGGTTCCGGGTTCGAATACCGGCGGGGGCGGGACCTTGTGACGCATTGTTTCACTTACCGGTCTTGGATGTTGTATTCTTATTTATTTAGCATATACCATATCGTTGCTTAGCACCTGCGATACAAGTTCTTACGATACTTAGTGCAGGGCTAAGTCAATGTGTGTGTCGTGATGTGGTTATTTATTTATTGGAGCAAAAAATGCCAATGTAATTGTAAGTGAAAATACAAGTAAAATTGTACAATAATTAAAGTAAATATATCCATCTCGCTCATCAGAACGAGCTTTTCCATTTAAGTTGTGTGGCGCCTGTGTACTTTGACGTCATTGTACATATTAAATCTCTCTATGTAAATAATGACTTTGAAGGTTAACTAACTTTGTTAATAAGTCAGATATTTGAGAAAATATAACGGACCGCAAATCTAGAAAGCCGAAATTTGTTAGAAACGTTTGCCAACAGCGGTGTCTCATTAATTCGCTTGTTTGCCAATGTAATTGTATACAATTTGAAGTGTTTATTATGGTTTATGGGACACAACCCGCTGACATACAGACAGATAGACGAACGGACGGACAGCGGAGGCTTAGTAATAGTGTCACGTTTTTTGTTACCCCTCTGAGTCTAAGGAACCTTAAAACCTTTTCCTTTTCCTTTCTCGTAAATTGAGAATAAGGGACACCGTAAACATTGAAACTTGAAAACAAAAACTTGCAAAAAAAAAATGGAGGTATTATTTTCCTGTTCTCTCTAATTAACGGTCTGATTCTTGAGTTTTGGGTGATTGTTTTTTTTTTTTTTTTTTATTTGAACCAAAGCAAAATTTATGACTTGAATAATTGTTGCGGAAGATGAATTTCGTATTAATTGGTCTTAATTTGAAATCCATTTTCTAAATTAATTATCTTTTCGGGATAATATAAAATAAAATAAAATTAATATAAAATTAAAATGTATTATAAAACTTAAAAAAAAAAACTTATTTAATATATAATTAAATAGTTATGTGATTCGTCGTTTAGTTGGAAACTCATTTTAAACGTGAAATGAAGCCAAACGCTTAAATAATAATAATTATTAGTATTATTTATTCATTCAGTAACATTTTTTTTTATCGTATGTTAAATGTCACATAAAATTAAAAAATTAAGTGGTTAATTTTTTTTTTAATATTTCAATAAATGTTAAAAATAAGATCAAACGAAAACAAATAAAAATAATTACAAATAGTGATAATACTTAATCTAGGTAAATTCGGAAAGTAATAACGACATCAGGACGCACACATTGACTCAGCACTGCAGTAAGATTGAAGAATCTCGTGTCGCATGTGCTAAGCAACGATACGGTATGAACTACGTCGATAAGATTACAACATCCGATACCAGCAAGCGAAACAATGTCTTGCATATAACATAAAGTTCTGGCGCCGCCGGGGTTCGAACGTAGCGTAACAGCAGGCTGATTACACCACTGCTACACCTCAGAAAATTGCCATTGAAATTAATTCGTCAAATAAATTGTCATTAACCTATTCAATTCAAATTTCTTATTGGACGATAACTAAGCCAATGGCACGTGATGAATCATTAATCTGTACTAAAGATCAAACTATAATAATGAGCGGCCATCTTGAAAAAGTAAAAGAAACGATGGTGACGACTGCCGTCTTAATGACATACTTTTAAATAAAAATCGAAATATGATTCTTACATACATTTTGTATGTTGATGGATTTTAAACAAATTAATTTACAATAAATCAGTTTTTCTTAAACTCCTAAAGTCATCTATTACGGTATTGACGTTTCAAAATTTATTTGCAACTGTAATTCTACCATTTAACCTTCGATTTCCGCTCGCGGCTGCAGTTGCAAATTTGTATGAATCTTTGTAAAGCGCCTCTAACGGATTGATGAGGAATTGAGATTGCTCATACGAAATTACTGTAGTTTGACATATCGAAAAACTATTTTTTTTAAATGTATTTCTTTAACGGCATTGATTTAAGTACCATACTGCCTAATCATCAGTTACTATAATTTCTTATTTCTTGAAGATGATGAGATGACAAATGAGATGAAGATGATAAGATGAACAATGAAAATGTTGAATCTGCTAACAGCAACATGCTATTACGGTTACTGTAGGCTCTGAGGTGTTAATTGGGAGATGCCGAAAAGTGCAGCCAAATCGTCGTATTTCACTTTCTCCACACTTGTACAGCACTACAGATATTTACTGGTTAAAACATTAGCATTTTACACATAAAATTCTGCTGATTTATAAGAAAAGACAATAAAATAAGAAAATTCCAACTGACACTTCCCGTTCCCGCCAAGTAACTTACAATTTTTGATCGAAAAACTAGACGAACTCTTGGTTGACACTTGTGTCATTCTCCTTATTGCCTATGCTAAGTTGACGTATAAAAAAAAACAGAATAATTGCAATAACCCGCGGTCTTATGAATGCTGGAGTTATACTCCGATAATTTATCCTCTGTCGTCGTGAAGACAAGCAAAGAACGAGATGAGAACTCTTTCTGGATTTTCATGAAATAGTGTTTCATTAAATATTAATATTTTCCTTACGTTTCAACATTGTA
The DNA here is from genome assembly GCA_949316135.1 of Choreutis nemorana. Taxonomy (NCBI): domain Eukaryota; kingdom Metazoa; phylum Arthropoda; class Insecta; order Lepidoptera; family Choreutidae; genus Choreutis; species Choreutis nemorana. The sequence continues at coordinate 1,226,785 of OX438595.1, forward strand.
AAAGCTCGAGACGTTTCAACGCGACCGGTTACCGTGACAGCTGTTATTACAGCTATAACTTTAATAATGGATTCTTTACTTGCTGGAATGGATGTTATAATTTCAACCGTTCAGTCTTGGGAATTGTCTTGAGTATCGTTTTAGGTTATGTTTTTAATAAGTGTATTTTCTTTTGAAGGAAAGATAAAGGGCCTTTTGTTTTATTTTATTTATTTTAAAGGTACCATTTTATTTTTTATTTTATACAATATCATGGGATCAAACAAGCGGACCGTTCACGTGATACCGCCGCTTATTACCCTTGATTTTATACCTCCGGTAAAGATGTTATACCTCTCGTGCCGGTAATTACACTGGCTCTCCAATCCTTCGGACCGAAACACAGCGAACTGTTTCACGGCAGAAATAGAAATGAGGTTGGTACCAACCCAGACGATATCAAACCACCATACCATACCATACCATATCATACTATAGTAAAAGTAAGACGAATGTGTTTTTGTTTTTTTTTTGTTTCAGTAACTAAACGTTGTTCAGTAACTAAGCAAACAATTTTTTTTTTTACGAAGTTAATGAAGTCCTTTTTCAGTTTTTATTTATAAAAAGAACATTAGAATTGATCATAGAAGTCATCTTATATTAAATAAGGATATTAAAGTTGATATTTGATATTTTTATTGTTAAATAATAAATTTATTCGCAGAAACATTTGTTGCAAAGGTCTTAAATAGATTATAAAATACAGTCCAGAATGTTTTGCCGAGGAGTGTTAGCTTGCAAACGTACTTGTTACCTAAAATACGAGTCTTTACTTAATATTAATCTAACTCATTACAAATGATTAAACAATGTCACAATTATTTGCGAATCTGATGGAAATTAGTTACATCTATGTCATTACAATTTAAACATTCATTGATGTCATACAAATAAGAAAATTTTGTATATTGTATTTTTAAATTTATTGATTTGTTGTGGATCCTTATTGCCATTATAGGTGCATTTCTAGAGTATACGCGTAGTCGTTGGAGAGGTACGTCTGGATTATTTTTGTTTGGTCGCCTTTTAGGAATAAAGTGTCAATAATATTGACAATGTTTCCATATTGACGGCGTTTTTGACATAGAACTTGTTAATGCGCTTTCAGCTTTAGATTTTTGGTGAACGCCTTATTAGAGGATTGAATAAACCTCTTTTTTTTTTGCTTCCAATATAATCTGAAGATTCGATGTAATATTCACTTCTTATGTATAATATTGCGCAAGTATATTTTTTTCATTCAAATCATTTTAAAATAGTTTTTTCAAGTTATCCAACACGTAAAAGAAAATAGCTCAATTATCTACAGTTGCTAACACTATTAAATCCATGCAGGTATTTCTAAAATCGAGAGGTATAAAGAAAGGCACAGATAGTCATGCTACTTAGCACCAGAGCATGCAACTTTGTGGGGATTGTTCATAAATTCACATGTATTGTAGCCAGTGGCGTGCCTCTAAGTTTTGGTACAGGGCAAGCCGAGATATATACTTAATACTTGCGTTGTTTACTTGCTAGCGTGTGCGAGCTCAGCGAAACACTCAGAAGTTTGCGAACATGTCAGCAAAATCACAATTTCGGTGGCTTTAAAACATTCGTTTTTAATGAATGACATTCGTTTTTCGATTTTTTAATGAATGAATAAGAGCGCGAACTTATTTTAGTTTGATAGGGCAAGCCGGGCTTTTGGGCTTGTATGACAGTACCGCACAGTACTGATTGTAACATGTAAGAAAAGACTGCTAAAAATAAATTGTCAAATAACAATTGAAATATACAGATATTTAACAGTAAAACTTAGAACGGAACAAAATTCGAACATCTTTTGTTGATTGATGACCTTGAAAGGGCAGACTTTCTAGAAGTAACCCCATTTCTAGCTCGCCTGAAAATTCACCGTCGCATAGTGCGATTTCGAATGAATGCTATCCGCGGCTGGAGTGAATGGAGGTCTCTAAAGACCAAGTTATTCAGGGACACGAATGTAACGTGTATACTTTCCGCGAGAAAATGTGTACCAACATTTTAAGAGCAGATCTATACCGTACTGTGAACAACTCTAACAATAAAATTTTACAGCTGGACGCAACAAATTGCCTTGCATTTCTATATTTAGTTATGGTGAGTTAAAAAATAATTTACTGTTGATCAATTGATCATATATCGAAACTATAGAAATCCATCTCGCTCGGACGATACGTGATATTTATTTAAATTAATACACCTGAAAGATTCGCGCGAAAAACACCTTTCTCAGCAGTTGGATAAAAAGATGTAGGTGTGACTCCATATTCCCAAAATCAATTTTTAAATGTAAGTTATGAGAACAATTTTTTAGTATAACCTTGGTATTATGAAAATATATATATTTATATATCTCATATATATATCAAGCTCGCAACTGCAAATGTATGTTAAGCGTAAATCTATGTTACCAAGATTTATGTCGAAAAACCTATTAAAGATGTTGGTCGAAAAAACTCTGCTTTTAAAAGGTTTTTGAAGTACGCTTGCTAAAAAGCAGCTTATATGCATACTGTTTTTAATAGCTTGTCTGCCTTTACCTTAACAGGTAAGTATGAAACTTGGTTTAATGGTTTCAACGGTAAATATAACTTGCCTTGAATTAATAGTCCCGGCAAACTTTTTATTATTATATTAACTTTATAAATTTATCGCTCTCCTATAGGATATATTATCACGGATTTATGTTAGTTTTTAACTTCTCTTGTTTTATATCAACGGTTTTGAACTTCTGATTAGAATTAATTTTTAATGTATTTTTACACACACGTCAAGTCCCAGTGTGACAGGTTGCGAATCTGTCGCCACTATCCAGGCACATTGATCAACATGGCAGCTACAACTTCGGCAACCTGCGACTCGAACCCTCAACGGGTCGGGTCGGTCGGTTATCCAAGGCACGTAACAAACTGAGCTTCCACGTCCTCCCTATCGTATTTTATGCCATTATACATATACTATACAGACTTACTGTTGGTAGATCTACGTGCGGGATCTGCCGTGAAACTGTTCGATGTGTTTCGGTTCGAAAGATTGGAGAAGCGGTGTTATTATCACAGGGATAACATCTTTACCTCTACATGGGCAATGCATTGACGGTGCTCTTTGCGTTCTAGACTTTAAGAGCACCGTCATGTCACTAATAGGCAGCGGTGTCACTTTCCAAGTTCCTCTTGGTTACCCATTATGTGGTATAAAATAAAATTACTATGTTTTAACTTATTCGACATTTCTGTTGAAACAAAAAGATATATTTTTATGTTCGGTGGCGCAGTGGTGTAAGCAGCTGACTGTTACGTTAGAGGTTTCGGGTTCGAATCCCGATGGGGGCGGGACTTCTGTTATTTGCAAGACGCATTGTTTCACTTATCGGTCATGGATTTTGTATTCATATCTATGTACCATGTACCATATCGTTGCTTAGTTCCTGAGATACAAGATTATCTTAGTGCAGGATAGGAGTCAATGTGTGTGTCGTGATGTGATTATTATTATTATTCCTTTCCTGAAAATTACAACGAGATCACATTCATTCTGTCTAATTTGCGTTCTTTGAAATTATATTTTGTCTGTCAGTTGTTAAATTTGACATCTCGATCTCTCGGATTGAATTTAACATTTCAGATGTATCCCAACGGACTGGCGAATCGATTTTTAAACGTCACTGATTTATTTTGAACAACGAAATTTTTGATCAAAAAAATTGACGTGTCCATTACTGGGGACGTTTTGTTTTTGGTTCTAATTTAATAATTAAATTCATTACGTCTATCCTTAATTACTATTTTAAGAATAGTCGGTATGTATAGTATCTTGAATATATAAAATAAGATTTTTTTTTATAATTTAGGTTATTTTTTTTTGGATAAAGGGCAACAGCTGTTTTGAAATGTGTTTCAAAATATGCGAGTTTCAGTTTTTTTTTTTTTTTTTGGCAGACAAAAAGTTATAATTTTTCATTAGAATATACTTTTTAAAATGTAATTTTCAACATTATCCTGCTGAAGTTAAACAGCTGAAACAACCTTGAGGCTGTTGAGGCAGAATAACCGGGGTTTCCCCAGGGGAGGTCGACTGTGTGCCCTGTGTGTTGCCAGAACAATAAAACTCTCGGCTCAACTCACAAACTCAATTTAAAATCATTTCTGGTTCAGTCGGCTGGATATACTCATTTATATATTATATATGAATATACATTGTTTCTATCATAACGCTCCTTGACTTGTTAGCTTTTTGATTGGACGAGTTTCCTTTAATAAGATATTTTTGAATGTTATAAAGTCGCCGTGCTTTAACACAATTAACACCGTCAATGCTTTCCCTAGAAGATCTTAAACCTATCGTGCTGGTAGTTTACTTTAGCTGATCAATCCTTCAAACCGAAACAGAGCCTGTTTTAAATTTTCTATCAAAGATTCATTTGTAACAAGTGTTGTTTTAATGGACCTAACCCCTTTTAGTAAGAATTTGACCTGATCATGTCCGTTTATCGATATTTTTTTTTTTCGTAAATTTTTACTACTTATTCTCTATTTGAAGTTCATTTTCGGTTGTTCATTAAATATTTTTTCACCTCTAAATAGAATGGAATGTCACATTTGAAATAGGCTACGTTTTTTTTTTTAAATGAACTATGCAACTAAGTTTCTACGTATGCAGGCAAAATTGGTATCTTCTCATATTATTTAATGTCATTATATTATTCTATTTTATTTAATTAAATAATCTGTCCTAAAATAGTTAAAAGAAATTAACTGACTATATATGGACTTTCATCTGAGATAAATGTTTGATAGTAATAATAATTAATTAATAATAAAACAGCTGTATTTACCGGAATGAGGCGAAGGCCGAAAAATGCGATGCTTTATTTTAATTCTGTATGTGTGTATGTTTGTGTTCATTGTTACGTTCGATCGTAACTAAACGGCTGAACAGATTTTTAAATTACATTACATTTGTGTTTATGGCGCGATTTTATAAAAAAAAAAAAAGTAACAACATGTATATTTATTTAAGAAAACCATTATTATTCAAGTTAAATGAACATATTTAATTAATTATAATAATAATAATAATAAACACATCACGACACAGACATTGACTCAGCCCTGCACTAAGTATGGTAAGAACTTGTGTCGCAACGATATGGTGTATACTATATAAATAAGAATACAATATCCATGACCTGTAAGAGAAACAATGCGTCTTGCACATAACACAAAGTCCCGCTTCCGCCGGGATTCGAACCCGGAACCTCTAGCGTAGCAGTCGGCTGTATACACCACTGCACCACCGAGGTAGTCGAATTATAGCTACTTGTTAATTTTATTTGTTCAATGTTTCTTTTGCCTGTCTTGGATTTTGTATTCTCATCTATTTAGTTTATAACATATTTTTGCTGCGACACTGATTCTTCGATCTTACTGCAGGGTTGAGTCAATGTATGTCGTAATGCGGTTGTAATTATTATTATTTACAATGTAATAGGTTGGTATATGGTAATTATTATTTTGACCAAAAACATCGAACGCAAACAACACACAACGCAATATAATTTAAAGCAAACAAGGCTGTAATTAACATATCATTTGTTATAAATTATATATTGCTTTGTGATAGGCGTATAGTCTGTCGTTTTAACTAACGGAGGCCGTTCTAATAAGGTTGTGTTTGTCACGTCAGGCGTGTTCATGTATATTGAATCACTGTGCGTAACCCCTTGTACGCTCAGCAGAGACGACACACACACACTAGAGCACTTTGCGTATCCACACGTAATCACAACCACAGCCGGGCCGTCTAATTAAATTGGAAAGACGTAACTACGTAATTGTTATCTACCTGTATGTGTACATATATGGAACATTAAACTGTCTGTAGTGAGTAGAATACAATTCACTGAGATAAATCATTAATTTACTATGTATTAATTTGGGATTGCAGTTGTATGATACAAGTACCTACCCTGGTAGATATAGCTAACGATCACCCTAACTTTGCATCTGCACGGTCACCGTTCGGATTTTTCACATAAGCACGGTGACCGTTGGGATTTTTCACATTTCAACGGTCACTATTCGGATTTTCCCACGTTTTTATACACTCACTCTCTTGTTTGTTTGTTTGTCGTTCCGGTACGATTTTTGCTACTCAATTTTGAGGCACTTCCCGATAAGCTAGCAGGCTGAAATTTTCAAGGTAGCTTGAAACCCGATGACAATTGCAATGATACGCCCCCACTTATTGTGTGGTCCCTCTTTCAGCCCCGTAGGGTTATTTTCTTTTTTTTATGACAATTAAAAACGTGGGTTTTTAGATTTTTTAAATCTATTAATTTTTCATATGCAGACGCGGTCGTCGGACCATTTGAAAGCAGAGGTCAGTACGTCAGACCGAAATATATTTGAGCTATATTCGTAAAATTCTAATTCTGTTTTTACTATAAATATACTATTTCTGCATAGTTTATGATAAATTGATTTAATAATCAATTTAATATTTCATGCATATAACTTATTTTCTTAATACTAAACTAAGCCACTGTCTTGTACTATTGATACCAAACAACGATGGACGTAGTAATAATAAAATTTACAATTTCTGTGGCGCAGTGGTATAAACAGCCGCTTGCTACGCTAGAGGTTCTGGGTTTGGATTCTGGCGGGGCCGGTTGTTTCGCTTACCGGTCTTTGATGTTGTATTTTTATCTATATCGTTGCTTAGTTCCTGTGATAAGAGATACTTTCTGCAGGCCTGAGTCGATGTGTGTGTCGTTAAATATAATATTATTAGTTTTATTATAAATCATATTTAAATAGATGGAAAACTAAACTGATGGCAGAGAAAATATTCGTGTTCGGACTGGGACTCGAACCCGAGACCTCGCGAAAAGAAATGTACTAAGTTTAAATATATTAATCAAATTAAATGATTTACGTCGGGTTTTTGGTTTGCAAATGTTCATAACAATAGTTTTAACGGAACCTGAAGGAGCTGCCGAAACTTATGATTTTACAGTCGACAGTTCAAAATCATGCCTTCCAATGACGTCACAACTTCGTTTAAGCCATGACTATAATATAGTCGATCCTATCCTATCCTAATTAATACAATAAATTGGAAATAATTATTAATAAGTTGCAAATTTGAAAGCAGAGAGATCACTCTCCAAGTTTCTGAATGTATTAATTCATGGTTCCTTGAAGTTTGGGCAGGGTTTCGAAGCGATGAATATCAAAATTATTTCACACTCGCACGAACTTTCGAGGTTCATTCACGGGCAAACAGTTTGACGAGATTGGCGCTAGCATCTTAAGGAAACTATCCATTTAACAGTCGCTCCATGTCACGAAGATCTGAACTTAATTCTAGTGTGAGTATCGTACACTGGAACACGTCAATAGTAACAGCAACTTCAGTCGAGCAGTCTTCGTGAAATGGAACGACAAGGGAAATCGTTGTTCGGGGAACATCCGCCCGGTATTTGTTTTCCTCCAGTTTTAACCATGTCTGTTTAACTCGCTAATTGAAGTGGTGCCACTTTGATGGTTTAAAACCTGACTTTTGACTTCTGGAAAGTCGAAGTCTCGGCGCGAGTTTCAGATTGTAGTTGTGTAGTCAGGTTTATGTTTGCATAGATTTAAAGTAAATGTCGCGAGGAAACGTTGTCAACGCTTCGTCAGAATCCTTAAGTTTAAAATTAAAACATGGACTCAAGACACAAAGCTCAAATTTCAATGCCCTGTGAGTCGAGATCGGACTAATGTCCAAATACCTGGTGTGTCATGGTAGTAATCGTGATGTGTTTTTTTGTTAACAGGAGCGCCTCCTGCTGTCGGTGCTGCCTCGCCACGTCGCCATGGAGATGAAGGCCGACATTGCCAACGAGCCACGCCAGGAGCAATTCCACAAGATCTACATCCAGCGCTATGAGAATGTCAGGTTAGTTCAAAATTTGTGCATTTTATATCATCATCATCAGCCATCCACAGCAGAATATAGGGTTCAGCTAAATGTTACCAACTTGAACAATCTTGGGCGTCTTGAATCAGTGGCTTACTGCAGCCCTAACAGTGTCTTCCGTCCACCTCGTGGATGTTTTCCAATCCAACGCCTCGCCCACCTTCACCATATATTCACCAGTAAGCAGACCTGATGGAAAGAGTTACCGCCGCCTATAGACTCGACGATCCCTTTAATATCTGAGTACGCCAAGAGCGCAGCCAATGCTTTGACCATGAGGTTTAAGAAGTAATATCTCTCGTGCCGGCTAAGTTGCTCTCAATTTCTTCGAAACACAGAGTACTCCTTTAAGGCAGGAATATGACGGAGAGTGATACTAAACCAGACGATCTCGCACATAAATCTACCACCTGTAAGATATTGTTTTTACAAGGTCTGTTTACTATTAGTTTTAGCCAGAATCTTTTCGCCTCGTATTATTCCTGCGGGGCAGTCGACAAAGCATTGATTCCCTTTCTTTTTTAACTCCCGACGCAAAAAGAGGAGTGTTAAAAGTTTGACTTGTCTGTCTGTGTGTCTGTTTGTCTGTAGCATCATAACTCTCGAACGAATGAAATGATTTTGATTTAGTTTTTTTTATTTGAAAGTTGTCCTACTCGAGCTTGTTTGACGTCTTTGTACATATCGGATCTCTCTGTCTAACCAATGATTTTGAAGTTTTATAACTTATTTAATGAATCAAATGTTTGAGAAACTCTAAAGGATATGTGTATTAATGTTGTATCGAGTTGTAATAAGTAATTTAAAAAAGTCATGCATGTTACCTATTGTCAGCGAGTCACCGCTTCAACTGTGACAGGTAACTCTAGCTGCAAAAATGTATCGTCAAACGTCTCTTGCCCAACCGGATGCTCGGATAATGGAATATCTGCCGGGTATAACATGGCTATGAGCTGACAATGTTCTCTATCAACTCTAGAATTACGAACTTCTGTGTAATTTACTTTTTATTTATTATGGGATTTTTTTTTTTCATTTTGAAAAGAACAAACAAAGTAAAAATAATCACTCAAATCGGTCTTTGAGTTTTAGCGAGAATGATGATGACTTCTCAATTTTTAGGGATCCGTACCCAAAAGTAAAATACAGGACCCTATTGCTAAGCCTCCGCTGTCCTTCGGTCTTCGCTTAACCGGTTTTATTTTATATACTAGTTGACTTCTGACCTAGTGAAAGAGAAGCCGAATCCTTCTTGAAGTCGCTTGCAACTCTGGAGGTGTCGCTTTTGCATTGCAAATGAAAGATCTAAGAACTAATCGAAGCTAAATAATTTGCATATTGTATATTAGTACTCTCTCTGCCTCTCCCTTCCTCCTCCTTTTGGAAATAATTTTTGAAACTGAAAAACATATAACTTAGTGTTAACATATATCGTGGTCAACGGGCACCCCTTGATTTGGCCGGTTGTACTTTATTGTCTAAATACACATGCGGACAAAAGATACCGACACTTTTGTGTTTGTGTAGGATTGCATAGGAGAGCCGGTGGATATTACTCTGGCAGAAGGACACTTCGTTCTGATTCGATCGGTGGAAATGTTTTGTAGGTTTTTTTTTACAGTAGTTTTACTCGTAGATCGGAGTGCGATTGTGTTTATCAAGATTTAAATGTTTTAAATATGCAAGGATGTTTAACTGACGGTGTTTTCAAGTCAACCCTTGTTTTAAATATCCTATTCAGATTTATTATCTTTTGAGTGAAGGGTCAATATTTTTTTTTTTTTTCTTTTAGCTCAAACAGATAGACAGATGGGATGAATGCTTGAATTTTTTTCAGGTTCGGTAACATTATAGCAAACACAGACATCTCATCTTCAATGACAAATAATTTTTTAGAACGTTAATATCCGCGATGTGAGCTAGGAGTGTAATTGTAAATTTTAATCATGTGTATTGTAATTTTGTAGGTAATTGTGTGCTATTGTGACTTGTGAGTTATTTAAATAGAGCTTTCCAACAAGCGGGTTAATTTGATATATCCAATTTTGTAGGATTCGTACCTAATATCGGATAGTTAAAATATTCATGAATAGCGATACTGATTTGATGTTAGATTTGATACTGCAATGTTATTTGTTACATTTGCAATTTGATTACATTCGATTGACAAGCGTATCATTGTTATATCCATACGATTTGGTGATTTGGGAATGACGCTAACCTTTTTCAACCTGCCCAAAAAGGTCAGAAACAATGAAAAACAATGAAAAAAAAAACAAAACTGTACTAAAGTCATCTAGTTTTTTTTTTTGTTTGACGGATGATGCGTAACTTTTTACAGAGTTTTCCTATTTCAAGGATTTTTGTAGGATAGGGTATAATCCAAAAAGAAGTTGAGGAAGAGTCCCATAAAATTAAATAAAAAAAAAAAACAAAGTATTAAGGAAGTGAAATAATTATTAAGCTAATTGACAGTAAAATATATAAGAATTTATTTGGCACCAACTCAAATCACAGGTCACAGGTGAAGATGGTACATCTATGTATGAGATCGTCTATATTTTAGCCGTTAAGCAGTTCGCTGTGTTTCGGTTCGAAGGATCGGAGAGCCTATGACATCTCAACCCATACATGAGCAACACATCAACGTTGCTCTTGGCGTTGTAGGATATTAAATGCATTATAGTGTCAATACGACGACCTCGGTGGCGCAGTGGTGTTAACAGCCGACCGCTACGCCAGAGGTTCCGGGTTCGAACGCCGGCGGGGGCGGGGCTTTGTGTTATTTGTAAGACGCATTGTTTCGCTTACCGGTCTTGGATGTTGCATTCTTATCTATGTAGTTTATACAATATCGTTGCTTAGTGCCTGCGATATAATATTGTATCTTAGTGCAGGGCTGCGTCAATGCGTTTGTCGTGATGGTGGTTATTATTATTATTATTAATAGGCGGCGCCATAACTTTCCATCAGGGAACAGGTGCTTGTTTGTTTATGATGCTTAAATAAAAATCCATTGACAATTGAATTGACATTTAATATATGAGCTCACAATAAACAGGGTTTATTTAACTATTTTGTTTCTGTAAATCTTTGTCGGTATAAAACAAAAACGCTATAGATTTCAAGATTTCTAAATAGCTAATAATAACATAATGTTAGTTATGAAGCCTTAGGTATCTCATGATTTGAATATCCCTAAAATAAACACATCTTTATAATCAAATTCAAAGGTAATACATACCTAGGTATATATTTACCTACACATGATATTGCGGGGTCGCAAATATTTGCCGGTGTCGGTTACGACTCCGGTACCCCGACAGGCATTTGGATGAATTAGGCCATGCACTCGACGAGGCCCCGGGGCCTCGAGGGGGCTAAAAGGGCAACAAGGCTACTCTACCCTAACGAAATTTTTGGCTATTCAAGTACCACAAATGCTGGTAGAATTGATGATATCTCAAAACACGAAAACGTAGGCTAACTCAATTTACTAAAAAAGTTGGATGTTTTTATTTATAGATAAATGTATAGTATTGAGTAATGAAATTGTGATCAGTAGTTGAGGAAAAATATTACCATACATACGGAGGATCAAAATCAGAACCTTCCTTTTCGCCATAGCCGGATGATTAAAGAAAGAAATTTAGGTTATTATTTATACTTGTTGAAAGATGTTATCAAACTCGATTGCCGTTTTGCCGTATCTTATTATCCCCACTATCCATTATCTGATCCCATCACAGAACTAATCAATCTCCAATTCAAGAGGATCAAGTTTCGTTCAATCCAATGTTTGTCTGTTAGTTTGCTGCAAATAAAATTGTAGTGATTGAAAATAAACAGCTGAGATTAAATCTTAGGATAGTATTAAATGTCGTAAATGTTTGAGACAAAATTAAGGTTTAAAAATTTAGGCAGCTCTAAAGTAATCTCGGAGAGGCAACCGGTTGGCGAGTGATAATCTGAGCGTTGAAACGGTACCTACAGAGTCCCTTCGTATTATTCGAATTGACGCCCAGTGTACAAGGCGGTGATATTTTTTAACTAAGCAACCGCGTCTTTCAGTCTTTGTTTTTTTACTTTTTTTTTTCATTCGCTAGGGCGAAAACGGTACACGTTTTTCGGCTGGCACAATTTTTTAATTTTAATAAGGTAACCTTTTAAGCAATTGCATTTTTATCCAAGTCAAAAAATAATTTCACGCACCGCTTTGTCACTGTCTCCGTCCATTTGAGGCCAATTCGGCTGACATGATGAGACTTAGTACCGCTTCTCGCAATCCGATTGCCTCTCTGAGATGCATTCTGTACGTGCGCTTTATTCGAAGCGTTCAAGGCGACGGCCTTGAATAAAATCTTTGAAATGTCGAGAAAAAAGTTGAGCGTTTTAGGGTATCGTTCCCAAAGGGTGTCAACGGCAGCCTCAGCTGTCTTTCCATCCATACCACTGTCTGTCAGCGGTGAAAAGTTTTATTTTAAAGTGAAAGTCCCAACGCCTTTTAACTTATTGTTTTATACTTTGGCATAAACGTAAATGTGAAATAACATAGTAATGATTTTTTATAAATGCTTTAGTTAACATTACACTCACTCTCCACATGCAACAAACATACACACTTGCATTTCCATATCACGCCACACACAAACACACAAAATCCACACGCTCACCGTCACAAAATTTTTATTTTATTTTTTCCCCCTCGATGTTCACACTAATTAATTTCTCGAATGTTTATAATAAATAATGAAATTGTGAAAAACTATAATATTTAAATGAAATAAGATGACAGACCGTGTTAAGTCAAATATGTAAAAGATAAAATTTAAAAATGTGTACCTGCGAGACAGGCTTTGCCTAGTGCAGGACTCATAGCAACTCAGCAAGAAGTCATTGCAACAATATTGTTTTTCGATGTTTTGTGTAATATCTTTAATAATTGTAAATTAATATTGTTGTTTAATAAATTTATTTTATTTTATTTTTTTATTTAAGTTTTTTAATAGATGAGAAATTTAATCAATTTCGGTTAAAAATCAATTACTTAACATTTTATTAATAATGAATAGCAGTTGTTAATAGGATTACAGCTGTCACGAATGTACAATAACAATAACCGGTACATGTAAGTTTTCCCTTCAGTACCATTTCTACAGATTATTACATAATATTATTATCAATTCAATTTTCCCTTTGAACGGAGGCTCCCTTTGTCAACCTTCCATTACTTAAATGTTAGCTCCGAATATGTTTCTATCAGATCGACACAATGGATATACTTCGTGTATTATTTGATTCAGTTTAAGGCTCGTAACACACCTGACAACTCCGAGACGGCTTGTCAACGTCCCGCGTTTTGCCACGATGACAAACTGAGATGAGACGAGTATGTTATGCTGATAATTGTATGCAAAAATTGAATCACTAATTTGATATGCATTACTTAAGCTAGGTATATTTTTTATTTTTGACAGCGGGTAATGTCACACATACGTTTTACACAAACACACATACACAATCTCTCTTATATACACACATAAACGCACACACGTACTAGGCAATTCATAATGAAATGAATGGTAAAAAGAAAAGAAAAAAAATCGTAAAAAGTCTAGGTACAAAATGAAATGCAGTTATGGAACAGCGGACCTTCGTAGCACAAGCAAAACCTATTTGCTTAAACGGAAATTCCAAACATCTTTATGTATTTTAAACGCAAGCTACTGAAATAAATTCTTTAGAATTGAATATTGAATTTCGCGCAAGCCGTTCGGTAAGCTCGAGTTGATGTGGTGTTGATGCGTTAACGAGTTGACGGGTGTGATGACCCGGCACCCTACCAGCACCGCCTCCACTAGTTTTCGACACTGTCTCCCCTTTAGATTTTTGGGCCTCTGGTCCATTTCAATTGCTGTCTCCGCTTTGCTGGGAGGGAAGTCTGAAACCGCTTTCTTACCACCTCCTATTTCTTCTGATTAAGTTCGTTGCGGGTCCCAAGACAGCCGGCAGGGTGTTCGGACACAGCCTGTGCGTCATTGCACAGCTGCATTATTCGTTGATTATTCGTTCAAACGACGCCACTGTTGATCCTGATAAACAGGAGTTGCTGTGGTGGGACAGAGTGGCGGGTGTGCCCCGATAGTTGTCGACAGTTGATAGACATAGTGGACGCCGCATGGTTCCAAGAATTAAAATTTCTTGATTTCGTGAACATGCAGTAAAATTTCTTTATTTCGTGAGTAGTGTTAATGTAGTTGTTGTACTCTGTCAGCGATAACTTTGACGTGCGTTGGCAATGCGGTGTCAACGCAAGGCAAGCGGCGAGTTTTCACAGAGTGGTTCACCGGCCGTTTTTCCGTACGAGCCTGTTCAGCGACGTCAATATAAAAACGCCAGACGTTTCCGAATGCCTCAAATGAGCTATGACCTTTAAGATGACAGTTGTTTAATTGAACATTGTATCGCATTTGAGAGCGGCAGATGTTATCGGTCGGAAGACTCCTTAATCAGCTAATTTCCAATCATCTATCGACAATGTAGGGGAGGGGGGGTACGAGCTCTATTACATTCGCTTGTCACGCCTATTAAACTCCATCATGGTGGTTTCACAATCCATCACAAACCAATTCGTACTTGATCGCCTTAATCTAGGAAATACATCAAACGACTCAGTTCGCCATTAACGACTAATTAACATCATAATTATAGCTTTGTATGTGTTATTTGACAAATAAATGTTTCCGCCACCAAATCACTACGGCGTGCCACTTAGTAACAGGGGATAAACTAAACCAACCATCAGTAATATTTGAGACAAAACTTTTTAAAGGCACGTTTCCCTTCGTGTTTATTTATTTTATTTATTTAGGGACGTCTACAGCAAGTACATTACACAAACATATAAAAATCACTTATTATAAACAGAAACTGATGTACATGCCTATAACAGACGAATACAACATTTACAAAGGTTACACACACATTATACTAAAATAAAAACAGGTCACAAAGAAAAATAACATTGGTTTAGATTAATCCATTATACAAAAGAAATTAAAAAAGAAAAAATATATATATAGGAATTGAAATCTAAAGATCCTGAACCTAATGAGAACTATTTCATTCGTCTTATAAAATATTGAAAAATTTTGCGTCTGAAACTTGCCAACGAAAGAAAAAAGATATCAAGGTCTTCCACCTTTGAGTTCATGTCATGTTTACGAGATCTAGGTAATAATAAGGACTATACGCGGACACTTGAATGGAATTCAACATAAATGGACTGACGTATGCCAAAGACTACACTCCCACAAGATATGATGGGCAGTTAGTTTAATATTGATCAGACGCTGAATAACTAATTTTATCTTTCGGTTTTAAGAAAAATTTTAACTAATACCATTCCGCGAGTTGTAATACATTGCCGCACGCCGCTGTATTTCTAAATCTACCGGTAGAACGCCCGCAACAATAGGTAGGGGATTCAATGCTGACGGTTCTATACGCTTTGCAAAGGAAAAAGAAATTTTATATCTGATTCTGATGCACTATCACGAGGTTCTATTCGCCCACACGGGCGCTCCGTAACAGATGGAAGCCAAGAACGTTGTAAATATTATATGAAACATCTCTTTCTATTTCAAAATAAGAACGGTAAATATTTTTACCATAAAACAAATGCCATATTATTTTTTGGTTTATCTGTTTAAAACAGATCTTTTTATATTTGTATGCCTCTATGGTAGATTTTTCTTTGACTATAATTTGTGTGACTTCTGTATCAGGTAAAATCTGACAAATAAACGATTCATCATTATTATTATATTATCACAGGATTAAAAAAAAATAAAAAAATCTTTCCCGCGTAAAGAGTTCTTGAGCCTTTAAAATTCTTGATTTTAACTTAAAAATGAGTACGTAAGTCACATTTGAAAAAGGTTTCGCAAAGATCGGTAAGGATGTTCAGGAGGAGTAAAGTCAAAGTAGGGTTATTGTATGGGAGCGGGTGCTTTGTGAGTGTGGATAAGACGAGACCCGAAGTGCTAAGACCAGACCTAAGCTTATATAACTATATTTACATAGATATATCCATACATTTAATGCGCTTTATAGCTAATGTAATCGTTCACATGGTTTTTTTATTTTATTTTATTAAGACGCAGCAAATGCATCCATTTTTTAATGTAAGCTGTGGTTACCTTTAATTGGATAAACACAGGGAATGTTATTAGTATATAAGTTGTATTGCATGCATGTGTATTATCCGTTGGTAATCCAAATAAATAAATGAAATGAATTACTTTAATTAAAAAAAAATGTAATAAATAATAAATTAATAAAAAAATCAATAAATTATAGATACAGAATTACTAAAAATGAATAAGTAAATTTGACAACGATATAAATAAAGAATCATAATTGCACAGTATTATTATAATTAATTAAAAGTTAATCGATAATTTATCGCATAAACGTTTAATTAATATGATGAGTATGTTAAATCCTATAACTCTTTTGTGGTTTAACTGTCAACAATTAATACTAATTTGCGAGCATCTTGAAAAAAAATAAGAGAAATAGCTAAAGAATTGAAAAAGTTAAATATTTCAATGGAATCGATTTAACTTAAACTTTAGGTTCGCCGTTATTGTGTTTTGGATTTTAATTTATTTGTTTTTTTTTTTTTTTTTTTTTTTAATTATACTATTTTACTCACAATCATTATTAGTATCGTTTTTGTCATTTTATTGACCTTTTTTTTATCTTAACTATAAATATTATTTGCTGGTGGTTGTTTTCCTTTTATTTCAATTTTATGTTTTGATGTATTTTTTTTATTAATTGACTTTCTTATGCCAATTTGATGTACTTACCCTTAGCTCCTGTTACAATATCTGCGGTATGTACAAAAAATATTTTACACGAAATAAAGGAATATGAATTTTTTAGTGCGAAATGAATGTTCGAAAAATAGAAAATTCATTTGTTTTAAATAGCTCTCGTTTGACTTTTCATCGTTGCATGCGATACAAAAAAATCGCAATAGAATTACAAACTAATTTACGACCCGGATTTTTAAAACTCACTTTATTTTTAAGTTCTCAGCAGGTAGTTGATATTTTTTTAAATTTTGACATTGACATTTATCTTTTCAAGTGATTTTTTGTCCAGTATGTTTTAGATTTAGTTGACCAAAGTGATTCATTTCAATGCCAAGTACAGAATAATTATGCGGATTTGAAAATTTCGAACACAAAATAGTTCGATATTCTCGAGGCGGGGTGAACGAATTTACAAAAGGCCTTAGTTATTTAGTTGGTTGTTTGTGCTGCGTTATTATGAGTTAAGTTCTGTGCAAATCTTGTTTGTGTATTTGTGTTGATGTCGACTTTGCGCCTTCGTTGGATAGCCGGCTGTCGGCTCGTTGTACCGATTGCTTTGCACAGCTAAAAGCGGGCGGGGCTACCTCTTAATGAGCGTTTGTCGAAATCTCGTTATTTTCTCCTACTTACTTCCCCCTCCCCCCCCCTTTGTACAAGCTTCCTTCTCCCTTTTCTAATTACAATCACCGCTCCCGGTGATAGGTACAAAGAACTTATTTCTCTTAAACCTCTTATTGTTCTTACTAAACCGACAACACTCGTGCCCAAGGGTTGAATTGCAATAGTCATTCCACATTATTTACTAAATAGCTTTGATTTTAATGTGGTGTTGTTTTTAACGGATAGGAACAACAGTTGTGCCGTTGTTTTTTTAAAATGGTCGCGGTATCGTTTACATTTTCAGTGATTTATTTATGCCTGTGTGCGGTAACGTCAGCTTTTAAATAAAACTACTGCGTAAGTTATCAATCAATAAACAAAGGAAGTTTTTTTTATATGGCAACAATCGTGTTAGACGACTACTATGCCAATGTCACGTGTTGAAAACAAACGGGTGTTGTAATTTTAAACATATTTTTGGAAATAAATGTAATCACCGTAATAATAAATTTATTTATAGGGTACAAGATGTCAGATCGAAACAAAGTAAACGTTATCACGTTACACCTCTGTCGTTTTATCGTACGTTCATTTAAATTTGACTTTTTTTAACAGATTATATTAAACCTACAGCTTTTTATTTATTTTATTTTATTAAGGCAAGCCAACAGTACACGCATCGCAATTATATAATTACATTTACTTTTCACAGGGCATATACACATACCAATTAAAGGCAAGCACAACATTTACAACGAGAATCAACAATAACGTAAACTGATCAAAAATCGAAACAGAAATTATTAAGAGAAATTACATATCAATAATAATACAGCAAAAACACATTAATAGATATTAGTATCACTTAGATAAATTTAATTTGTTCACGGAATTTGATTGTTGGTTTGAATTGGATATAAATTTTATTATTCTTAATTTAAAGCTATGGTTCAGCTATGGTTCAGTTGATCTTAAACCATGACCATCTATGGTTTATTTTACATCGAATGTTGTTCTGCCATAACTGTACTAATATTAGAAGTAAAATTAAAGTAACTGATGTACTGTATGAAGCTGCGAAACTTAAGTGGGAATGGGCCAGACATGTCGCTAGTGTCAAAGACGGGCGATGGAGCGAGCGTGTTTTGTATTGGCACCCCCAGGATAAAAAGAAAACATGTGGAAGATCAACTACAAAATGGAAAGACGACAGTATCAGTAGCTGGAAGCCAATGGACTGGAATGGCACAGGACCGACACCAATGGTATCAGATGGAGGAGGCCTTCATGCACAAGTCGAGAAACCTTCTTCAGATTAAGATTTCGTATTTTTCTTTGTTTTTTTTTTGCTCTTTATTTACATAAAACCACAGCACTACAAAACCATTAAAACCATTTAAAGTAAAACAATTTCATTTTTTATGAATCATTTAAGAAAACGGTCAACAATTTTTATAAAGACAAGGTACAACTTATTCTATATACAAATGAGTAATTTAAAAATAAACACAAAAGTGCGTGTGTGTGCGTGTATGTGTGTGACTTTCAATACTTATTTGAATAAAGGCTATTTTTTTATTTTCTATCATTCTACCTAGATGAAGAATATCTACATAAACAAATGTACTGTCCACATCTCGCAGCGTCTGCGCTAACATAAAAGATCAGGGAAATCTAATTTATTTTTTAATTTCGGAGTGTTGGACAAAATTTTTACTTTTTTTTTTAATTTTGAGTGCAGTATTTTCCTCACATGCTATAAGTATATTCCGGTAGTCCCCGTTTTATTGGTATGTGTTGCAGTGTTCAGGTCAAACGTAGCGTCGAGCAAACGTATAAAATAAAAAAAAAACTGATATGAATTGAAGTTTAGCTGAACTGAATGTTCGAGGGAACGTAACAGGTGAAATGTAATGTAGTGAACCCGTACTTACGACAATGTTGTAGTTAACAACATAACACATACATCAACTCACGCCGTAACTAATCCCTCGAGAGGGGTAGGCAGATTTGATGAACACCGCATTTCGCATGTTGATGTTGAATCCCAGTGTTATAGGTTGCGAAGCTGTAGCCACTGTTCGGACACAATGAGGAACATGGTAGCTACAATGTACGGCAACCCGAGACTCGAACCCTCTACCTCTTGGGACGGATTGGTCGGTAGCCAAGGCAGTTTACAAACTGAGCCACTACGTCATTGTCGTAGCTCACAAAGTATTACACATTACAGAGGTTTGCACTATTTGAGAGGCTATTTTATAGCAGCTTTTTTCCTACTAGGAATACATTAAAACTAGTGGTTCGCTGGATAGCCTCTTGATAGTTTATTTTTATTTTCAACTTTAACCTTTATTTTGAATTAATTATTCTTCTGCCAAATTTCACGACGGCCAACGGTACTCCAGTTATTGTCGAACAAATAATTAAACATAATTATACAATAGCCATATTGTTCTAGTAACTTTTTTTTTTTGGTGGACACCCGTCACTGTGTCCCATCTTTGCAATTCCTGTTCAGCATGATCAAAAGTGGCATCATTTGGTCGAGTAGTCTACGAATAATGCAGCTTTATAATGACGCACAGGCACCCTACTGTCTTGGTAACGAACTTAGTCAGAAGAAATAGGAGGTAGTAAGAAAGCGGTTTCAGTTCTATTGTTACAGTATACTAAGAACTTTGTTCGCTTCACTCGATTGTTCAATGAAATAGACGTTTAAGTGGTGTGTTGCAAGTGTTAGTACGATTTTGTAACGTGTGTCTGTTTTGTTACAGCATCCTGTTTGCCGACATCTGCGGTTTCACCTCCCTATCAGACCAGTGCACCGCTGAGGAGTTGGTTCGACTCCTAAACGAGCTATTTGCAAGGTGAGCTAATAACTTATAAAGCTAAGCGTCCTTTTTAGCTTTAGATTTACGAGCTGGCAGCTATTTTTATGGCATCGCGGCATCATCTTGGCGGTAACTTTAAAAAAAATTCCATTGTCAAGTTATATTGACTATCAAGTTTTGATTGAGGATGAAATGACAAATGGAAGGATTAAAATAATAGATGGAATGATAAATAGCTGCCTACAGTAACGCACTAGAACCTACTGTTACTGCAGGCTCTATTGAATTACTTGGGACATGACGAAAAAAGCTGCCAAATCGTCGTATTTCACTTTCTCCACAGTTTATACAAATGATGTTTACTGGTTAAAACGCTAGTATTTTACACATAAAATTCTGCTGATTTATTAGTAAAGACAATAAATTTCCAACTGACACTTCCCGTTCCCGCCAATTACCTCATAATTTTTCATCGAAAAACTAGACGAACTCTTGGTTGACACTTATGTCATTCTCCTTATTGTCTATGGTATGTTGACGTATAAAAAAAACAGAATAATTGCAACAACCCGCTATCTTATTAATGCTGGAGTTACACTCCGATAATTTATCCTTTATCGTGGTGAAGACAAGCAAAGAATGAGATGAGAACTCTTTCTGTTCTGTTTCTGTTTCACACTTATACAGCACAACAGATGTTCACTGGTATATCAGTATATTTATATGTAAAATACTGCTGATATACAAGAAAATGTGTGTGCTAACGCATCGAGGTGTTATGAAAGCTGGTCGGATTGTCCACTATGGACTATGGACACTCAGTAAACGCTCTCCCGCAAAACGCTTCGATCAAGGCGAACACGCATCCTTCACTTAACACCTTCTTGTTCCTTTCACTCAGGGTTTCTTATCAAATTTATTGCCCACACAACCAGTAGTATATCTGGGCACGAAGCCTGTTCCTTCCTTCCTTCATTGCACAACTGCAATACACGTAAGGGACAACCTGCTGACCTAAAAACTCAAAATTAAGCATTTCAGATGATATATAGTGCACGCATGTCATAGACGAATTCATCAACTTTTTTAAAGAAGGCCGCTCTTTAGTTTGGATATCTGTCACTTCAATTCACAATTATTACTGAGTCGGCATTTAACGACTTGACATAATGTATATGGCATAACGACCCTTTTAACCCCATTTTCATCAGGAGCTATGTGAGAATTGCTTTTCCAAACTTTAGGTGCAATATGCAACTAGAACTAAACATCAGTCATTCGTAGCTTTGCAAAGAGATAGTAAAATGTAACAGTAGACGCTAGAGGTAACTAAAGATCAACTAATGGTAATGAATGGAACCTAAGGAACGATGAACTCGCATCACCCTATATCTTGGTATCCCCTAGACGGATTTAGCTCGTATCTGAATCGAAACATTGCTTTTGCCTCATTATTACAACTACAAAATAAAATTAAAGATAATCCCTCCAACAGTACTCAAGTTATCGTCGGAAATATTTATACATATCTACCTACATATAAACGCCGGATTGCTCCATCATACTCTGAGAACTTCACACGCTCTTCCAAAAACACTGATCCCCGTCCTTAACGAAATTTTAGTACTAACAGCTAAAATGAAAATTTTCTTTTTTTGAATCAAAAAGTGTGGCGAAAACAAAATCCTAAAATCCAGCTTGCGTAATGTTAAACTTTACGGGCTGTTTATCAGAACAGACTAACGTTGAGATGCACCGAAACAATTATCAATGTTATTATTATTGTTAAAGTGATCCAAACACAGCCACTGGTAAAAGTTATATCCTTGAGGTCTATCTTACCGTTAGTGTTATTTTGACAAGTCATTTGAAATACGGAAACGGCTTGAATAATGGCACAGCTTTGAATCAAATTTCAGTATTTTTAATTTTATTTTTTGTATTATGATCTAAATTTTATTGTTATAATTGATTGCTTTTGTATTTTAATACGACAATGATGGGGTTATTTTTTGAGTCAGAATAAAGTTTTTCGAATTTACCTGTCATGATCTAAGTTTTTTTCCTGATTTATTTTATGTACTGGTGAGATATTAAATAATGCAAAGATTTTAAGATTTAATAAGGCTCGCCTTCAGTAATGAAGCCCAAACCTCTCAAAAATTGTTTCTAATTCTATGACCAATAGAGTCTATAGAATTAATTGGCTGGAATTTTGGATAAATTCTTACAGACTAGTTAAAGCTTACTGGTGTTGGGAACTCTCACTACTTAGGTAGATGCCGGAAAATTTTGATACCGCGATTCAGAATACAATCAACGCCATCTCTCGGACGGCGTTGCACTGTTTAGTTCACAGCGTCGTTCTATAACTATCTCACATTATAAGCGTTTTAAAGTTACCAAAATCATTGAAAGCTAATGTTATTTACAACCTTGCATGTTTGTTTTACTTTAGTTTATTTTGAATATTCTAAATAAAAATTCTAGATATACAAATATATAATGCAAACATAACGCTCTCACCAGAATCGAAAATAAATAATTTGGGTTGACCTTATTTTTTTCACAAGTAAAATTCGTAGCAGCTTCGTAGTCTCGGGCGTAGACTTCAACGTAGTATTCCGTAGTAATAACGTAGTCCGTAGTCGGAACTACACTTTTATCAAGGTAATGTGTTTTATTTTTTTGTTTGAGGGTAAATTTATTTCAGATTACTTCAATTATTTTGTTATTGTATTGCGCTTATTTCTATAAATTTCACATAACTGATATCAAATATATTTGCTCACGTGTTTATTTAAGGGGAACAGAACGGAAACTACAAGCTGCCGAAACGTTTCCGGATTATTTGTCTACTGAATAGTCTTTATGATTATCGTATGCAGTCGGTCCTTGTGTTCCTACATCCTTCATTTGATTTAAAAGGATATTTATAAAATTTATTTACATTCGGGCACGAATCTATATCGCGATGTAGAATACAATCAACGCCATCTCTCGGTTCATCACACTAAAGTACTTTGCTCTGCTCTGGACCGCTTCATCTGCGTAGTTTTCATATACATATGGCTCAGTAGTAACTCAATTTAAACGAACTAACTTTCAACAGAGAAGTGAAATGTGCACAATTTTGGTAGGCTTTAAATTAATTTTTGATTAAAACTCAAACGGGCGTGTAAAGGCAACTGCATTTTATCAACTAAAATTTGAAAGGTGTCGAATCTGTGGAGAAGTGATCGCCCTGTCGGAACTCTAATGCCACGTACTGCCTGCGAATGCTTTAGAACAATGTGCACATACTTGCGGCTATGGGTGAAATGCGTGCCTCGTATGTCGCCGTCAGTTTTAGGTAGAGTATAAAAAAAAACGCGTCCATCCTTTTACCCAATATATGGAAGGCGACATGGATGGGCAGCGCAATGGATCACTTCAAGTCGTTTACAGTTTCTTCAATTCAAAGTTCTGTCTGTACGTCGCCCAATGAGAATTACGACGTTTTGTACTCAGCACTCCAAGAGTTTTGGAAAAATTCGGAAGGCGAGATAATTTAAAAGAATAAATCTTAAATCACTAATTAAAAACTAGCTTACGTTCAATAGCTCATCCCTACTTTCATCCTCCATAACTTTTGAATATATGGACCGATATCGACAAAACATGACTAAGAACAAGCTCGATTAACTTACTTTTCAAATAAAAACAACACCATGAAAATCGTTTCATTCATTCGAGAGTTATGATGCCACAGCCAAACACACACACAGATACACAGACACGTCAAACTAGTAACACCCCTCTAAAATCGCTTCATTTGTTCGAGAGTTATGATGCCACAGCCAAACACACACACAGATACACAGACACGTCAAACTAGTAACACCCCTCTGAAGTCGCTTCATTTGTTCGAGAGTTATGATGCCGCAGCCAAACACACACACAGATACACAGACACGTCAAACTAGTAACACCCCTCTAAAATCGCTTCATTTGTTCGAGAGTTATGATGCCGCAGCCAAACACACACACAGATACACAGACAAGTCAAACTAGTAACACCCCTCTAAAGTCGCTTCATTTGTTCGAGAGTTATGATGCCGCAGCCAAACACACACACAGATACACAGACACGTCAAACTAGTAACACTCCTCTAAAGTCGCTTCATTTGTTCGAGAGTTATGATGCCACAGCCAAACACACACACAGATACACAGACACGTCAAACTAGTAACACCCCTCTAAAGTCGCTTCATTTGTTCGAGAGTTATGATGCCACAGCCAAACACACACACAGATACACAGACACGTCAAACTAGTAACACCCCTCTAAAATCGCTTCATTTGTTCGAGGGTTATGATGCCACCGACACTCACACAGACACACACGTCAAACTTATAACACCCATCTTTTTGCGAGGGTTTAAAAAAGTAGGAAACTTCTATACCGATATCGCTTCTCAGCCCTGCAGCTTGAACTTGATAGTCAAAGGTGGAAATAGTTTTGATATTCTTTATCTTTTGTCATCAGGTTCGACAGGTTGGCGGCTGAGCACCACTGCCTCCGCATCAAGCTACTCGGTGACTGCTACTACTGCGTCTCAGGCCTCCCGGAGGCCAGGGACGACCACGCCAAGTGCTGCGTCGAGATGGGCCTGGACATGATCGATGCAATCGCGTGAGTACACACACACCGAGAACCTACCGGAATGCATCTAACGTTTATCATTGTTGTTTACTTATGTTTATGTTTATTTTGACGACACCTGTGGCGCAGTGGTGTAAACAGCCGACTGCTACGTTAGAGGGTCCGGGTTCGAATCCCGGCGGGGGCGGGACTTTGTGTTATTTGCAAGACGCATCGTTTCGTTTACCGGTCTTGGATGTTGTATTCTTATCTATGTAGTATATACCATATCGTTGCTTAGTTCCTGTGACACAAGTTCTTATGATACTCACTGCAGGGCTGAGTCAATGTGTGTGTCGTGATTGAGTTTATTTATTTATTTTTTATTATTAAACAAGGAAACCCACGCATTTAAGCGATGTGTTTACTTTATTACTTTATGATAACGTATTAAAAGTTGGTTCCTCGAAATTCGCTCGGTGTGCACTGATAAATAATTACGATAAGTAAAAACAATATTTTGTTTGGCAAACTCTTAACATAAACCAGTGAAGTTGATAATGACGAGGCCCTTAAAGCAAACATGTGCGTTGTAGAACATGATTACAATCAATTTTTAGGCTGATCTCACATCAGAGACTTAGTGTTTGTGGACATTTATTATGATTGAATTGCGATAACCTTAAATGAAGTCATTGTGTTTTGGGACCAAACAAGGATATTTTTTTTATTATTTACTTAAAACTACAGCCTTAAAAAATAAAAATAAAGTAACAGGAACAGGAAAAATAAGCTTGTCTTATGCCAATAAAGGTTTTTTTATTTAAATATAAATTAAATATAGATAAAATAAGAGTATATACGCCTAATGAACTCGAAATATCTTTAGTGTTGGTTTGAATTATTGATATATGTACTGCAGTATTCATTTCCTAGTCGTCATAAATTGTTTATTTTTAATTTGTTTTGAACCTCCGGGATGGCAAACGAGCATACGACCCGCCTGATGGCAAGCAGCAGGGCTAGCACGCTAAGACACGAATGACACCGGGGCGCCAGATAGCAACTATCTATTTATTTTTGTCTTTATTGTGACAGGGAAAGAAGATTTTATCGCTCGGGATGTGTAGCATTAATTTAGCGTGCTAGCCCTGAAGTCCTCGTAGCCTATGGAAATTTGCAATATCCTTGAAGCATCGAGCACTCGTTGTCAACCCTGTAAAATCCTTCGAATGCCCTATATATCTACTGAAATGCTGATATGGTTACCAAACTGTTCACATTATAGATCAAAAATTTCGCATACCTATAATCCCGCTAAGCATGCTTGATTATCTTTAAAATTTTAATCACGAATCATAAAAAATTTACTGTGTTTTTGCGTGCAACATTAAATTAAAAAATGCATGTCATATCAGGGAATAATCGCACAGTGTTGTAGCAAATTTTTGTCTGATTAAGATTAAATTCTTGTCTCGGTGCGACTCTTTGCACAATTTGCCTTTCCAGTGTGCCGTCAGCCTTAAATGAAACTCCTTACAAAAGATAATATGAATCTGATTAAAATTTATTTACTCGTTTATTAAATACAAACAGGGGAGGTTCTCCTTTGAAAGGTTTCCGGTTTCCGTATCTTGCTAACATACACCGTCTTGATCGATTGGATATTTAAGAGAATGTTGGATTTAAAATTAAGTACAAAATTTATTTCTTACAAAAAAAAAAAAAAACGAATTTTTTTTACAATAAAACGTATCCATTGTCACGAATGACTTTGATATCTGACACCTCATCCATCACAATCGGTTCATTAGTTTAGGAGCTATGGAACACACGAGATCTACGTAGACTCTGCGGGACGGTATTCGGGTAAAAAAAAAATACTGTCATAGTGGTGTGGCTACATAGTGTACGCAATGCGAGGCTTGCAATATATATATATATTTGACGACCTCGGTGGCGCAGTGATTAAGACAGCCGACTGCTACGCTAGAGGTTCCGGGTTCGAATCCCGGCGGGGGCGGGACTTTGTGTTATTTGCAAGACGCATTGTTTCGCTTACCGGTCTTGGATGTAGTATTCTTATCTATGTAGTATATACCATATCGTTGCTTAGTTCATGTGACACAAGTTCTTACGATACTTACAGCAGGGCTGAGTCAATGTGTGTGTCGTGAAGTGGTTTTTGAAAAAAAAAAAATATAAGTAATTAATCAGTTTACAAGTCAGTCCGCGTTAGGTACTACTTGAGTACGGTCGCCCCCTGCCTAACCGATTTGTCGCACTGGTTGGCAAAATGCATAATGTGTAACAACCTGATATTATTCAGCACTGAACAGTCCCAATAGTCATACCTACAGTGAAAAAACAAATAAAATACTCGTTGCAACGATTCCTTGATTTCATTGTCTTATTTCTATGAGGTGACATTCACAGATATACATTATAATGATATTTCGAGTTAGTGAATAGCATTTTAAGGTTCCGTACCTAATGGGTGAAAACGGGATCGTATTACTAAGCTTCCACTGTTCAACCTGTTCCGTCTGTCAGCGTGCTGTATCTATAATAATAACTAAATCATGACACACATTGACTCAACCCTGCTGTAAGTATCGTAAGAATTTATGTCACATGAACTAAGCAACGATATGGTATATACTACATAGATAAGAATACAACGTCCAAGACCGGTAAGCGAAACAATGCGTCTTGCAAATAACACAAAGTCCCGCCCCCGCCGGGATTCGAACCCGGAACCTCTAGCGTAGCAGTCGGCTGTTTACACCACTGCGCCACCGAGGTCGTCAAAAATACTTTATTATTCAACATTGAAATTGTAAACTTATTTTCAGTAACAAATTACAGTAAATAAACAACACCTAAACAGGATTTATCGCCGCGGCAGTTTTTTTTTCTCCATCTTTTTCGCTTCCGTCAATCAAAACAGCCCGAGCGCCAATGTCGAGAGAAGTCAAAACTGAAATGCATACACAATCTTTACTTTACAATCTCCATATTGTTGCTAGGGAGTGAATGTTAATGAGTATGGATAGCGGAAACGTATTGTTTTTTCTTGTTTCTTATATAAATTTATATGAAAAGTGTATATTGTACAATATTTTACAATGGTACAGAACCCTATAGGGAACCCCATGAAGGAAGGTTTTTTAAATATGCAAATACTTAATATTCCGACCACAATCTAGGGGTTCCAATGTCATGGGCATGGCTGTGTTTGAGATTTGATAACTATTTAACAATTTAAAACGCTGTGGGCTTTTGAGATTCGGTAGCTAAATTTTATATGAAATTTTAATGGGGTAATTTAATATTTAGCCAATAATGAGGAGGTATAAAACCTTTAACTACATTGGCAACGCAATGCCAATGTTTTTTGTATTCAACGACGTCGAAGATATCTTTATAAGCGGCAGTACCACTGTCTATCAGTGAAGCTAAAAACGTGTAGTACATGCACATTGTTTAAGTGCGTAAACTCAAAATCGCCAAGTAAATACAATACGCACGCTAGAACAATGTACACATTCTATCACAACCAAAGCCGGACGGTTTTCGCGAGATAGAAGGACCTCTTCATCAGGTGATGTTTTCCAACGGTGATGACTTGTATGTCTGCCCGCAGGCTTGTCCGTGAGGTGATGGCCGTTAATGTAAACATGCGCGTTGGGATCCACACCGGCCGGGTGCACTGCGTCGTGCTCGGCCTCCGCAAGTGGCAGTTCGACGTCTGGTCCAATGATGTCACGCTGGCGAACTACATGGAGAGCGGTGGTGTCGCTGGGTCAGTATACAAATTGAACTTTAATTTTAATAGTGTCTAGCTGCTGCCCCGGGACTTTGCGCGCATTTTATCTTCTGGACCCTTCGGTTTTGTCCCCTTGTATCAAGAGGAAATCCATCAAAATGGAAAAGAAGAAGATGGAGGAATGTAAGGTGACAATTGCAGGTGAAGTAGTGGAACAGGTGAGTGAGTTTGTCTACATGGGATGTTTGTTTACGAGAGATGGGATGTGTCAGGGTGATGAAGGGTTCAGATAGATATCAGGTGAATGGAGCGATGCACTCCATCAGGAATAGCAAATACGTGCCCAAAGAGGCGCAGATGGTTATTCATGATGGCGTGATAGTTCCTTCACTTATGTATGGCAGTGATTGTTGGGTCTTGCAAAAGAAGCAGGAATGTAGGGTTAATGATGTAGAGATGCGTGCGTTGCGGAGTATGTGCGGCGTTTCGTTGTGTGTGATCAGGGAGAAGTGTGTAGTGAAAGAAGACGTAGTGAAAAAGATTTAGAAGAGCATGTTGAGGTGGTTTGGGCATGTAGAGAGGGTGGATTAGTCAAGATGTGAATATTTGTGGGATGGCAGGTAAGGGTAGAACTAGTACCTTGACCAGATTGGTGACGTGATGAAAAAAGGCCAGGTCAGAAATACCCGTAACGGTCATGCGTATATAAGGAAATGCATGGATGTGGAAGAAGCAAGAGATGTATGTAAGGATCGTTGCGCATGGTTGTTTTTTTTATTAGATAACTCACCTAACCAGGGAGAATTATGAGGTTATGCCGAGGCTACTGCCGGCTTAAACCTCTTCCTCTGTTCCTGTTGAGTCTAAAAAAGACCAGTAAGTATGGAAGACCCTCAGGAAATAATGGGCAGTTTGCCTTACACACTTTTTTCCGGTTCAGCCAACTGCAATGCTGGGGCGAGTCTTTGAGTAGCTAGGTACTACTGTTAACCTGTTACCTTTTTAGCGTTTAAAATTTCGTACGCGTTGAGTGAAAAAGCTATCATTTCGACTTCAAAAAGAAAATATCTAATTTCAATATGTCATGTAGAAACACCAGCTAACTAAGCGTGCTTGACGACAAACAAATATATTAACTATATATTAACAATATAATCCATTTTGAATTTTCACCTATAGGGAGTAACATCATGCTAAATAAAAAAATAATAAGAAAAAAATATTAGACATGGATTGTTATATAGAGATTGTTTCGCCTTTGTTCTGCGTAAGATTTCTATAGTAATTAATTACAACACACATCAAAGGAATTGATTTGACGAGTGATTGTCAGTCGCGTGTTTCGTATCGACATCAACAGATGACTCGAGATGGGGTTGTCATGGCGACCAACCCGGATGAATTATCGTTCAAGAACACTTATCCACCCTAACAACTCTAACAACATCTTAATTAAATCACTAACAATTACGTGCGTGTTTTTAAACTGGCTTTTGCCCGCGACTTAATGATTTTTAATTACTCGACATTCATCGTTGTATTTTGGATAATTCACACAATATCTTTTTTTTT
The DNA here is from genome assembly GCA_949316135.1 of Choreutis nemorana. NCBI lineage: Eukaryota > Metazoa > Arthropoda > Insecta > Lepidoptera > Choreutidae > Choreutis > Choreutis nemorana. Next base: position 1,257,098 of record OX438595.1, read on the forward strand.
TGTTATTTTTATTTATTTATTTTTGGGAGACAAATATTATAGATCAATATCAAATTTCAAAATTATTAATTAAATAATTATATACCAATAAAGTTTCCACTGATAAAATAAACAAAACGGTATATGGCACAAAAAAATATTTCGTAATTCTGTTGTATAAGCTATATTATTGTGAAGTTTCATTAAAATCCATTCAGTAATTTGTACTTGAAAGAGTAACAAACATCCATTCATTCTTACCTTTACTTTTGTGTTATAATATTAGTATGAACTAGCTGTTACCCCGCGGCTCTGCTCGCTCGCGTTTTATCTTTTAACCCCCTCGGATTTCTACCCTTGAAGTCCAGAAACTTTACATATCTATTGGCAAGATTGTTGGTCACATTTTTTCCAATTTTGATAAATCCATAAAACATTTATGTCCCGATACCAAATTTCATCCTCCATGATGATGTATAGATGAGATTATCTTTGAAAATCTTTCAATGAAAATTATCTTATAATCTTCATACTTACTTAATTATTTACTTTAGAGTAACAATTGTCAAATTAAACATTTGGTATGGATTTTATTTAAAAATTTAATAGTAAAATTTATTTGGTACTGGACCATCATTCGTTTTCAAAAATCAAAGTAGCCAATACAAATATGCCTTTAAATATATTCTATCCTTCAGAGACAGTCCCGTCGACATCGGCTTACCCGTTTCAGAGATTACCCGGAACTAACAGACGGACGAAAATGATAAAAAAATACTTTTCTATCATTGGTAGCGTTTATCGTGTATTGGTAGCGTATATTGGTACATACATTCATATGCATTGAGTGTAATGATCATATTTCGATATTGCAGACAGAAATGTCAGTTTTATTTATTTGTTTATATAAAGAAGATGTATATATAGTCAGACTATCTACAATTTTAGATTTCAATATTGAACACACATCATTATATATTACATAATGAATAAATTGAGTCTGGAATACATTCGACTCGTCATTATGTGTTTGTCACACCACTCGTACGAAAATTGCGTGGTTTGTTGTTGCAATAAATCTACAAATCCAATTATTACATGTCAATACAAGACCTACTTTAATCGACCTTTCTTAACAAGCATTCCATTGCATAATTTAATTTCTCAAGGCCTCTGTTGCGAAACTTGATGCATGATAGGTTCGAGATTCGAATCCCGACCGGGGCGGAACTTTTTGACGTAAACATAGATTTAATTGCTAAAATTAGATAAAACAGGTTTGTAATTTCGGTTACGGATCCAGTTTTCGGAGGAAAATTCGGCAAAGAGCAACAATAGTTGAATGTTTTAGCTTTCTGGTATTATCGATCTTGTAGTGTTGTTGGATATCAGGCGTCTCATTTATATTTAGTTTTTTTTTTGTATGGAAATAATTTTGTTTGATTTTGAAATTTTGATGAATAAAGAAATGATGAAGAGATGAACAGATGGAATGATGAATCTGCCTACACGCTTGTACTGTTACTGTAGGCTTTATTGAGTTACTTGGGAGATGAAGAAAAGAACAGCCAAATCGTCGTATTTCACTTTCTCCACACTTGTACAGCACTTCAGATATTTACTGGTTAAAACACTAGCATTTTACACATTTAATTGTGCCGAGGGTGCAAGAAACGAACTTTTGTTTTTTTTGAAGTGGGGAAAGTGTGAATAGAGCCTAAAAACTATGGGATGAAAATTTAAAAAAGTTTTATACCAATTTTTAATATGTTTTTTTTAAAATTATACTAAAATTAACAATTACTTTCATGTTGAAATATATAAAGTAAATTTTGGAATTTTCTTCTGTATTCAAGTTAATATCATTCATTCCGGAGTTAGTTATTAAATTAATTGCAACCTCGTTTGAAGCCAAATAATATATTAAATTCCAGTTCTCTCATTCAGATGAACGCGAGAATGTATATTATAGTTTGTGAAATACGTAATTTGTTTATATTATCACGTTGAATATCAATCATGTTCATAATATTTACGGACAAGTTTACGCTTTTAACAACTAAAAGTGTTATCCAACTCACGAAGGCGGTTCGACTGGACGTGTCGTCAGTTTTGTCAGGCGTGTACGTATCGATTTGTTTGTGTGCGCGCAGCCCGGAAGCCGCTCAGTAACGCACACTAGAAAAATGTGCATGTAAATACACGTTTTAAGCACATGCATGGCTGAGCGGTCTTAGTGACGTGGAAAGATTGTCCGTGAATACTGTGAAGTCGTCCATATAAACGAAAACTGTCATCAATTTGAGTTAACGTCGTGACAGGGGGAGGGAGGAGATGATGCGATGCGGTGGGTTTTAAGCAAAAAGTTCTTGCGATTTGACAAGCAAGTTCCGTACCTAACATGGAACCCTATTACTAAGCCTCCGCTGTCCGTCCGTTCGTCTATGTGTCTGTATGTCAGTGTCCCATAAAACAAAACACTTCAAATTGTATACAATTACATTGGCAAACAAGCGAATAAATGTGACACCGCCGTTGGCAAACGTTTCTAACAAATTTCGACTTTCTATATTTGCGGTGTATTTATATAATCGTATTAACTCAATTTTACAAACTTTTTGCTCCAATGAAAAATCAATTAAGTACAATTTTTTAATAAGTTTACTCTCAGTTGAACTTTTGTTGGTTGAATTTAAAAAAAATATGGATAAACTTAAAGACGAAGAAAAACTTTGAAAAACGAAGAAATTAATATTATTCTTTCAAAGTAACAAGTAATGAAAATGTCATAACGCATACCACCTGTGTCAATTCATTTTTATTAAACCTTGTAAAATGATGTTTCACAATTCTGAAAGGTCACAAGTTGATCCCGGTGTTTTTTACATAGGAATTTATTTCGTACACGAAATGTCAAAAATTAACATTTAAATAATTGGGTCATGTTAGGAAAGGCCGCGGCTCATTTTTTTATTTAAAACCAGGCTAGAATTTGACTCCGATCCCGCCTGATGTAAAGCGGCGATGCTGTCTAAGATGAAACATGCCTGCCCAGGTGGAAGCCTATTTACAAGGTATATTCAACATGGATCATATCGGCAGGCAAAGTATTCCACCCCTTAAGTGTACTAAAAAAAATTGGAGCGTTAAAAAACATAGTTTTTTCAAAACCAATAGAAAAGATAAAGGGAAGAAAATCCTTTAGGAAAGTGATCAGAATAATCTTAATCTTAAGAGGAATGATAATTTACATAATAATATCATTATATTATGTAGCTAGACTTCTATGTAACATTTTTTTAAGTGTTACTCATGATTACAAAAAGGAGTGAATGCTTTTTCGAAACGTTATCGAATAGAGCTTGTTGTCTCAATCTATTAACGTTATTGTCTAATAGATTTCTTTAATTATGTTTGTGTATTTGGATTTTAATGAAACTTTACAGCAATACAGCTTATACATCAGAATAACACATATCATTCATATCATTGGCTATCATTTATCAAAAATATTGCGTGAATTGTCCAGAATGTTACGTTTTTTTTATTTGAACTATTTTTGACATCTAAGCGAACGAAGTGGCGGGCAATAGCTAAGTAGTCTGTAATATTTATTAGAAACCGTGAATAAATTTAATTTCTTTGTGGCAATCGAAAATATTTAGTGGATAATTATTGTTTTTTTTTTTTAAATTAAATAAATAAAACAAAAATTCATTTGGTACAACGCTTTAGACGGACTGTGATTGCAGTCACGATAATGTAACTCTCTCTGAATACCGCAAAGTACGGTTACAGGAGTGCGGTATTCTGTAATAATCTCGATTACTTCCACAGTCGAGCAACACTGGTTTTTGATCACTATGCCACGTTTTAGAGAAGCTGCATTGCTCCGGCACTACTGCGCAAAGTTAACTTGCCTCTAGGCAGAAGTTGAAATGGTGATCAATCCAGAAGACTTACCAGCACGTAGATCTACCGTGTGCCTACCATAATTTTTAGCATCTATTACCGCTCGCGACTTCATCTATAAATTTGTAAAGAACCTTTGTAATGCGCGTCTGAAAGATTCATGCGTGCATTGATATCTATGTCACCTGCCCCATTAGACAAATGGCATTATTTCGCGAGCGTTAACGCCAACAGAAACTTAAAAATACTTAACAGTAGCGGGAGGAAATGCAATTTCAATACATTTTTATTTTCTGTTAGCGTTCACGCTTGCGGAATAATAGCATTTGTCTAAGAGGGCTGACGTGGTGGAGGGACTGTTCATGATTGATTTCTTTTTCTGGTCGACAGACGGGTCCACATCACCCGAGAGACGCTGCGATGCCTCGGCGATGACTACAAGGTGGAGCCAGGCAACGGTGGGCAGAGGAACGCCTACCTGAAGGACCACAACATCGAGACGTACCTGATTGTCCCGGACGACACGAGCCGAGTGGTGAGCGTCCCGAAGGTGCCTACCACCATTGTTTTAATATTTTCTAGATACACAATCATCCTCACAAAATTTCCAAGCGAATTAAACATTTCCGTGGATTTTTCGTATGGTGTGGTGACAAGAGACATTTGACAGTTTTTTTTTTTTGTGTCAAGTGAGATCGATAGATCCACCTCTCTGTCTCTATCCAAAGTTGATGACACTTTTTTAAATGATTTTTGATTTCGGGATCTTGTATCTATAAAATAATAGATCAATGGCTGCATCAAATTTGTTAATCGATTATCGATTGATGTAACAGAATTGTTAATCGATTATCGATTGTAGAGAATTGTAGATTACCATCAGGGATTTTTTATTTTTATTTTTTTATTCTATACCACATCTATACAAAAATCCGTTTGATTTTCTCAAATATCTGACTTTTTAACTAAGTTGGTTAATCATCAAAGTCGTTATTTAAATAGAGTGATCTGATATGTACAATGACGTCAAAGTACACGGGCGCCATCCGATTTCAATAGAAAAGTTCATTCTGATGAGCGAGATAGATATATTTAACTCAAATCTCCCCGGTTTCTAATTCTATTTTCACTGTAAATATACTATTTCAAAACTTTTTACTATAAATTGATTGAATAATCAAATTAATTTGAACTTTCTATAAACTACAGTTTTTACTACCAACACTACAATATTACACACACACATCTACACTATTGATACACAAACCAACAAGTTTTCTTTTGTCAGATTTTTTTTTTTAACGTTAGTCATTGATTCTTGAAATGTAACCAATATCTGGTTAAATAACAAATTTATAGACTATAGTTGGTGAAATCGAAGAATGTCGAGCTGCGATCGGGATCATCGAAACCAAGTGAATTAATTTTTTATTTTTTTTATTTTGACGACCTCGGTGTCGCAGTGGTATAAACAGCCGTCTGCTACGCTAGAGGTTCCGGGTTCGGATCCCGGCGGGGGCGGGACATTGTGTTATTTGCAAGACGCATTGTCTCGCTTACCGGTCTTGGATGTTGTATTCTTATCTGTGTAGTTTATACCATATCGTTGCTTAGTTCCTGCGATACAAGTTCTTACGATACTTATTGCAGGGCTGAGTCAATGTGTGTGTCGTGATTTATTTATTTATTTATTCATTTATACATTGTTTTTAATATCTGAGGTTATGTTTACATAAACAAAATATATACAGAACCCCAGAGATGTACTCGTTTATAGGGGTAAGAGGGGGGGGGGGCGTCTATTTTAAATATTTATAAATATATAATGTACATGTCAAATTCAAAGCAAGATTTAAGCGAATCAAATATTTTTACAAATTCTTTCTTGCGTGTAACATCAGATTTATATTATTATTTTTTTTGACCACCTTGACGATGAAGTATAATGGACCGACATTTTCCTAACAAAATCAATTGATTAGTTTCATATCTACACTGAAACAATTCATTTAACTACACAGACTGATGTAATGAAATCATTACCCTTTCTTTCGGCTCTTCCGGCCGAAGTCGGGTGAAAGGTTATGTAGGTTAATCTAACACATTGTTTCAGGATAAGAAGCCGAACAACTCATTCTCAATCAACGGCAACGTGTCCAAGGAAATGAGGGTCATGGGCCATGGCAGCCAGCACGGGAAGCACTCATCCAAGTTTGTAACATTAAATTATTTATTTCAAAATACTATAAAAATTGCCTCGGAAATTAAAACAATATATGTACACTCAAGGACTAAATTAGATGAACGACAGTTTTTTTTTTGTTAACTTTCCTGTTCCTGGCAATGCTATAAAAATGTGCTTTAGACATTTTTTATTTACAAAAATTAACAAATATAAAGCAATATTAAGAACACAATTAACCATAACATTTGATTTTATCTCACTCTTTGCGGTCCTCTAATTTTCTCCTTCAGTGTTTTTGAAGCACCTACGCCGGTATACGAACCTCTAGCGTAACAGTCGGCTGTGACACCAATGCTCCACAGTGAACGTCGAAATGTATGCCTAAACTAAATTGATGTCATTTTTATTGAAATCCGTCTGGAAACGAGCTCGGATAAAATGGTTAGTTGGAGATTTCCGTTTTTCGACGTGAATATTTAATAGTGAGATAAAAGCTGTTTTGCATTTATATGTTTTAGTATTTCGATTGCGGTTTTGGTTATTGCGGTAAGTAGGTAGGTAAAGCATCACACAGCAAGTGCGATATCGATCCTCATGCTGTACAAATTAAAGGCGATACATTTTCCGAACAGGGCTGATCTATAACCGTGTTTAAATAAATCAAATGTATTTTAACAAGCGTTTATTAGTTCGACCTGTATGTAACTAACTATGTAATGGAATCTAAGGTAACTAATTAACCATCTTCCAAGGGTCGTAGCGTAATGAAAATTGCCAGCTGTATGTAGTTCTGATGGCAATACAGTAATATGGTAGTGTCGAACTGATCTGATGATAAGCCGGAAGATATGAACTGGAACTTCATGATGGAAAATCGTATCATGGCTGTTTTGGATTTCTTAGAAATGTCTTGTAATTAACTTTGACCAGGATATTAGGTTTCAAGGTCTGATGATGAAGCCGGAACATAGACACTGGCATTCCGAGCGTATTTTTCTAGTGTTTTTTTTTTAACTATTAATTTATTTATTTCGCCGTATCATGAACTGTAACGTGGTTATTTACGTTTGCATGCGACTTTGTCTGACTCAAAATGTTTCTATTAATTTCGTCTAAAATGTAATACTTTGTGATTTAATCGGTTTTTAATTTTCCAACTTCAACTGATAAAGAGATGCTGATACTAAGATATCCTTTAAGAAATATCTTATCTAAACTATACTGTAGTAGATTCGATGGTACTTAAGTCAGAGGATTTAATTTTGTTATTTTATTAATGTGTCCACAGTAGCTTCTTACGGTCGTAACACACATGCATCGAATGGAAACGCGTCACCTTTGGTTTCACTGTATCAACCGACGCGATGCAATTACTATACGATACTATACGATGCAATACCGTTCAATGCTTGGAAGGCACTTTCCTGATTCGAATTCTTTTACACCAAAGCGGTAACGAAAGCTATCTAAAAGGCTAAAGGAAAAACGCTATGTTTCTATGTAGCGTTCTTGATTGGTGCGCTCTTAAGGAATATAGACGCTTAGTTTTTAGGTAGCTTTTGGTACCGCGAAAACCAAAAAGTGCTGTTACCGTTACCGTCAAATCTGTGAAAGTGAAAGGGCCAAGTGGGCGTTGCGGTATTTGCGGACACTATATAATTTCACACAAAAAATATATCGATGGTGCGGTGTTAATGCGGTTACTAGTAGATGGGTGTACTACAACCTTTAAGTTTAATTTATGTTCATTTAATTCTACTTCATTACTTATTCAATTTATGTTCATTTAAATCGACAGCACTTTAAAAACAAATTCAATTTTTCTTAGCTAATAGAACATTCAGCCTGAAAAGAATTTACGTTAAGAAATGATCAAACCAAGGCTGAACATTAATTTTATTATTAAAAATAAAAGAGAGATAAAACATAATAGGAACTACACGAACATTTTGCTGTTGGGTTATATCAACATGGCAACACCTTTTCAATTCAACTGATTTAAATCCGATTAATATTTAGAGACTGACTCGGAACTAATTTTGATTAATCCTTGTTGTTCGAACAACTACCTAACCATCTGTCTAAACTTGACGTAATGTTAAATTATTTTGTCAATAGCTTGACAGTCGGTAAGATATTTTTCGAAAGGTATAAATTATTTTAATGTCCTCGCAAATATTCCGCACAAAAATTGACAAATGAGGTATCATTGGATGTGTTATTTCATTTCATTTATTTATTTGGATTACCAACGAATAATACACATGCATGCAACACGACATAGAGACTGATATCATTCCCTGTGTTTATCCAATTAAAGGTAACCAAAGCTTACATTAAAAAATCTAACAAAACACAAATTCTAGTGGACCATGATACAATTGAATAGTTACATCGTAAAAATTTTAAAAAAAATCAGAAACATTAATTAAATAGTGATAGGTAATGTTACACCTTATCAACGCTGACCCCGCTTTTATTTTCGTTTTTATCTTTATTCGCCCTTACAGATAATACATTTTATTTGTGTGCTTTCTTATTTATGTCATTACTTCCTTGATATCATGTTTGTCTTCTCCTAATTGTCACGCTAGTACTATAACTGTAGGCTTTAATAAGTTACTTAAAGGGCAGCTGAATCGTAGTATTTAACTATCCCCACACTTGTACAGCACTACAGATGTTCACTTGTTAAAACAAAAGCATTTTGCACATTAAATTCGACTGATATACTCGTGAAAAAAAAATATTTAAACGTCACTTTTCGTTACAGCCAAGTAACTCCCAGGTAGTCGTTTTCAGGGTTCCCTATCGTAAATACCTTTTTTTTTTTCATCCCCTGAGTTTACTCCCACCATCCCCTTATACCTATAAGCCGTCAACATTGTGTAAACAGATGTGGTTCACAAGGCCATGGATCAGCGTAACCTGTTTTGACCTTGTACCGTTCTTAAGTTGTACAGCATAAGGATTGATATAGCGTTTGTTTTGTGAAGCTACATGAGTGGCCGTCTGAATTTATGAGATGTAAAAAGAAGATTTATTGTTCTTCATTTAAATTATATTATTTTATTACTTAAAAAGAACAACATAAAGCGAATTATCTTAACATAAGCCATACAAGATTTATATATTTTTGACCAATACAAAAGAGAGGAAGACGAAAGGTTGTGTATGTGTGTGAGTGTGTGTGTGATGTGATGTGTCATATGAAAATTACACAAACATAGAGTCATGTCAAGTAATTCATTCATCATTAAGTAGTAGTTTCAATATCAATCAATAAAAAATATGAGACCATGTTTTTTCAGCTACGGGACCATTTACCGAACGTGATATTCAAGATTTACATGATTCTAGAAAACAACAATCTGATGGTTATAAATTTATATTTTTCCCATTCCTTTTTCCATCCCGGAGTCGTTTAAAGAGGTGACGTTTACCGCCCTAGTTCGGATCCCGTGCTGGGGCTATTGTCTCGTAACTCCCGACTACTTTACCTTTGAGTTAAATAACCCCACTTACGCCCCACCAGCCCAATCCCCCTCTAGTGAGTGGAGCCACAAAGCTTTCCCAATGTCGAGATGAATGTCGAAATGAGTTTAACCTCCAAAACATGCCTTCTTTAATCAACAAATGTTTTTCTACGGGAATGTATGATATTTTTAGGACTTTTCTTATTATTTTAAAATTTATCATCCAACCTGTATGTTTCACAAAAAAAACTCTACAAATTTTTTTTTTGCTTAAATACCATTCACAACAATCTCAAATCAAAGTTATTTATAAGAACAATAGTGAAAGGAAAATGACAAACTTATTTGTTGGTTAGCTATGAATCATGTATTTTTCCACAATGGCTCTGTACAACCGGCTCTCACTGACCTTGAAATCCATTGAAAGGTTAGGTTAGGTTAGGTTATTCATAGAGCAAGGGTTGTCACAATGAAACAGATTATTGATTGATATTTAAATAGGTTTGATATTTTAATATCACAAGCGTCCGTCTCAAAATAACCCTACGAGCTGTTCGATAGGGGACTTTATTTATGTTTTTCTTGTTAAAATAAAACCAGATTAAACAAATAATATAAAAACATGTAGTGTTAATGATGTAATTCGATTATTTATCTTTATTCAATCTTTAAGGAACTGCGCACTTAATTTGCTTTATAAATAACGTAACGATTAACGAAAACATTATTTTTTTACCGGTCAAGTGTGAGCTGAACTCACACATGAAGGGTTCCGTACTGCAACTAGTATGTACTTTTTAATTTGAAAAAAAAACAACAGAACTATCAAAAAAAGTCGAAAAATCACATCATTTAATGTATCACCCCCTTTCATTTTTAATTTCTTTATATTTATTGTTAAAGCGGCAACAGAAATCGACAACTATTTTATTGTTCATGAAATGTATACGTGACAGATCGACAATGGATGAACTTACAGCTGAATCTTAGTAGGCTCGTTTTCCCTTTGGGTACTGAACCCTATAAAGGTCAATAGAATTTTCTACCAGCGATTATTGGAGAGTTCATGCATTTATATCTCTATAAAATTTAAATCGATTAAGTTAGTAATTAAATTTGAATGTTTTGCTACTAAACGCTTCAGGCTTAATGCCGGTGCGATAGTGATGCTACTCAGTTTGTGAGTGTAAGTGCAGTTGTAGTGCCACTCAAGTGCGTCTTGTGCAATTGCAGTCAGTAAAGAGCACTCAGACGCGAGCCCTGTTTGATAACAACTCGGACATCCGTTGTCATTGCCTAGTGGGCTTGTAAAACATTACAAGTTGGCTTGTGTTTGGTGCATTTGATGAAATGTTTATATTCTATTACGTGTAAAATTAAAGGGATTACCTTTTTTAATTATCGTGACTTCCGCTGAAGTAACAATGAAATGACGGGCACGGTTACTAGGTGACCTTTCGGAAATGCAGTCATTTATGTATGTTGGAAAATAGTATATAAATTCAAGCCGATAAATGAATGCTTTAAATATGAATCTGATATTTGAACTGGGGTTACGCCTGCACTTGTATGAACGTTCTTTCTAATACAATTATATACGGATTTTCTTGTTTGTACGATTTAAATAAAATAACGGATAGGTATCGATTTAAAAATATTTTATTTTGGACTATTGGAATGTGCTAAGTTTTCTTTTTCTATTTTTAAGCCAGGGCCGGATTTTGGACTTTCCTACCATTTCCATCACCCTTCGCTAAAAGTATAATGAGAAATTAACAATGATATTTCGAATAATAAATATGAATGGAGAGTCGAATTGTTTAATAAAAAAAAACTATTAAATTAATTAAAAGTAAAACTTAAAAGTTAATTAAAATTTCAAATCTCTTTTAGTTTTTTAACATGGAACATTTTCCCCTGAGTCTAGATTTACTTAAATTGTGTTTAAAATCTTTTGTATTCGAAATGCAAGGAAGAATTTCCGAGTAGAATGTCAATTTGCCCACTGCGGTGATTATTCAAAGTGACTAGTTAAACCAGAGACCGAGGCAGGGTTACTTGGGAAAATATGATAGTTATTTGTCCTACTCACATTTTACGCCCCCATTGTGGGGGCAACCCCCATTCCACAGTTTCCATGGCTGTCATCTCAGGACGCATCATATTTATGTTACCGGAAAGAAATATTTACTCGTTTATTATTTAGAATAAGATTTGAATTCTAATTCAAATGGTTTATTTGCTTAAATGTTGTTATAAAAGATATTTCATTTTTTTTTTGTTTTAGCACATTTAACCTACATGCATGCAAATGTTTAATATCAATAAAGAATTAAATGACCAAAAAAAAAACCAATTAATGAAGTCATTACAATTAGATTAAAGCGAATTATTCCGAAAGTATATGTATTGGAATGACAAAGTGGAAGGTAAATTTTGAGATATACTCGCGGATACTGCCGCCTGTAAAACCTGGGTAGTTTTCTTGGAGTTCTTAAACAGATCAACGCTATATGAATTCGTGCCGTATCGTGTTCTTTGTATTAAATTCCATACAGTTACACAAACTTATCGTTGTAGCCGGTAAAATGTCCGGGCACAGTCTGTGCATCATTGTACAGCTGCATTATTTGTTGATTATTCGATAAAAGGACGCCACTGTTGATCTTGGTGAACAGGAATTGCAGACACACAGGCGGGTGTACCCCGAACACTTATCATTGTCACCATAGTAAGGATCTTATATCGGCTCGGTTTGACAGCGAGGCGAATGGCAAGACGTCGCCATTCTGTTTTCTTTTAAATAGTAATAGTATAATAGTAATAAGATCGTAATGAATAATTACCCCGAAATATTTTTACTCTGGTTAGTATTTGATTTATCCCCCGTTAGTTAGTGGCATACCGTGGTGTTTTGACGGTCAGGCGTCTCCTGGCTAGTCCTCTTTATTTTTAGGTCATTGGCCATTTCAATTGCTGTCTCCGCTTTGCTGGGAGGAAAGTCGGAAACCGCATTCTTACTACCTCCTATGCCTTTTGATTAAGTTAGTTGCGGGTCCCAAAACAGCCGTTACGGTGTCCGGGCACAGAGTGTACGTCATTGCACAGCTGCATTATTCGTTGTTGATTCTGATAAACAGGAGTTGCAGTGGTGGGACAGACCGGCGCGTGTACCCCGAAAAAAAGAAAACAAATCATAACAGGTTTCACACTCATGTCTTGCGTTCCTCCAGGATTGGCGCAGACAACGGTTCAGAGCATAAGAAGACGGAGGATGAGGTCAACGAATACCTGATGAAGGCCATCGACGCTCGCTCCGTGGACAGGCTTCGAGCTGAGCACTGCAAACCCCTGACGCTCACCTTCAGGGACTTCAAGTTGGAGAGGAAAGTAAGTCTATACTGTACTCGTATTTAATTGTGTTTTTCATGCAGCTGTCCCAAGTTCTAGTAGGATATAATACTGCAAAATTCGCGTTTAATAACTATTTAATCAATTTATAATGTGGTTTGTGTTTGTCACCAACGCATTGGATAATAATGGGCAGATATGCCGGAGATAGAGCAAATATTATTTTCATATGAAAAGAGACAAAGGGCCTCCTTTCGGAACTGCGTGTAGAAAATTCAATTTATATTTTTAACACACAACAACACAACTATACCATCTTGACAGGTGGCAGAGCACTACCGTGCGTTTTAACAGAAGCTTTCCCGCACCACAAAATTGTGGAGTGAGTTGCCGCATGCGGTGTTTCCGGACAGATACGACCTGCAGACCTTTGAGAAAAGAGCGTACTCTTATTTAAAAGGCCGGCAACGATTTTGTAGCTCCTATGGTGCTGCAAATGTCCATGGGCGGCAGTATTCACTCTCCATCAGGTGATCTGTCAGCTCGTTTGCCTCCTATCATACAAAAAATAAAAAATAAATACGACACAAAAAATACGTACCTTACATATATGAGAAAAGGACGCATAGAAATTGGTGCCGTTATCGGTGGACATGCGGTAATTCCTGCAGGGTTAGACGTTCGGAAACTTTAAAATTAAATTTCGGTTTCCCGGTCACGTACCCCGGCGAGTGTGTGCTTTAAAAGATAAACTGTTTTCGGGAACTGTTATCGTTACTTTTTTGTTTTTTCTGTGTTCCGTTCGGAGGAAAGCAAAAATAAGAAAACCCTCCGGTTAGACTCGTTTCAAGTTTTAATTGGAAAAATGGAATGAACCGCCGCGCATGCACGTTGTGTAATGAATTTTCTGTGTCACCTAATAATAATAATAGTTTTTTTCTAAAAATACAAGACATAACTTTGAAATTAATAAATAACTTACAAACATAACTTAGTTTTATTTAATTAGTTTGTGTAGCCGACTTGTAGCTTTCCACCAATTTCAACAGAACAAAATGTTTTTAAAGTAAAATCAAATACAGTCGATGGAAAAATTATACAAGATACAAGCTTCGCTTTAATCAGTTTATAGTTGTAGTAGCTCTGTGAGATAAGCCTAGTGTCCACTAGGCGACAACTAAAGCGGGCGTGAAAACTAAAATGTTATGTTTAAATGATACGAGGTTTAACAAAGCGCGTGTCATGTCGGCAACGTCGCGAGTTGTTGTGCAACTTTCGAGTTCCGCGACAATTGTTGCCTAGTGGATACGTGGATTTGTGTACGGCAAAATAATATGTTTTTCGTTAATTTAACGCCATTTTTCTCTATTAGTATTCATTAATTAAGAACTCGTCCATCAATTCTGACGTTTCAACGTCAAAATTGATGGACGACATTCTAACAGTTACAAAATATGTAATTTAAATTTTATTCACAAAAAAAAAAAAATATTTTTTGTTTATTTTTGGTAGAACGGAACCCTTGCACGTGGCAGACTTGCACTTGACCTTTTCTTCTAACGATCTGAGGCAGATGGCGTCCGTAATAATATTTTGGCTTCGTTTATATTTCCTTAACATGCTAAAATACTACGACGTTCACACCTGTGAAACAAAACGTAGTTTATTTCTAACAAGCTGTACAACCCGGGCTTCAGTGTACACAGTCATTTGACCCTGGTTAACAGGAGATGCAGTGGTGCGACATAGTGGCCCCAACACGGATAATATCAATGTTAATTAGCCGAAATTAAATAAGCTTTAAACATTGCACGGTTTGTCCCGTAAACTGGCAACTGAGCTAGTGAGCTATCTTTCATATAATATCTGGAATATAATAAAAATATAGACGTCCTGTTTAGTCATCATTCATTAATCATTACGCAATTTTGACGACCTCGGTGGCGCAGTTGTGTAAACAGCCGACTGCTACGCTAGAGGTTCCGGGTTCGAATCCCGGCGGGGGCGGGACTTTGTGTTATTTGCAAGACGCATTGTTTCGCTTACCGGTCTTGGATGTCGTATTCTTACCTATGTAGTATATACCAAATCGTTGCTTAGTTCCTGTTACACAAGTTCTTAAGATACTTACTGCAGGACTGAGTCAATGTGTGTGTCTTCATGTGGTTATTTTTTTATAATTTTATTTTAACTAGAAGCGGAGAGCACACAAATACATCACCGTATAAATTAATTTTATCCTAATTTTTATTACGTTACGTTAGGCAACCCAAAACGTGCAAAATTTTATTTTTTTTATTTTTTTTGTGCAACGAATACAATTTACGTATTAATCATTTCATTACAGTATTGCTTCCTTTAGGGACTTTCTCTTGTTACTGATGCACTATCAGAACCGATTGATAAATTTAAAAAAAAGAACCGGATCGATAACCCTGTTTCCAAGTCAGTAAAGAAATAGGGTTGTTCAGACGCAGTCAATATTCTGCTTCGAATCCAATCGGCTAGAGTTTACCAGTTGAGTTATGTGAGTTATGATTCGTGTGATGCATCCAGTGATTGAGGGAGATCTCCTCTGCCCTCTGAGGGGGTGTTCCGGAGGCAATCAAAGCACTAGAACTAGCACTCACCTGCGATGATAAACCAATACAAGCCATACCGGACGTAATTCGATTCATTCGTTCTGTTGGTACGTTCACACTTAGCAAGTCGACTTTACGATTTTTTTGTAGAATGATGAAAATAGAAATATTACATTTGTTTTCTCGTTAATTTTTTATATTATAAAGTTCTTTATGTCTGCTTAGGAATATTTATCGTTGTCTAGTTTATTCACGAATCTAAATAATTATAGTGACATTTTAACAATGAAGAAATTTTATATCTAGATTACAAAGAATAAAATCAGCTTAAGACGGTATGTTGGATCAAGCCATGTTATGATATTTTATGAAAAGAAAATTTATTGACAGGGCATAATTTATTATATTTGTACATAACGGGTCATATGCGCATTCTTTGTATTAATTTTAAAGCGCTTAAATTGGAAAGCGACGTGCATGAATCGTTCTAAATTTGAATTTGTACAGTCTGGACTTGTCTTGCGTACTGCACTAGTGTGCCTCAGATCGGCCGCGCCTCAGTAATTGCCGCCGTTGCTCGACTTCAGTCACAATCACGGCTCGCCCACCACCCGCTCCTTCTCACGTCCAATCATCTCAAACCACCGCACTAACGATAATTGCTCTACTTTTCTCTAGAAACCTCTTTCTCAGCTAAGATAGATGCATCGGCATCGATAATTGACGCAATCACTGTTTGATGGAAGCATTGACCGGATTAGTCTTTTCAAAAGATTTCCATTGAATTAGCTGTTTTTACTTTCAAGACGTAAACAAGTTTAAGAATATCATATTACAACACTGGCAATTAATCTCAATTTTCACTCGACTGAGATTGATCAACACATTGATTACCGATTGAGCTTCAACAAGACTACCAATCATTAATCTATTGAGACACGATTCACGACGATGCAATTGATGTCATTAGATATATATAACCTATTTTTAAAATTAACTTGTTTACTTTTTAGAATCGCTTTCATTATAAGATTGCAGTACGCAGAATTTCTCAAGCTCTTTAAGGCAAGACTGTATAGGCTTCTCCCGGGTTGGCATGTTCCACCTTAGACTCCATCGACGCTTAACATTGCGGAATTCAGGTCAAATGCTTGCCTCGTTTGACATAAATGAAATAATAATTGGCATTAATAGAAGCATTTAAATGTAAAGATTTTTTAAGTGTTTTAGTTCGGGGACAATTTTTAGATGAGACTGCACAGCCTGAGTTGTTTTGGATTTACCTTTAATATGTCGCATTGACTAACTACTCGGAATAGGGGGGACGAGTGAAAACAATTGAAGATATGCCGATATGTGCCCCGTCCATGTATGTGACATGTTCAATAATTGACGTGTCTGCTCACATGTCGAGCGAGACAATGGTTTTGAAATTCTAGTTAACTGTTTGTATATAGAATATATATTTGTGTATAGATATTAATTTTAACGAAATATGAGCATACACAAGTAAATTTAAATTATTCACGTTATTATTATGCAATTGTTACAAACATAAAAGATTAATTAAAAATTAAATTGTTTTAACATTAGAAATCGAAAGGGATATAGATATGCCGACATATATTATTTATATTCTTAAATTAATAGTTGAGTATACTACTTTCGTATAGTAGACAAACAGTCATTAATAAAAGTTATATTAATCAAATTACCGAGTTACTTTTAGTACTTGAAATAAAAATATTATGTCGGGTCAATTTATATATATAAGTCCCAAACTAAGCCACAACTATACCTACCCGAGTCGTGACCCGAACCCGATTCTTCACCTTTTACAACCAACACCTTAAACCGCTGGGCCACGGAGGCCGACAAATAAAGTTACACATTCGAATGATAAACATAAATATACAACCAATAATCTTTATTTAGTTTAAAAAACAGTTTAACCTCACATTTGAGATACTCGTAATTTACATTTAGAGGCGAATTTCCGAACTGATTTTATTTAAGGATGAAATAACGTTAGCATCATTCACTAGTATGTTTTGGACACTCAACAAAGCTAGACGCTTTATAGTCTGTAAGCTATTATGCCCCCTATGTATCGTAATAAGGTAAGTTTGTATTCTGTACCTAACCTTACCCCGTTCTCTCTGCTCAGCTGTTTTGAGTAGTCTGAGGCTCATGTAAGTTTTGGCGCACACTTTTTGTTCGAGATGGCTGAAGTTGCATCCTTTTGTGGTAGATATTCCGACCATCCGGACTAAACGCTTCGATAGCTCCTTCATAATGCATACTGCAAGGGTGTGGAATTCTTTGCCTGCCGATGTGTTCCCTGACCAATATAACTTGGGCCTCTTTAAGGCAAGAGTGAATAGGTTTCTCCTAGGCAGGCATAATCCATCTTAAGCGTCATCGTCGCTTAACATGCCGCCGGGTTTGGGGTCAAATGCCTGCCTGGTCTTGAATAAAAAAAGATTTAAACAAATGGCTGTTCTAGTACGTAGTGCATATTACTTTAGTGATTTTACTGTTTTTTTTTTTTTAAAGAAACGTTTATTTGTGAGCTAGCTAAAGCCATTGTTTTGTTCTGCCTGCATTCAAAGTGGCATCAGAACAACTGTCGCGGAACTTTAAACGCCATCTTGGAGGCTTTAACTTATTTAATGTGACGTAAAAGAGATTCGCCTTTTTATGAACCATTTCACGGATTTAATTTTATTGTTATTTTGTTTATTTACAAACATACCTATATAATTTTTTCACAAGTCAATAGTTTAGTCAATGAAATTTATTAAAATTAGAATCATAGAACTAGTATCACTATAAGAGGGTATACTGAGAACTTGCAGATGTCAATTTGACATGAGCAGAAAATAATCAGATTCAGTTGATACGGTGCGAGTTTTTAACCGTACCGTGCATTGTAAGAACTGAAAGTAATGCGGGGTAGCTGGTTCGGTGTTTATAGGGGAGCATTATAAAAGTTCTCGTCGAGTTTAGACATCTGCTAGGCATAATTGGTTTTATTACATGTACATAAAAACACATAAACTCACGCCGTAATAAATACCTCGAAAGCGATAGGCAGCGCATGTTTATGTTGAGTCCCAGTGTGACAAAAAATTAATTAAAATTAATTTAAAAATTATTTCTTTTACTAAATACAGTTGAGTTGACGTTTAACTGTAGGGTATCGAGTTTTTTGTTTGCGTTTTAATAAAAATATATGTTTGTTTGCAGTACATTGCCGAGCCGGACCACATGCTGAAGGTTTACTTCGTATGCGCGCTAGCGGTGTACATTGCCGTCGTCCTTATTCAATTTCTCGCATTCAATGTGTAAGTAGACGTGCAGTGAATAATTAATTTTAGTATTCAGAGAATACCTCCACCTTAGTGGCGCAGATGTTTTATCAGCCGACTTCGCTAAGGGGTCATGACTCAAATCCCGACGGGCTCCGCACTTTGTGTTATTTGCAGGACGCATTGTTTCGCTTACCGGTCTTGGACATTGTATTATTATTTAAATAGTTTATACCATATCGTTGCTTAGCGCCTGCGATACAATTTTATATCTAAGTGCAGGGCTGAGTGAATGTGTGCGTGTCGTGATGTGGTTGTTATTATAAATAATAATAATTTATCAAAACGTCTGCAAGGTGTAAGATTAAGTTTTGCAGGATAACGCTTATCGATACTTTGGAGTTTAAACCTATTGCACATAGCAGGTTTTGGTCAGACCAAAGTTGTGACAGCTGTAGGTACTGTAGAGAGAATTAAACAATATTAGTTTTCAAATTATTAATCGCCTCAATAACGCGAAAGTTTGTAACGATGTATGGATGAATGGATGTTTGTTACTCTTTCACGCAATAATGAAACTTTATAATAATATAGCTTATACATCAGAAGAATACAAAGGCTGTAATTTATAAAGATATCGTGTGAATTGTCTAAATTTAAAAGATAAATGTCAAGTAATTTAAAATCCTATTAGAACCATTTTCGACTTGGCAAAAGCTAGTCTTTCATAATCTTACTTTAAGACAAATACAGTCTTCTCAGATGAGCATTCTGAGAGAGACCTTCTCCGACCCAGGTCTTTGTTTCGTTTAGTATTTGACAAGTGCTCGATATCGTTTAAAAACGAGCTGACAAAATCTTGTTATTGTAAACATGATAAAAGTCGCTTCGCTAAAAGAACCCTGGGTTCCCTCATTCAACAATATTTTTCTGTTTTTTTTCCAGGGGAATTGGTGGGTATGTGACGACGGCTGTCTGCGGCGCCATCGTAGTTTCCATCACCTACCTGGTCCTCTGCATCAACTTCAAGGTAAGCAACACTCCAATTGCTTTGCTATTTGCGTTTTAGCCACAAAACTCTGTCTCCACTTCTGCTGGAAGGGAAGCCTAAAATCAGCTGGAAATAGAATGATGCCCAGAATATTATTGATAAAACACTGATAGTAAAAAAGTCAATATCATTACTGGTTTTACCTCGACCTTGACCTCGGTGGTGAGTCTCGTGAACAGCCAACTGCTAGGCTAGAGGTTCCGGTTTCGAATCCCGGCGGGGACGGAACTTTGTGTTGTTTGCAAGACGCATTGTTTCGCTTACCGGTCTCGGGTGTAGTTTTCTTATCTATTTAGTTTGTACCATATCGTTGCTTAGTGCTTGTGATACAATTAGTGGAGGGCTGAGCCGTTTCGTGTTCGTGATGTGGTTATTATTATTGATTATATAATTGCGATGTATGTATACTCACACCGAAATAAGAAAATGTTTTGGATATACGTCTCATGGTAGATCATTTGTTACTCTTTCATCTTATTTTAATATAAAATTGTACAAACATTCCGGGAAAATTAATTAATTTCATATTTTTGGATTGTCGACTTCAATGTGACATGTGTCAAAACTTTTTCACTCTAATACATGTCACTACATGTTTTGAAAGACATTCTAAAACGTACTTAGTAACAAAATGTGGGATCAGATTAAAGTAATCGAACACAGCGTTTGTTTACAAGTAGCTCGAGTCCTTACAAAGGGCCGAGTCCTTTTGATGTATCTGCCTAGCTAAATTGTATATATTTAGAATGGATGTGATTAAATATATCGTGGTGAATAGATGTGTTTGTAAGGATCGGTGAAATGTGGTCTCTGCCTACCCCTCGGGGTGAAGGGATTCGGGGTACACCCGCCACTCTGTCCCACCACTGCGACTGTTGTTTATCAGGATCGACAGTGACGTTCTTTAATCGAATAATGCAGCTGTGCAATGACGCACAGGTTGTACCCGGACACCCTACCGGGTGAAGGGGTGTGTTTCAATTTAACAAATCTAAGCCGATATATAGCAAGGGATACATAAGTTGAAGAGGCAATTGCTTGACGATATGGCTCGTTGAACCGATGACCTTTGGGGAAGAACGGGACCACGGGCCGCGATGCAAATTTTAGGGGACGGACGACCTTATATGGATATCCAGTAGTGGACGTGAACTGATGATGATGAATCGATGTGTGTTTGATTTCAGCGCGTATCCCGTAAGCTGGTAGGACTGTCTCGCATTATCCACTCAAACCGATCCGCCGCTCAGATGATGTCGTTCCTCGTGGTCCTTGCCATGGTGCTGCAGATTCAAATCGTCATGGTTTGTTTTTTTATTTTATTATTTAATAGATATGACGAAGTAAGTACATGATGGTTTTTCAATGAAATTAACTATTGAAACATTAACAGCATGCAATTAAATAAAATCAAAAATCAGTAGCATGTTAAAATATAAATAAAATAATTTTAATAATTTTGTAGCTCCTCTTGTGTTGCAAATGTCCATGGGCGGCAGTATTCACTTTCCATCGGGTTGTCTATCAGCTCGTTTGCCCCATATCTTATTTTGAAAACCGCCATCCGGACTAAACGCTTCGATAGCTCCTTCATAATGCGTATATATATTCTTTGCCTGTCGATGTGTTCCCTGACCAATATAACTTGGGCCTCTTTAAGGCAAGAGTGAATAGGTTTCTCCTAGGCAGGCATGATCCAGCTTAGACCTCATCGCCGCTTAACATCAGGCGGGTTTGGGGTCAAATGCCTGCCTGGTCTTGAATAAAAATAATAAAAAACAACACAATAAAAATATTGAAAAAGACAAGGTCGTTGGAGCAATTAGGGTACGAAAATATCTGAAGATACAGATACAGTTTAATTCGAAATAAAGTAAACATGTCAAACGTAATATTATTGTGAAATTTTTATACGAAATATCACACCATTGCGGTGGAATTGATTGAACCGGAAATGAAGAGCAATCGATTGCACCATTGGCTCCGATTATGATGAAGCTATGGAAAGGTTACGGCTTAAAGAAAAATAAAGAAACACCAGACATCACATAGAATTTAATTGACAAATATTCATTGTTGGCAATCACCACCAAGTTTTTTTCCGTATTTTTTCCCGTCAATAACCTCGAAGGAAGGTGGTAGATATGAAATAATTTTCGAAAAATTTAATTAAAAGAACTTATTTTAGTTCTAAATTAATATTAAAAAAAATTGGTGCAAATTCATTCGCAAGAAACAAAGAAAGAGAGAGACGGCATACTGAAAAGAAAGCGTGGCGTCTTTGTCGTGCAGTTTCAACGCTAGTTGTATAAAGAAGATATGCCACAAAGCATGCGCGTCGTGTAGCTAGGACGCGCATGCGTACTATCGTCGACGCGTTCCGGTCATAGGTAGCTGGCCACTATGTAGCACGCGCCTGAGTTTAAATTTTTTATTACTTCTCCTATATTATATGTGTGTGTAAGAAAATGTAAAGTAAGTTGATTGTACATAGGCTCTGGTGCCAAACCCTCGCGCCGGTGGTGTGATTCCGCCCGCTGATGACAGTGCGCTGTGCCCGTTCATTAAGAATCAGGTGAGTGAGAAATTCTTTGTCTATTTAAGTTCAAAACGTTCCACAGTTGGCTGAGAAAAAAAGGGAGGATACTTTCCTTTTGTGACAGGTTCAGCTCGACAAGTTTGTATGGGAGTGAAAACATAAAATAAATTATCTCGAGACTATTGGGCCGGTACTTTTATGAGCTGTTGCATCCCATAAGGCGATCAAGTTGCCATCTAGTCACGTGCCGCTGGGCGCAGCTTTGGTTATAATACGTTTTTGATTTTTTTTCTAATCGTATCGGAGTTTTCGTCCTTTTTCGATTTTAAAATACTATTGAAATATGACACTCTCATTCAATTAAACATAAGTAATATACTAACTCAAAAATATGAAATAAATAAGTTTGTCCGACAATTGGGTAGTTTTGCATGGAAGATATTCCGGGAGTAGTATCATAGATTTTGGTGCGTTTTTAGAATACATTTTTTATATAATCTTCGCCGCCAGCGCAGCCATACTGGAAAATGATGGCCACAAACAGTTTTTCGACCATATCTCTTTTTTTGTTCAATTTAAGACAAAAACTGAGATTTTATAAATTGTACAGAATTCAATTTCCTATCATTTGTACTACTATGTTTTTTTATGAGATTAAAATCAATATGTTCAAAGTACGAGCACCGCTTGTTCAATGAAAAGAAGACACCGGTATTGCTGCTCTTTTTTAAAATTAAAATGCTATTAAAACATGAGCTATGCCGATGTCCAGCCTAAGAACTGTAATCAGAAAATTTATAAAAACAGCCATATCTGAGGATTTATTCTCTTAGTTGTATTGTCTTCAGTTATGACAAAGTTTTTTTTTAATAACTCAAACTAATTTGCATGTCTAATGAATAAAGGCAAAAACATGAGCACTATGTACATATTTATATTTATAAAGAACCGTATATACCATGTTTTTGAGTAAATAAATGATTGATTGATTAAATTTCTTTGAAAGGGGAAGTCGATTCCCTAACCACCACTGTTTTATTTCACTCGACAATGTTAAAGTTTAATTAAATGAAAACTGGAACGAATTCTGTTTTGGACTCGGGAAAATTATTAAAAACCAGTTCAGTTTTAATTGGAGGATGTCAGGTTTTTAAATGGGAAACTACACGACGTAAAGGATATCTTTTCGTTTATAATAAAGCTTCATAAAAAATTTCGAGTTATGTCAAATGATTGAATTTAAGCTTGATTTTTTATAGTGCACAAAATATTTTGTACGTGTTTTTGGATCCAATAAATACTAGTTTTCGTTTATTACTTACTTACTTACTTTTGTTTACTTGTTAACCGGTTCAGATGAATCTTTCTATAGGTACCGCCCTACCCGAGGGTGATCTTATTTAAAGATACGCCTTTGGACTTATTTTCTATCATTTATATTAACTAAACAACGTAGCCGTCCTGCTCTACCAAGTATTTTTGATTTAAGGGTTTCTGAGATTTTCGTAGATTATTTTTTTTACTAAAAAGTCCATTTGAATAAAATATTCTGACTCCAATTTTTTTTTTTTTTATCTTGTTCTACCACGCTAGTTTAGTACTGAGAGCGATAATCTAAGGGAGTAATGCTGTAATTTTCTTGTGTCTTAGAACTAGCTTAGCACTGGCTCAAATTACAGTTGTTCCAATAATATTATGTTTTCATGTTTTTGCTGTGTTTTGTCAGTGCGCCCTCTGATACTAGATTAATGTTCTATATAAATATTAACGCTGTATTTTTTTTTCATCTCCAGTACTACCTCCAGCTGACTTTGCTCGCGATGTTCGTATGCGCCTGTCACCAGGTATTGGTCACCGCCGTGAAGACTCTGATCCTTGCCATCATCGCCATCATCTACGCGTCGATCACCATCTGGGACTTCCACTACTACACCGAGCTGATGGACCAGCAGTGCGTATTATCGTTTAGGGAAAAACATTTTTAACAGAATAAAAATAGAAAAAAAATGGATTTGCAATTATTTTAATTCAAAATTTTAAAGCCCAAATTCAAGAACATGCAACGAAGCCACTTTTGACTTTCATTCAATTTACCTCCAGTACAGATTTAGGGTGGTTATTGTATTTTGGAATAGGGTAAAAGGAATTATAAACCAAGAACTTTGACCTGACAACCACACCGGTGCAACCTTTCTCTTACATCAATCCATTCATTTCTGGTAAAGTTTGTTTTTGCTTTGATCCAGATCGAAATGCTACCTATTGTGGGGCCAGCAGTGGACTCACATCGTGATCGCCGTGGGGGCGACCATGGCACTCATCCTGCACTCACAACAAACTGAGAGCACATACCGACTAGACTTCATTTGGAAACTACAGGCTAACGGTTAGTATTATGTTACGCCAAATGTCAAAAAATACTAGAAAAGCAATAGAAAATATGCTATCTACGCAGTTGGCACAAGAGCCATAACTTTTAACACTTGAAACCTCTTATATCCCTTGTAAATACCAATACAATATGGGCAAGTGTCTAACCATAACGCATATTTAATATGTGATTATCAAAGGTAGATGAGTAAGTAGAAACTTTATTTTAACTTAAAGAGGTCCGATTTGTAATGCTCGGGGAATACATCTGCCTGGAGAGAATTTGTAAGCCTTTCAGGAGGTCAAGCTCACTTCATTTTTGTCGGTTTCCAGACGAGAAGGAGGACATGGAGAATCTTGAGGCGTACAATCGCAAGCTCTTGGCTAACATTCTGCCGGAGCACGTCGCGCAGCACTTCCTCAGCAGCGACAAGAACGTGGATGTATGTAGTAGAGACCCTATTGTCCTTTCAAGATAGTTGGTAGTATGTCCGGGCACGCAGCCTGTGCTTCATTGCTCAGCTGCATTATACGTTTCAAACGACGCCACTGTTGATACTAGTTGACAGGAGTTGAGTTGCTGTTATGGGACGGGGAGAAAAGTTCTTCTTGTCCTCTTCACCATCACGGCTGCCTGGACTGGCTTAATCTGATTCCTTCTTTTGTGCTTTCTATAACAATGTTTTCTTTTGAGTAGCTTTAAAAATGTCGCGTTTTTAGTATATTTAAAATTTTATACAAATTTTCAAAAAATGTATTCACGGTGATATCCTTCATGGCTTTCGAAGATCAGCAGTCAAAAACTATGCAACTTTTTCAGGAGCTTTACCATGAGCAGTGCGACTCTGTCTGCGTGATGTTCGCCTCGATCCCAAACTTCTCGGAGTTCTACGTTGAGCTGGAGGGGAACAACGAGGGCGTCGAGTGCCTCCGGCTCTTAAACGAGATCATCGCTGACTTCGACGAGATCCTGGCCGAGGAGCCCTTCAGATACATCGAGAAGATCAAGAGCACCGGAGCTACGTACATGGCCGCTTCAGGTAGACCAATCAGCTCTTCTTCAACAGTATTTTTTTATTTGATTCACACGTTTGCGGTTATCGGTGATTTCGCGTTTAGTTATGGCCGCGGTTCTATAAAACTCTACCGCATTCATCTGAGAGATCCAAACGCGCTCAATTAAACCTTGCTTCAACCATTTTTTCCCAAATTCTTTCTCGTTATGACTGACCTTTGTAGAAATAATTACAATGAGCAAGAGGCTACCCGAAGTGATGCCACCATTAAATTTTTTGCCTTGCATGTTTTTTGCTATAAATGACTAAGAGTGTTGTTGGACTATTATTGTTATTTTTATTTTTGATTATTTGTTTGTTTTTTTTTTGTTATTGAAATTAATTATTACTATTGGATATCTGTAATTATACATTTGACTATTGTTTATGTACGTATACTGCACTATCGAATTTTTCCTTGACTGTAATGAACTGTGCAGATGTGTAAAATGAAATAAAAAATAAAAAAATCCATTCAATTACAAAAAAATCAAACTGACTGACTAACTGAACGCTTATTACTTGTCGATAGCCACGTGTCGTCTTTCGTACTTGTAATGTTTTGTAATGTAATGTAATGTAATGTTTTGATATTAGTTTTTACAAGCTACCTAAAACTACCCGCTGGCTTATGATGCCGGTGATGATTGTAATCTGTTTCTCCATCCAAGGTCTGACTGGCAGCACCCGCGACCTTCGTGGGTTCCGCCACGTCACCGCGATGGCTGACTACGCGCTCCGTCTCCGAGACCAGCTCCAATACGTCAACGAGCACTCCTTCAACAGCTTCCGCATCAGGATTGGTGAGTCGTCTACGACATCACGATAAATTATTAAACAGTTCCTTTTGTTATGCGTTCGTTTTCAGCCAGTCCAGTAGCGTCTGAAGTAGTCATGCATGAGAAAGGCCGTGCGACAACTTTTTGAATAGCTCATACATTACTTAGTATACAATACATAACACCGGCTCGGCGAAAAACCGGACGCATTTGAAAAGGCACATGGGTCTGTGGACTTGGGAATATACAATAGTAATTATTTCCACCGTTCTTATTGTTTTTGGATTCTATCACCGTACAATACAAAACTGGATGATTGCACTTTCGAAAAATGACATTTATACATACATTTATAAGAACGTCTGGTCCGAATGTTAAACATGTTTATGAATCTTTCGTTACGAAAATGTTTTGTTTTTTTTCGATTTCGATTTCGTAAGTGCAAATCCTATAGGTAGTTTCTCGAAATGTTTTAGTGTGAGTTTAGTGTAGAATCTTTGCCGTTGCGATTGTTATTTTTAAGATTTGATTTTGCACTGCGATTCCTACAAAAACATGAGTTATTCATGTCACTGTATGCGTCATGTATTGTGACGATCACAATACATGAAATAAACTTTTCATAATGTACAATTTCTTTACACTTATTATGAAAACTTTTATTAGCTTTATTTTGGTTATAAGAATAATGTAATAATACTGATCGTTTTGGTCAAAATTTACATATAAGAACTATAAACTGGAACTTAAACAATTTGACTGGAATTTTCCATGATCAAAATCAATGTGTGTCACTTGAGGAAGAATGACGTTGTTTTTCACCAGGCATCAACATTGGCCCGGTGGTTGCCGGTGTGATCGGCGCCCGCAAGCCCCAATACGACATCTGGGGCAACGCTGTGAACGTCGCATCTCGCATGGACTCCACTGGCCTGCTTGACCACATCCAGGTATGAGGGGCAGGATCTAGAAGCGGCCGTGCGACTCTCTTATCTCAATAACCTTTACCGATGCTTAGTTAAAAAGTTCATAACACAATAAGAGTATCAGCTCATTGTTTTTTGTGGTTACCTTGTGAAGAATGGCCAATATTTTCTTGTTTCCAAATGTAACATTGAACGAAATGCTAAATGCCGGTAAACTCAAGCGATTGTGGTACCACAATAACATTTGATGTAAACTTGAAACAATAGCAAAACAATTTGGCCATGCGAATGTCTTTAATTTCTGAACTAACATGATTCCGGTGAGGGATATGTTAGTTGGTTTCCTTTCGTATGCGATAGCGGACGTATTTTTTGTTTGACTCAGGTGACACAGGAGGTTTACGACATTCTGGCCACTCGCGGCTACCGGCTCACTTGTCGGGGCATGATAGACGTGAAGGGCAAAGGGAACATGGTGACTTACTTCCTTGAGGGGGTTGGAGAGACCGTTGTTCCCGTCACCGATATTTACACGGTAAGCTTATAGTTTAGCTTTGTTTGAGTTGTGACTTGATGTGGTGTACTATCTAGGTTTTTAGCTAGCAAAGGAAGACTTCAAAAAATTTGCGCGACCTCTTTTTATTAATGTGTAGGTTCGGAATTCATATGTAGCTTGAGGTATGGATGGGATGTTTTTGTTATTCTGAATCTAGTCTCGTTTGGTTTAGGTATTGGGGCCGTTTCAATCGCTGTCTCATTTTTAGGAAATCTTGAGTCTTTCTATCTTTTCTCAAAAAATTATCTTTGGGTCCCGCGACAGCCGGTAGTTTAACCTGACATGTAGTCTGTGCTTCATTGCACAGCTGCATTATAAACTAAAAAAAAAACTTAGTATGCCCCTAATCGTCAGGAGAAAGGGATCCCATGTGGGAAACACAAAGTGGCAGGTCAATCAAGAAGTATACTCTGCCGACTTCTGAAATATGCCCAGGTTAGGATAGTTAGAATCGGAATTAATTTTGGTGTTTTCTTCCAGTCCGACGAAGAGGTACCCGAGTGAAGTGAAGTATAGCTTTTAACGGTCTCATGAATGTTCAAATGGAAAGCGACGACTTCAGAGTTTCAGTCAGTTATCTAAGTTTGTCTTCTCTCTCTTATTTTTGGTAGATTCAGTGGTATTTATGGGAACGGTCGAATGTTTTCAGAACCCAACGCCGTCTACGTCGGTCGAGGGTTGCACGGCGGTGGACCGTGAGGTGTTGGAGCATCGCCACTTGGACACGCTCTCGGAGTCACAAACCGACGAGGACGCCGGCCCATCGCCTAGGGCATCCATCCCTAAAGGTATCTTTTCCTGGACTATTTTTTTTCCAGGTAAAAATTCATCAAACCTTACAAATTTGACTGTGTTGATGACGCCGATCTTCCGACTTGTCTTCCCTTACAAAACCAACTTTCCCTTACTGTTGCCTTATTACAGTTCACAATCTTTTCTAATTTACAATTTATTTACATTAGTTGTTCCATAAAAGCACTTCACTATTAACTATTGCAGAGAGCACGAACGGCTCGTCGAGCCCGCAGGCGACGTCACTTTCCCGCGAGAGTCTAGCAAGCGCGGTGCGAGCTCGCGCCCGCAAGCTGCGGGAACGCCCGACGTCGTTAGCAGAGACGCCTCTCCTGGCAGAGGCCCCCTTGGTAGCCGAGACCCCGTTGCTAGCGAACTGCCGGGCCTCCTCCGACTTGGGGGCCCGCCGCAAGCGTGTAGTGTCCTCACGGAGCAGTGGTGAGATCCAAGCCCTGCTAGAGGGTCCCCGCCGCGCGACGAGCTTGGCAGACTTTCTGATGCGACGAAAGCCGGCCCGCATCGACACAGTGCACGTGATTGAGAACCCGATGCACGCCGCCGATGAAGATTAAGCAGACCAGGCGCTGCTTTAGAAAGCGTTTCTGTTGATGTTTGATCGGATTGGAGCGGTCTCGTACGTTTCACACGCTGGTTTATAATTAAAAATGTATGAAAGTCCCGCTCCGCTTCTCCCAGCTCGACGGCAACAGAAACGCTTCCTCACACCGCTCGTCCGCTGACGCCAAAATTGAGATGAGATTTTTTGTTAGGTGTGACGGCGGTCTAATGCCGCCGCAGAAATGTTTTTCTTTCCTGGGTTGTCTTGATCTTTGTTGGCGACGGTGGACACGCGGCTTTACCTTTCTTAAAAAGACTGAAATGACATAAGCTATTTTCGAAATCACTTCTCATCAACCCCTAATTCACCGATCACCTATTGGATAATCATTTCATCGTTCATAATCTTGTAGATATATTATAATTTTAAAGTTGCTCGCAGACGGACGCTCAGTATACTATGTATGAGCGCATACTTACGATGCGCCTCAACACCGGGGTAATACGCTTTTCTTATTTCACTTTAATTAAATTTATCTGAATGACTAATTGTACAATGTCTTTGAGTGAATGTGTGAGTGAATGGTTTATTCTCAGGTACTGGAATTTTGAGAGAACTAGATAGGGGACACGCCGACGTGCACACTAACAATTAGTTTATAAGTTGCATAGTAATTACGGATTGATTTAAGAGGCGGTATGCGATGGCGATGTGCGATGATTTCAGGAGGTTGTGCTTGAACCAAAGCTTGTCGACAGCTGACCGGGTTCAGAGCTTTCATTTGAATTGCATGCATCGATCTATTATTCTGTAGATACACAATCCAATGCAAGACTCAGAATTCATTTCGGAGAGCAAAAAAGTTAAATCAGAAAAAAAAACACACAAATGAAAAGAGCACTTGAATGTTTAATTAGGTGCTTATTTTGTTTCGTGTTTTCTGTCTCCTGATTGTGTATCTGCTTCGAGGTGGATCGGTGGTTAATTTAATCGTAACTTAATGAGACCGGGCGATCACTGCCGACTGCTCAAGCTTGCAGCTGGGTGCTCGACGAACGCTTCAAGGAAGGTAGTGGCGGATCTTGGTTTGTCGGTTTGGGGGGGCAGAACAGTCTCACCCTCTGCATTTTTGTGCACAGTCTTACAAAACTGACTGTTTATCGAACCGCTTTTGGGGAATATTGACTTGGCTGGGTTTTAACAAGTTACGGGTTACAACTTTTCGAAGAACTCCGATGCAGATGGGTTTGAACTCCTTAGACCCTTCCCCCCCTTCACTAGATCCGCCACTGCCATTAGGAGCCGAGTCAGCCTGAGCAATCAAAGCTCGTGATCCAAAGGTCTTGCCGTCTTCAAAAAATATTGATGTCAAAAAAAAAAGAAAAGCAAAAAGCCAAAAAAAAATATCTTATTGTCTATTTAATCGTATATTTATTGGCTGTGTAGTTTACTGTCAGTTTACCACCCTCCGTTTTTGTCTGACTGTATTTACAGGCATCTGAATGTTGACAACACTTGAACCGCACATTTATTGCCTACTTAAAAATATGTCAATTCATTTTACACTTTGAGCTATGTTGAGTTGAATGAAGACATTTTTTATCTTACATTTTCAAGTGTCGCTGAATGCGAAGTGCTTAGTGGAGAAAACATCTTGAACGTGAAAAAAAAAACTGACAAAGAAATACAACGACTTATTTGAAATTGTTAGCACTAGCACCTCGCGTTTATCGATACAAAATAATCCAATCCATATGTGTGTGTAAGTACGTGTAAATGAGAAAATTGACTGAATCCATTGATTTTTCTGACTGAACTTCTATTTAAAAAAAAAAACCGCTGCACACAATATTTATTAATAAATTTCCAGAACTATCTACTTCCAACTGTTACTATTTTCTGTGTAAGATAAATTTATCGACGAGCTTATTAGTGTAATGAATTCATGCTATTTACAATTTAGATTAATGTATTAGATTAATAATTAGTATTCTATTTCCGATGAAAACTCGATTTTATTCAAACTCAATTGTTTTAACTTTTTATTTTTGACATCTCCGATACTTTTTTTTTTTTTTAATTCGTTTACGTAATTTGTGTTAACTTTTAAGTCAAAGTTAATTAGTCAAAGCCAAGCGTTTAGGCAAGGCATGTAATTCGTTTAAAATGATATTATTTCCATTGAAAAATAATAACAGCTAATTATTTTGATCTTTAATAATAATAAGTTTTCCATACAACGTACGTTTCTTTGGAATTTTAATAAGTTACAACGGGTAATTTTAATAGTTAATTTCATGAACAAACAATCTCTTCTTACTTAAGTACGTTTCCTTACTTAAATATATTGTATTGTATATTATAGAGACGTGGACGGATAGAAAATAATTGTTAATTAAAAATCGATTTTACAGGTACTTAGGAGTGATGATAAGAATGTATTTAACCAAATTAGGTATGAGGATATATAGTTATGACGATGGAGGCCTACTTTTTACTATTTAATCATTGTATTTAGAATAAGAACTTTAATTCAAATAAAAGTATTTTGAGATTGCCGGGAAATTGTATAGAATCCTTTTAAAATGATTCAGGATTCGAATGAAGGTTGTTATGGATAATTTATAGATAGAAAAAAAAAGGATAAAATATTTTTATTTGGTTAAACGAAATTACGATTTTAATAAGCTTTTAAATGTTTTATATTATATTAAAATATATCTGTAAACAGGTACAGAAACCTGAAGATTTATCTCTGTTTATTATACGGGTAGGTTTTAGTCTTAGCCGAGTTATCGTCACGAGATGAGTTTTTTTTTGTTGTGGCAACATTTAAGTTTCGAAAGCTCTTTGCAGATGGCGCCGTAACGGTTGACATAGAAACCGCCAAAATGCAAAATGTCAAATATTACGTTAATTTATTTTTGTAATTACAATTTACGCTTGTGCTTCGAAAACATTGCAGTATTATTGCCTATTGTTTGGAGTTTTTCCCCAGTGGGTCTTGACAGTTTGAATGTCTATTTTTTTAAATTTCAAACTACAGTTTTATACGATTTTTTTTTGTTTTATTCAACACTGAATAGTAACATGGTTTTTTTTTTACGCAACTCGTGTCGATCTTTCGGCGATGACGTTTATATCAATTATAACTAATAAACTTACGTATACGATCTTATAGTTGTGACGTAGATGTAGTCATCTTGTAAATATCCCAAAGTAGTAATTCAATGTTAACTATTTTTCATCATACCTTTTTTTATATAATTATCTTTACAGTTTTTTTTTTCTCTTCTTTAAATTGCATTTTTAACTGACCTAATATTATTAACTTTATTCCTAAGGACATCATCGACTTTCAAAAATACACATAGGCTTGAAAAGCAAAATTTTTAAATCTAAATCTATTTTTCGATAAAATTATTATATGATGATATTTGATGACCAAAGTTCGGGTCCAAGAAAAATTACTAGGATGTCACACATACCTTCAACTCATGCCCTCATTTCATCGCGAATTCGGCAGTTCTGTAATTAGTTACGAGGATGCACCTTTGCGAGCTTTAAAAATTAAAAAAAAAAACGCTCCATGCAGCTTCCCGCTAGCGGAAACTAAGGACAACAGCCAACTGGTTTTCGTATAGTTTTCATGCCAAACCTCAGTCTCGTAACTCTATAAAGTCTTCAATCATTCCACTAGTATATTTCAGATGGGGTTTTATAATATTTGACTGTTTTAAAACAATTCTATCCAAGTGGTTCTCATTCTTTTTTCAAACTATTGGTTATTAAATATTTTATTGTATTATTTATTATTTACATATGCGTATACATAATGTTTATGTTTTAAATAAATCTCCGTATTAACTGCCATCAGATGATTTTCGTTTTTTTAATTTAAATTATATTTTTAAATACTTATACTGATAAAATTAATTTAAAGAAGGTTGTTTTCAATGTACAAATAATTACCAGCGTACATATATTTTTTCAATATGAAACGTGCTATACATATACATAGCGATCAAAATAAATCTATTTTTTTTTTCCGTTATTTTAGTTGTCACCGTAACAGTAAGATATTTTTCAAAACGTATTGAAGTTTTTTTCTCTTTCTACATAATAATTTAACCAACCCATCAGATCAAAATAAAAAATAATTGTTAGTGTTAATTTAAAATAAGTTTTATGTAAAAATTAACTCAATGTATTAATTATAAATTGATAATTTTAATTAACGTATTAAAAATTTACTAAACGCTTGCTAAGTTCTCGCTCTGTGATGTAAAAAAAAAACAAAATCATGAAAATATTTTTTACAAAAAAATTACT
Organism: Choreutis nemorana; assembly: GCA_949316135.1. Taxonomy (NCBI): domain Eukaryota; kingdom Metazoa; phylum Arthropoda; class Insecta; order Lepidoptera; family Choreutidae; genus Choreutis; species Choreutis nemorana. The sequence continues at coordinate 1,290,853 of OX438595.1, forward strand.
TGAAAATTATTTTCAATTTTAGAGAAAAACCTTCTTAATAACAGTTAAAAACGAGTTTTTAAATATCAACGTGATTTTTGAGAAAATTATGATATTTAAAAGGATGTGATTATAATTTTTGTTTATCAGATTTTTCCGTAGTTATTCCCGTTACGATGTATATTTAAATTTTAATTACTATCTGGTGCATAAACAAGTAGGCGTATTGCCTTTAAAAAAATAAACATAATAATTTTGAAATAAATTTATCTTGTATTTTTCGATTATTGAAATTTAAGAAAAATCTATACGAGAACGTGCCAATTATTTTAAAAGAAAACTATTTTTAACTGTCAAACAGTATTAACAGTATTATTGTGCAATATTATAATTTATATTATTGTTTTATTTTTAAATTTAATTAATTACATTTTAAAAAATTAATTTAGTGAAACATTATTATTTAATGTTGTGAATTTTAAGTGATCCTTAAATTTTTACAGTAATAGAATAATTTTAATTAATTTTTAGCTTTATTTTTTGGGAAATTTTATCACTTAATTAATTTTTTTTTCATGTCATCTATTTAACATCTTGTAAAATTTCTATTGGTACTAGGTTTACTAATTTTGTAATGTTTTTCATGATCAAATTTTTCATGTTGTATTTTACCCCTATTATTTAGCAGCAAAATTTTATATGGTAACTACTTGAAACTGCAAAAATACACTGTTAAGTTCCCCTAAGAAATAGAACTTTGAATTATATAATTTCCACTAGGTAAATGTTTAAGGGACTGGGCATTTTAAAACGGGAAAAAATACAGAATCATCACAATTGGAGACAGTAACAAAATTATTGTAATATCTTATGTATTCAAAAATAATAGAAAGGATTTTTTTTAATTTAATTCAATGCAATAGAACAAATGTTCCATTTCAAGAGCTATTTTCTAGTTTAATTCATTTTATAAGGTGCTTCCGCATGCTCAATTCGTATTATACTGGCCTATTTTAAAATTCAGTGTGGAAGAACCTTTTGCCCGGAAAATCTTTTGCAAATAGCTGCAATCTTTTTTTTAATGTTTACATCTTTACCCATCCCATAAAATTTTATTGTTGTTAACTTAGATTTAATATAAATATTATTTTGCAATCTCATTGTGTCTGCTGGTAATCTTTTAATATTAATTATGTGGTTTATTTATAAATTGTCCTGTAATATGTAAATGTATTGACGAATAACCATAATCTGTTTTAACAAAGTGTATTAATTTTCGAATTGTTTAATGCGCGCTTTTTTTACTTTTTTTTTACAGTCGGTGTTTACATTTACAATGATTTGAGTTTCCCACTCAAATATTTTGCTTTCTGAATTTTTTTCTCCGTAAACTAAGCTTTTTCTTAGTTCGTACTCAGTGGGAAGTAACTAGGCGCATGTGCTGAGCGTAATAAATAAACACACTACACCTTTGTACTAGCACTGAGTGAGGATCGCATTTTACTCGTCTAATACCTACGCCTCGTACTCACCGCCACTCAGTAGGTACGAACGCTTAGTTCTGCTAAGTACGAACTGAATGCTATATTTCACGAAGCAAAATACCTTGTAATAAATGCCGACTTGATTACATTTTACGTACGCATTTCACTGGTGAGCGAAAAATATCGACTCAACGCTTATTTTTATCTATATATATAACATTTAAATCCTCTCCGAGGTTCTGAGTAAACCGATCTAACTTTGTGATGAGATGACCATCAACAAGTGACACTTCAATTCAGACTTTTTTCTTTTATACGGTTCGTACTAAAAATACACTGCCGTGATTGTTCTGCAAAGTGGGAAACTCAGGGCTGGTTAGCCTGCAACTCTGGTACTATCTGGGTAGAAGATATATGGGAAGAGTTCAAAGGGAGAGTGAAAGCGTAGCCTCTTTTGATCCTAAAATCATTAACCGTCACGGTGGTAGAGTGTAAAATAGTGTCATGGAAATGGATCGACGTTAACCTTGCTTCGATCAGCCAATTAATTTAAAGTTTATTGTATTAACGATAAAATTAAAGTTAATACTTTATTTCCCTCCAAATTTTCTTTGCGTTGCCAAAATCGTAAAATATTATTTAAAAAAAAGTTTTCGTAATTCTTTATTAAAAGTTTTGAGTCGATTTCTTTTATCGCCAGTGGGTACTTATGTGTGTTAATTTTTTATATAATTTGTAGCTTCTTAACTGATTTGTACCTTAACTAAAGACATCGCATTACGCAACGGACGAACAATGACAATTTAGTCTGACAACTACTGCTTTGGTAAGAATTTATGAAAAACAAATCAAGCGTTCAAAGGTGAATCGAAATGAGTAAGAAGACAGAGTACAATGAATTTGTTTGTCCGTTTCGCTGTCTTTTCTATGTACACACGGCCATTGATCAACCTAACCTGTTTGGACTTTATGCCGTTCCTATGATGTTCAGCGTAAAGATTGACATTACACTTGTACGCGAAGCTTTATGTGTGACAGTCTGTATAGACAGCAACACACGAAGCTACACAATTCTATTCTGTACTAATGCTATAGTATCAATTTTTATGTTGCACTAATAAGAAAAGTACAAAGTCCACGCTGTTGGGTTGGTATGTGGCCGTGTATATTAAACTCTTATTCAGTTAAATTTCAGACTTATTTATATGAATAACGGCCTAAATGTCCGAAAAAAAAGGAATGTAGATATTTTGTAAAAGTAGAAAAGAGAACATAATTTTTGTAACAACTGGACGAGATACTGTGACAAAATTATAATTGAAAAATATTTAATAGGTATCTTTAACGAAATCAGGAATGAAATTTTATTCGGATGTTTTTTGGCCATGTTTCTTAGTGCGTTATCATTTAAATGATGTGCTTCAGAATCAAGAGCTACATCAAATCGAATCGAATTAAGTTTTTACAACCCTTCAAAATTAGGTTACTAATGCATTAATTGCCAGAGTACATTTTGATTTTACATTTAATTGCATTCGCCTAAAGGTTAAAATTTTGAGCTCTTGATTTTAAAGCAACGTTTTATGACTTTTGTATATGATTAAGGATCTGTTGCGAATTAAATTGTTTTTTTTTTTTTTAAATTAATCCACTCCCTTTATGTTAAAACTTAAGTTGGTATCCTTCATTGAAACTTTTTAATGTTTAAGCTATTGATGTGTAAATAAACGCCTTTTCTTGTTTTAAATGTGAAATCTTATAATAAATGGTGTTACGTGTAGCTATTTGGTTTTAATTTACATTATATTTAATAAAAAGTATAACAAAAAGCAAAACCAACGTTTCCCCACCCCTAGAGCTAGTGTAGTTCTTTCTTTCAATTTTAATGCGAACAACTTAAATGGATACTCAATACAATAAAATTTCTGCCGCTATGACAACAAGTATATACAAACTACTCAAAACAAAATAAGGGCCACGAGGTATTTTTTCATTTTGGTGTAAATTATTAAACATTTACATATTGAAAGTAGTAAAATATTGAGTATACAAACTCTTTGATACCTAAACTTTTAATATTGTAGTATTCATCTAATGCTGTCAACAATTTTAAATAAAATTATTTTTGAAAATTTTGATTCCATTTTCTTTGTCGTTTTGCTTTCCTTAGCTTCTTGGTTTATTAGAAATTATCAGAGTTCATTGATATCTCGAGTTAGAAACATCTTTTGCAATATGCCACAAGCACGCAGGCGTCATATGGACTCGCTGACAACAACCAGAGCCGTTACAATGATTGAAGAAGGTCATTCGCAGCGATCTGTGGGTTTGCAATTGGGATTTTCTCGAAGAGCTATTCAAAATCTATGAAATCGTTTCCAAGAGACCGGCAGTGTTAGAAGAAGACCTGGTTCGGGCAGAGTTCGCATTACAACAGCTCAAGAGGATCGTTACAATCGATTAAGTGCGCGCCGAGATCGCACAACGACGGCCCGCAAGCTGCAAAATCGTTTACGGCTCACAACGGATACTCGTGTCAGTGACCAAACTATTCGTAATCGATTGCATGAAGACATCAGGCATCAAGAAGGCGAGTTGTCCGTGTTCCATTAACCAGAAATCATCGTGCAAATCGTTTAAGATTTACCCGTCAACATTTGGACTAGGACATAAACCAATGGGGCATGGTGCTCTTCACAGACGAATGCAAAGTTAAATTTTTTAACGACGATCGGCGTATTAGAGTATGGAGAAGACGTGGCGAGAGTTTTTCAAAAGCCTGCATCCATGAAGTCGATCGTTTTGGTGGTCCAAATGTAATGATTTGGGGCGGGATAAGCTTACACGGCAAAACTGAGCTCGCTATTTTAAATGAGGGTACTGTTACTGCTCAGCGGTATATTGAGGAAGTTGTCAGACCACATGTGATCCCATTTGCCCAGCGAGCGGGTCCTGGATTCATCTTGATGCAAGACAATGCTCGTGCACACACGGCTCAAGCGACTCCGTTTGTACTGGAAGCGTCTCAAATTGAAGTCTTGCCGTGGCCGGCGAACAGTCCGGACTTAAATCCAATAGAGCACATGTGGGATCAGTTGAAACGAAGAGTTAGAGACGGTGATCAGGAAATCCACAACCAACAGCAACTCATCAACGCTGTTAAAAGGGCCTGGGAAGAGATTCCAATGGAAAATGTCAGGCATTTGATTGAGAGCATGCACTCCAGGCAGGAGTGAGTAGCGAAACGAGGAGGGCGTACTCGTTACTAAAAGATGAGCATGGAGTATTTTCTTTTGTTTTCAGTAACTTTACACTGTTTTTATTTTTAACCTTAAATGTGATTTTTTCTTTCAAAAGCCAATAAACTTTTTAATCATTATTATTGGAATAAGTTTATTGGTCTACACGGTAAAAACAACATTAGTTTTCGTTATGGAGACAAAAAAATATATATTGGTATTATTATTTTCATGGTACAGACAAAATACCTCGTGGCCCTTATTTTGTTTTGAGTAGTATATATTATATAGATTATAAAATTATTATAAATGTTTCCGTACTCTATAGTACGGGTAGCATGCAAAATTATCAACTCTTTGGGGGTTTAAACATCATCCGTGTTTAATAATTACAATTTTTTTACGATTTAAAAAAAAAGCGAGTGAAAAATCCAACATTTTCACCACTTTGACCTTCAATTACTTAAGAAACGTCCAGCAAAATAGGATGACAATTGTTTTATGGCATCTCCACCAACAAAAAGAATTGTCGTTATAATCTTTACCGGTTGCTTTACGATTTTTTTACTAACTTAAAAAATCCGTCCTTACGTTTCGGATGACAATTTTTATAATGACAATTTATTAAATAAGTATACCTATAAGGCCTAAGCATTTTTTTCTCACATGCCTTTTTCCTCGGAATCAGTCCACTTTGAGATTGAGGTCCTTATAAAAAGTTTCCAAAATGCCCCAGGAACTCAAATACCAAAAGTCATCAGGTTTCTTTTTCCAGACTGATTTCCGCGCCTTTGCCTAGACTAATACTAGTTCAGGTACATTAAAAGATGGCTTTGAAATTCTTTTTTAATGCCATTGCCATAATCATGGCATAACAAATTAAGGCGCAAATTCGGCCTGCTGTCACCTTTGGGATGGTTCAGCCAAGTATCAGCTAGCAGCTTTAGACTCTGTTGAAAAGCGAGCCCGAAGAATCATCGGGATTGACGATGATATTGCTAATTTTCATGACCTCAGCTACCGCCGCGAAGTTGCGTGTCTATCGGTATTTTATAGGATACATTTCGGAGAGTGTGCGCATGAATTTCACAATTTAATTCCACCGGCCCCCGAAATACTAGACGTAGGCTGAAGTTGCATCCTTTTGTGGTAAATATTCCGACCATCCGGGCTAAACGCTTCGATAGCTCCTTCATAATGCGTACTGCAAGGGTGTGGAATTCTTTGCCTTGCGATGTGTTCCCTGACCAATATAATTTGGGCCTTTTTAAGGTAAGAGTGAATAGGTTTCTCCTAGGCAGGCATGATCCACCTTAGACCTCATCGCCGCTTAACATCAGGCGGGTTTGAGGTCAAATGACTGCCTAGTCTTTGTCTGTTTCAAGTAATACTCAGAATTAAGTTTTGATGAGACATGAAATGAGAGACAACACATTGAGGAGATTAATAATGAAAGGTTGAAAATAATGAAATCTGCCTAAAGTGACGTTCTACTACTGTTACTATAGGCTTTATTGAGTTACTTATTGAGCAGATATCGAAAAGAGCGCCAAATTGGCGTATTTCACGTTGTGTACACTTGTACAGTACTTCAGATATTTATTGTTTAAAATACTAGCGTTTTATACATTAAATTCTGCTGATGTATAAGAAAAGACGGTAAAACAATCATTTTCTCACCGCCACCGCCAAAAAAAAAAGAAATATTCTTCTCTTTCAGAGGTATCCATATTTAGTCTGTGCCAAACTTGACAACATTCTGACAGATGACATCTAATACCACTCATTCGTTTCCCTCACTCACTCATTCCCTCCATCTGTCTCTTTTCTCTTTCGTCATTCATTGCTGTTTGATTTTGTGATCTGATTGGGTGTTTTCTGAACAATAATTATCAATATATTCTTACGAATTTAAATTTGCGAATAATCTAACGTACGATTTGTTATTTGCTGTCGGTATTTAAAAGTTTGAAAAATTACAATGGAGTGGTGTACATCAGAAGTGACAAAAATTAATTACACCCTAATCCCTCCTGGATTTGAGGGCGATGTCCGAACTACCAGGTAAGTCGCACCATATATTTGAAGCTTTAATAATCTTTTTGTTCTTGTACGAACTATTTGTTGGGACACACCCCATTAAGGGCCTTAGCAACTCTAGTATCTACTACGAAAGACGAAGGCTGTGGCCAAGGTAGGCAACAGTAAGTCACGCCTACAGCCGAGTAGCAAACCGCAAAACTGTAATATAAGTTCCGTCACACTCACTGAGCAAGCTGACTGGCCGTTTACATCTTACACTTTCCATTTAAATTTAAAAGCGTAACAAACTCTTGACGAAAAATTTTAATTATGACAAGAAGTTGCCCTATTTTCGTTTGTTTTCAGTTAAACATAATCGATTGAGCTTAGTACTCATCTTCAGCTGAATCCCCGAAAATCATCAATATTTTCTTCTTTTTTTTTAAATGTGTAAGTTAGTGTAGATAAGTGCTTTATTGCATTATCTGACTGTTGGATAGTGTCTATGTGTACACGTACACATGTAAAAACATACCTACATTAATTAATCTGGGGTTTCTTGCCAGTATCTTCCCCAACTAAAATTTTCTGAAACCAGTTGTCAAGATTTTAAGAAAAAAAAATTTTTTTTTGAAAAAGTTAACGGAATAAAATATTTTGATACAACAGAGGTTGTTAGTGTATAACTACCCGAAAACAGCATATCCCAACCACCACCACCACCCATGAACGACCAATGCATGTTATTGCAGGCGGTAAAACTGCTAATTTGCTCAAAACTTGCTTATTCATGAATAAGAATTAGATTGACAATTGATATCTATTCATACAATAACGCAGTGTTCTTCAACTTTTCTGAAAAAGAAAACCTCTTAAAATCAAACACAATTTGTGTTATTTAATAGAAAACGAAAGCAAAAAAGTATTTACATGATTATATATTATGTTTGCAGTGGATAAAGAAATGATCAAAAAAAAATAATTTAACAACAGGAAAAAATCAAAATAGAAATGATAGTGACGTAATTTTGTATTAATTGTAAGGGTGCGTGTGTATTTTGAAGTATAACTATAACAACGTGCCTTCATTCATAGGATCATGCAGGAGAGACTGTCTCGGATGATCAATGAGCTCGGGGAGCAGTCATCGCAGGCGCAGGGGTTGAAAAGAGTTATCACAACAGCTGAAAAGTTGAGGCAGTGTCCGACCCATATCCTATACCTGTTGAGGGATAACACCATGTAAGCAGCAATTTTTTCATGATTGTTGTCGGTATTTGAAACCAAATTAATTGATCAAGCTTTTAGCAACTCAGTCGACTCTTTAAAGTGATTTTTCTGTTTATTATTTAATTTTAATTAAGTTTGAAAAGGATGTAACAACATTAAAAGGCTTGTTAAACATGGACGCTATATCCGATAGCCATCAGACGGTATGTTTACTTAAGGGTTTTCATGAGTACTCCCTTCTGTATCTTACTTATTATTATTATTAAAGTTTTTATTTATGGCTTCTCAGTTAGTCCATAGTCAGTGTAAGACAATTTTTTTTTTGTACTTTCATCACCATTTAAAGATGTTCTTGCTATTTTGCTATATTAACAAGGTAAAACAACTTACTAGCAATTAAAATAATAACATTATTAAATTCCATTGTGATTTCTCAATATTAGAGTTATTATCTTGCAAAATTAAAAACTCTAAAAAGAAATATAAATGAAATAATGTTGAATCAGTAAATCAATCAAAAATCCAACAAAAACAGAAATAAGGATTTTTTATTAAATATAAATAATAATAATAACCACATCACCAGATCATCACTCTAGATATAGAATTTTTTAAACAAGTATTTTAAATAAAAATATTAATTGAACGCAGTATTTATTGTACTTAATACTGCACTATTTAGTATGAACATGTATATATATTTTTTTGTTTAATGTTATGTACACTTACTGGCGATACGCCCCGGCTTCGCACGGGTGCAATAAGATAAAAAAAGACATTGCCCACGTCACCCAGTAAAGTAGCATTTACTGCATCAACGCAGAAATGTTAAACAAATTCAAATTCAAGATTCAGAATTCAGATGTTAAACATGTGTACAGTGTTTCAATATATTCTACCAGGAGAAAAATATTTTATGATAAAATCTCTAAGTTGTCATTTTAAGTCATTAGAAAATAAATATTAAAACTAGAAATTGTCGATGGGTAAATTGGAGCAAAACTTAAAATTTCGTCTCTACGAGTGCATTGGCCGGAACTGACTTCCTTCATGATGCCATTTTCAAAATTTATGAAAAAAAAAAACAAGATATTTTCAATTGTTTTTAATTTATTATTTTTTCAAATAAGGTAGTTTCAAAGCCGAACCCCGTTTGTTTGTACTCAATAAGATTCAGTCAGTTTTTCTAAAAATATACCTTGTATTAATTAAGATGTTGTTTCCAACTGCACTGAACAGTCTCCATCAGAGGCGTATCCAGGTATTAAATTTTTGGGGACTTTATCAGCTCACTCTCTTTGACGGCCTCGGTGGCGCAGTCGTATAAACAGCCGACTTTTACGCTAGAAGTTCTGGGTTCGAATACCGGCGTTGCGGAACTTCGTGTTATTTGTAAGACGCATTGTGACGCTTACCGGTCTTAGATGTTGAATTCTGATCTATGTAGTAAAGTAAGTAAACCATATCGTTGCTTAGCGCCTGCGATACAAGATTATATCTCAGTGCAGGGCTGAGTCAATGTGTGTTTCGTGATGTGATTATTATTACTATGCACACCGATACATAAAACATTGATTTATTTTACTTCAAGATAAAAAAAATTGACGTTAACGATATTAATTAATATGTTCTATCAATTATTTCAACATAAGTAAATTTAAAATATGCTTTGTATCGTTGTCGTGATTAATTCTAAAATAAAGTTGTACACAACGATCGATCGATAAATTGTTGTGAATGTTTGATTATATTCACGAAAAGGGAACGCGTACTGAAATATGCACCACTTGGCCGTTGTGTTTATTGATTTTTTTTTCATAGAAATAATTCAAAAACCTCCATATCGAAGTGTATAGGTATATATCGATCTTACCTTCGTCAATAGTTATTTTTAATAGCGACCATGCTACTTTCGATTCATTTATGTTGTGTTTCCGTAATGCTTTGCGAATTTTTTTAACAATTTAATGCCAACGCGAAGGTCGGTCAGAACAAACGGTTTCATTTACCTAATTCGATAGCACAATGGGGGTAGCGCTTGTGTTCCCTTCAATATTTTACGCCAAAGCTTCGCTTAAAGTAATTTAAATGAGTTGTTACTTTGACTTATTAAAAATTGAACATGTCTTTTGAAGTAATAAATGAATGAAGCGAAGGAAGTTACGACGGGAAATTCGATAGACTTTTTTTTTTGTTAAGTTTTGCCGTCAAATATTATTGTTGTAAGATTTAGGTTAGTGTTTAATTTATCCCCTGTTAGTTAGTGGCGTACCGTGGTGTTTAGACGCTCAAGCGTCTGTTGACTGTCTTCCCATTACATGACATTTCAATTGCTGTCTCCGCTTTGCTGGGAGGGAAGTCTGAAACCACTATTTTACTACCTCCTATTTTTTCTGATTAAGTTCTTTGCTGGTCCCGATACAGCCGTTAGGGTGTCCGGGCACAGCCAGTACGTCATTGCACAGCTGCATTATTCGTTGATTATTTGATCAAAGGAAAAAAATACTAGTAAATATATGCATTTTAAACATACTATCTACTAATATGCGTATATATGAAAGATTGTTTGTCAATCACTCAAAAACGGCTTATGGGGTTAATAATTAAGACACATTTATTTCCCGAGAACTATTACGTTCTAAAGAGATACAAATAAAAACTAAATTAAAGCAGACGAAGTGTTGGGTAAAAGCTATCAGACAAGTATGTCATTACGGTTAAGTTTAACTAAGTGTGTTTACTTACGTCTGTAAATACATTTTACTTAATACAAATTTTAAAGCAATATTACTCAGCCTAAAGAAAGGTTTCGTAGTTTTTATAGGTGAGGTCAAATTTTATCATTAACTTAATGTTATGCGAGGAACATCCTACGCAGCAATTTTCAAGTGATTACGTTAGAAGCTTCAAGAAAAGAGGTTAAGGGCTCAATGGCGTGCCTCTTTACTGTTAGTAAGGGGGTATATACTTGTTAATATCTATAAGAAGAGCAACTTTCGATACAAGTATTGAGAGCGCGGCGAATGTTTTGTTTCTCTTCGGTCGTTGAGTGCATACGGCAGATGTGCACGCACCCTAAGGCTGATGTTACACAGTTATAAATAATCACATTACAACACAATGTATGACTCAGCCTGTACTGAGTTAATCTTATGTCGCGACGAAATCTAAGACCAATAAGCGAAACAATGCGACTTGCTAATAACATACAGTAACTCCACTGCGCCTTAGAGACTATCGAGCGAGCTGCTCTAGTACTGGATCACCCTTCTTGGAAAACCTCATGCTGTAGTTACGAAGCCAGGAAGTCCATCCCACAACTTGAGCGATCTTTGAAGGAAGCTTCTTTGAAAGCGAACGGGGCTCGGCAAATTCGGTGCAGTAGCTCTAAATGTGTGGCACTAAAAAATTATGTCAGAAACGTCAAAACGCCGTCAATATCGGGAGACGTCAATATTATTGGTTATTTTATTGTCACATTTGTTTTTAAAAATATTTGCTATAGTTTTTGTTTACTAATGATATACATTTGATGACTTCATAAGGACGTTCAAAAGTTTTTTTTTTGAACCTGAAGAATATAGATAAAAATTGCTGTTTAACACTGTATTTAATTTAATTTATTTATTAAAAAAAAAAAAAAAAAATTAATGTATTCTATGTTAAAAAATCTATGTAATTCCTATAGTTCTGATTCTTGTAAATTTTGTTCATGTTTATCTTGCTCTAAATGAATGTGTAATCTCAGCATTAGATCTGCAATCGGCGGTAATTAGCTTGTTCCGCTATCGTGATCCACTTGCTCCTACCTCCGCCATTGTATTTGCCTATCACGCTACGGTAAACAGCCGCTCACTGAAGCGGATATGTTAATATATCTTTATTGCTGCTTCTACAAGCACCGAGCATCGAGACTAAAACGACGCTTCGTGAATATTGTATTTGAATCTTAAAATGATGTAAGTACATATCAAACAGAATGGTAACTCGCTGTTTCGGAATTGAACTGTCTTGTGTGCCATTCTAATTAAAGGCTTGTAAAAATCAGAGAAATTGTCTTTGAATGGCTTTTAGTGGCATTGTAGGTGGCAGGAGTGGATTCAAAGGGGGGGGGGGATAGGAGCAAGTACCATCCCTTTAAATCATCATCTTATATTTTTGCCCTCTGACCCCTGTATTTCTAGTAGTTAGTATTCATTCAGATTTTCGATAGATTAAGCGATGTTCACTGGATAAAAATCTGTTTTGTAAATGCCTTTTTTTAATGCGTTCCAACTTTATACCTGTACATGCCAATTGGTTTTTAATGAGTGCCAACTTTATACCTGTACATGCCAATTGGTTTTTAATGAGTTCGAACTTTATACCTGTTCATGCCAATTGGTTTTTAATGCGTTCCATATTTATACCTGAACATGCCAATTGGTTTTTAATGAGTTCCAACTTTATACCTGTACATGCCAATTGGTTTCTCTGTTGTTTCCATACATACAAAACATACTGGAAACACTTTCCCCTTTCGATGCCCTAACAATTTTAATAAGAAATTTACAAGTGATAATATTGACACGTTTACATCCTTTAATCAGTTTAAAAGATCTTTGATGAAAGATTTTTCAAATCGTTCTTAATTTCCAGCTTAGTGTATTATGAGTTTTCCGTGTATTATAATTATTGTTTATCATATGGTCCATTTATTTAATTTGCTTAATTTAACCATGATACATTGATTATTTATTATTCAATTTGTGATTTTAATGTTTTCTTGTGATTTAATTTTTCTGCTTCGATTGTGAATATCAATCAGTGGAATTCAAATTATTTGTTTATCTAAATTAAAAATATAAAACTATTGATTTCTCAAATAAATAAAAATAAATATCATTACCTAGGTGGTGGTGCAAACAGCCGACTGCTACACTAGAGGTTCCGGGTTCGAATCCCGGCGGGGGCGGAACTTTGTGTTATTTGCATGACGCATTGTTTCGCTTACCGGTCTTGGATGTTGTATTCTTATTTGTTTAGTATATACCATATCGTTGCTTAGCACCTGCGATACAAGTTCTTACGATACTTAGTGCAGGGCTGAGTCGATGTGTGTGTGTGATGTGGTTATTTATATAAGCTGACCTTCTATTATAAGGCAGATCGAACACTTAAGCCACTGAGAAAAAATATCTCGAAAGGTAACATTGCTTTGCGACTGTGTCTTTACCTTGCATATAAAACAAGGCTTTAAGATAAGATACCGAATACGGTGTTTATGTCAATTCCACCATATTTGTAGTTGGTCTTTATAAGTCTTGTCAAGCGAATGTTTTGTTCATTTCGTTAGTCTTATAGATATATCTCTTTTTCCCGCGAATTTGCACGTTTGAAATTTGTTTTTTTCAACAAAATGTACGCTGAAACCGTATGGTGTATTTTTTTTTATCTTGCCTAGTTAATATATTAGTTTTAGTGGGTATAAATTTTATAGCATTCCACACATTTTCAAGTATTCTGTACTGGAATAACGAAAAAAACTAAACAACGAAACTATTCTGAATGTACTGGTATAAAGTTATGACTTTTTCTCTCTATAATAGTTTTATATTTCATAGTTCTATAGTTCATGCATTCTCGCGAAGCCCGATCCGGCTGCGGTTTATTGTTACATTATTTTAGTGTCCGTTTAACCGAGTTCACTCAGTAAAGACGATAAGCAGAATAGAACAATGTGCATGTAAACGTCACGCAACTTCAAGGCCCGTAGAATGGTAATACACCTGACAGCTATGTTGAATACATTACTTTCCCAACGAATCTTAGTACCGCTAGTACACCAGAAACTAGCAAATCACGTATTTTTCTACTAAATTAAAACAAACAAACAAAACAAGACAAGAACAACATGATTCATATTAGAGGACGTGGTAGCACAGTTTGTTACGTGCCTTGGTTAACCGACCCGACAGGTCTAGGATTCGAGTCACGGGTTGCCGTTCATTACAGCTGCCATGTTCCTCATTGTGCCCGGACAGTGGCGACAGTTTCGCAACCTGTCACACTGGAACTCAACATAAACATGCGAAATGCGGTGTGTAACACGTCTGCCAACCACTCTCGAGGGATTACGGCGTGAGTTTATGTATGTGATTTATATAAATGTCAAAATAACAATAATATATGGAATGCATCTTGTATTATAATGTATTACGGGTTTAATGTCAGGGAGTGACGTAAATTTGACGTCAACTAAGCTGTCAAGTGCTTTACCATTTTAATGGGGATTTTACAGCTGAAGTTGAAGACAGCTGAATTGAATTTATAGTAAGCTGGAATAATGTGATTTTATGTTAATATGATTTGTTGATAAGGAAACAAGGTTACGCTACCAGGTTACATTATACCAACTTGGTAGAAAAAAAAAAGAAATGATTTATAGCAGCTTTGCGTTATATTTGTTCTCGTGTTGCATTTATTATAATTATTTTCACTAGCCGCTGTTGCATAATTACTACAATCATGTTTTTATTAATACACTAGATTTCGCTCGCGACTTCGCCCGCGTAGAAGTCGAAAATGCTTCTAATAGAGTTTTTAATTACTTGACATTCATCGTTATATTTTTGACAATTGCTACAATATATTTACAAATTACTAGCGGACCCGACAGACTTCGTCCTGTCATATAGAAAACAAAACCTTTTGTATGGGAAAGAGAAAAGGGCTGTTTTTATAGTTTTTCCGGCAATTATTCGAATTTTTGTCGCCGTAAAAACCATCCTTGAACTTCAACGAATATTTAAAAAAAAAGAATTGGCCAAATTGGTCCAGGCGTTGTTGAGTTATGCGCTTACCAACACATTTTGCGATTCATTTTATATTATAAGAATAGCGTATATGTTATTCTGGCGAATAAGCTATCCTATTGTGAAGTTTCATTCAAAATCGATTCAGTGGTGTTTGCGTGAAAGAGTAACAAACATCCGTCAATCCTAGGTAACTTTCGCGTTTATAATATTATAATAGGAAGGCTCTTTCATTAATAAATAACTTAAAAAATATATATGATTAGATTTGATTCTAAAGATGGATTTGATTAAGTGGAGTTTTGTAGTTGGCATTTGGCAGTGAGGCCTTTTTTTTAAAGTTTGCTTGACTATACCACAATAATCTGGTATCAGTTGACAGTGAATCAGAAAAATTAAAGGACTGTTACATCTGAAGCTGTTAATATTTTATAATTAATTTCTGTCTTTAAAAAATTATCTTATCCATTAATATTCCTCTAACAAATAAACATTGCAAACTATTTAGTTGTGATAATGTAAATAAATTTGTTTGAGACCTGTTTTATTCTTACCCAATCTAACATATTAACCAATATCATCATAATCGGCAGGTTGAGGATTTTTATAAGTAAGATTAGGTACTCTGCAAGTTGATGCAATTGTTTTTTTTTTACACGACACACACATCGACTCAGCCCGGCAGTAAGTATCGTAAGAACTGGTGTCACAGCAAAGATATTGTATAAACTACATTGATAAGAATATAACATCCAAGCGAAACAATGCGTCTTGCAAATAACAAAAAGTCCCGCCCCCGTCGGGATCCGAACCCGAAACCTCTAGCGCAGTCGGCTGCTTACACCATTGCGCCACTGAGGTTTTTACGGGCGAGATTATTCTGCAAGTTGAAGAATTTTAATGATAAGATAAATCTGATATTTTGAAAGCCACGAATTTTACACCATAAGAATTATTTTTGTTTTTTTTTTTACTTCATTTAAATTTCAATACATACCGAAATTATAATTACTATTAAAAAAAAAAACATTGCGACACCATCGTCTGACGGCTTTTTTTTTAAATTTCCCGTTTTAATTATCCTGTGCTAGTTTGTGACCGTTTTTATGCTTTTTCAGACGCGGCGGGGAGATGGTCGGCCTTCTTAAGGTTGGTCCGAAAAAACTGTATTTGCTGGACGAGCGCCAACGGACGCTTGAAGCGGAGCCATTGTGTGTGCTCGACTTCTACGTGCTACACGATCGCCAGCGGTTGGGGTACGGAAAGAAGCTTTTCGACCACATGCTGCAGGTAAACTAAGCTCTGAGTATCAGTGTTAGGGTACATAATAACCCGAGTCTTTGCTCAAGTCGTTTTGAAATTTAAAACTTCGATTCAATAAAGATGATTTCTTAGTTTTTTTTTCTTTCTTAATTATTATGTAATATGATGAAGAAAGAGTGGAGAAGTGTTGTTTTTAGCTACTTTGTTTAATAAACCTACATTTTACAAAGTAGGTAAAACATCATAGTTGATTTAATAAGACATTTTAACAGTCCCAAATGATACTGTTAAAATGTCTTATTAAATATCTTACAAAAAATAAAGAGCTGTTAGTTACTCTCGCTAAAACACGAAAACGGCTTGATCAATTTGAATGCAATAAATAAATAATTACTACGTACTAAAACAGCCATCTGGAATAAACTTGTGCGCCAAAACCTACACGAGCCACAGGCTACTCGAAACAGCTGAACAGTTACGGGTTTTGGTTAGGTACAGAATTCAAACTTCTGCAGTATATCATTACTGTACTTGAAGAGTATCATAGCACTACTACTATAAAGTTTCTAGCTTTGTCGAGTGTCCAAAACATACTAGTGAAATATTCTAACATACACTCATGAAAAAGTCCGCAATGTTGCTATTTATTTTTATATTTGGATCGCTCTAGTGTAATGAAGTATTGTGTTATAGAAAGCAAGCTTCTTGTAACTTTTCATTTTTTAAGGCTGTGATTTTTTGGTTTAAAAAAAGAAAAGATAATATTGAGTTCCTAGGGCATCAAGTGAGTCGTCGTATATATAAGCGGCGGTCACTATCACTTTCCATCAGGTGAACCGTCTCCTTGTTTGCCCGTGAGGTTTTTTTATTTTTATTCATGACCAAGCAGGCATTTGACCCCAAGCCCGCCTGATGTAAAGCGGCGATGAGGTCTAAGGTGGATCATGTCTGCCTAGGAGAAATCTATTCACTCTTACCTTAAAGACGCCCAAGTTAGATTGGCCAGGGAGCACATCGGCAGGCAAAGAATTCCACACCCTTGCAGTACGAATTATGAAAGAGCTATCGAAGCGTTCAGTCCGGATGGTCGGAATATCTACTACAAAAGGATGCAACTTCAGCCTACGTCTTGTATTCCGATTATAAAAGGGGGCCGGTGGAATTTAAAAAAAAATCCTCCATTTCATTCTTTCCAGGACCAAGCCGTGGTCCCCGAAGAGATGGCCATAGATGGACCGTCGCCGAAAATGGAGTCGTTCTTGAAGAAGAATTACGGGATTGAGAAACTTATCAAACAGTCGAACAACTTCGCTACGGCTCCCAGCTTCTTTACGGTCCATAAAAATAGGTCAGTATCAAACATTTTTGCTCTCCGTTCTGTCGGGTACCTCCTGTTCCGCTTCTCATTCGGTAACCCTTTGATTTTAGATTCCTCTTGCCCCTTAGTCAAGCAAGACGAGTTTGAGCCGGTAGAGGCACCCTTAGGTGACTTATAGTTTGTATCTCTCCTTGCTTTCATAAGGGTTGGAACGTCTTCTGCGTGGAAACCCCATATGTCCCTCAATAGTCTGACCCTCGACCGGGTCTACTAGGTCAGGTTCGATGGGAAGGCGGAAAGGTATGGCGGTCGTGCTACGGTAGCTACGGTGACTGATTGTTGCTTGCTGCGGTGGTTACAGCTTGGTGGGACGTATGCTTGTTTGCCACCGCAGTGGTACAATAATGGCGATGATAGTTATGGTGACGTTTAGTGATGAAACTGATTGTAGTCTGCAGCGCTATTCACAGTGCTTCCGAAAGTTTTCTCTTGAAAACGGGAATGTTCCGATCGTCAAGTATTCGATGCGAATGTTACAGACTGAATTCACATCTCGTCTCGTTTAGGATTCGACTCGGAAAGTATCTAAATAAAAATCACTCTTCCTCCAAACATTCACAAAAAAAAACGATCTTTAAAAAAAAAAACGACCTGTAAACAATTTCTTTTGACTGGTCTTACCTATGGTATAACTAAAAAGCTTATTTGTCTCCTACAATTATATTTTTTTCAAGACCTCGCCAGCCTCAGAGCTCTCGGAAAGTTTCCGATGCGGACTGTCACATTTCCGAAAATAAATGTCAAATTTATCCGAATGGTAAATTTCGGGGCACACCCGCCACTCTGTCCCACCACTGCAACTACTGTTCACCAGGATGAACGGTAGCGTCCTTTGATTGGATAATCAACTAATAATGCAGCTGTGCAATGACGCACAGGCTGTGCCCGGACACCCTAATGGCTCTCTTGGGACCCGCAACGAACTTAATCAGAATAAATAGGAGGTAGTAAGAAAGCGGTTTCAGACTTCCCTCTCAGCAAAGCGGAGACAGCAATGGAAACGGCCCAGAGGCCAAAAGCTAAAGGGATCTACGGTCAGGAGACGCTTGACCGTCAAAACACCACGGCAAGCCACTAACAGGGGATAAATTAAATACTAACCTAAATCGTACACCAGTAATATTGGTGACAAAACTTTTTAAAGGCACGGAAGTTTCCCTTCGTTCTCACAAGATCTAGGTAATAAATAAAAATCCGAATGGTAAATGTGAATAGTTTCTCTTCGAGAAGTTCTCGAATCCGAGTCGAATCCTTGTCCCGAGACGATTGTGAATAGCCCCTCTGGTCGGGTACCGGATATTCATTTGGCCAGAAGGCCGAATATCCGGTGGTCAGATATCCAACCTACTTTCTTTTTGTTTTGTATTGTTACGTGCTTTAGTCAACAATTATGATTACCACTTAAAAATTCTCGAGGTATTTGGAACTTTCGTAATTCAAAAACTTAACTCTTTAAGGTAAATTTCCTTTCATCCTTCCAATAAAAGCCTACACAATTCAATACGTTTTAATTATTAACGTCACAAAAAATTCATTGAACTACCTTATTTTGGTTTCCAGCGAATCTGGGCGCAGCACGCCAGCCGCCATACCGAGCGCTGTAGGCAGATTCTCTGCCCCTAAACCACCGTCAGCCATCGCTCAGGTTTGTATAAAACAATGGTAATATTTTACCTGGGGAAATCCTGGATCTTCTCCAGTCCGATGACCAAAGGAATATGTGTGGACTGTGTTCCTGAACGTAGATTTTTGCGGCCCGGAGGCCTTAGCAGCTGTACTGTGGCTATCGCTCCCTATACAAAGACTGGGGTCCCATCGGGATTGGTGGATTTCTCCGTGTTAACTCTCAGGCTGTCTATTGCCTCTCTGTAAGATGTTACGGCATCCGTACCGTCTTGTAAGCTTAGACTTATCATGTGTGATACCGACTCACACTTGACCAATTTGATTAATTCTAACATGAATAAATGTTATCTTACAGGTGATACACGGCAACAGCGATAGTGGTATGCACAAAAGGTATGTCTGTATGATACTATTACATAATAGCATTCCTATTACATGCACATTGCTTTTTTTTATTACCAATAATTTCAAATGCATGCACATCGCTTATTGCTTTTCGTCGGAAAGTGTTGTCACGAAATGTTTAAACGAAAGCTAAACAATAGTTATTCCATCACACGATGACCGTTTCGCTAAGGTTGTGATGAGACGTGTACATGCACAACGCTCTAGTGTGCGTATGCATTACTGAGAGAACTCTAGGTTACACACAATGAAACAATGTACACGCACACGCCTCACGTAACTAACACAAGCTAAGGCTAACGGTCTTTGTCAAGTGGAATATTTATAATATTATTCACGAGAAAAATGTTATACACAATTACGTTTACATTCTAATAAGGGGCTGTCCATTAACCACGTGAGGTTCGAAAGGGGGGGGGAGGGGTTCGTCAAAAATCACGAAATATCACAAGGGGGAGGGGGGTATCAGGTGTACTAAATTTTCGTGAAACGCGTGATTTCTAGACCGAAAGATGTTGTGAAACAAGTCTTGCTAATCCGTGGCCGGAGGACAATGTACATTAAATATGTCCATTTACTAATACAATATATATATTTTTCGCATGATTACATCATTCTTTTAATATTATTTTTATGCCAGTCTAAAACAACCTGCAACCATTCTGTCTAGACATTTTTATCATGGTCCTTAATTTTATAGAATAGGATCGTATTATACTTTATACCGGTACTTAAAATTTAAGATTCTTTGTAGGTGCTAAAAAATACGAGTGATTTTTGGTGGGCGGTGGGGGTGTAGTCTTAAAACTCACCACGTATCACCATGGGGGAGGGAGGGGTTAAAAAAACATCACATGACTTATGGACAGCCCCTAAGATGATATATGATTAACTAGTTAGCGACCCGCCCCTACTTCGCGCGTGCTAGTTACTAAAAATTTAATTAAGAGGGGATGTTTTATGGGTAGGACTTTTTTTTGTAGACCTTTAAAAAAACAATCACATTCAATCACCATACGTTGCTCTGATTTATCTCAAAATGGAAATCGCAGAGGTTTCAATGAAAGTCTCTAGGGGTGGACTATGGAGACTGTTCAGTGCTGAACAATACTCAGGTACAGAATATGTATTTCGCCAACCGAAACCTATACACATGTATAGTAGGGAGGCTACTGCACTTGAGTAGTACCTAACTCGGACTGCCTCGTTAATGACGTAATTCTCAACTTATGTCTAATACTGCAAATTTCGTATTACGCACTACTGTGGCGACACAGGTCCCAGATGGCTTGATTTTCACCGACTTCTTCAACAATTCATTTATCTACCAATTTACATAGAACCTTAACATTAAAACCATTCTCAAGGATCCTATGTTCGTAGATTATATTCGTTTTATGAACCGCGAAATAAGGTAGTTTTCGAGATTATCCTCAACGTCCAGACAGACGCGGCGCGACTTTGTTTCATAATATGTATGTACAGATAGATAAAATGCATGAACTATAAATTTAAATCGTGTAATTTTTAATTTACAAAATTCGTGACATTCACTTAATTTTTTTTTTTTTTTGCTTTTTGCTTTACCGCTTCATTTTTATTCAGCTTTTGTTTGTTTTTTTATCAACATTTTTAATTTCATCCTTATGTTCATGCATTTGCATGTATTTTTGTTTACAGCTACGATTCGCTACGGTATCGACAGTACTGACAAACACACTCAAACACATATATATATAAAATTCTAACATCAAAACACTCGAGTAGAGACGACCACTTAAAGCTTCACATAACAAGTGCAATATAAATCCTTATGTTGTACAACTTAAGGACGGTACAAAGTGCAAACAGGTTAGGTTCGTCTTCGGAAAATTTGTCGAAAACAATTTGTCGAATAACAAATTGTCGAAAATAGTTTATCGTATCTCAATTTGTCGAATGCAACACACAATACGGCAGTACGCCGTCGAAAGAAACGACTGGACGACATCGTTCTTCGTGTGTGTACACGCGCATACTACGAAAGCATTTTTTTCTATTTAATATTAATTTATTGTAGTACCAAAATTGTTTCAATTTTTTGTCCTATTGCTTTCAAAATCGATGTTCAAAGAACCCGGAAGTCCGAACGAAATTACAACTTTTTTGGTCCGATTGACTTCAAAATCGATAACTGAGGATCCCAGTAGATCTACCAAACTACATTTCGGTGTCAAATAAATAAAAAATAATGGTTCCAATTTTTCTTCTAGTTTTGCAGTCCGATTGCTTTCAAAGTCAAAAGTGATAAATTGTTATCCAATGAATTGTTTTCGACAAATTGTTATTCGACAAATTGTTTTCGACAAATTTTCCGCGAAACGTCAGGTTAATCCATGGCAGCGTGTTGATTTACCTTAGGTGTTAAGATACTTTTTTTTTAATTTAATTTTACAGGCGATACGAAATATTATATGAAAAATCATCTTTTTATATAATTTTACACGTAAAGCTCTATACGATATTGAGTACATTGTTTTTGTCGTTTTTTTGACTTTTAAATGTAGTTTTTTAAACTGTTTTATTAGAAGCGTTATCGAAATATATTCTTAACTATAATGTACTATTAGTTGTTTGCAAAAAAAAATCCTTTTAACGGAATCGAGTACTCGTTTCTAGCTTTCTATCGCGACCTCGTCCGTTTACAATTATTTCTCATACAAAATGTAGCCTGCATCTTACTAAACTTTCAAGTGTTTATAATTTAAAATGAAGTTTAACCACTTATATCTAACAAAGTACTTAAAGTTACCAAAAGATTTTGGTATCTATTGTTAAAAGATGTATTTTTCTTTGTTTTAGCGGTAAAATAACCGGAGATTTGCAACAGATTTTTTTTATAAAAGTGGAATAACAATAGATAAAGTGACGTATTTTTTGGTAATTTTTTTATCTTCTGAAGTTTCTTTTGATTATAGTTTCATAAATAATTTTTTTGTACAAATTTTAAATTGAATTCTACCCGCAAAGACAAAAAAAATGTATTGCATGCTACAAGACCTCAAAATTAAACAGGCATACCAAAATTACCATGTGTGCGGTTGCTTAGGACTTTCAATCCAAATTACCATTTAATGATAGTAAAAGAAATTGAAATTTTGAAGGTGATTTGTCGATGAAATTTACCATACTGTATGGCTTTTAAAGCTCCAACGTCGGTATAAATGGCATATATAATGTGTCATATATTCTGGCTCCAAAATAACATAATGTACAAGGAATGGTGTTTAAATCGATCCTGAGAAAATTCGAATAACAAAAGACACCTCACACACACACACATAACATAAACTCACGCCGTAATCCCTCGAGAGGGGTTGGCATATAAACATGTGACTTCATAATTCCTTACTTACTGAATAACCAGCATAATCAATGGCTTAACAACATTTCACATACCATGCCGACGCCTTAGGCAATCCTGTATCTTGTACAGGTAAGAATCACCTTTTAAAACTTTATTATATTGTTTATTCAGCTAAAATCGGATATAACGACGTTGAATGGACCGTGAAAACGTGGACGCTATTTCCGTTTTACTTAAGCAATCTCGACACTGAGTCGTTATAACCGATCTGTCGTTGTAGCAATTTCGTTTTGACTGTAGTTTTATTTAGAAAGTAATTTAACACCACTTGTGTTGTGAGAGGCCGCTATTACATTGTCATATTGTCAGTTATATTATACGATTAGCATTGTCTATGATCATAGATTAGGGATCACATTGGAAAGCTAGCGTCTATTTATGATTACGATCTTAGCGTCAAACCTCAAAAAAATAAAATTTTCTGTTTTTTTTTTTTTTTTTGTATAATTCCAAAACAACGGAAATACACCTATTTCTGTTTTACCAATTTTTTTTCTCCATTCCAATTAATAATACTGCAGTCATATCAATAGGTAACGTGACTTATTCGTAGTCCATTTTGTTGTGTATGACATTTGTATGATCATAGGTGGGGTCATAGTTGTAATTAATACGAATGAAGATCATAAATCTATGATGATAAAATTTGACAGGTGTATGGAATAATTTTGAATTATGTAACAGCGGCCTAAGAGCAACGAGCGTTGATAATGTTTGATAATTTCTCTGGTAAAACTCAAAGATTTAAATCGTCGATACGTCCTTCAATAGTTTGACCGCACTGAAATATGTCAACGCTTAAAGGAGTAATTTATTTTTTAAAAATTCACGGGCAAACGGTTCCCCTGATGGAAAGTGATACCGAATATTGATACGAAGGTGCCCTTGATGTCTAGCAAAAGCAACGCCAAGGGCAGTGTCGATTCGTTGATCATGTCGAGGTGAAGATGTTATACCTCTCGTGTTGGTGCTTAAACTCTCCAATCCTTCGAACCGAAACGCATCGGACTGCTTCACGTTGTAAACAGAAAGGAGGCCGATACCAACCCCGACGATCTCGCACGTAGATCCGCCACCTTTACACTCATAACTGACAGTGCTTGACAGTGAAAGTTAAGTTCTAGGAATTACTATAAGATAAAAGATACAACACTAATCTCAGTATCGCCATTTCCCTAATGCAAGCTTTAAGCCCCGTAAAATGTTCATGCGACTGACACTCATTATGGTGACGTCACATCATGACATTGAACTACTGACTTTTTAGTGTCAGAAAACATTTGTACGTTAATTTGACAAGACTTCTATCTCATAACAATTTTGGGTGGCCTATAGAATAATTATAGCCTGTGATGTCGGTCGGTTTTATCGGTTTCGAGCGTATCTAACAATTTAAATATTTGGTGAGACCAACCCGGAAACCAAAAAACACCATGTGCAAAGAAATAATTTTGCTTGTCACTTGTTCAGACTTGTTTTCAAGCAAAATATGGATAAAACATTCTTGACGCTCACCGCTACTCGGCAATAACGTTTTTAATTTGAATTTAAATTTATTTTGCTCTTCATTCAGTATTTTAATGTAGCATGATACTATGCTGATGTTAGTAAAAATAGATAGATTTTAAGTATTTAAATGTCAGTTTTTAGTAAATTATTACAGTTATAAATTATTTTAATTAAATAAATATTAAATCGAACCACCTTTAACACCTGTTTTCTTCTTCAATCATTTTTTTTTTTTTTGTTTCGACACCCCATGAATTATGAATGTTAGTTTTATTAAAATTTTAATAATTTAAATTTGTATGACATTTCTTTGGAAACTCATTTAAAATGGACATGTCATGGCTTTTAAAACATAATCTAAAATAATCTAATGATGAATGTTTAATATTGATATGGGATATGTTATACCACTGTAACCGATCGATATTTAATGAGTTGTTTAATTGTAGCAGAATAAGTATTATAAGATTTCACTATAGAAACAGCTAATTTTTAGGTCGTCGAAAACTTGTACACCTGAACCGGAGCTGGAGTTGGGGTACGAGGAGGATCTTGGGGATGGATCGGTAGTCGGCGATGGGTCGGTATTCGGGGAGGATGGGGAGGTGAAACCTAGTCCGGAGCGTCCTGCTTCGCTGCCAGTGGCCCCGTCAAGCCCTGTTGGACCTACAATTCCACATGAAGATTCTACACCCTCCGCCCCCTCGCCAGCAGGGTATACTTTAGAGCGTCGAGACTCGCAGCTCACACATAAAGGGTACCTCGACTTGAAATTCTACCATAACAAACTGTGGTAGACGTACAAACTTTTGTACGATTATTTGATTTAATTTGGCATCAGTTTTTATTTAGTGCTTATTCTGAGCATGTTAATTTACTATCTCAATTTTCACATCTAAAATATTAATGATCTAAAGTAGATTTTTTTTTAATGGAAGCAGTGTCAACATCAATCTAGGGTAATATGGCCGATATCGATATCTAATGCTAGTACAAAATCGGCCACCCCATCCTAAAACAGAGTAGTTAGAGGTATAAAATCAATACCCTTTGCTTGAGTATTTGCGGTTTCTGTATTCGATTGACAGTTTATTCATAAAACTTAATGATACAGAGCTGAATTTGCAAGAAAATCTTGAATTATAAATTTTTAAAGCCCCTGATTGGACATTTGCGATTGTTCATCCCCACTTTCACCCGCATAACTTTTCGAATGTGGGGACCGATATCGATCAAACGCAGCTAAGAACACGCTCGATTAAGTCACGCTAGAATCGCTTTATACGTTCCAGAGTTGTGATGCCACCGACAGACATGTCTTAACATCTTTTATTTTTGCGTCAGGGGCTAATAAGACTAACCGCTGCATTTATTTTATCCATTCCTTGATCTGATATATATTTATTTAAAATAGCTTATAATTGTTTAAAGAATAGTTTTTTTGAGCTGTTCGTTTTGGAACATAGATATGAAAAAATAACCTTAAGTTTCTTATGTTTTCCAACAAGTTTTTGAGATGACATCTCAATTTGAGATTATCGAAATGGACTCTATATTTGCATTTAAGAATCGGCTTTTAAAATTAGGCAGCAGCATTGTTAAATTTAAAAAAAAAAAAAATGCACAATTATAAAAAGACTAGCTGTGTAATTTTTAATTGTATTCGTGTGTAGAGTAAACTCTTATTTGAATGTTGTTTATTAAAAATAGCGTATGTGCTGTTTTGCTCAACATATGTCGGTCTAAATTAAACATTCCACGGATCGCACTTCGATTATTCGATAGTATTGTATGTTTTGGAGTGATACTATTGATATTTTAATAAACCCCACTATCGGCTTCCAATATATCAATTTCTAGGTAGAAAATCTTTTAAAAGTTATTTCTTAAATTAAGAATGTTATCAAATTTGTATCTCACTTGGAATGATTTCTTGCTGCGAATTTTTTTAAATGAAACGGTACTATGTTTATTGAACTATCGAAAGTATTAAAACTATATTCAAAGCACCTTATTCTGGCCTCTAATAAAATCGACTTAATGTTTAAATTTTTATTAGAATGCTTGTCTACTAACGTACCAAATATCTTTGTCGTTTTGTCTACATGTAGATATTATTATTGAATTATATGACATTATATAAATGAATCAGTATTTTAAAATGTTAATGTTTTTGCGCGTAGCTTTTTTTTTTTTTTTTTTTTTTCAAACAAATCAGGTGCAATTATTTTACTGTGTGTTATTTAAATTGTATTTAGTTAAGTTTATATTTATAAAAATGTACGGCATTATGCAAATGATCTTAATGTTACTTTTAATTATAAAAATCTTTGTTGAGCGTGGTAAAATGTGTTAGCAACAGTCTAGGTGAATGACATATGCTTAATAAATTTCCATAATTTTGTTTGCCCTCAATTCTGGTGTACAACTATAATATAATTATAGAAATAGCTTTATACAATGCATTTTAATTCTGAGCACAATGTAATCGCTTTCTTAAAAATCTATCCGTTGATTTCACTAATGTTAATGGACTAAATATTTTCAATGGAACCAACTGCATGGTATATCTTTTGGAGGTGGCTAGAACTAACAATTCTTATTTAGCTGAATCCGCGAGTGATGACTGATCATTTTGTGGCTAGGCAGTATACAACCTCCTTTAGAACTGACAATTTTTTTTTTTAAGACTTTTGAGCCCCCTAGTCCCCACCTGAATCCGCTAGTGATCACTCATTTTGTAATTCGGTACAGTCTTTCCCAACTGACGAAGACCGTTTGAATAAACTGATTATTAGTTTCGTAAAGCGCTGAATGTACATTGTTTCAGTGAGAGTACTCTCGAGTCCGCTCAGTAAGGGTTATGGACGCTAGAACAATATGCATGTAAACTTCTCATCAGAACTAAGACTTACTGTCTTCTTGAGATACGAAAAGTGTTTTTGGGTGCATTTTCTTTGTAAACTTAAATGTGCAGTCAGTTCTTTTAAAAAATAGTCCAGGATATACGATCAGTTATGTGATGGCATTGCATTTAAATATTTAATTAATTTATTTTATTAAATTAAGTTGGTTTACATGATTAAACTAATAATAAAAATGCTACTCAAAATGTTTGATGTTTTATTGAATTAGTTGATAAATATACCGTTTTATCCCTTACAACCCGTCATGTTGTACATAGATTTAGGGTTGTTTTTACGAATTAAACATTCGTTACTAAGCACAAGCAAGCAAAGCAAGTGCATTTTTAATTTCATAAGATGTAAATCCTTTAACCGCCAATGTCGGATTAAACTGACAAATATTTACGACCAAATACCACTACTCTGTTAATCTGCCCTTTTGTTCGATAGCGATGTATTAAATTGAAATAATGTTGATGTTTGGTAAATAGGTGATGATGGAATAATTTAGTTTCTGAATCAGAAGATTTCGACTTAATGTCTAAAGTTAGATCCATTGTTGCAGATTTTTTTTTTTACTGTGCTTGTCGCTGAGAGCACGACAACTGATATTACGTCTAGCGGTTAAAAGGTTAAATAGTTTTGTGAAGGAAGTTACGACAAAAGAGAACAAACGAAGTATGTAGGTGTTTATTTATTGGTTTATGTAGGCTCCGACAAAAGAACGAATGACTCGAACTAACCCTTAAAGTGTTTATGACATGACGCTTCATTGTTAATTGATACGAGATTGAACCATGTAGTAACAATTTTCGACCTCCTGTTCCGGTTCTCATTCGGTAACCCTTTGATTTTAGATTCCTCTTGCCCCTAAGTCACGCAAGCCGAGTTTGCCGGTAGAGGCACCCTAAGGTTACTAATAGTTTGTATCTCTCCTTGCTTTCATAAGGGTTGGAATGCCTTCTGCGTGGAAACCCCAAATGTCCCTCAAAAGTTCGGCCCCCGACCGGGTCTACTAGCTCAGGTTCGATGAGAAGGCGGACAGGTATGGCGGTCTTGCCTATGTTTTTCATCTTGTGGTTTTGTCTTTATAAAGACGATACAGTCTGATAGGTTGATGTATTATGTAAAATTTCTTCATGGTTAAATTATTAACTTTATTTAAGTGAAAAACACATTTATAGTAATTAATTGAAGGCATGTTTTTGAGCTGCAATGTCTTACACATGACGTTCTCAATAGTTTAGTTAGAAGCCTTACGATGAACTTAATTTCATACACACATTATAACATAATTATGACGACCACCTGGGTGACGCAGTGGTGTAATAAGCCGACTGCTTCGTTATGGGACCTGACGCGGACTTCGTGTCTCCTCATCTGTTTTTTTGGCCTCTGAGCCATTTCAATTGCTGTCTCTGCTTTGCTGGGAGGGAAGTCTGAAATCGGTTTCTTACTACTTGCTATTTCTTCTGATTAAGTTCGTTGTGGGTCCCAAGACAGCCGGTAGGGTGTCCGGGCACAGCCTGTGTGTCGCTGCAAAGCTGCATTATTTATTGATTATTCGATCAAAGGACGCCACTGTTCATCCTGGTGGTTCAGGAATTGCAGTGGTGGGACAGAATGGCGGGTGTGAATCGAAAAAAAAAAGACCCGGGAGGGTTCGAAATCTAGCTCGGACGGAACACTGTGATATTTGCAAGATGCTTTGTTTCGCATACCAGTCTTGGATGATGTATTGTTGTCTATGTAGTTTGACCATATCGTGGCTTAGCACCTGCGATACAAGATTCTTTTGTCTTAGATACTATAAGGCAGAGTCAATGTGACGGTGACTGTTTACCGGCAGGCGGCCCGTACGCTTGTTTGCCACCTTAGTGGTATAAAAATGACGATGATAGTAACGTTGACGATTAGGGATGAAACGGATACCGAATATTCGGCAGGCTTTGAGGCTGGACGGCCAGATGTCCAACCTACATTCTTGTTGCATACTTTTGTATTGAATGCGTTTTTTAGTTCAGAATTATGATGATAATGACAAGTAATTAAAAATCCTAAAGGTTTTTGTTACAATAACAGACTTCCCTAAAATGATTCATTTGAATATTATTTACGACATGTAAATTAAAAAACTACCTCTAAAATTACTACCTAAATACTTTGGTTTCCAGCAAATCTGGGCCCAGTACTCAAGCTGTCGTACCAAGCGCAATCGGCAGATACTTGGCTCCCAAACCACCTTCAACTATCGCTCAGGTTCGTATGAAATACATACGTAAAAAATACTATTTATTTGACGAAAACAATGGTCGTACAAATGGTTATAATAATATATTTCATCTGGGGAAATCCTGGATGTCCTCCAGTCCGGGGACCAAAGGAATATGTGCGGACAATTATTTTCCTAAACGACGATTTTTGCGGCCCGGAGGCCTAAGCAGCTTTACCGTGGCTGTCGTTCCCTATACAATTGATCAGGCTGTATCGTATTTATAAAGACAACACATAAAGACGGAAATCATAGGCACGACCGCCATACAAGTCAGGTCGAGTAGATATTCTCTGAAAACTCGAGACTAATTTATTGGTTCAAGAGATACAGCCCGCTGACAGAAAGACGGACAGTAGAGGCTTAGTAATAGGTCCCGGTTTTTACCCTTTGGATTCTGAACCCTAAAAAGACTAGGATGGCGTATAAGTTTGTAAAAGTAGCTTAATTAACACCGAGGCAAAGACCGGGATCCAATCGGAACTGGCGGATTGCTTCGTCTTAATTCCAAGCCGTTTCTCTTTATTGCCTCTCTATACGATATTACGGCATCTGTACCATCTTATAAGCCTTAACTTATCATGTGTGAGACCGACTCACACATGAACGATTTGATTAATTCTAACATGAATAAATTGTTTTCTTTGTTTTGTTGTTATGAATAAAAGTTGGATGCACAAAAGGTATGTTTGTATAATACTAATATAGTAACATTGATACACTAATGCACAATTACATGCACATTGCTTTAGCAATTATTTCAAATGCATGCACATCGCTTATTGCTTCTTGTCGGAAAGTGATGTCACGAAATTTTAAACGAAAGCTAAACAATAGTTTTGCTCCGTTTGTGATGAGACGAGTACATGCACAACGTTCTAGTGTGCGAGTGCATGTCATTACTGAAAGAACTCGAGGTTGCTAATATAACTATAGACATACAGTACATATTCTCAAACATTACCTC
This sequence comes from Choreutis nemorana, assembly GCA_949316135.1. Lineage (NCBI taxonomy): Eukaryota > Metazoa > Arthropoda > Insecta > Lepidoptera > Choreutidae > Choreutis > Choreutis nemorana. Next base: position 1,321,333 of record OX438595.1, read on the forward strand.
ATAAAAATAATGATATAATTTTAAATGATTACCAATTTTATATTACAAACGTTAATAATAGCATAGACTAATAGCAACCTTAATTCTATTTAATTATTGAACTTTGATTTTCTATATTACAAGATATATTCATTAATTCATAATATTACCAGCCAAGCAAATTAACATTATTTTTATTTAATTATTAACACAATGAGTAATAAAAGTTTGTTAATTTTTTTTTTTTTTTTAGTTACAATCTTTAATTATATTCACAATTTAATAATGTACAAAAATTTAGTAATCAGGGTATTGTAATTTTAATCTATGATCATTTAGAAAATTTTATCAAATACAAAGATTAAATAATATTATGGTACTGTCATTTTGGGTTACACTGCATCCATGCCCCATCTACTCGGAGGTCTCACCATCCTGCCAAATCGAGTAACATAGTATTTATCATTATGATTATGAACTCGTTGAGATGAACATGACTCATCATAACATGAATGAATAGTTGTCATCAGGCGAGTTATTATTCAACTGACTGTCCTTTATTACGTGTTTCCGATTTCTAATTGTAGTTCTACCTGTAACTAATTCGATTTGATAAGACCTATTCCGTAATACTTTATCAATTATCCCTGATACCAATTTGTTTTTAATGACATCTCTAACCTTAACTTTTTCGCCAATATTTAGTTTTGGTAGATCCTTTGCCCCACGATCGTAATAACGTTTTTGCTTATGTTTCTTATTCACTAATGCATTCGAGACGTTCGTTTGAATCTTTGGTTTAAGTAGTGTATGAGTTTTTGGCAATAAACTTTTTAGTTTTCTACTTTGTAACGACTCTGCTGGCGACGCGATGTCGCTGTCGATTGGGGTATATAAACACGCTAACAAGGTCAAGCGATAATCTTGTTTTCCCGCGATGCATTTTTTAATAATATTTTTAAGTGACAACGGTTCTTTCAATCTGTCCATTCGATTGTGGATGGCACGGAGAAGAAGTTTTATGAATAAAGTTCCATTCTTTCGCAAACTGTTTAAAATTAAATGGAATGAATTGTGGTCCACAGTCAGACATAACAATATTGGGAATCCCTTGCCCACTGAATATATCCTTTAATGAGTTAATTATTGAATTTGAAGTTGTTGTTGATCATTTTCTAATCTCAAAAAATTTGCTATAATAATCGATTAAAAGTAAATATTCAACCCCATTTAAATTAAATAAATTGATGCCAACTTTTTCCCAAGGACCTGTTGGAACCTCATGACATTGCATTGTTTCTTTTTGATTACACCTCATATGCGACAGACATATATCACAGTTTGATACCAAATTTTTAATATCATTATTAATTCCCGGCCAAAACAATGAATCTCGAGCTCTTAACCTGCACTTTTCTATACCCGACCATTTGGTATTTGTGCCAAATTTAATTTTAGTGGACACAGAAGCCGATGTCGGTGTATCGAGCTGATTTTTTTTTTCAAGGCTGATGATGATCCCCCTTACACCTTTTATAGTTCTAGAGATCTGTCTAACGCCCAATTTTTAAGAAAAAAAATGTTTGTTTTTTTTTTGTATGGAGAAAATTCTATAACATTTTTTTTTTCTCAAGATGTTTTGATTTGCGGTGTCTGGAACTCTCGATATGAAAGGCTCGATGATAAAGTACCCATAAAAAAAATTTTTGCCAAATCCACTAGCGGCAGCATGCGGTAATGAAATTATAGTTTTAAAAAATGTGGCCTGTTTACCTGAGTAAACAATGTAACCCTTATCTATAAATGCAATTAGATAATGAGCAATCAGAGCCGAGTTGCTGGAATTTTTTGTTTGTCCGGGTAGAGGATCGGCCTCTTTACCTGGACACCTCACCATTGATTTGCTCCCGGGAGAAGTCACTATTTGTGTATTGAATAACTCATATAAATTAGATACATTTAAAAATTGTCTTCAGAAGAGGACGTCCGCCTAGGCTTTTAGGGCCTTCAGCCTACAGACATTACACGAACGCGCCGGGTCGCTTCAGTCCAATTCGGGCATCGCCCGCGGCAACCTAGGCCGAGGTTCGGTCTCCTTCCGAGACACCCCTTAGAGTTGCTGCGGTCCCCGTCTCTACCTATACAGAAAAGGAGATTAGAGTTCCCTTTAAAGACATGAGCAACAAGCAAAAAAAACGACGATCTAACCCTATCAGCGAGAAAAGCGAAGAAGAGCTTTTGTATTACTATATTAATAATTTAAACGCTAACGGCAAATCAAGTTTGGCCAAGATTGAAGAGTATTTCAGCAAACACCCTGATATGGTGACAAACGTATCAGAGTTTTTATGTACGAAAAAGATATCTGAGACAATTTCTGGAGCAAAGCCTTGGCTGTTTTAACTTCCCTTGATATCTCCAAATGGCAGTACATTACTTTAAGGGAACTTTCAAAGGAAGAAAGCTCAGCAATCCTTCCTTCTTACAAAAAAATCATAGAATCCAAACAAAAATGGTACCCTCTAGATGATTCTATTCAAGTTACTGAGATGGGTGCAAGTATTAGGTAGGTACTTCTTAATTATTTTATTAATTGATGTTACTTACTTTTCTGCATTGGGAAGACTTTTTTATGTCATCGTATATTTTTTATTGTTTCAGACTACAAGCTCTGTTGGACCATACAGTGCAAAGGGTTTTGCTTGACTTGGGACCCATCACCAGTGCGCTACCACTGAAGTTACTGTGGAAGTGGGGCCTTGATGGCTCGTCTTCGCAGAGTAATTACAAGCAGACATCAATAGACCCCGAACTAAAAGATTCCAGTGTTGTGATGATAAGCGCAGTTCCTCTCCGACTAGTTGATGAGAGAGGGTCAATTGTCTGGGAAAACCCCACTCCTGGCTCAACTCGACACTTTCGACCGGTGAAGTTCACATTTACAGCAGAGACTGCTGAATTCATTAAGGCAGAATATTCTAATATGCAGCAAGAAATTTCTGAATTGGTACCATCGAAGTATGGAGACGTAGAAATAGTTCACGAACTCCATATGACGATGATAGACAGGAAAGTTGCAAACACTGTTGCAGAAGTATCTTCATTTGCCACGTGTCCGATTTGTTTGGCAAAGCCAAGCGAAGTGAATAACTTAGAGCATTTACTTACAAAACCTTTACGAGAATATATATACCAATTCGGAATTTCTTCACTGCATATGAGAATAAGGTGTATAGAATGTTTACTACATATATCCTACAACCTAGATTTTGAGCGGTGGAATGCTCGTGGTGAGCATAAGGAACTCAAAAGAGCAAAGAAAAATGTTGTCCAACAAGATTTTCGGGAACAAACTGGAATCCTCATAGATATTGTAAAACAGGTATGTGGTATCAAATTTTTTTTACTTATTTATTCAGTATTTAATTTTGTTTTGTTACCTATTTGCTTCTTTTTTCTTTTTACAGGGCTTTGGAACAAACAAACAACCTCATTAGGGCTCGCTAGGTCGCGAGAGGGTCACCTATACCCGTACAGACAAAACATTCCAGCAACTCGGCTCCGATTGGTCGTTATCTAATTGCATTTATAGGTAAGGGTTACATTGTTTACTCAGGTACGGTGTATAACTGTCATTTTTACCGGTCATGATGTTACTGGAGTGTATAAGCCATATTTATCCACTAGTAAAAAAAAAATCTACGATTATTAGTGCGCTGTGATATTTCTAATGTTTTATTAAATGTATTTAGGAACACAAATAAGCAACAACTTGATCAACAGAACAAAAGCAACGAAAGTAAACAGGTCACATTTTTTAAAACTATAATTTCATTACCGCATGCTGCCGCAAGTGGATTTGGCAAATTTATTTTTTTATGGGTACTTTATCATCGGACCTTTCATATATCTGAGTTCCAGACACCGCAAATCAAAACATCTTGAGAAAAAAATATTATAGAATTTTCTCCATACAAAAAAAAATAAACATTTTTTTTTCTTAAAAATTAGGCGTTAGACAGATCTCTACAACTATAAAAGGTGTTAGGGGGATCATCATCAGCCTTGAAAAAAAAAATCAGCTCGATACACCGACATCGGCTTCTGTGTCCACTAAGATTAAATTTGGCCCCACTGTGCGGTGGTGACAACACTCCTTTCATTTTACTATCAATAAATGGTAACTTCTTCGTAATTATAATTATTCCGTGAGCTTTATTAAATTACCGGCTGCGCCATGTCATGTGGGACGTCAATCAAACAACCTGTTCTAGCTATCAACTTACGCGCCTACCCTCATATATAATACTATGACACTACGATTAATCGATTCGCGAGCAGGATATCCACAACAGTATCCTTGTGACGCGTCGCCGAACGAGAGGCTCTCTAGCCCTAACCGAGTGCCCTGAACCACGAGGCTCACCCCCGGAGATCCGTAGTCTGGATAGATCTTGAAGAAAGCTGATATGCGCAAGTAAGTGCAGTTGAATTATTCTCTTGCGTTGCTTCCCTTTTAATCCTTATTTTGTAATCCTTGTTTCTTTATCCTTTTAAAATGTTTCACCCTAGAATTTCCAGGATCCTGAAGGCTGTTCACTGTAGAACAAACCTGAGGGAAAAGTTAGTTAAGTACTAGATTTTTTTTAAGTGGCATTGATTTTAATATGGAATACGATCCATACCATGGGTCATTTTTAAGGCCCTCCGCCTTATTTCTGACAAAGTCACTCCGCCTTGTTGACGGGTTCCTGTCAAAGTCAGGAACCACTCGGAATTCGTTACATCATTTAAAATAGTTTAAAGCCAAGCTGAATAAAAAAAGTATCAATAAATGTAACCCAGAAAAAGTTTAGTCAGAAATTAATCATCATATCAGTCCTAGCGAAGATTAGATGGATGAACAATCTAAAATTTGTTGTATAAATGAAATACTTAGAGTTTTATTAGAAAATTAGTTGTAGGTATCCCTCACACTTCCCAGGGGGGACCTCTGGCGTGTGCGGATGGTCTTTTTATGCGCTCGCGATAATTAATTAAATTACGTGTATGAAGTGCATATTTTAGGGTTCTAGTGTAGTGATTGGTAAAATAAAGGTTTGATAAACGTCGGGTCCGTAAGTTTTAATCATTTGCATTGTTTTGGATGATAAATAGCTACATTACTCGGTAAGTCAAACGTTTTCTTTTTATTATTGTGTGTAGGTAGTCAGGCGCGCGGCGGCCGGTCGGGGCGCCGACCCGGCAGCCAGCTGATCGTTGTTAGGTATTATCTATTTTATTGTACCTGGTGATATAATCTTTAAGTTTTTAAAGTTTCGTTATTACACTTTGATGTCCGGGCGTAATGATGATCCCCCTGACGGGGGGGAAACCCGTTTGAGAAAAGCAAAATAGTTCAACGATCTCCTACTAATAATAAAAGGGCATTTAGTCAATTATCACCGGCTAGTGTTTCGCCAGTAACTAGTAAGCGTATGCAACGGTCGGGATCTAATTTGAATACGTCACATTCCTCTGAGTTGAGCGTCTCCGCCGGTAACGATAGTACATCGTATGATCTCGTGCAAGAGGCATCGACATGCCTAACCAACATTAACGAGTATTTAAACGACTCGGGGTCGCGCTTGAATATTGCGGATAAAACAGGAATTATGGAGATGACGGAGAGTAACTTCGATTGTTTCTCTACTTGCAATTAAATCTGCGATGCTCGAGACTAAGTTGGCGCAATCGGAACGTGATTTAGTAATTGCTCAAAATAAAGTTAAAGTTAGCCCCCCGGCGGTAACCAAATCGTACTCGGAGACTTTAAAGTTACGATTGCCACCTAAAACGACCCCGGTGGCAGCTCAGGCGCGCGCGCCGCTCCCGTGTGTGGTGGCCTACCCGACGGAGGAACGTTCGGCCGAAATTAAATCCTCGTCCGCGACGAAAGAAGCGCTAATGAAAGCGATCAAACCATCAGATGGTTTCCAAATTGTCGGCGTTAAAAATAACGGCTCATGTTACGCGTCACAAATCAGAGTCACAAATAAAGAAATTAGAATCCGTTGCGGCTATGAAATCAGCAGGGTTGCGTTTGGAGAAACCTAAACCGCGAATCCTTGTAAAAGATGTCCCGAACTCGATGGACGAAAATAATTTTTTAGTTTGTTTATACCACCAGAATATTAAAGATGAGATTACTCTTTCCGAGAGTAACTTTTTACGTTCAACAAAAATTTTCCGTCGTCGCAGTTTTAATGACAACCGTAAATGGTTAGGGATCGAGTTAGAGCATTCGATACGAAATCATTTGATTAACATGAAAGAAAAGTTATTCATTGATTGGACAACTTGCCGGTTCATCGACGATTTAGATTTAATTCGGTGCTTAAATTGTCAACAATATGCCGAGTCACAAAAAAAATAAAAATTGTACCAACAAAAATCAACCAACTTTTAAACGAGTATGTGCGTCGTGTAAAAAGTATAAAAAACCCTGCGATCATGAGACCGGGTCTCAGGATTGTCCTACCTACAAGGCAAAATTAGAGCAACTTATTATAAATACTAACTATGGCCAAGCTTAAAATAGGACAATTAAACCTTCATAACGATAAAGTAGCTACGTCTGAGTTAGATAGGCTTGTAATTGAGTATAATTTGGACATAGTTCTCGTTCAAGAACAGTATCAGAGCGCTGGGCTTCGTAATAAAATAGTTCAAATAAACAATAAAGCTCGCGCGGGAATATACGTGTCACGTTCAAGCTTCACTGTCACAGCTCTTAATAATCTCTCGTCGTCCCACTGTGCCGTTGCGGAGGTCTCGTGTCCTTCTTTTAGTATATATGTAGTTAGCTGTTACTTTCAGTTCTCTGATCGCGTAGACCCTCACTTAAATCACTTGCGGTCCGTATTATATGCACTTCCTAGGCAGGCTGTAGTTATAGGCGCGGATGCCAACGCGTCTCCCCCCTTTGGTTTGGTAAAATTAGATCAGCAGATGCGGATCGTCGCGCCGCAGTAGAAGAGTTTATTGCAGAAATGCATCTAGAAATTTATAATACCTCTGATTCACCACCTACTTACAGCATCCCCAGGGGCGAATCTTCCATTGACGTCACACCTACAAGTGCGTACGTAAAAATCTCTAATTGGCGTGTCCTTCGTGATGCGTCATGTAGTGATCACCGTTTGATCGTGTACGAGTACAACCCTAAGCTGACACAAGATATCGCGCCCCGTTCACAAAGCTTTCGTTATAAACCAGACGTGCAGACTGGTGCTTTTTTAGTTCATTTTTTGCGTCACATGCTGGAGACTTCACTCACCCGCGTCTATCGGCATAAGAAAGCGCTGAAATTATGACGGATACTTTCAATTACTGTGCTGATGTAACACTGGGACGAACATCTATATCCAGTGTGAAAAGATGTGATTGGTGGAATGATTATCTGATAGGAATTCGTAAGAAATTTAGAAGCGCGCGTCGTAAATTAAATAAAGCTAATAAATCCCTAGGACAAGATACTTCGTCAGATAGGTATGATAGCGCTTTAATTGCTTTAAGAGTTGGTAGGTCTCACTACCGTGCTGCAGTCCAAAAATCAAAAACTAATTTACTTCGGAAAGTAGTTGAAAGGTTAGACAAAGAGGGGACATGGTCACCCATGTATCATGAGTTCAAAACTAACAGAGCAACTGATCAAGTATTTATTTCAAACATCAAAATAAATGATGCTCACACTCTTGGTGTTGAGGAGACGGTGGACGCCCTTTGTTATATTATTAAGGTTAAGCTCAATAGTGAAATGCCTGATTTTATTTTACGTCGCTGCTTGGGAGGTTTTGCTTGATTGTGGTAGTGAGGCGCATCTTGTTAGATGAAGCTAGTGTACATTCCCGACCATACCTGCCTACCCACAACATCGGGGAGAACTGATCGAAGCGTCATCGAGCGAAAGACTTTGTCTCCGCATCATTATCGTGACAATCCTAAATTATCGTAGCAATCCGTTGCAAATTCGTGTGGACTGTATTCTATAATAGTGCTAAACCTGTTCCGCTATTCGGGGAGTGAAATATCGCCGCCCGGCTTATAATTTCGGGAGTTGTTCCTGGACCACGCCTGTTCCAAAGACGATCAAGGACGCAGTCAAGGTATTTATGTACATTCTATCACTATCCCGATTCAGGTCTTGGCTTGCACAAGCAGTGACAGTTTCTTTCACCGGCAAATATCTGGCATTTCACTATTAGTTAGGTATTTGACCCAGAGAGACGACTACGTCGTCACATCTTTTTGGTGCCGAAACAAGGGAACTACGGTTCCAATAACCTTTTTACCGTTTATAAATAAATGGTTTTTATTAAACTAACGTGTTAGTAGCGCGTTTTGATGTAAAATTTAATTATTATTTTTTTCTTCTCGTTCTATACCTATATGCATACATGCTTAGGCTGGTACATACATTCATAAAATTGTTATTTTTAATTTAGTTACTGCCTTGAATCGTTTTCCTATTGTTCGTTGCAAACGTTTTAATTATGTATTTAATCAATCCGTAGGTACCTAGTTAGTGATCTATTCACAAGTGGTACTACTCCTTATCTTATCTCGACACTTACCTATTCTCAAAACTTACATCATAAATCGTAAATTTACAAATAATTTATTGTTCCAATAAGGATTATTTATCGTGTAAATTCGTTCTCAGTTTGTGAATTTTGTGAACATTATTTATTTATTTTATTTATTGAAATTGGCACATCAACAGCGTGTACATAAATCTATACAATATTTTATTATAAGGGTGCATAGTCTAGTGTACACGCCAATTACAGATGCACACAACATTTATGGTGCAGGCGTAACAAGACAATATAATAAATACATTTACAAATTACTAATAAACAATAATTCAACTTACATCCGGTATTTATAATATAATGCGGCTGCAAAATTCACTTCTGGTAATTCAAATAACTTTAATCGTTCTCTTAGATATCGTGTTTTTTGTTTTTAAATAAACGTTTCGAAACTAAAAAATTTCGTACTTGCAAATTGCATTTAAAGGATTTTAGGGATCGAGTGTTAATAGCTTATCGGTTAAGCATCGGTAGTGTCTTCTTTAAGTCCAGGTAGTTTCTTTGACTTTTCATTTACCTCATATTCTCTCTCTTATTGTTTTTTTTTCTTATACATTTTTAATATCGATTTTAAACCTTGCTTAATCGCTGGTAACTCATATTTACGTTTTATATCAACAATGTCTTCGGTAAGCCGTAGAAAATCGACTGCCACGAAGAAGACCAAACCGAAGTTTTTAGTCGACGGATATTCGGTTAAGGATTTACCTTCGTTACGTAGAAAACGTACAATCGCATATAATCGCTTATCGAAAGCTTGCGATATCGGTGTACAGTTGGGAGCAGACGAGACATCGCGTGAACTGTTCTTGTCTTATTGTCAAGAAATTAGAAACATTGTGACTAACTTCGAGGATGCTCATTTGATAATTTTGGATCCATTAGGGAACGCTGATGATGATGACGATAACATTCAAGCAAGTTTCCACGAAATGTATTTTAACATTTTATCAATTCAGCGGAAACTCGCGTCACCAGAATGCACTCGATCGAAATCTAAAAGCAACTCGTTGCGAGTCAAATTACCGAAAATACCTATTCCTCAATTTTCTGGAAATATTAAAGAGTGGCCTGAATTCTTCGACACGTTTAACTCTTTAATCCACAACTGTACTGAAATATCAGATACTGATATTTCCAGCAACTAGTGAATATTACAATGAAGCCTACAATGCTCTGATCGCTCGCTACCAAAACAAACGACATTCTCATGCTGGAAGGAAATCTTAAATGTCAATCTAAAAATTAATAACCTACTGGATTTCCGCTGCTTTCTCGATTCCATTCAAGAAAACTTAAAAATACTACGTAAACTAGGCTTGCCTGTTGACCAATGGGACTTTGTCCTAGCCTTATCCTGTCCAAACTAGATTCTAAGACTCGTCGTGACTTTGAAGAAAAACATTGTGCTATCGAATTTCCTCGTTTTAACGATATACAACATTTCTTGTCGACTAGGTGTGAAGCGCTTATTCGAGATCTCATTTTGCCGAAAGTGTTAAGCCGTTCGGATCCGTACCCAAAGATGTCTCCAGATTTTCCAACCGACAATATACGAATACACTGATCTCATGTTCCGATAATACGAACTTGGATAACCTCGAATCGAACACCAGTTTAGTCGCTTCCACTTCGGCATCCATGTCGAAAAATTTAATTAAATGTTCATTTTGTAGCGAACCGCATAGAATTTATCAATGTGAACAAGTCTTACAAAAATCGTTACATGAAAGAATGGCAATCGCTGTCGAAAAGAAATGGTGTTTCAACTGCCTCAATCCCTCTCATCATCTAAAAAACTGTACCTCGATTTTCAAGTGTCAAAAATGCAAGCGTAAACATCATACCTTACTACATAAAGACGTCAAGTCTGACTCGAAGGATGATAATAAAGTAACCTCAACTTCTCTATTGACGAAGAATCATAGTAAGTTGAAAAGCACGGTATTATTTGCTACTGCCATTGTATATGTCAAGGATATTAATGGCCGGCTTCAACCTTGTCGGGCACTCTTCGACACTGGAAGTCAGAAGAATTTTATTACAAAAGAAGCGTTACGTCGTTTGGGGTTAAAACATATTTTTTCAACCACGAATGTTAGTGGATTGGGTGATATCTGAAAGTTGCCTGATTCACCCAATCACACTTGATGACAAAGGATCGTCTGTTCTCAAGGTTCTTGGTTTAAAATGGGATCCTGTATCCGATACATTTTCTTTTGAAGTAAAACCATCTAACGTACCCTGTACTAAAGGAGTTATTTTAAGTGAGGTAGCAAAGATATTTGATCTCCGTTTGCTTTCTCTCTCCGTTAACAATTTTGTCAAAGTGTTTAATGATTGTCGGTGTGAGTTGGGATGAAACTCCTCCTGAAGACATTATTAATCTTAGTGGAACAACTATCTAGTACAATTAAATGTACTTCAAATTCTCCGAATCCCAAGAAGAATCACCTCTAATCAGTGTTATGTCTATGAGTTACATGGGTTCTGTGATAGTTCTCAATCAGCATATGGAGCTGTAATTTATTTGCGAGTGGTCAACAATACAAATATCGTTAAAACGTATCTAATCGTTGCCAAAGCTCGTGTTGCTCCTCTCAAAAGTTTGTCTTTGCCGAGACTTGAACTCTGTGGAGCGGTTGTTTTAGTAGATCTTATAAAATTTGTAAAGGTTGCTATTCAAAATAATAAACCTGTAAGGTCAACGGTCTTATGGTCAGACTCATCAGTTGTTCTTGCATGGTTGCGATCCCATCCATCACGATGGACTACGTTTGTGGCAAATCGAGTAAGCCATATCCAAGATATTGCTCCATCAGAATTCTGGCGACATGTTCCTTCAGCTGATAACCCAGCTGATGTATGTTCGCGCGGACAATTACCTACAGACCTGTTACATAATAAATTATGGTGGGATGGTCCAGAATGGTTAAGTAAACCGGAATCATTTTGGCCACCTTCAAGGGACTCGGAATCTGACAACACTATCTTAGTTGAACAAAAACACACAACTCTTATAACACAGAAATCATCTTTATCACAAATTTCAATAATAAAAAACCTCTTTAAACGATTCTCTAGCCTTGATAAGATTGTACGCATTTTATCATATGTATTCAGGTTTATAAAGGCTTAGCGTAAACAAATCGGTGCTTATCCTTCATATTTTATACCGGAAACTGAACATCATACTACATTACTTGTCGTAGTCAAACACTTCCAAGGCTCTTCGTTGTCTGAAATCATTCTCAAGATAAAAAACAAACTCTTACCTAAGAGTTTCCAAAAACTTAGTCCTTTTCTAGATCGGGATGGAGTCCTCAGGGTGGGCGGGCGTTTGTCTCGCTCTGGTTTAGAATATGAAAACAAACATCCCGCTCTGTTAACATCTGACAATGATCTTACGACACGAATTATCGAAGCGTTCCATACGAATAATCATTACCCTGGTTTAAATACAACACATTACCTAATCGTTCAACAGTTCTGGTTCTTATCTGCTAAGCGTGTCATAAGAACAGTGCTTTCAAAATGTATTCGCGGTTATCGAACCCGCCCGCAATCTGAACAACCGTTTATGAGTGACCTGCCTTCATTCCGTGTCAACAAAGTTAAACGTTTCTCAATCGTTGGTGTTGACTTCGGAGGCCCTTTTAAAATAAAATTAGGTGCACATCGTGGGGCGAAAATGGACAAAGCCTATTTGTGCTTATTCGTCTGCTTAACGACAAAAGCAGTTCACTCAGAGGTCGCGTCATCCCTGTCTACCGAAGCTTTTATCGCAGCATTGCGCCGTTTTGTTAGCCGTCGCGGTCGGTGTAATGATATTCACGCAGATTGCGAAACAAATTTTGTCGAGGCTAAGAATATACTTACTAGCCTACTCGAATCCGCATCCCATGCTGAGCGAATTTCATTCCACTTCAACCCTCCATCAGCTCCACACTTTGGGGGGTATGGGACATATATTTCCTTCTCAATAGTTTGGTTAAAGTCTTACTGTGAATAATATTCCATACACACGTAATTACATAATTATGACGACCACCTCGATGGCAGAGTGGCGTAATAAGCCGACCGCTTCGTTATAGGATCCGGAAGGGATCAAGACCCAGCGTGGACGGAAAACTGTGATATTTGCATGATGATTTGTTTCGCATACCGGTCTTGGATGTTGTATTGTTGTCAATGTAGTTGGACCATATCGTTGCTTAGTACCTGCGATACAAGATTCTTTTGTCTTTGATACTATAAGGCAGAGTCAATGTGACGGCGACTTTGCCACCTTAGTGGTATAAAATGACGATGATAGTAACGTTGACGATTAGGGATGAAACGGATACCGGATATTCGGCAGGCTTTGAGGCTTGACGGCCAGATGTCCAACCTACATTCTTGTTGCATACTTTTGTATTGAATGCGTTTTTTAGTTTACAATTATAATGATTGTGACGAGTGATTAAAAATCCTAAAGGTTTTTGTTTCAATAAAAGCTTTAACAAAAACGATCCATTTTGATATTATTTATGACATGAAAACTCATAAAATTACCTTGTTTTGGTCAACAGCAAATCCGGGTGCGGTACTCAAGCTGTAGTACCAAGCGCAGTCGGCAGATACTCAGCTCCCAAACCAACGTCCACTATTGCTCAGGTTTGTATTAAATACATACGTAAATAATTAGGATTTAATTTAGCAGCTTTACTGTGACTTTACTTTACCGTGGCTATCGTTCCTTATACAATCGATACGGCAGTATCGTATTTATAAAGACAACAAGACGGACATCATAGGCACGACCGCCATACAAGTCAGGTCGAGTAGATAAAGTAGACATTCTCTGAAAATTCGAGACTAATTTATTGGTTCATGAGATACAGCCCGCTGACAGACGGACAGACGGACAGTAGAGGCTTAGTAATAGGTCCCGGTTTTTACCCTTTGGATTCTGAACCCTAAAAAAGACTAGGTTGGCGTATAAGTTTGTAAAATTGGCTTAAATAACACCGGGGCAAAGACCGGGATCCAATTGGGACTGGCGGATTGCTTCGTCTTAATTCCAGGCCATTTCTCTTTATTGCCCCTCTATTAGATATAACGGCATCTGTACCGTCTTATAAGACTTAACTTATCATGTGTGGGACCGACTCACACATGAGCGATTTGATTAATTCTAACATGAATAAATTGTTTTCTTACAGGTGATACACGGATACATCAAAAGTTGTACGCACAAAAGGTATGTTTGCATAATACTATTGTAGTAACATTGATACCATAATGCACAATTACATGCACATTGCTTTTTACCAATAATTTCAAATGCATGCACATCGATTATTGCTTCTCGTCGGAAAGTGATGTCACGAAATTTTAAACGAAAGCTAAACAATAGTTTTGCTCCGTTTGTGATGAGACGAGTACATGCACAACGTTCTAGTGTGCGAGTGCATGTCATTACTGAAAGAACTCGAGGTTGCACTCTCTGAGACAATATACACGCACACGCCTGACATTACTAACACAACATAAGTCAAACGATTGTTGTACGGAACCCCGATATCTATCTTACGTTACCCTGATACCCATCGTATGCAACCGGTGATAGCTGACTTTGCACGGAGACGGCACGGCGCAAACCGCTGACTCTGCTTCCACGTATGACCTACGATTAATCGATTCGCGAGCAGGATATCCACAACAGTATCCTTGTGACGCGTCGCGGTACGATAGGCTCTCTAGCCCTAACCGAGTGCCCTGAACCACGAGGCTCATCCCCGGAGACTCAGACAACGATACATCTTGAAGGAAGCTGATATGTACAAGTAAGTGCAGTTGAATTATTCTCTTGCGTTGCTTCCCTTTTAATCCTTATTTTCTAATCCTTGTTTCTTTATCCTTTTAAAATGTTTCACCCTAGAATTTCCAGAATCCTGAAGGCTGTTCACTGTAGAACAAACCTGAGGGAAGAGTTAGTTGAGTACTAGATTTTTTTTAAAGTGGCATTGATTTTAATATGGAATACGATCCATACCATGGGTCATTTTTAAGGCCCTCCGCCTTATTTCTGACAAAGTCACTCCGCCTTGTTGACGGGTTCCTGTCAAAGTCAGGAACCACTCGGAATTCGTTACATCATTTAAAATAGTTTAAAGCCAAGCTGAATAAAAAAAGTATCAATAAATGTAACCCAGAAAAAGTTTAGTCAGAAATTAATTATCATATCAGTCCTAGCGAGGATTAGATGGATGAACAATCTAAAATTTGTTGTATTGATGAAACACTTAGAGTTTTATTAGAAAATTAGTTGTAGGTATCCCTCGCACAACTTATTGAAGTTGGCAAATTTCGCTCAAATACTAGATTACTAGTTAGTGGTAGTTTAAGTAGCGAGCTGGATAGAATAGAAAATGCTTTAGCAAAAACTCGTGCATCGAAGACATGACATTTTATGCTAGGTTCAGATTTATGAAAGGGTATGTCAAAGAAATTAAGGAAACTTAAAATAAAGAAGAAATATTCGATCTAGAACACGTAGAATATTACCAGATATTCAACCTTTATCTTATTTTAGTGATCAAAAAGTAGTATTAGTATTTACATTTCCAATAGTATCATCCCTTACCTACAACCTGTTCCGGCTGTCCATTCTCCTAATCAATACTGCCAAAGTCTTGTCCCCCCTAATCCACTAATAGCAATCAATGAGAATATTCATGTGTACATAGAGGCTGAATGCCCGAAGTTGAAAGAGTACCCATGTGAAGAAAGCATCAACCATCAAATACCAACGAAGCGAGATAAGTTCAATAAACTTATTCAAAACAAGATCCCTGAAAAGTTTAAGCCGGTAGAGGCACTCTTAGGTGACTTATAGTTTGTATCTTTCCTTCCTTTCATAAGGGTTGGAACGTCTTCTACGTGGAAATCCCAAATGTCCCTCAATAGTCCTGCCATCGACCGGGAAGGCGGCCGTACCTATGTTTTTCATCTCGTTGTGTTGTCTTTATGAAGACGATACAGTCTGATAGATTGTTTGTATTTAAAACATTTCTACATGATCAAATTGTTAACTTTACTTAAGTGAAAAATAGATTTATAGTAATTAACAGCAGGCATGTTTTTTGAACTGCAATGTCTTATACATTTCCTTCTCAATAGTTTGGTTAAAGTCTTACTGTGAATAATATTTCATACACACGTAATGACATAATTATGACGACCACCTCGATGGCAGAGTGGCGTAATAAGCCGACCGCTTCGTTATAGGATCCGGAAGGGATCAAGACCCAGCGTGGACGGAACACTGTGATATTTGCATGATGCTTTGTTTCGCATACCGGTCTTGGATGATGTATTGTTGTCAATGTAGTTGGACCATATCGTTGCTTAGTACCTGCGATACAAGATTCTTTTGTCTCAGATACTATAAGGCAGAGTCAATGTGACGGCGACTTTGCCACCTTAGTGGTATAAAAATGACGATGACAGTAACGTTGACGATTAGGGATGAAACGGATACCGGATATTCGGCAGGCTTTGAGGCTTGACGGCCAGATGTCCAACCTACATTCTTGTTGCATACTTTTGTATTGAATGCGTTTTTTAGTTTACAATTATAATGATTGTGACGTGTGATTAAAAATCCTAAAGGTTTTTGTTTCAATAAAAGCTTTAACAAAAACGATCCATTTTGATATTATTTATGACATGAAAACTCATAAAATTACCTTGTTTTGGTCAACAGCAAATCCGGGTGCGGTACTCAAGCTGTAGTACCAAGCGCAGTCGGCAGATACTCAGCTCCCAAACCAACGTCCACTATTGCTCAGGTTTGTATTAAATACATACGTAAATAATTAGGATTTAATTTAGCAGCTTTACTGTGACTTTACTTTACCGTGGCTATCGTTCCTTATACAATCGATACGGCAGTATCGTATTTATAAAGACAACAAGACGGACATCATAGGCACGACCGCCATACAAGTCAGGTCGAGTAGATAAAGTAGACATTCTCTGAAAATTCGAGACTAATTTATTGGTTCATGAGATACAGCCCGCTGACAGACGGATAGACGGACAGTAGAGGCTTAGTAATAGGTCCCGGTTTTTACCCTTTGGATTCTGAACCCTAAAAAAGACTAGGATGGCGTATAAGTTTGTAAAATTGGCTTAAATAACACCGGGGCAAAGACCGGGATCCAATTGGGACTGGCGGATTGCTTCGTCTTAATTCCAGGCCACTTCTCTTTATTGCCCCTCTATTAGATATAACGGCATCTGTACCGTCTTATAAGACTTAACTTATCATGTGTGGGACCGACTCACACATGAGCGATTTGATTAATTCTAACATGAATAAATTGTTTTCTTACAGGTGATACACGGATACATCAAAAGTTGTACGCACAAAAGGTATGTTTGCATAATACTATTGTAGTAACATTGATACCATAATGCACAATTACATGCACATTGCTTTTTACCAATAATTTCAAATGCATGCACATTGATTATTGCTTCTCGTCGGAAAGTGATGTCACGAAATTTTAAACGAAAGCTAAACAATAGTTTTGCTCATTTGACATTACTAACACAACATAAGTCAAACGATTGTTGTACGGAACCCCGATATCTATCTTACGTTACCCTGATACCCATCGTATGCAACCGGTGATAGCTGACTTTGCACGGAGACGGCACGGCGCAAACCGCTGACTCTGCTTCCACGTATGACCTACGATTAATCGATTCGCGAGCAGGATATCCACAACAGTATCCTTGTGACGCGTCGCGGTACGATAGGCTCTCTAGCCCTAACCGAGTGCCCTGAACCACGAGGCTCATCCCCGGAGACTCAGACAACGATACATCTTGAAGGAAGCTGATATGTACAAGTAAGTGCAGTTGAATTATTCTCTTGCGTTGCTTCCCTTTTAATCCTTATTTTCTAATCCTTGTTTCTTTATCCTTTTAAAATGTTTCACCCTAGAATTTCCAGAATCCTGAAGGCTGTTCACTGTAGAACAAACCTGAGGGAAGAGTTAGTTGAGTACTAGATTTTTTTTAAAGTGGCATTGATTTTAATATGGAATACGATCCATACCATGGGTCATTTTTAAGGCCCTCCGCCTTATTTCTGACAAAGTCACTCCGCCTTGTTGACGGGTTCCTGTCAAAGTCAGGAACCACTCGGAATTCGTTACATCATTTAAAATAGTTTAAAGCCAAGCTGAATAAAAAAAGTATCAATAAATGTAACCCAGAAAAAGTTTAGTCAGAAATTAATTATCATATCAGTCCTAGCGAGGATTAGATGGATGAACAATCTAAAATTTGTTGTATTGATGAAACACTTGGAGTTTTATTAGAAAATTAGTTGTAGGTATCCCTCGCACAACTTATTGAAGTTGGCAAATTTCGCTCAAATACTAGATTACTAGTTAGTGGTAGTTTAAGTAGCGAGCTGGATAGAATAGAAAATGCTTTAGCAAAAACTCGTGCATCGAAGACATGACATTTTATGCTAGGTTCAGATTTATGAAAGGGTATGTCAAAGAAATTAAGGAAACATAAAATAAAGAAGAAATATTCGATCTAGAACACATAGAATATTACCAGATATTCAACCTTTATCTTATTTTAGTGATCAAAAAGTAGTATTAGTATTTACATTTCCAATAGTATCATCCCTTACCTACAACCTGTTCCGGCTGTCCATTCTCCTAATCAATACTGTAAAATTCTTGTCCCCCCTAATCCACTAATAGCAATCAATGAGAATATTCATGTGCACATAGAGGCTGAATGCCCGAAGTTGAAAGAGTACCCATGTGAAGAAAGCATCAACCATCAAATACCAACGAAGCGAGATAAGTTCAATAAACTTATTCAAAACAAGATCCCTGAAAAGTTTAAGCCGGTAGAGGCACTCTTAGGTGACTTATAGTTTGTATCTTTCCTTCCTTTCATAAGAGTTGGAACGTCTTCTGCGTGGAAATCCCAAATGTCCCTCAATAGTCCGGCCATCGACCGGGAAGGCGGTCGTGCCTATGTTTTTCATCTCGTTGTGTTGTCTTTATGAAGACGATACAGTCTGATAGATTGTTTGTATTTAGAACATTTCTACATGATCAAATTGTTAACTTTACTCAAGTGAAAAATAGATTTATAGTAATTAACTGAAGGCATGTTTTTGAACTGCAATGTCTTATATATTTCCTTCTCAATAGTTTGGTTAAAGTATTACTGTGAATAATATTTCATACGCACGTAATGACATAATTATGACGACCACCTCGATGGCAGAGTGGCGTAATAAGCCGACCGCTTCGTTATAGGATCCGGAAGGGATCAAGACCCAGCGTGGACGGAACACTGTGATATTTGCATGATGCTTTGTTTCGCATACCGGTCTTGGATGATGTATTGTTGTCAATGTAGTTGGACCATATCGTTGCTTAGTACCTGCGATACAAGATTCTTTTGTCTCAGATACTATAAGGCAGAGTCAATGTGACGGCGACTTTGCCACCTTAGTGGTATAAAAATGACGATGACAGTAACGTTGACGATTAGGGATGAAACGGATACCGGATATTCGGCAGGCTTTGAGGCTTGACGGCCAGATGTCCAACCTACATTCTTGTTGCATACTTTTGTATTGAATGCGTTTTTTAGTTTACAATTATAATTGTGACGAGTGATTAAAAATCCTAAAGGTTTTTGTTTCAATAAAAGCTTTAACAAAAACGATCCATTTTGATATTATTTATGACATGAAAACTCATAAAATTACCTTGTTTTGGT
This sequence comes from Choreutis nemorana, assembly GCA_949316135.1. Classification (NCBI taxonomy): domain Eukaryota; kingdom Metazoa; phylum Arthropoda; class Insecta; order Lepidoptera; family Choreutidae; genus Choreutis; species Choreutis nemorana. The sequence continues at coordinate 1,340,763 of OX438595.1, forward strand.
CAACAGCAAATCCGGGTGCGGTACTCAAGCTGTAGTACCAAGCGCAGTCGGCAGATACTCAGCTCCCAAACCAACGTCCACTATTGCTCAGGTTTGTATTAAATACATACGTAAATAATTAGGATTTAATTTAGCAGCTTTACTGTGACTTTACTTTACCGTGGCTATCGTTCCTTATACAATCGATACGGCAGTATCGTATTTATAAAGACAACAAGACGGACATCATAGGCACGACCGCCATACAAGTCAGGTCGAGTAGATAAAGTAGACATTCTCTGAAAATTCGAGACTAATTTATTGGTTCATGAGATACAGCCCGCTGACAGACGGATAGACGGACAGTAGAGGCTTAGTAATAGGTCCCGGTTTTTACCCTTTGGATTCTGAACCCTAAAAAAGACTAGGATGGCGTATAAGTTTGTAAAATTGGCTTAAATAACACCGGGGCAAAGACCGGGATCCAATTGGGACTGGCGGATTGCTTCGTCTTAATTCCAGGCCACTTCTCTTTATTGCCCCTCTATTAGATATAACGGCATCTGTACCGTCTTATAAGACTTAACTTATCATGTGTGGGACCGACTCACACATGAGCGATTTGATTAATTCTAACATGAATAAATTGTTTTCTTACAGGTGATACACGGATACATCAAAAGTTGTACGCACAAAAGGTATGTTTGCATAATACTATTGTAGTAACATTGATACCATAATGCACAATTACATGCACATTGCTTTTTACCAATAATTTCAAATGCATGCACATTGATTATTGCTTCTCGTCGGAAAGTGATGTCACGAAATTTTAAACGAAAGCTAAACAATAGTTTTGCTCATTTGACATTACTAACACAACATAAGTCAAACGATTGTTGTACGGAACCCCGATATCTATCTTACGTTACCCTGATACCCATCGTATGCAACCGGTGATAGCTGACTTTGCACGGAGACGGCACGGCGCAAACCGCTGACTCTGCTTCCACGTATGACCTACGATTAATCGATTCGCGAGCAGGATATCCACAACAGTATCCTTGTGACGCGTCGCGGTACGATAGGCTCTCTAGCCCTAACCGAGTGCCCTGAACCACGAGGCTCATCCCCGGAGACTCAGACAACGATACATCTTGAAGGAAGCTGATATGTACAAGTAAGTGCAGTTGAATTATTCTCTTGCGTTGCTTCCCTTTTAATCCTTATTTTCTAATCCTTGTTTCTTTATCCTTTTAAAATGTTTCACCCTAGAATTTCCAGAATCCTGAAGGCTGTTCACTGTAGAACAAACCTGAGGGAAGAGTTAGTTGAGTACTAGATTTTTTTTAAAGTGGCATTGATTTTAATATGGAATACGATCCATACCATGGGTCATTTTTAAGGCCCTCCGCCTTATTTCTGACAAAGTCACTCCGCCTTGTTGACGGGTTCCTGTCAAAGTCAGGAACCACTCGGAATTCGTTACATCATTTAAAATAGTTTAAAGCCAAGCTGAATAAAAAAAGTATCAATAAATGTAACCCAGAAAAAGTTTAGTCAGAAATTAATTATCATATCAGTCCTAGCGAGGATTAGATGGATGAACAATCTAAAATTTGTTGTATTGATGAAACACTTGGAGTTTTATTAGAAAATTAGTTGTAGGTATCCCTCGCACAACTTATTGAAGTTGGCAAATTTCGCTCAAATACTAGATTACTAGTTAGTGGTAGTTTAAGTAGCGAGCTGGATAGAATAGAAAATGCTTTAGCAAAAACTCGTGCATCGAAGACATGACATTTTATGCTAGGTTCAGATTTATGAAAGGGTATGTCAAAGAAATTAAGGAAACATAAAATAAAGAAGAAATATTCGATCTAGAACACATAGAATATTACCAGATATTCAACCTTTATCTTATTTTAGTGATCAAAAAGTAGTATTAGTATTTACATTTCCAATAGTATCATCCCTTACCTACAACCTGTTCCGGCTGTCCATTCTCCTAATCAATACTGTAAAATTCTTGTCCCCCCTAATCCACTAATAGCAATCAATGAGAATATTCATGTGCACATAGAGGCTGAATGCCCGAAGTTGAAAGAGTACCCATGTGAAGAAAGCATCAACCATCAAATACCAACGAAGCGAGATAAGTTCAATAAACTTATTCAAAACAAGATCCCTGAAAAGTTTAAGCCGGTAGAGGCACTCTTAGGTGACTTATAGTTTGTATCTTTCCTTCCTTTCATAAGAGTTGGAACGTCTTCTGCGTGGAAATCCCAAATGTCCCTCAATAGTCCGGCCATCGACCGGGAAGGCGGTCGTGCCTATGTTTTTCATCTCGTTGTGTTGTCTTTATGAAGACGATACAGTCTGATAGATTGTTTGTATTTAGAACATTTCTACATGATCAAATTGTTAACTTTACTCAAGTGAAAAATAGATTTATAGTAATTAACTGAAGGCATGTTTTTGAACTGCAATGTCTTATATATTTCCTTCTCAATAGTTTGGTTAAAGTATTACTGTGAATAATATTTCATACGCACGTAATGACATAATTATGACGACCACCTCGATGGCAGAGTGGCGTAATAAGCCGACCGCTTCGTTATAGGATCCGGAAGGGATCAAGACCCAGCGTGGACGGAACACTGTGATATTTGCATGATGCTTTGTTTCGCATACCGGTCTTGGATGATGTATTGTTGTCAATGTAGTTGGACCATATCGTTGCTTAGTACCTGCGATACAAGATTCTTTTGTCTCAGATACTATAAGGCAGAGTCAATGTGACGGCGACTTTGCCACCTTAGTGGTATAAAAATGACGATGACAGTAACGTTGACGATTAGGGATGAAACGGATACCGGATATTCGGCAGGCTTTGAGGCTTGACGGCCAGATGTCCAACCTACATTCTTGTTGCATACTTTTGTATTGAATGCGTTTTTTAGTTTACAATTATAATTGTGACGAGTGATTAAAAATCCTAAAGGTTTTTGTTTCAATAAAAGCTTTAACAAAAACGATCCATTTTGATATTATTTATGACATGAAAACTCATAAAATTACCTTGTTTTGGTCAACAGCAAATCCGGGTGCGGTACTCAAGCTGTAGTACCAAGCGCAGTCGGCAGATACTCAGCTCCCAAACCAACGTCCACTATTGCTCAGGTTTGTATTAAATACATACGTAAATAATTAGGATTTAATTTAGCAGCTTTACTGTGACTTTACTTTACCGTGGCTATCGTTCCTTATACAATCGATACGGCAGTATCGTATTTATAAAGACAACAAGACGGACATCATAGGCACGACCGCCATACAAGTCAGGTCGAGTAGATAAAGTAGACATTCTCTGAAAATTCGAGACTAATTTATTGGTTCATGAGATACAGCCCGCTGACAGACGGATAGACGGACAGTAGAGGCTTAGTAATAGGTCCCGGTTTTTACCCTTTGGATTCTGAACCCTAAAAAAGACTAGGATGGCGTATAAGTTTGTAAAATTGGCTTAAATAACACCGGGGCAAAGACCGGGATCCAATTGGGACTGGCGGATTGCTTCGTCTTAATTCCAGGCCACTTCTCTTTATTGCCCCTCTATTAGATATAACGGCATCTGTACCGTCTTATAAGACTTAACTTATCATGTGTGGGACCGACTCACACATGAGCGATTTGATTAATTCTAACATGAATAAATTGTTTTCTTACAGGTGATACACGGATACATCAAAAGTTGTACGCACAAAAGGTATGTTTGCATAATACTATTGTAGTAACATTGATACCATAATGCACAATTACATGCACATTGCTTTTTACCAATAATTTCAAATGCATGCACATTGATTATTGCTTCTCGTCGGAAAGTGATGTCACGAAATTTTAAACGAAAGCTAAACAATAGTTTTGCTCATTTGACATTACTAACACAACATAAGTCAAACGATTGTTGTACGGAACCCCGATATCTATCTTACGTTACCCTGATACCCATCGTATGCAACCGGTGATAGCTGACTTTGCACGGAGACGGCACGGCGCAAACCGCTGACTCTGCTTCCACGTATGACCTACGATTAATCGATTCGCGAGCAGGATATCCACAACAGTATCCTTGTGACGCGTCGCGGTACGATAGGCTCTCTAGCCCTAACCGAGTGCCCTGAACCACGAGGCTCATCCCCGGAGACTCAGACAACGATACATCTTGAAGGAAGCTGATATGTACAAGTAAGTGCAGTTGAATTATTCTCTTGCGTTGCTTCCCTTTTAATCCTTATTTTCTAATCCTTGTTTCTTTATCCTTTTAAAATGTTTCACCCTAGAATTTCCAGAATCCTGAAGGCTGTTCACTGTAGAACAAACCTGAGGGAAGAGTTAGTTGAGTACTAGATTTTTTTTAAAGTGGCATTGATTTTAATATGGAATACGATCCATACCATGGGTCATTTTTAAGGCCCTCCGCCTTATTTCTGACAAAGTCACTCCGCCTTGTTGACGGGTTCCTGTCAAAGTCAGGAACCACTCGGAATTCGTTACATCATTTAAAATAGTTTAAAGCCAAGCTGAATAAAAAAAGTATCAATAAATGTAACCCAGAAAAAGTTTAGTCAGAAATTAATTATCATATCAGTCCTAGCGAGGATTAGATGGATGAACAATCTAAAATTTGTTGTATTGATGAAACACTTGGAGTTTTATTAGAAAATTAGTTGTAGGTATCCCTCGCACAACTTATTGAAGTTGGCAAATTTCGCTCAAATACTAGATTACTAGTTAGTGGTAGTTTAAGTAGCGAGCTGGATAGAATAGAAAATGCTTTAGCAAAAACTCGTGCATCGAAGACATGACATTTTATGCTAGGTTCAGATTTATGAAAGGGTATGTCAAAGAAATTAAGGAAACATAAAATAAAGAAGAAATATTCGATCTAGAACACATAGAATATTACCAGATATTCAACCTTTATCTTATTTTAGTGATCAAAAAGTAGTATTAGTATTTACATTTCCAATAGTATCATCCCTTACCTACAACCTGTTCCGGCTGTCCATTCTCCTAATCAATACTGTAAAATTCTTGTCCCCCCTAATCCACTAATAGCAATCAATGAGAATATTCATGTGCACATAGAGGCTGAATGCCCGAAGTTGAAAGAGTACCCATGTGAAGAAAGCATCAACCATCAAATACCAACGAAGCGAGATAAGTTCAATAAACTTATTCAAAACAAGATCCCTGAAAAGTTTAAGCCGGTAGAGGCACTCTTAGGTGACTTATAGTTTGTATCTTTCCTTCCTTTCATAAGAGTTGGAACGTCTTCTGCGTGGAAATCCCAAATGTCCCTCAATAGTCCGGCCATCGACCGGGAAGGCGGTCGTGCCTATGTTTTTCATCTCGTTGTGTTGTCTTTATGAAGACGATACAGTCTGATAGATTGTTTGTATTTAGAACATTTCTACATGATCAAATTGTTAACTTTACTCAAGTGAAAAATAGATTTATAGTAATTAACTGAAGGCATGTTTTTGAACTGCAATGTCTTATATATTTCCTTCTCAATAGTTTGGTTAAAGTATTACTGTGAATAATATTTCATACGCACGTAATGACATAATTATGACGACCACCTCGATGGCAGAGTGGCGTAATAAGCCGACCGCTTCGTTATAGGATCCGGAAGGGATCAAGACCCAGCGTGGACGGAACACTGTGATATTTGCATGATGCTTTGTTTCGCATACCGGTCTTGGATGATGTATTGTTGTCAATGTAGTTGGACCATATCGTTGCTTAGTACCTGCGATACAAGATTCTTTTGTCTCAGATACTATAAGGCAGAGTCAATGTGACGGCGACTTTGCCACCTTAGTGGTATAAAAATGACGATGACAGTAACGTTGACGATTAGGGATGAAACGGATACCGGATATTCGGCAGGCTTTGAGGCTTGACGGCCAGATGTCCAACCTACATTCTTGTTGCATACTTTTGTATTGAATGCGTTTTTTAGTTTACAATTATAATTGTGACGAGTGATTAAAAATCCTAAAGGTTTTTGTTTCAATAAAAGCTTTAACAAAAACGATCCATTTTAATATTATTTATGACATGAAAACTCATAAAATTACCTTGTTTTGGTTAACAGCAAATCCGGGTGCGGTACTCAATCTGTAGTACCAAGCGCAGTTGGCAGATACTCAGCTCCCAAATCAACGTCCGCTATTGCTCAGGTTTGTATTAAATACATACGTAAATAATTAGGATTTAATTTAGCAGCTTTACCGTGACTTTATTTACCGTGGCTATCGTTCCCTATACAATCGATACGGCAGTATCGTATTTATAAAGACAACAAGACGGACATCATAGGCACGACCGCCATATAAGTCAGTTCGAGTAGATAAAGTAGACATTCTCTGAAAATTCGAGACTAATTTATTGGTTCATGAGATACAGCCCGCTGACAGACGGACAGACAGACAGTAGAGGCTTAGTAATAGGTCCCGGTTTTTACCCTTTGGATTCTGAACCCTAAAAAAGACTAAGATGGCGTATAAATTTGTAAAAGTGGCTTAATTAACACCGGGGCAAAGACCGGGATCCCATCGGGACTGGCGGATTGCTTCGTCTTAATTCTAACATGAATAACTTGTTTTCTTACAGGTGATGCACGGATACAACAAAAGTTGTACGCACAAAAGGTATGTTTGCATAATACTATTGTAGTAACATTGATACCATAATGCAAAATTACATGCACATTGCTTTTTACCAATAATTTCAAATGCATGCACATTGATTATTGCTTCTCGTCGGAAAGTGATGTCACGAAATTTTAAACGAAAGCTAAACAATAGTTTTGCTCATTTGACATTACTAACACAACATAAGTCAAACGATTGTTGTACGGAACCCCGATATCTATCTTACGTTACCCTGATACCCATCGTATGCAACCGGTGATAGCTGACTTTGCACGGAGACGGCACGGCGCAAACCGCTGACTCTGCTTCCACGTATGACCTACGATTAATCGATTCGCGAGCAGGATATCCACAACAGTATCCTTGTGACGCGTCGCGGTACGATAGGCTCTCTAGCCCTAACCGAGTGCCCTGAACCACGAGGCTCATCCCCGGAGACTCAGACAACGATACATCTTGAAGGAAGCTGATATGTACAAGTTAGTGCAGTTGAATTATTCTCTTGCGTTGCTTCCCTTTTAATCCTTATTTTCTAATCCTTGTTTCTTTATCCTTTTAAAATGTTTAACCCTAGAATTTCCAGGATCCTGAAGGCTGTTCACTGTAGAACAAACCTGAGGGAAGAGTTAGTTGTGTACTAGATTTTTTTTAAAGTGGCATTGATTTTAATATGGAATACGATCCATACCATGGGTAATTTTTAAGGCCCTCCGCCTTATTTCTGACAAAGTCACTCCGCCTTGTTGACGGGTTCCTGTCAAAGTCAGGAACCACTCGGAATTCGTTACATCATTTAAAATAGTTTAAAGCCAAGCTGAATAAAAAAAGTATCAATAAATGTAACCCAGAAAAAGTTTAGTCAGAAATTAATTATCATATCAGTCCTAGCGAGGATTAGATGGATGAACAATCTAAAATTTGTTGTATTGATGAAACACTTAGAGTTTTATTAGAAAATTAGTTATAGGTATCCCTCGCACAACTTATTGAAGTTGGCAAATTTCGCTCAAATACTAGATTACTAGTTAGTGGTAGTTTAAGTAGCGAGCTGGATAGAATAGAAAATGCTTGAGCAAAAACTCGTGCATCGAAGACATGACATTTTATGCTAGGTTCAGATTTATGAAAGGGTATGTCAAAGAAATTAAGGAAACATAAAATAAAGAAGAAATATTCGATCTAGAACACATAGAATATTACCAGATATTCAACCTTTATCTTATTTTAGTGATCAAAAAGTAGTATTAGTATTTACATTTCCAATAGTATCATCCCTTACCTACAACCTGTTCCAGCTGTCCATTCTCTTAATCAATACTGCCAAATTCTTGTCCCCCCTAATCCACTAATAGCAATCAATGAGAATATTCATGTGCACATAGAGGCTGAATGCCCGAAGATGAAAGAGTACCCATGTGAAGAAAGCATCAACCATCAAATACCAACGAAGCGAGATAAGTTCAATAAACTTATTCAAAACAAGATCCCTGAAAAGTTTAAGCCGGTAGAGGCACTCTTAGGTGACTTATAGTTTGTATCTTTCCTTCCTTTCATAAGGGTTGGAACGTCTTCTGCGTGGAAATCCCAAATGTCCCTCAATAGTCCGGCCATCGACCGGGAAGGCGGTCGTGCTTATGTTTTTCATCTCGTTGTGTTGTCTTTATGAAGACGATACAGTCTGATAGATTGTTTGTATTTAAAACATTTCTACATGATCAAATTGTTAACTTTACTTAAGTGAAAAATAGATTTATAGTAATTAACAGCAGGCATGTTTTTTGAACTGCAATGTCTTATACATTTCCTTCTCAATAGTTTGGTTAAAGTCTTACTGTGAATAATATTTCATACACACGTAATTACATAATTATGACGACCACCTCGATGGCAGAGTGGCGTAATAAGCCGACCGCTTCGTTATAGGATCCGGAAGGGATCAAGACCCAGCGTGGACGGAACACTGTGATATTTGCATGATGCTTTGTTTCGCATACCGGTCTTGGATGATGTATTGTTGTCAATGTAGTTGGACCATATCGTTGCTTAGTACCTGCGATACAAGATTCTTTTGTCTTAGATACTATAAGGCAGAGTCAATGTGACGGCGACTTTGCCACCTTAGTGGTATAAAAATGACGATGATAGTAACGTTGACGATTAGGGATGAAACGGATACCGAATATTCGGCAGGCTTTGAGGCTTGACGGCCAGATGTCCAACCTACATTCTTGTTGCATACTTTTGTATTGAATGCGTTTTTTAGTTTACAATTATAATGATTGTGACGTGTGATTAAAAATCCTAAAGGTTTTTGTTTCAATAAAAGCTTTAACAAAAACGATCCATTTTGATATTATTTATGACATGAAAACTCATAAAATTACCTTGTTTTGGTCAACAGCAAATCCGGGTGCGGTACTCAAGCTGTAGTACCAAGCGCAGTTGGCAGATACTCAGCTCCCAAACCAACGTCCGCTATTGCTCAGGTTTGTATTAAATACATACGTAAATAATTAGGATTTAATTTAGCAGCTTTACCGTGACTTTATTTACCGTGGCTATCGTTCCCTATACAATCGATACGGCAGTATCGTATTTATAAAGACAACAAGACGGACATCATAGGCACGACCGCCATACAAGTCAGGTCGAGTAGATAAAGTAGACATTCTCTGAAAATTCGAGACTAATTTATTGGTTCATGAGATACAGCCCGCTGACAGACGGACAGACTGACAGTAGAGGCTTAGTAATAGGTCCCGGTTTTTACCCTTTGGATTCTGAACCCTAAAAAAGACTAGGATGGCGTATAAATTTGTAAAAGTGGCTTAATTAACACCGGGGCAAAGACCGGGATCCCATCGGGACTGGCGGATTGCTTCGTCTTAATTCTAACATGAATAACTTGTTTTCTTACAGGTGATACACGGAAACAACAAAAGTTGTACGCACAAAAGGTATGTTTGCATAATACTATTGTAGTAACATTGATACCATAATGCACAATTACATGCACATTGCTTTTTACCAATAATTTCAAATGCATGCACATCGATTATTGCTTCTCGTCGGAAAGTGATGTCACGAAATTTTAAACGAAAGCTAAACAATAGTTTTGCTCATTTGACATTACTAACACAACATAAGTCAAACGATTGTTGTACGGAACCCCGATATCTATCTTACGTTACCCTGATACCCATCGTATGCAACCGGTGATAGCTGACTTTGCACGGAGACGGCACGGCGCAAACCGCTGACTCTGCTTCCACGTATGACCTACGATTAATCGATTCGCGAGCAGGATATCCACAACAGTATCCTTGTGACGCGTCGCGGTACGATAGGCTCTCTAGCCCTAACCGAGTGCCCTGAACCACGAGGCTCATCCCCGGAGACTCAGACAACGATACATCTTGAAGGAAGCTGATATGTACAAGTAAGTGCAGTTGAATTATTCTCTTGCGTTGCTTCCCTTTTAATCCTTATTTTCTAATCCTTGTTTCTTTATCCTTTTAAAATGTTTCACCCTAGAATTTCCAGGATCCTGAAGGCTGTTCACTGTAGAACAAACCTGAGGGAAAAGTTAGTTGAGTACTAGATTTTTTTTAAGTGGCATTGATTTTAATATGGAATACGATCCATACCATGGGTCATTTTTAAGGCCCTCCGCCTTATTTCTGACAAAGTCACTCCGCCTTGTTGACGGGTTCCTGTCAAAGTCAGGAACCACTCGGAATTCGTTACATCATTTAAAATAGTTTAAAGCCAAGCTGAATAAAAAAAGTATCAATAAATGTAACCCAGAAAAAGTTTAGTCAGAAATTAATTATCATATCAGTCCTAGCGAGGATTAGATGGATGAACAATCTAAAATTTGTTGTATTGATGAAACACTTGGAGTTTTATTAGAAAATTAGTTGTAGGTATCCCTCGCACAACTTATTGAAGTTGGCAAATTTCGCTCAAATACTAGATTACTAGTTAGTGGTAGTTTAAGTAGCGAGCTGGATAGAATAGAAAATGCTTTAGCAAAAACTCGTGCATCGAAGACATGACATTTTATGCTAGGTTCAGATTTATGAAAGGGTATGTCAAAGAAATTAAGGAAACATAAAATAAAGAAGAAATATTCGATCTAGAACACATAGAATATTACCAGATATTCAACCTTTATCTTATTTTAGTGATCAAAAAGTAGTATTAGTATTTACATTTCCAATAGTATCATCCCTTACCTACAACCTGTTCCGGCTGTCCATTCTCCTAATCAATACTGTAAAATTCTTGTCCCCCCTAATCCACTAATAGCAATCAATGAGAATATTCATGTGCACATAGAGGCTGAATGCCCGAAGATGAAAGAGTACCCATGTGAAGAAAGCATCAACCATCAAATACCAACGAAGCGAGATAAGTTCAATAAACTTATTCAAAACAAGATCCCTGAAAAGTTTAAGCCGGTAGAGGCACTCTTAGGTGACTTATAGTTTGTATCTTTCCTTCCTTTCATAAGGGTTGGAACGTCTTCTGCGTGGAAATCCCAAATGTCCCTCAATAGTCCGGCCATCGACCGGGAAGGCGGTCGTGCTTATGTTTTTCATCTCGTTGTGTTGTCTTTATGAAGACGATACAGTCTGATAGATTGTTTGTATTTAAAACATTTCTACATGATCAAATTGTTAACTTTACTTAAGTGAAAAATAGATTTATAGTAATTAACAGCAGGCATGTTTTTTGAACTGCAATGTCTTATACATTTCCTTCTCAATAGTTTGGTTAAAGTCTTACTGTGAATAATATTTCATACACACGTAATTACATAATTATGACGACCACCTCGATGGCAGAGTGGCGTAATAAGCCGACCGCTTCGTTATAGGATCCGGAAGGGATCAAGACCCAGCGTGGACGGAACACTGTGATATTTGCATGATGCTTTGTTTCGCATACCGGTCTTGGATGATGTATTGTTGTCAATGTAGTTGGACCATATCGTTGCTTAGTACCTGCGATACAAGATTCTTTTGTCTTAGATACTATAAGGCAGAGTCAATGTGACGGCGACTTTGCCACCTTAGTGGTATAAAAATGACGATACCGGATGTTCGGCAGGCTTTGAGGCTTGACGGCCAGATGTCCAACCTACATTCTTGTTGCATACTTTTGTATTGAATGCGTTTTTTAGTTTACAATTATAATGATTGTGACGTGTGATTAAAAATCCTAAAGGTTTTTGTTTCAATAAAAGCTTTAACAAAAACGATCCATTTTAATATTAATTATGACATGAAAACTCATAAAATTACCTTGTTTTGGTTAACAGCAAATCCGGATGCGGTACTCAAGCTGTTGTACCAAGCGCAGTCGGCAGATACTCAGCTCCCAAACAAACGTCCACTATTGCTCAGGTTCGTATTAAATACATACGTAAATAATTAGGATTTAATTTAGCAGCTTTACCGTGACTTTACTTTACCGTGGCTATCGTTCCCTATACAATCGATACGGCAGTATCGTATTTATAAAGACAACAAGACGGAAATCATAGGCACGACCGCCATATAAGGCAATTCGAGGTTATATCTTATCTTGCGAAATAATTACTATTTCTTAACATAAATTCGAAAGCCAACTTTTGGAACCAGGGCCAGAAACCTCTGTAAAAGCTATTGATAAATAAATATTATTATTACAACTCTCCGTCCCCAACGTGGGACTCACGTAAAGACATGCCTACCGACTAAAACCTGCTTCTAACACCTTTGCCGTTCATTGTTAGGACGTTGCCGGGCTAGAGGGTGGCACAAGGAACCCTCATACCTACCGGTAACGCCTCACAAAAGGTTGATAGTACTACGTGAAAATAACTGAAAAAATCAATTTCACTCGCTGTACTGCACCCAACCGCCGCCAACTTTGAAGCAAGATGTCACTGTCGACTGCGTAAAATGCTTTCGTGAAATCAAATTTTCAAATGAAAGAGGTGTTAGATCTACGTACAAGATCGTCTCATAGACATTCACTGAAAAACTCGAAACAAATTTATTGGTTCATGAGATACAGCCCGCTGACAGAAAGACAGACAGACGGACGGTAGAGGCTTAGTAATAGGTCCCGGTTTTTACCCTTTGGATTCTGAACCCTAAAAAAGGACAAGGATGGCGTATAAGTTGGTAAAAGTGGCTTAATTAACAGACATCCATGGATTGACTGGCGGATTGCTTCGTCTTAACTCTCGGCCGTTACTCTTTATTACCACTCTATAAGATGTTACGGCATCCGTACCGTCTTATAAGCTTTAACTTATCATGTGTGAGACCTACTCACACTTGAGCGATTTGATTAATTCTAACATGAATAAATTGTTTTCTTATAGGTGATACATGGCAATACCTAGCGAAAGTGGTCTGCACAAAAGGTATGCTTGTGTAATACTAATATAGTAACATTGATACACAAATTTTTGAGATTATCGTGAGCATACATCCAGAAAGACGCGGCGAGGGACTTTGAAACTAAATTTTTAAATCGTGTTATCATTCACAGGATTCGTGGTGTTCACTTACTTTTTTTTATTTTGGCTTCATTTTTTTACCGCTTTTGTTTTTTAATTTTTAATTTCATGTGTTTTCGTTTACAGCTACGATTATCTGGATGGACAGTACTGAGAATCACATACGCATAAATAATTATATTCATCAATAACATCCTAACACTGCACAAAGGACGGCACACAGTGCAAACAGGTTAGCTTCGTTTGCGGGAAATTGATCGAAAACAATTTGTTGAAAAGAACACAAAATAAGAGATTCGCCGTCACGGGAAACGACTGGATGACATCGTTCTTCTTTGTGTGTACACGCGCATACAAACGCGTAACCTGCTTTTTTCCTAATTAATATTAATTTATTGTATCAATAAAATTGCTTCCATTTTTGGTCCAATTGCTTTCAAAATCGATATCCAGAATTCGCCAAGATGTTAGTGTCATCAATCGGTGAAGCAATCCTATTCGCAGATGATACATCTTTAATTTTTTAAATCAATAGAAATAATAATAAAATAAATGAAATAAATTCAACGTTAAAACAAGTAACGGAATGGTTTAGTTTTAATAATTTAGTTACTTCTAAATTGTAAAAGACTAAGTGCCTCCGATTTTCTTTGCCAATGTGCGGACAGCATCTACGGATATTAAAATAAATAATGATGTGCTCAATATCATAGACTCAAAGAAATTCTTAGGAAACAATATTGATTCAAAATTACAGTGGAATGCTCACATAGAATCAATGAGTGGTAAATTAAGTTTGGCAGCATTTGCAGTAGGGAAAATTAGAAATTTGGTGTATTTTGCCTATTTTCATAGTATTATGTCTTATGGTTTACTACTATGGGGTAGTGCGGCCGAAATAGATACTATTTTTATTTTACAAAAAAGGGCCCTAAGAGCTATGTATAACCTAAAGCGATATTCATTAAGACAATTATTAAAATAAATTGATATACTCACCTTACCATCTCAGTATATTTTTGATAATATTATGTGTGTAAGAAAACACCTAAACGAATTTGATAGACTAGGTCACTGTATAAATAATATAAAATAATAAATTAATTATCCCTACAATTAAATTGTCAAAAAACTAATAAATCATTTATTGGAAACTATGTTCTTTGTTACAACAAAATACCAAGAAATGTAACTGAAATGTCAGACACGAAATTTAAAAAAACATGTGAAACAAGTTGAACAATGAAGAAGGCTTTATATGAAATTCAAAATTATGTAAAGGATAAAGATATATTTGAGTAATTTGACTTACCTGAACAGGTTTATCTTATAGACAGTTGAAGTGCAAAGATTGCAATGAAGATCCGCGGAAAAAATGAACTTACTATTTACACTATTTCTGTTAGTAAATCTTTTTCGATTGCATATTTCACAAGTAACATTCATTGCAGCCTTTGTAATTCATGTAATTTTCATTTTATAATTTAGACTTCATTATCAGGTCATCGACTTAAATGTTACATAAAGATTGGTTTATATAACTTAAAGTTATAGAAAAATTAGGTTAACAATTAGAAAACTGTATTATATTTACAAATTGTTGTAATTATTTTGGAAAAAGCAACTACGGAAGTTTCTTGCCGGATTCTTCCCAGTAGAAATAGCGTTTCGAACCGGCGGTAGCATAAAAGATGACGATTTAAAAGTACTTGTTTTAGGTCTATTTGAATAAAAAATATTTTGACTTTGACTTTGACTTTGAATTAAATAGAATGGTCAAATTTCTTATTGCATTTCGGTTCACATTCTCCATCTTTTTACAGCACTACAGAGATTCACTGATTAAAACACAAGAATTTTACCGCTTGATTAGCACTAAACAAGAAAAGACAATAATTTAGGAAAAAATTTAACTGACAGTTCTCGTTCCCGCCAAATTACTCCATCCTCCAGGTACAAAATAATATTATGTGCTAGAGTCAAAATGGCATGGTACGTTATTGCAAACTGCAATGGCAACATTACGATAGTGCTGCTTACGCGGCATTTAGCGGAAACTAAAAAATCGACGTCAAAGATGTCAGTCAGTCACATAATGGCGGAGTTAGTGTTGTTTTTTATTAATGGACAATCCCGGTAAAGATTTTTTGTTGGACATTCTGTGTGAATTCTGAAACATGCGTACCGCGTAGCCTGCTTCTGATGATTCGTTTCGCGTGAAACCAGGACGGGAATCAGGATTATGTCGCGGTGAAGTAGGAAGATGTTGTGGGCCGCGTTATCGTTAGTTTATTAAATTAGTGAGTGTCGGTTGTGGAGTGTAGGATGGGTGCTCAGCAGGCGAAGGAGCGAGGGACGGCGACTGGAGCGTCGATGCGGTCGGCGCGGAGCAAGCCACGGGCACCCAAAGACCCGAGAATACTCGGCTCGAACATCTTCACTGAACATAGTGGTGAGATACTCCAAAGACCTACTGCCTTTATATAGTATCACGTTAATATTGACGGAATTGCATATATACCATTTGAACTTATAAATCACTATACTAGGATCAAAATCCGTCACTGAAAGTGAGACAATGCCCACACTTGTTTTGATGCAACCACCATACAATGCCATTAACTCACTTCCCCAGCTGTTGTATTGCCAATTTTTTTTCATTGTTGAATCATACCACAGCCATGCTTTTACTTTAGATTCACAAACAACGGGAACAGTTTTACTACTACTACACACTTACTGGACAAGTATATTTTTGGCTCTAGTATAGTTTTTTTGTTATAAATTAGGAACTGCTCTGCGAAAAGTTTATGTATTCATTCTACACCTCAAGTTTTATCCAAAAGCTTAGCTTTACATGGACTGTGTCTGAAACATTTTTTTTACACATTTTCTCCTTGTTTTATGATTTTACGTTTACATACTACCTTGGTTTATTTACCTGGTTATGATATTCATATGCCCTGGACTATAAAGTACTCGTCAGCAGTGCGAACTTATTTTACTTCTAGCTTCAATAAAAATTAGTAACTAGCGGGGAGTTTCTCTTATAGGAATAAACTCATTTAATGATCACAGGAAGGTAATTAAAATCAAAACCATTAAATGTACACTGTAATGTACTGAACACAAGCTAAGCATGCTACTAGATTTATGAGTATCATTTTAAACAATTAATCAACAAATTATACAGACTAATTGCACATTTCAATTAAGCATTACTAAATCATAATTCATTTAACCTCTGCACTTGAATTTTCTACAATAATTTGGTATCTAATCAAATTTGTGTTCAATTGAAAAATAATTTGCAATGAAATTATACACTTACAATTGAATCTTAATATTTTTGTCTCCTAAACTGTCTTCTGTTTATTTTAAATAATAGAATAGATTTTTTTCTTAATAGCATAATTACTTGATTGTATTTGTGGTGTGTTTTAGGAAATATGCAATACCATTTTGTTTTTTTTCTGACTGCTTATAATTACAGCTATCTGTCACAATATTAGGATATTCAGCTTAGTGTTGTGTTCTAGTGGTCAAAAGTGAAAAGAAAATGAAATGTTAGGAACAAATAGTAAAGAAGGCAATCAATTAGTTTTCCTAATGTTCAATATCACTGGATTGACATATTGATATTGATTTTAATGGAAAAAAAAATAGTTATCCTAATTAATTTTTTATAAACTTTAATCACATTAAAAACCTTTGCATTTTTGTGTGTTTGTAATAAATAGAATTCTACCTGTTCCAAGAGATTTTTTTTTTTGTTTTTGTTTAAAAATTAATGTCCACCAAAGCCAGGGTGAGCGGCCATTTAATAAAATTTTTGTAAGAAACTTTCCTCAAGCTTTCTAGAACTTTTTATCTTTAATTTTACAATATGTATTACAAAATATTGCTACATACAAGCAAGGGACTGGTTTTTAAGGTAAGCTTTGAATATGCGATCATTTGAATTTAATTAAATATCTATGTAGTCAGTATGTATCCAGTAGATGGTCACTGCCCTTTGCAAATATAATGTAGTTTAAAAAACTAAAATTTTTGAACTACCACATTTGTGAAGGTAACTCAGTTGTTAAACACACTTTTAGTTTTATAAATTTTAGGTGATGATTTAATTTAAAATTGTGCTCATACTATAATGCTTAAAAGATTATGATTGACACTGGAAAAAATTATTTTTGGTGGAAGCAAGGAACAACAAAGACAATATATCTGATAGCTGTTATAGGCCATATCTTTATATTGTTGTGTGTTGGTAGGGTTATGTGCGATTGGCCTGGACTGGTCCCCATCATTGCAATAAGATATCAATTGATGTAATTTTTTAATGGTTATATCAATCAAGTGACACATAATGTCCTCACTCAATTGAAAATTTGCTACCCAACTCAACATTTTGGTGGCATGACGAGCGAAAATTGTCAGCATTTTTTATTAAAATTAAGTAAAAACTCAACTTGTGCAGTTGTAAAGTACGGTTTGATTAACAATAAATTGATGCAGCTGTCGTTATGATATTCGACTGTTTGCATCAAATATTTAATTATCAGTTAGTACAAATGAGCAATTCAAAAGTAAAATCTCAATGATTCACCAAACAAAATATGTTGAAGCCTTAAGAAGCTGAGGTTCGTTATGTAATTCCTAAGTTGCTCCGTCGTTTTTCAACAAAGCTAGTTTAATTAAAAATACAATGTCATTGTTTTATTCCCTAAAAACAGTTTTTATTTCATTTAATTACGTCTACTTTTAATTGTTTGTGATTCACACTTGTACGAATTCCACAATGTTCTTTCACAAATTTCTTTCCTGTTTTAAAATTGGTTACGTAGATAATAAAAAATGATTTTGCTATTTAAAAATCAACATAAAAATCTTGTCTGTAAGGGTGAAGTGAACCTTGACCTTGTGTGGTTGTCAAGGCCATCTTCACTCTGCCCATCTCTTTTATTCTCTATACTTGGTGCCTTTGAATTGCTTTGTGAAGATTCTTTAAAACAAAAAAATATATAGATTTTTTGCTGTGTGTTAACATTTAAGAAATTAATATGGTTTCTTACCAAATGCACAATGGTTATTGGCATGGCAAATTTTATAATAAAGTGTTTGTGGTGTTGTACAGCTTTCTGGTTATTTTGTTGCTTTTATATCATTTCTTGTTTGTTTTGACTTTAATGCTGAAAGATATTTGATTAAATTTATGAATAACCAGAAATATGATGATCTTGCCATTGTTCAATGACGCCATATCAAGGTAACATGAAGAAATTATATTTAAATGTGGTTTGTGGTCAGGCAAACTATTAAGTTTGAAGTCCTCTGTGACAGAGCGGTGTAGCAACTGACTGTCATGCAAGAGGTTCCGGGATCGGATCCCGATGGGAGCGGAGCTTGTGCTCGACACAACCCATGTTTTTAATATGCGTTATTGTCCTGGATAAAGTAGGTAGTATTCTTACCTATGTACTAATACCGTATCATTTTTATGTGCTTATGAAACAAGATTATTTAATATTACTGCAGGGCTGACTTAAAGTATGCATTGTTATTCTGTTATAGTTATTTTTGTGGTCAGTGGCGGATCCAGGAGTGATATTTCGGGGGGGCGTCTAGACGTTTCGCCCTCTCACAAAACTGACGAACTCTTAATTTTTAAGTGTGAGTCGGACTCGCACATGATCGGTTTTCGTAAAAAATACGAAAGAAAAAGCAAAAAAATTCAGGATATTTGTATCGGCCCCCTTAAATTTTTAGTTTCTTAAGTTTTTATCATTTGTTGTATAGCAGCAATAGGAAAAGACGTTTTCTAAAAATTTCAAGCTATTAAGGTTTACGAGATACAACCCGCTGACAGACCGACACACGTTTTTTAACCTTTGGACACGAAACCCTAAAAAGTTGAAATGTTTTTGGGGAGACCTTGACCTTGCTTTCTTTGGGTTTTAATTAAGTGAAAGAAAAATTCCGAAAAACTCAGTTGCTTTTGGGGAGGCTTCAGCCCCCTAGCCCCCCCTATATCCGCTAGTGGTTTAGTGGTAGTGCCAGTTTCCTTGTTGTCTAATTTATATGGCTGCCTTTGTGAAACAATTACTTGTTGCCGAAGGTGGATCATTCGAAGCGTTTCGTTCTAAGGATAGTTTGACATGTAAGCATCGACCTGCATATGATGAGTGAATAATCGCTGTTCACTAGGAAGATGCGTACGCATACTGTAGCTTTCCTCTGCTTTTGCATTTTCATATAAAACGCTCATTGATTCTTTCCATTCTAAAGCCATTATTAATTTGCTTTTATTCATCATATTTCATATCCGTCAAATTCTATAATCATAATGATATGGTATTGTTCTCTATCTTTAATTGTTACGTTTATTTGCGTTTTGAAGACGCAATTTATTTGCATGCCGTCAAATGGGATTCCTTATCCTTGATCGTGGATATATTTCCATCTACAAATTAAATTGCCATAGGTACTAGACATAAAGTAACTGATCATATTTGTATGACAATGTAACAGCGGCCTAAGCGTTTGCACTGGAGTTTTTGACTCCTATTGCGAACGACTTTTGCCTGTATCTTATAAATATATATAGTGTATATTTTCACCGTCACGAAAATTATTATAATTCAACCGATTCCTTTTTGGTGTCAAGAAAAACTCATGCCCTGCATTTAGGTAAAGTTTATCAGGTTGAGGTGTATTCTATATGGTGGTAGGGGGAAGGGGGGGCGGCCTGGGAGACTCGCATTAGCACACAATTGCATTCCTACCTGTATTTGTGACTATTGTCCCACGACGGCTGTGCTCGAGCCTCGCCAGCTCCATACAATACGTTTGTATGGAGCTTTGCCATAATTGTAATAGTCTATGAACAATATTATATCATACTAGCTTTTGCGCGCGTAGTATTTGGAAATTATTCTAATAGCATTTTTAATTACACGATATTTACCGTCATATTTTGAATAATTCGCACAATATCTTTATGGATTATAGCCTATTTGTTATTCTGATGGAAAAGCTATATTATTGTAATGTAGCTTAAAAGTACATTCAGTGGTTTTTGCCTGAAAGAGTAGCAAACATTCATAAATCTATACAAACTTTCGCTTTTTATAATATTGGTATGGATATCATGCAATGCTGTTATTTGGTCCATTGATGTATCAATTTAAGAGTGTTAGTCAGTGGCGTAACTTGTCATTTCGGGAATCATGGCAAATGAATTGGATTCCCTCACTTTTTTTTTCTAATGGCGAGCTTTTTTTATTTCGGTCTCCATTACCATGTCTAGGTTTTTGTGATCCAATAATTACCAAAGAATTGCTAATGGCACCTTCGTGATTGGAGCCCTGTAGTTAAGCTTCTTATGTTACTAAATATCAAAAGCAACGATATTTGGAGGATATTTTTTAGGGTTCCGTAGTCAAAGGGTAAAACGGTACCCTTTTACTAAGCCTCCGCTGTCCACCCGTCTGACTGTCTGTCAGTCAAAGGGTCGCATCTCATACCTTAATACCTCATATACCTTAATAGCTAGAATCTTTAAGTAATTTTCAGAGAATGTCTATTTCTGTTGCCGCTATAACAACAAATACTAAAAACATTAAGAAATTAAAAAATAAAGGGGGCTCTTATACAAAAACGGAATTTTAGA
The DNA here is from genome assembly GCA_949316135.1 of Choreutis nemorana. Taxonomy (NCBI): domain Eukaryota; kingdom Metazoa; phylum Arthropoda; class Insecta; order Lepidoptera; family Choreutidae; genus Choreutis; species Choreutis nemorana. The sequence continues at coordinate 1,361,656 of OX438595.1, forward strand.
TTTTTCTTTGTATCTTTTACGATTTTTTTTAAAGTATTTAATATTATCATAAGAGGCTACGGAACCCAACATGTGCGAGTCCGACTCACACTTGACCGGTTTTAATTTTTAGAGTTCGTCAGTTTTGTGAGAGGGTAAACTGTCTAGCCCATCCCCTCCATCTCCTATTTAAATTTTTCCACCTCCCTCGTATCCTTTTGTTGCGGTCTCATGTCATTAGTAGATATAGAATATTATATATACTATCAAAATGCCAAAATATATATGCAAATGTGCACAAAAATAAGGCGAAATAAACTACCAAAATGTACACTATCGAATTTAAATATACAATAAATCTGTGATAACGGCATTTTTTGCATTTGCATATAATTTGATGTCTAATCATCAGTCCCTTGAGGTATTAGAGGTTTTACCTGTAAATTTATTTGTAAGTTTTCACATTGGCGTGTTTCCTATTAAAATGTGTTATGTGATCGAAATGGGAATCCATTTTGAACTACTACTTACTTACTTTTATACTTAAAATAAGCAATTTCAAATCGTATTTTTTTTACTACCACCGGTTCGGAATGCTATTTCTACTTGGAAGAATCCGGCATGAAATGGCGTAGTAGTTTTTTTAATTTTCTAAGTACAATTTTCTATTACCTACAAAAAACTGATCTTGCCCGATTCGTGTTTTTTTTTTTTAATGTTTGCATGAAAAAGTTTCACTTATTTTGAACAAATCCTTCAGAAAAAAATTGTTATGCTAAATGTATGCCATTTCCAAGTCAAGATCGATAGGTTGCAAATTCTGGCCTCAAGGAAGCCATACAAATGTGATACGTAAATCAGCCAATAGTACTTAGGGTGCACATTACAAGATTGCCTGCTTAGCTTATGCTGCGATTACATTGTGTCAACAGTGCTGGCAAGATTATGCTTGTTGTTGTACAATAGGGAATATGCATTATTTATTTTTTTTTAACATTTACTTAGCATAATTTGATACAACATCAAATCTTTTCAGGAAGAACGTCGTATGCGACAAAAATAATAAAATTGTTGATTTTTTTCCCGTAATCTCTTATTCAGGCATTTTTACATTTTATCACGATAACTTTTAAGGTTTAGTTTAATTTAAAACATCTTTATTATGGTATGAAAGTATTATCATAAATGACATGAAATAATTTCATTGATAAAAACAATGAAGTAACTCTCTCCTGTAAAAAAACAAATGGTCGCTTACGATGTTCTTAATGAAAAGGCTCGACATGTATAGACAAATCCGTTGATTTTCTCAAATATCTGACTTATTAACTAAGTTATGAAGCTTCAAAGTCGTTGGTTAAACAGAGAACAGGGTTACGAACCCAATGGGTGAGAAATGGAACCATATTCCGCTGTCCGTCCTTTCGTCTTTCTGTCTATCAGCGGGCTGTATCTCATGAGCCATGACAGCTAGGCTATTGACAATTTCAGAGAACGTCTTTAACTTGTCGCTGACGATATTGACTACAGAATGGTTTAAATAAATAATAACAACACGACACACACATTGACTCAGTAAATAACATAAGTTCCGCCCACGCCTGTATTCGAACACGGAACCTCTAACGTAGCATTCAACTGTTTACACCACTGCGCCACTGAGATCGTCTAATCACTGCAACACCTGGCTCATATCACTGCATAGCACTTTTCTTTATATAGTTACATACTTAACTAATTTTTAATTTCCAATAATAGAAGTGTTCTTTCTACAAATACACCATATTACATGTGATCATGGAACAAGCCAACCTGTTTGGATTTTGTACAGTTCTTATTTTACCCTATTAATTAATATACTCCCTTACCTTACCGTCCCAATATATTTTTGACAATATTATGTATGTAAGGAAACACCTAAATGAGTTTGATAGACTAGGTCTCGGTATAAATACCAGAAATAGTGATAAATTACGTATCCCTACAGTTAGATTAGCAAAAACTAGTAAGTCATTTATTGGAAATTGTGTCCGTCTTTATTATAAAATAACAGAAATGTCAGATATTAAATTTAAGCAATATGTTAAACAAATTTTAATTAAGAAGGGTTACTATGAATTTCAAAATTATTTAGAGGATAAAAATATATGGAAGTAATTTAATTAGCCGCACAGGTTTATCTTATTGACAGTTGGAATGTAGCTAGAATTATTATGTTGAAAAATTGTAATTTGTTGTAGAAAATATTGTATTTGAATAATGAAAAAAGCAACTACGGAGATTTCTTGCCGGATTCTTCCCCGTAGAAATAGCATTCCTAACCGGTGGAAGTAGATTTGAATGTGCCTATTTGAAGTCTATTCGAATAAAAAACATTTTGACTTTTGACTTTTTCGACCCCGGTTGGTATTCGAACCCGGAACCCCTAACGTAGAACTCGGCTGTTTAAATAACTTCGTCACTGATATCGTCCAATCACTGAATCATCATTGCATCTCGTTGTACGTCTTTCTCGCAATAACAACCTGGGAACATGCCCCTCTTAATAGGATGATGATGAGTTATATAACATGGGAGGGTCTTAAAATTGCGATGTTGTTTTCTTACGTAACATAGAGCATCAGATGCGGTGTTTTTTTTTAAAAGAACAACAAACGTGTTATCACTTGATTTGATTATTTCAAATTTTAATCGTTTGATCGAATAATCATCGTATAATGCAGCTGAGCAATAATGCGCAGGCTGTACCGGGACACCCTACCGGCTGTCTTGGGACCCGCAAAGGACGCCACTGTCGATCTTGGTTAACAGGAGTTGCAGTGGTGGGACAGGGTGGCGGGTGTGCCCCGAATTGTTTTTAATTTCGTTTAAATTAATTAGTATTTTTTTGTTTATAGTTTTATTTATTATTAATAACTTGAATTAATTTGTAATTTTATTGACAGTGTTTTGTTATGTCAGCATTAAAAATGTTATGTGCATCTGTTATTTGCTTGTTCACTTGTCTTTTCACCTTTGTACATTATTAAATAGGTACAATAATATGGTATTTATGTACAAGCTGTTTATATGCCAATTTAAATCAATAAAACAATATGTATAAGTGATTTTATACATAAGCTCATTGGTTTTTATTACAATTGTTACTATATGTAATACTATTAACGCGAAAGTTTGTAAGCGTGTACAATTGAACGGATGTTTAGTTATCTTTTACGCAAAAAAACTACTGAATGGATTTTAATGAAACCTTGCAATAATATAGCTTATACATTAGAATATCAGAGGCTATAGTTTATTAAGATATTGTGTAAATTGCCCAAAATGTTACGATAAATGTCAATTAAAAATCCAATTAGAACTATTTTCGACTTCTACGCGGACAAAGTCGCAAGTCGATTCAATTTATTAGTTTATTAGCTATCTAGTAAACTTATAAATTGAATCCACATCTTTATAATAATAGTAACTTCTCACCGAATCAATAATCTTAGAAAAAAAAATCCTTGTTACTCAGTGATGAAGTAGCATTCTACTGGTGAACAAAATAAGTCGTTTCGAGAGGTTTCAAAGATTACTTCCAACATCCAAACTAACAAACAATACCTCTTTATAATATTACACAGATCATATAACATTCGTTCATAATATATTTCATGCTTTCAAATACTTAACTTAAAATAACTAATTGTTAAAAAAATACAGACTTTTTTCTACTATATATATAGTAGCTATAAATCGTAATATTATTAGAAAATTTAAATCGTTGTTATGTTCCAAACTGTCCATTAAACACTATTAAAAAAAAAAAAAGCAACTAGAGGTTGTTTGCAGCTTCTTTCCCCATAGATGGCATTCCAAACCGGTTTTAGTAAAAAAAAGGACAATACGATAGCCCTTATTTTTGATACTATTTAGATTTTTTAAATAATTTAAAAACAATGCAATTAACTATCCGCGCTTGGCTGCATCCAAATTTTCCTTAAACCAGTTTCTGATTTAAATTTAAAGCATACACACTTTACAATATGTTCTTTCGATGGCTTAAAATAAAACCCGCAAAAATTAACACGAGATCATAAGTAACATATTATATTAATTCACATACCTATTTCGGTAAAAAACTAGTGTTGTTACTGAAAATCTCTCCCGCATAGAATAAATATCGGTCGATGTATCGTGCTATGCTATATTTATAACAATATAAAATTGTTAGTGGGTAGTTTTTGGCCTCTGGGCTATTTCGATTGCTGTCTCCGCTTTGCTGAAACCGCTTTCTTACTACCTCCTATTTCTTCTGATTAAGTTCGTTGCGGGCCCCAAGACAGCCGGTACAGCCGGACAGAGGTAGGGTGTCCGGGCACAGCCTGTTCGTCATTGAACAGCTGCATTGTTAGTTGGTTATTCGATCAAAGGATGCCACTGTTGATCCTGGTGAACAGGAGTTGCAGTGGTGGGACAGAGTTGCGGGTGTGCCCCGAAAAAGTAGTACGGCAACGGATCGACCTAACCTGTTTGGATTTTGTACAGTCCCATTTAAGTTCTTTGTATGCTTTCTACAGCTAAAAACGTTGTATGTTATTGCAAAGTGAAGCTTAACATGAGACCGTCTGTTTCAAACATTTATATTATTAATTCCTTATCGGCTATATAATTGTTTATTTTTATGAATTCCCATTATTAAAGACACTTCTGAAAATACGTCATGTTACATATATGTTACTTAGTTTGCATGTTTTTGAATTCCCATTAGTGAAGACACATCTACAAATAAAACATGTTAGGTCATGAAACAATCTGACCTGTTTGGACTCTTTAATGTTCTTATTTAGCACAGCATGAGGAATCATATTGCACTTTTCATGTGAAGCTTTGTGTGTTGCCGTCTGTACATGCATAGAGGCTAAAATTGTCAGTATTTTTGATGTATGATCAATGCTACAAAAATCAATAGGTTTCACTCATATCATAGAAATATTATAGAGAGCTAGGTAGAGTATGTTGTTTTTTTATTATTATTATTAAGATTTGGTGATGTGATGTATTTTTTGTTATTATAATTACACGGGTGGTCCCAATTACAGAATTGGTATGCATATTTAAGTCCGTAAGATCGTAAATGTATGTTCATTTTCTTTTATTAATATATGTAGATATGAATTTACAATAATATTACAAAACACGCAGTGGCGGTACCGTCATAGAAGCCCAAAAGCCCGGCTTGCCCTATCAAACTAAAATAAGTTCGCGCTCTTATTCATTCATTAACAAATCAAACGACTTTTTTAAGGCCACCGATATTGTGGTTTTGCTGACATGTTCGCAAACTTCTGAGTGTGTCGCTGAGCTCGTCCACGCTAGCAAGTCCACAACGGAAATATGAAGTATATCTCTCGGCTTGCCCTGTACTAAAACTCTAGGCACGCCACTGAAAACACGACGTGGAGGACCACCTCTGCCAACCCTCCTCGAGGGACTACGGCGTGAGTTTATGTTTTATATATGTTTAACAAAACAATATATATTTTATTTGCAAATAAACCTGAAAAAGTGTACCAAATATAGCGCACACGTACAAATTTTTAAAAATTGTAAAGTGATGTGAAAGGGATACCGCTTTTAAAACAATATGAAAGAAGAAAAGGAAAAGTGTTTGTCACTTAAAACCAAAAGTTAACAAGCTAAAGAAATAATCACACACACACATAAAATTAAGCCGTAATTAATCCCTCTAGTGGGGTAGGAAGAGGTGTTAAACACCGCATTCCGCATATTTATGTTGAGTCCCAGTGCGACAGGCCGCGAATCTGTCGCCACTATCCGGGCACAATGAGGAACATGGCAGTTACAACGTCCGGCAAACCGAGACTCGAAACCTTGACCTGTCGGGTCGGGTCAGTCGATTAACTAAGGCACGTAACAATCTGAGCTACGACGTAGTAATTATTCTCAACTGGGCTTTACTTAGGTCGCGCTTAAAACATGTCTGCTTCTTGTTTATGTAATATCATTGTGTACATATGGAAGCCATGTTATATTGTTTACGTCTTTTCGCCGGTTCACACGGAGTCAACGCGTCAGGTCAAGTTATAATGACTTTGTCTACAAAATAAACGAAGATCCAGCGTAACTTGAACGACGTACGAAAACCGAACAGGTTTTCGCTGGGATCTTATTGTAATGGTTCACTGTCTATTTTTTTAGGTAACCATCATAGTTTGAGCTCTGAAAACTGCAGTACAACGTCGTGTGAACGGAGGCTTAATGGTTTTTATGGTTCCGTTCTCAAAGGGTAAAAACGGTACCCTATTAATAAGCCTCCGCTGTCCGTCTGTCTGTCTCTTTGTCAGCGTGATGTAACTGATAAACCATAATAACTAGACTCTTGAAATGTGTATTTCTGTTGCCGCTAAAACCAAAAAATACTAAAAACATAAAGAAATTACAAATTAAAAAGCGCTCCCATACAAGAATCGTGTTTTTTTTGGCATTTCTCGCTTGTTTTTGTTTACTTAATGGATTTATCTAAAACTTAATACTCTTTGATCTTATAAGATAGTACGGAACCCATTTTGTGCGAATCAGACTCACACACAGATTTTTTGTCTGGAGATTTGTCCGACCTGTGTGGTTATTCCTCGTTTAGATCGGTTCAACAGGTGGATCAGCTTTCCCGCTACAGGTGTTAACCATCTATATATATACCCAGCTAGATATCGATAATTGAGTAGCCGAAACATGAACGTCCCCAGGAGACATTTCTTGTCTTTAAAATTTGTAATATGAAAAATATCGAAAAAAAATATTTTTAAAATATTCTGGATAACAATGAATTGTGAAACGACTTAAAAGTTGTAAAACAAAAGCTTATTCTTCTTTTAAAAATTAATGTGTAATTCGTTGTTATAAAAAGTTTTTATTCGTTTACTTTTGGCTTTATTGAAATCATAAAAACTGTGGAATTAGTTGCCGCATGCGGTATTTCCGAACAGATACGACCTGCAGACCCTTCATTATAAGAGCGTACTCTTATTTAAAAGGCCGGCAACTCACTTTGTAGCTCCTCTGGTGTTTCAAATGTCCATGGGCGGCATTATTCACTTTCCATGAGGTGATCTGTCAGCTGATCTTATAAAAAAAAAACAATTCCTTTTTTAAACTACACGATACCGATTGAGGGTAATTCGAAAACTGATTTTGTTATTATAGGTTCGAAGTGCCCAAAGAATAAGGCCGTACCTGCCTTTTGTTCGTAACAAAACGTTGGGTTGTTAAATGTATCACCGGTGAATACCAGGTATAAATTAACCGGTATTTAATAACGATAAATAAATAACCACATCACGACACACACATTGACTCAGTCCTGCACTAAGTATCGTAAGAACTTGTATCGCAGGTGCTAAGCAACGATATGGTATATACTAAATAAATAAGAATACAACATCCCAGACCGGTAAGCGAGACAATGCGTCTTGCAAATAACACGAAGTCCCGCCCCCGCCGGGATTCGAACCCGGAACCTCTAGTGTAGCAGTCGGCTGTTTACACCACTGCGCCACCGAGGTCGTCAAACGATAAAATGTATTTTGTTTATGGAAAGCTAACAGATTGACTGCTTCGTTACATAAAATAGTACAGTTTCAATGAATAAATAAAACTCATTCGATACTGAGTTTAAACATTAAACGTATTGCTTTATTTATATTATAATGGTTGTTAAGGCATCGTCAGTCTTTCCATCAGGAGAGCCGATTGCTTATTTGCCCATGATGAATGAGTTGTATGAAAAATGTTCTACATTTAGCAAAGTAACGTTTTTAGTTCGATTGTTGCTAAGCATGCAACGCTTGCCTGATGCTACTTTTGTGCATAAGTTTACCACATAAACTGGGACTTCCTTTTTTAAAACTCAAGTATTTATCTGTACCAGTTTGATACTAATTTATATTTCGAAGTATTTTTCTCAATACCAGCTACGATACTAGTAGTATTTACTATATCCCATCCCTAATTCTTACACATTTTCTTTTAAAACATCCGCGCTTAGGTTGTTTTACTTTTTAATTTAAATAATTGATTATAATTTAATAGTTATGTGATTTATCGAGACTATATTTTTACGTTGGGTGAGTTGATTGTATTTTTTTTTAAATTTAAAATTTGTAATATATTAAGGTTATCTGCTCTTACGCCACGTTGTTTTATGTCTTGATATTTATTGAAAAACTGAGACTCTTCTTTGCGAATTGAAAATATATATATTTATTTTATTGAAGCTGGTATTAATCTTCTTGAAGGTGCCATCAAATTATCGGCAAATTTGAAAAAAAAAATCACTCCGTTCAAGTTTTCGTCCATTGTACTGAAGCACGACAGTTACAGTCATTTTTATTTATTTAATAGCTTTTGTCCGCGACTTCATCCGTGCAGAAGTCGAACCTGGATTTTTAATGACTTGACGTTTATCATTATATTTTGAACAATAAATTCACATGTGTGAATCAGAAGAAATAAGCTAATCTTGATCAATGATCACCTGATTTATTCTTATATGTAAGCTGTATTATTGTAAAGTTACATTAAAATGCGTTGTGTAGTTTTCACGTGAAAGAGTAACAAACATCCGTGCATCCTTAAAAACTTTCGCGTTTATAATATTATATTCAGTAATTGTAGCTAAGGTCTAGGGGTTGTGTATTGGAGCTTTGTTCGCTTAGGGCTGTGGAATTGCAACGCTGGCGTGTCACAAGCTGGCTAGGGCCGTTTGTCCACTGCCTACGACAATGAGTACGACATGAAGGCGCTGATGTATCGTTATGTACATTTTCTATAGCCTCTTGTTCGTTGTACATACGTTATCCGAAGGACGTCATCCAGGCCGGCGGTATTCTTAACAGGTGACTTGCCCGTGGACGCCGTCACTTCAACTTGATCTCGGCAAATAAATCATCTAATTCTCGTTAACTTCGTGCACAAAGACACTGCGTTTAACCGCTTTCCTACTACCTCTTATTTCATCTGATTAAGTTCATTTCGGGTCCTAAGACTGCCTTTGGGGTGTCCGGGCACAGCCTGTGCGACATTTAACTATGAAATTATGCAAATTATTTAATTAATAATCTATTAGTAGGAAGGTCTATCTGTCAAGTTTCTGATCTAATTGTTTTTTTATTTATTTAAGAAATTAAACAGTTCGCTGCGGATGGCACCAGTACCCTGTATTGGCATTTCAGAAAATGCTCAAGTTTTTATTTGGAAATATTTTTGCCCCCCGCCCGTTTTTTTTGTCCAATCGGATATATGCACTTTTATAATCTTAATGAATCTGTTGAATGGGCAGTTTTCATGAGGAAGTGACCTAGTTAACAGAGAAATTCCTATGAATAAGTGTTAATTTGGTCTTGCAGATTAATAAAGTTGTAGTGTATTTTAATAAAAGCTAGGGTAACAAAGTGTGGTACTGCGTAGTAAAGGTATGAGCTGACCTATGTTCACCTTCCCGGGGCCTCGAGTTCCCGGGCACCGGTCGATGCAGCTAGTTGCACTGCAAGGCGCATTTGCTGATTTATTGATTACCATCTGAATGCAAGTGCGAAGGGTACAGCAATAACTCATAAATTGATTGCCACAGCATCCCGGGCTGCATAACCTTCTCGCATCAGCTGCAGTACGGACATAGTGTCCGCTAAAATTTTTAATCTCTAATTAGAATCAGTGACAAAGCGGGCAAATGAAATCTATTTCGTGAGTAATTTGTTTATTCTTGTTTTTATAACAGCACTGCGATACTGCGAATTGTATTTTGATTTTCGATCTTAAATTATAATCGTGTCGCGATTTCTTTGTCCTGTTTGATCATGTGTCATTATCTCTTTAAGAAGATTCAAACGCGTGTTTATTGGCGCAGCTTTTTTTTCAAACTTACGGTTGTTTTAAAAAACTTTTCTTTTGTTTTCGAGGTCAGACCCATTTAACATCCACTTGAATCGGGTTATAATTACTTTGAAGTAAAAAAAAATGTACTAATTGACAAATTGATAAACCTATTGATGTTTCAATATATTGTATTGTTTGTGCAGAGGCGTTGCTTCAAAGCCGGCCGTTGCCGCACATACCGGACCTGCCGGACGGGGAGCCCGCGCCGTCCGCCGCGCCGCCCGCCGCGCCGCCTGCCGCGCAGCCGCTCGATTCCGCGAACAGGTAACACTCCCCCTCCCCCCAGCCGCCCCATCAACTGTCACGAAATCCCGTGTGCGCAGCCCTCCTGTCAAAACCGAACGATGCAAATGGCCGCTAACTTCAGTTGCAAATGGCGGACGATCGGATGAAGCGTTGTTGTACCTTTTGTAGTGTGGGTGTATTGATACAATTTCATGAAGGACAACCGCGCGCGCAATCCTTCTGTCAAAAGTGAACCATGCAAATGGCCGCCAACTACAATTGTATCATTGCAAATGGCGAACGATCGGATGTAGCGTTATTGTACCTGTTATAGTGTGGGTGTATTGATACAATAAATCAATTCAATTTTATCATGAACACCTGCGCGCGCAGACCTTCTGTCAAAAGTGAATCATGCAAATGGCTGCCAACTACAGTTGCAAATGGCGGACGATCTGATGAAGCGTTGTTGTAACTTTTGTAGTGTCGGTGTCTTAATACAATACAAGAATACAATTTTATGAATAACACCTGCGCGCGCAGACCTACTGTCAAAAGTGAAATATGCAAATGGCTACCAACAACAGTGGTATCACTGCAAATGGCGGACGATCGGATGAAGCGTTGTTGTACCTTTTATAGTGTGAGTGTAAAAAGTGGAAAAATAGTGGTAAAATAAAACAATTAAATTTTATAATGAAAACCCGCGCGCGCAGACCTTCTTTCAAAAGTGAACAATGCAAATGGCCGCCAACTACAGTTGTATCATTGCAAATGGTTGAAGATCGGATGAAGCGTTATTGTACCTTTTGTAGTGTGAGTGTATTGATAAAATAAAACAATTAAATTTCATCATGAATACCGGCGCGCGCAGACCTACTGTCACAAGTGGAATATGCAAATGGCCGCCAACTACAGTTGTATCATTGCAAATGGCGGACGATCGGAAGAAGCGTTGTTGTACCTGTTATAGTGTGAGTTTAAACAGTGATAATATAGTGATAAAATAAAACAATTAAATTTTATCATGAAAACCTGCGCGCGCAGACCTACTGTCAAAAGTGATCAATGCAAATGGCCGCCAACTACAGTTGTATCATTGCAAATGGCGGACGATCGGAAGAAGCGTTGTTGTACCTTTTATAGTGTGAGTGTAAACAGTGATAATATAGTGATAAAATAAAACAATTAAATGTTATCATGAAAACCCGCGCGCGCGACCTTCTTTCAAAAGTGAACCATGCAAATGGCCGCCAACTAGAGTTGTTTCATTGCAAATGGCGGACGATCGGATGAAGCGTTGTTGTAGCTTTTGTAGTGTGGGTGTATTGATTCAATATCATGAAGGACATCCGCGCGCGCAGTCACTCTGTGAAAAGTGAACCATGTAAATGGCCGCCAAATACAGTTGTTTCATTGCAAATGGCGGACGATCGGATAAGCCGTGGTTGTACCTTTTGTAGTGTGGGTGTATTGATTCAATTTCATGGAGGACAACTGCGCCAGCAGTCCCTGTGTCAAAAGTGAACCATGCAAATGGCCGCCAACTACAGTTGTATCATTGCAAATGGCGGACGATCGGAAGAAGCGTTGTTGTACCTTTTATAGTGTGAGTGTAAACAGTGATAATATAGTGATAAAATAAAACAATTAAATGTTATCATGAAAACCCGCGCGCGCGACCTTCTTTCAAAAGTGAACCATGCAAATGGCCGCCAACTAGAGTTGTTTCATTGCAAATGGCGGACGATCGGATGAAGCGTTGTTGTAGCTTTTGTAGTGTGGGTGTATTGATTCAATATCATGAAGGACATCCGCGCGCGCAGTCACTCTGTGAAAAGTGAACCATGCAAATGGCCGCCAAATACAGTTGTTTCATTGCAAATGGCGGACGATCGGATGAAGCGTTGTTGTACCTTTTGTAGTGTGGGTGTATTGATTCAATTTCATGGAGGACAACTGCGCGCGCAGTCCCTGTGTCAAAAGTGAACCATGCAAATGGCCGCCAACTACAGTTGTATCATTGCAAATGGCGGACGATCGGATGAAGCGTTGTTGTACCTTTTGTAGTATGAGTGTATTGATAAAATAAAACAATCCAATTTTTATTATGAATACCCGCGCGCGCAGACCTTCTGTCAAAAGTGAAACATGCAAATGTCTGCCAACTACAGTTGCAAATGGTGGACGATCGGATGTAGCGTTGTTGTACCTGTTATAGTGTGGGTGTATTGATACAATAAATCAATTCAATTTTATCATGAACACCTGCGCGGGCAGACCTTCTGTCAAAAGTGAATCATGCAAATGGCTGCCAACTACAGTTGCAAATGGCGGACGATCTGATGAAGCGTTGTTGTACCTTTTGTAGTGTCGGTGTCTTAATACAATACAAGAATACAATTTTATGAATAACACCTGCGCGCGCAGACCTACTGTCAAAAGTGAAATATGCAAATGGCTACCAACAACAGTGGTATCACTGCAAATGGCGGACGATCGGATGAAGCGTTGTTGTACCTTTTATAGTGTGAGTGTAAAAAGTGGAAAAACAGTGGTAAAATAAAACAATTAAATTTTATCATGAAAACCTGCGCGCGCAGACCTACTGTCAAAAGTGATCAATGCAAATGGCCGCCAACTACAGTTGTATCATTGCAAATGGCGGACGATCGGAAGAAGCGTTGTTGTACCTTTTATAGTGTGAGTGTAAACAGTGATAATATAGTGATAAAATAAAACAATTAAATGTTATCATGAAAACCCGCGCGCGCGACCTTCTTTCAAAAGCGAACAATGCAAATGGTCGCCAACAACAGTTGTATCATTGCAAATGGCGGACGATCGGATGAAGCGTTGTTGTAGCTTTTGTAGTGTGGGTGTATTGATTCAATATCATGAAGGACATCCGCGCGCGCAGTCACTCTGTGAAAAGTGAACCATGCAAATGGCCGCCAAATACAGTTGTTTCATTGCAAATGGCGGACGATCGGATGAAGCGTTGTTGTACCTTTTGTAGTGTGGGTGTATTGATTCAATTTCATGGAGGACAACTGCGCGCGCAGTCCCTGTGTCAAAAGTGAACCATGCAAATGGCCGCCAACTACAGTTGTATCATTGCAAATGGCGGACGATCGGAAGAAGCGTTGTTGTTCCTGTTATAGTGTGAGTGTATTGATAAAATAAAACAATTAAATTTTATCATGAAAACCCGCGCGAGCAGACCTCCTGTCAAAAGTGAACAATGCAAATGGCCGCCAACTACAGTTGTATCATTGCAAATGGCGGACGATCGGATGAAGCGTTGTTGTACCTTTTGTAGTATGAGTGTATTGATAAAATAAAACAATCCAATTTTTATTATGAATACCCGCGCGCGCAGACCTTCTGTCAAAAGTGAACCATGCAAATGTCTGCCAACTACAGTTGCAAATGGTGGACGATCGGATGTAGCGTTGTTGTACCTGTTGGAATGTGGGTGTATTGATACAATAAATCAATTCAATTTTTATCATGAACACCCGCTTGCGCAGACCTACTGTCAAAAGCGAACCATGCAAATGCCTGCCAACTACAGTTGCAAATGGTGCACGATCGGATGTAGCGTTGTTGTAGCTGTTGGAATGTGGGTGTATTGATACAATAAATCAATTCAATTTTATCATGAACACCCGCGCGCGCAGACCTACTGTCAAAAGTGATCAATGCAAATGGCCGCCAACTACAGTTGTATCATTGCAAATGGCGGACGATCGGAAGAAGCGTTGTTGTACCTGTTATAGTGTGAGTGTAAACAGTGATAATATAGTGATAAAATAAAACAATTAAATTTGATCATGAAAATCCGCGCGCGCAGACCTTCTTTCAAAAGCGAACAATGCAAATGGTCGCCAACAACAGTTGTATCATTGCAAATGGCGGACGATCGGAAGAAGCGTTGTTGTACCTGTTATTGTGTGAGTGTAAACAGTGATAATATAGTGATAAAATAAAACAATTAAATTTTATCATGAAAACCCGCGCGCGCAGACCTTCTTTCAAAAGTGAACAATGCAAATGGCCGCTAACTACAGTGGTATCATTGCAAATGGCGAACGATCGGATGAAGCGTTGTCGTACCTTTTGTAGTATGAGTGTATTGATACAATAAATCAATTCAATTTCATCATGAACACCAGCGCGCGCAGACCTTGTTTCAAATGTGAACCATGCAAATGGCCGCCAACTAGAGTTGTTTCATTGCAAATGGCGGACGATCGGATGAAGCGTTGTTGTACCTGTTGTAGTGTGGGTGTATTGATACAATACAATTTAATGTTTTCAATATTAACATTAATTTTTTGTTTTGAATTTAAAGACCAAATAATGAATAATTTTGATTGATTAAAATAAAAACAGCTGTGCAATTTATAAAATTAAGTATGCTCTTCGGGACTTTAAATTTTATTTTGAAAATGAATACATTTTTATAACTTATTACTAAACTCACTTGTCTTCCGTCGGATCTCAAACACTTTTTGCCGTCGTAGAAAACTGTTGTAGCGGTGTTTGTTGGCGGCAACCGGAAACAGCGGCGACTTTCGCTGTCGACTAACTGATTTGTATGAAAATATATTGGTGGCTGGTGTCCGAGACAATACACGCGTTTGCGCAACGCCTTAGTAGTATTATTTAGCACAAAGCGGTCTTATAATTATAATAACCACACACATATAAGAGAAAGAAAAAAGATGCAAAAAATTCTCGCCGTATTTTTTCTAAGGGTCAATTGTTGCCAATACTGGCTTCTACATTTCTCTTGTCTGTTTCCAGATGGACATCAAAGGAAAATCTCCTTGCGCACCACGAGGAAGATGACCCCCAGCTATTTGTGGCTCTTTACGATTTCCAGGCTGCTGGCGAGAATCAGCTCAGTCTCAAGAAAGGTACGGCGTTTTCCCTTTCATCAATATTTCCATGCAGGTTGGCTTGTTCTATGGAACAGGTGGGCATTCCAAGCGTTCCTGCCAGTACCTGCTTTCCACAATTCCAAAATTCCACTTTCCTTGGGTTTGGATTGTTTTGAATCCAACCCCAATTTCTCTGTTTCCATTCGGGTTATTGGTAATGATTCCAATAGTTTTTTTTTTATTGTGTCTATCGTGAGTTCATCTACGTCAGACAACAATATTGTATGAGTAATTTTAATTCCAGGCCAATTCTTGTGGAGGCTATTTCCAAAGATTCATACAAATTTGTAACCGCATGAACGTAAAACTCATGGTAGACAAACATTTCCTCGTCAGGTAATATCGACAAGAAAATTATATTCCAAACTTTGTAATTTTTCGGGAAGTTCGATTCGTTCTTTCATTCATATCCATTCAATGTACCTTCGAGACTACTATTGAGTACTGTTCTAACAATGCTGAAGACTGGCGCAGGATATTTTTCTCCGCGACTGTTTTTCCCCCAATATTTCATTGAAAATAACTCTGCAATTGATGCAAGTGCTGTTCAGCTGCTGTTAAAATAATGCCCAATATTAGTCTCAGAAAGTATCGAAGCTCCTCGAGTTAAAAGGAGCGCAAATCATAATATTCATTTCCATTTGGTTGCCGGCGCCTGCGTGTCTTCAACATGCTTGGCGCTCAAGCGCAAGGTGGCGCATTTTAGCGCCAGCACGCGTGAACTTTTTTGGGCCTCGTTGATTATATGTATTTCTCTTATAATAGGGATGATGACTGCTGGTACTGCACCCCGATTGTGATTCTTGGTGTATAAAATTATCTGTTTCCCCGGTGTTTCCTAATCCGCCGGTTTCGCGTTTCTTATGGACGATGTCTCCAACGCGATTTTTCGATTAATTCCAAAATTGCAACCGATATTCCTTCTCGGTTGTAACAGGAATATTCCCTGTGTTTATTTTTAGTCTCATTCAATTAGACTATGAGACCATTGTGGTTTAACTACAAAAAAATGAATTCCATTGACGCTTTAATCACATAATTTTAGTGAGTGGCGTTGACGCTTTCAGCGTAGGGTTTTTCCTCGTCTTTTATTCCATTCGTGTCTCGGGGAAGAGTCTGTAGTTACAATTTACAACCAATATTCCTTCTTGGTTGTAACTTCACCGTCTGCTCCGAGTTGATTGGTCGAGGTCGAAAAAAAACATTCCAAATTTCTTCGCTCTCGCTTAATTTTTTATCCCATTCAATATTTCCATAGCACTGTTACCATGGAAATTTACGACCTTTTATCATGTCAAATTTCGTATTTTGCGCTACGTTTTTAGCTGTTCAAATTCACAATCGATATTCAGTCTCGCTTTAAGGGATAATGGGTCACTAAAATGTGACGGAAATCTCTTATAAATTTTTCCTCTGGGAAGGCCGTACTATAACATGTTTCATGTTATACCGTCGGTTTTTTTTTTCCAGGTGAGCAGGTCCGTATCATGAGCTACAACAAGAGCGGGGAGTGGTGCGAGGCCCACACCCTAGGCGGCGGGGTGGGTTGGGTGCCCAGCAATTACGTAACCCCCGTGAACTCTCTGGAGAAACACTCGTGGTATCACGGCCCGATATCACGCAACGCTGCCGAGTACCTCCTATCATCAGGGATCAATGGGAGCTTCCTCGTGAGTTAATTTTTTCAATTAATTGACAGACCCTGAATAGCGTAACAGCCGGGTAGAAGGAGTGGAGCTTTGTGCTGCATGCAATGTGCCTTGTTTCGCTCTCTGATGTCGTATTTAATATTCTCATCTATGCTGTACATATACGATATGATTAGGAATTACTGATCTACTTGAGTTTTTTTTTTTTGTATCAGGTTCGTGAGTCAGAATCAAGCCCCGGGCAGCGTAGTATTTCACTACGATACGAAGGAAGAGTATACCACTACAGGATTAACGAGGACTCCGATGGAAAGGTAAATTAAGAAAAATAAAAAAAGATTCTGATTCGTGTACTTGTATTATTTATGAATTTGATTATATCCCTTTTGTATATATTTGTCTACGTGTGATCGAAAATCGAATCCGTCCTTTGTAAAATCCCACTCTCTCTGTCCTTTCTAAAATCCACCTCTCTGCCCTTTGTAAAATCCAACTCTCTCTGTCCTTTGTAAAATCCAACTCTCGCTTCCCTGTGCCATCTCTCCGTCCTTTTTAAAATCCATCTCTCCGTCCTTTGTAAAATCCATCTCTCGCTGTCTGTTGTAAAATCCATCTCTCTGTCCTTTGTAATATCCATCTCTCTGTCCTTTGTACAATCCATCTCTCTGTCCTTTGTAATATCCATCTCTCGCTGTCTGTTGTAAAATCCATCTCTCTGTCCTTTGTACAATCCATATCTCCGTCCTTTGTAAAATCCATCTCTCCGTCCTTTGTAAAATCCATCTCTCCGTCTTATGTAAAATCCATCTCTCCGTCCTTTCTAAAATCCACCTCTCTGCCCTTTGTAAAATCCAACTCTCTCTGTCCTTTGTAAAATCTAACTCTCGCTTCCCTGTGCCATCTCTTCGTCCTTTCTAAAATCCATCTCTCTGTCCTTTGTAAAATACATCTCTTTGTCCTTTGTAAAATCCATCTCTCGCTGTCCTTTGTAAAATCCATCTCACCATCCTTTGTAATATCCATCTCTCTGTCCTTTGTACAATCCACCTCTCTGTACTTTGTAATATCCATCTGTCTCTGTCCTTTGTACAATCCATCTCTCCGTCCTTTGTAAAATCCATCTCTCCGTCCTTTGTAAAATCCATCTCTCCGTCTTATGTAAAATCCATCTCTTCGTCCTTTCTAAAATCCATCTCTCCGTCTTTTCTCTAATCCATCTCTCTGTCCTTTGTAAAATCCATCTCTCCGTCCTTTTTAAAATCCATCTCTCCGTCCTTTCTAAAATCCATCTCTCCGTCTTTTCTAAAATCTATCTCCCTGTCCTTTGTAAAATCCATCTCTTAGATTATAAAATCCTCTATTTAAAACCTTCTTGCCTTGAAAACCAAAGATTGCAATCGATTGTAAAAATCCAATCCATCTGATCGTAACTTTAACAAACACACCTTTTTATTTCCAGGTGTACGTGACGTCAGAGTCAAAGTTCGGCACGTTAGCAGAACTGGTCCATCATCACTCCGTTCTCGGAGACGGTCTGATCACCCAACTGCTGTATCCGGCGCCTAAGAGAAACAAGCCGACTGTGTTTCCACTCGCCCCACCGGATCACTGGGAAATCGACCGAACCGACATCGTGATGAAGCACAAACTCGGCGGCGGACAATATGGCGACGTTTACGAAGCCACATGGAAACGGTGCAGCATCACGGTCAGTTGGATCGAAATAAAACAATTCATCATTATTCACTATGGATCTTTAAATGATTTTTTATTTCAATAAAAAAGTTAACACCGGTTCGATAAAAATAGTCCAGGTAGACGCCGTCTAGGAAGAATCTGTCAGATGTTAAATAATGAGAATGGAGAAATGAGAATTTAATTATCTGTTCTTATTAATGAGCGCCAATAAAAAAAATAAAAAAGATAATTGAATCCGAAAAAATCGAGTATAAAATTTCGGAAGTTCAAACAGATCTAATTAATGCTTTTTTGCTTAATCTTGTTTGAGGATAATGTTTTCTTTCGTTTGTAGGTGGCGGTGAAGACTCTAAAAGACGATACGATGGCGCTCAAAGACTTTCTTGAGGAAGCTGCAATAATGAAAGAGATGCGTCACCCGAACCTGGTGCAGCTACTTGGCGTTTGTACTCGGGAGCCGCCTTTCTACATAATAACGGAGTTCATGTCCCGCGGGAACCTGCTGGACTACTTAAGGGCCGGGCCCAGGGACCTACTCGACGCTGTCGTGCTAATGTACATGGCGACGCAGATAGCGTCAGGGATGAGCTACCTCGAGTCCCGCTCCTTCATACACAGGTACGTGATCACGCTGGTAATTAAATTACACTTGATTGAGTTCACTTCTAAGTCACATATGGCAGGTTTTAATCGCGACGAAAATAATGACAATATAGTACATGATACATCTTAAGTCGCATAAACTACATAGACAAGAATACTACACCCAAGACCGGTAAGCGGAACAATGCGTCTAGCTTAGATGACAAAGTTCCGCCGGGGATTAGCTGTAACACCGTTGGGCTACAGGGCTCGGGAATGAGGAAATCGAAGGTTTATTGTTGTTTTCGTTTGTCCAGGGATCTGGCGGCACGGAACTGTCTCGTCGGTGAGAATCACTTGGTGAAGGTAGCAGATTTTGGACTAGCTCGACTCATGAGAGACGACACCTACACGGCGCACGCCGGGGCAAAGTTCCCTATCAAATGGACAGCGCCAGAAGGTAAATAGATTTTTTTTTGTCTTATATAAATTTTTCCTAATCACTCTACTTTGACATGACTGCCTGAAAGGCTTACCAAAAATATGATTAAACTATTTTTGAAATTGTATTTAAAAAAAAACTAAAATTCAAGAAACTAACACACACACACACAAAACACAAGTACCACACATCACAAGGTCGTCAAGTATCTTAGTAAACGTTTTATCTCCGCACGGCAGGTCTGGCGTACAATACTTTCAGTACGAAATCTGACGTTTGGGCGTTTGGTATTCTGCTGTGGGAGCTGGCTACTTACGGCATGTCGCCTTACCCTGGCGTCGACTTGGCTGATGTATACCACATGCTGGAGAAGGTAAGCTCACGTTAAAATACGACCTTAGATGAATGGCATTTTTTTCCGCAGGCGTTACAGAAAATGCAACAGCAACGCTCAATCATCTCACGCTCGAGTTACGTCATTGTAATGTATTTTTATTATCTACTGTCGTTAACGCTTGCGGAAAAATGTTATTTGCCTAAGGGGGCAACAATTGATGCACAGCATGATGAGCAACATGTCGCGAAACATTTCGCGATTGAAATGTTGGCTAATAGATACGGTGCATAACAAAGCGTGCGTCATGTTGTATCGTCGTGCTGTAACTTAGTAAAATTTGAACCAACCCGAACCAAAAAGGTCAATACGAAAAAGAAGACCACATTTCTTATGACCATTTTGTGTTATTGCCATTCATCGTCTTCATGTGTACTTTTTCTATTATTTCCTATTTCTCAATGTGACCATTTTCTATTCTTACCACTATTCGATATGACCATTTCCCGTTTTCCGATTATTTTTTTCTTTAACGTTCTTTAATTCACTTTTAATTTAACAATATTCTATCGAGAAAAAAGTAAGTATCGTATAAATTGATTTTATTTTTACTGCGAAAACTTTTTTTTTTTAATTGTGGATTTATATTTTTTGTGCTTAAAATTGCTGACATGTAATTTTATGATTATTTTTCTTTTAATTAACTTCAATTTATCAATGTTTTTCGTCGGAAGGAAAGTAAGTATCGTATCAATTTGTTTTTTTTTTCTACTGCGAATTTTTTTATTTTCTTATTGTGGAATTATATTTTTTTTTTGCTTTAAATTGCTGACAGATATAATTTTTGTGCTTTTTGCGTCTTGCCCGGCTTTGTGATTTTAGATCAACATCTACACTTTAATATAAATTTAACAAGATGGAATGTTCTAGACGGAATGTCATGAGATACCTGAAAATTTTGACAAAAAATGCGATCCGAAACTGCCATAGTAAGACAAGTGAGTGATAATTTTTTAACTTTTCTACGTTCCAATATTAAATAAATTGTTTTTTTTTTTAATTTGTATCGTGATGTAACTTTTTTTTTTCAGTTTTAATCAATATGGGTATATCGATAAGGCGTCTATTGCATTTATTGGATATCTATAAATCCCTTTTATTCTTAAAAAAAAAGTAAATTCCTGCCGTCGATAAGAAGGGAAATGGAACGAAGAATTAAGTAACTGCTGTAATATAAAATAATAGAGAAGTCAACTTCAAAATTTCTAATTGGAAATGCCCGCGATTTTTTTTTTGTTTTTTGGACGAACAAAGAACCGCCAATTCTTTGGCCACGTATAGGGAAATAATTCCAAGGTTCGGAGGAGGTTGGCAACCATAAATCGTTTGATCAACAGCAACAAGTCGGTTTCTGAATTGAGAATTTGAGATCTGGAAGTCTCAACTTGAAATTTAAGATTTTATACATGTAACATTGATTTGTGTTCCGAATGTCAGATTATCAATTTCTAAACCCGCTCTGAGAACAGATGGAATTTAAAAAAAAAAATATTATTTAAATTTTTACGCTGTAAAATATTTATTGAAAACAAAAAAAAAAAAAAAGTTTGTAATAATTACTGTAAATTTGTAAATTCCATAACAAATATTCCATCAATTCGTTTTTCTAATTGAAATAAAAATTATACAAAATTGAAATTGTTTTATAATTTATTAACATACGTAAATATAAAAACAAATAATTATAAGTTAAAACGTAATTATGGATGCAGTCACAGTCAAGGCCCGTCATCACGATCTCAAATGACGGTTTACGACTGTCATTGAACGCTGTACGTTACAAAGTTTGTTAGCTGTCAACCAATTAAAAGAACGCTTGCCGCGGCAATGCATATCGCCAATACAATATTTCAGCCATTATACATTGTATATAGGGAATGTATATAATGACGTTGAACTCGTGTTACATACTCATAACAAAATATCGGTTCCAAAATATTTTGCATTAAAAGTTTTGCATTTCTCAGTTTCGAACTACGTAATGTAGTTTGTAAACAAAATGGTAATTTGTAAAATCTCACGCACTTGATGCATAAGCTTTGCGTGTTGGCTGTGTGTAGCTTACAACCACATGTAACAGAATAAAACACGAGTTCTGCCATCTACTGGTATTTATGTTTATTTATGCCTATGAAATAAAATAAAAAATCGGATTATTTTTTTTTCGAATCGAAAATTTCGAAGAGGTTTAGAAGACATACGCTTTGTAATGTGTGACTATAGCATACGAAATTGAAGGAATTGCTTTAATAACATGCATTGAATTAAACGGTCGACCACTTTTACTAGCAGTTCATTGTGTCAGTGCAAAGATGCTTCTTGCAAAGTTTACACAGAGGCCGGGTCACCGCGATCCTGGAGAATATTTCAGATGCGGCCAGTTCCTTGCTCAGCTTAGAACACATGGAGTACGATACCGTCTTCTTGGAGAAGTCTTTGGTTGGCACGCAGGTACGAGCGCGCACCGGCCCTATTTCTTGGCCGGTCTCAACTGAAACAATAGATTCACGTTACTAAGATATAATCAACATGCGGCAAGTACGATATGGTATATCCGACACTGATAGGAAGATTTCGTATAAGGTATTTTGACTCGCCCCTGCTTCGGTCCGCTATCCCACCATTTTAAACGATATGTAATATCGATTCCAAATTTTTTATTCTTGTTTTCAGGAGCATAAATTTTCCATTGAAATCTGAAAGTTTAATAGTGTTTTTTGGTTGAACCTAAAAATGATTCTTATTTGTTTCCATTCGAAGTTTTGCCTTTCGATGGTTTTTAGAAGTGTAAAAAAAAACTGTGAACGTTTCTATCACTTTTAAAACATAATGCAGTGATAGTGCAAAAGTTTACTTTAAATTAATTTTTTAATGAAAACGTGTAGTGTTTGTGTTTAATAATAATAATAATAATCTTTATTTTACTTAAAAACATTTAACATGAAATATTTTACCGTGGACCCTGCACTAGGCGAGCCTGTATCGCAGGCGTCCAATTTAATACCAAAAGAAACAAATCTTACAAATCTTAGTTTGGCTTTCAATGATAATGATTTGTGCTCATAAAAAATGTGACGGTTTTTAATAAACTTTAAAAAAATAATACAGTGAAAGTGCAAAAGTTTAGTGTGAGGTAATTTTTTCAATGAAAATGTGTAATGTTTGTGTTTGAACGTACAAAATTTTTGTTTGGTGTTTGTTTCCGGTGTTAAAAAGTGTTACTATTCCTTTCGATGATTATGATTTTTGTGTGAAAAAACAGTGTGAAAGTTTTTATAAATGTCTGTTTGCTTTTAAAATATAATCGAGTGATTTACTAAAAGTTAATTTTCATATTTAAGGTTTGTGTTTGAACGTACAACATTTTAGTTTGGTGTTTGTTTCCATTGTTAAAAAGTGTTACTTTGTCTTACGGTGGTGATGATTCGTGCGCGATTAAAGTGTAAACACATCAACCGGTTCATTAACTTTTTGATAGTTCAAAAATATAATCCAGTGATAGTGCAAAACTTTAGTGTAAGATAATGTAAATAAAAATGCGCAGTGTTGTCAGTAACGCAGTTTAGTTTAGTATTACAAAGTGTTTCTTCACCTTGTACTGGTTTATGGTCGTTTGTGAAAAGAATTAATTATGTAATGTCTTGAAATAAGATAATTTGTTGATTATATATCTGCTGCCTATTTACAGCAAGTACGATATGGTATATCCGAAACAGATAAGAATATTTTTTGGTTAAATACCACCCTTAAGGTATATTGACACGCCCCTGCTTCGCTCGACTATCACAAGTCACTTTATTTGTTGTTGTTTTCGGTAGCATAAATTTTCAAAAACAAAATTTTGAATGTTAATTTGGTAATTGTTTACAGTGGTAGAGTGCTACTATGCCAATACGATGGTTGCGGTTCATGTGTGAACATTTCAATACTGTGTGTTGCTTTTAAAATAGAATCTGGTGATGGTGCAAAAGTTTTGTGTAAATTAATTTGAATAAAAATACGTAGTGATCGTGTCTGAACATGGAAATTTTAGTTTGATATTTGTTTCCAGTGTTGAAAAGTGCTACTGTGCCATTCGATGGTTGTGGTTCGTGTGCATAAATAGTGCGAACATGTGAAGAATCAAGTGATAGTGCAAAAGTTTAGTGTTAGTTATTTTAAATAATAAAGTGTAGTGTTTTTGTTTGAAAATAATTATGAAGTTTAGTTTAGTGTTAAAAATTGCTGTTTTACCTTGTATTGGTTTATGGACGTGTGTGTGTAATTAATATGTGTGTTATTGGTTATTTATTTAAAGTGTAATGATTTAATAAGTGAAATCTTTTTGACTTTTGAAATTCAACTTCTCTTACAGTGTTACCAGTCTGTTATAGTTGGTGTAGTATTACTGGTTTGATAAAATAAATCTTTATTTGTTTCAAAAATCCTCAGTGCCATTCAATACTTTATAACCAGATGGTGATAGTCGATTCGATGTTCAATTGTCCACAATCTCCTGTGGGAGTGTAGTCTCTGGCATGACGAACGATCAATCATGTTAAATTCGATTCAAGTCTCCGCGTGTGTTCCTATTTTTTACCTAGATCTTGTGAAAACGAAGGGAAACTTCCGTGCCTTTAAAATTTTTTGTCACCAATATTACTGGTGTAAGATTTTGGTTGGTATTTAATTTATCCCCTGTTAGTTAGTGGCTTACCGTGGTGTTTTGACGGTCAGGCGTCTTCTGACCGTAGATCCCTTTAGCTTTTGGCCTCTGGGCCGTTTCCATTGCTGTCTCCGCTTTGCTGGGAGGTAAGTCAGAAACTGCTTTCTTACAACCTTCTATTTCTTCTGATTAAGTTCTTTGCGGGTCCCAAGACAGCCGGTAGGGTCGTCCGGGCACAGCCTGTGCGTCATTGCACAGCTGCATTATTCGATCAAAGGACGCCACTGTTGATCCTGGTGAACAGGAGTTGCAGTGGTGGGACAGAGTGGTGGGTGTGCCCCGAAAAATTCGATTCGATGTGTCTTTGATGTATATTCTTAAATTTGTATTATATACCATATCGTTGCCTATTACCTGCGACACAAGATTATATCTTAGTGCAGGGCCGAGTTATTCTTATTATTACTGTTAATATTTATGCTAGCGAGGTGTGCTTTTGAACTAACGTGGGTGTTTGTGCGTAATAATAATAATGTGATTATTTAACGATTGTGTGATGTTGAATTTGATGAGTGTGATGTATTTATTCGTATTGTGTTTTGTGTGTTAAATTGGTTTCAGTGTTTAATAGTGATGATCGGTCTATTCTGTGTGATATTTATGTGTGATATTGTTTTATGAGATAAGGATTACGTGTTATACCTAGTTTAGCAGACTCGGAGGTGATGACAACGCAAAGGAAGTCCATGCCTGGGATGTAGCAGTCGATGAACGGGATCTAAAGTTAAATGTAAAACACGTTTTGTAATAAACTTATTCATCAATAAATCTACAAAGTTTTATTTGTTTAAGGTTACGTTTGAAGAAACGAATTAAGCCTTCATGTTGGAAACTCTTCATAGTTTCTTTTCAGAATAAATGTTCTGTTGTAATGTTCGATTGTGAAGGAAATCGTTGATGTTTTTATTTTTTTTCTTTTTTTTTCTTCAGAGACAATGAAATTATAAGATAGATTTCTTTTTTTTTTTTTCGCGTGGCTAAGTAGTTTGTCCATTATCTACTACTACTATTTATGCCACTTTTTTTTTACATTTCCTTGCTTTTTGCTTCCATTAAATATGAAACTGGAGGGATTCTTGATATTGCATCAGCCTTTAACTATTAATTTAACTACGTTACCCTGTTAGTAAGAAAGGAACTCACAGTGATGTTCGCGTAATCCGGGTGGTCGGGGTCCCAGCAACCGGGGTGGTCGAATGACAGACAGTTGTAGCACTGTATGCCTTTAGTGGTCGGTGAGACGAACTTCTTTGGAATCTTTGGTTTCTTGTGCTTGCCTGGTTAAATAACAGCTTTTATTATAGGAGACACTCGAAGCTCAAATTATGCTCATGCAAAATGTTATTTTATTGTAACAATTTCAGTAAACACTAGTGGTGATCTAACGTAAGAACGGTGTATGAATTCCGATTTAAATAATATTTTAGGGGGTGGTCGAAAACGGACGTCTCACTATGAATTTAGCGGTCGGTGAGGCGAAATGTTTAGGAATCTTTGGCTTCTCTGAAACGCTTGCCCTGCCACCAAGAACTTATTAATACAATAATTATCATGTTTTTTTTATTTTATTACGTTATAGCTTTTAATCGCGAGTTCGTGAAACCTAAACAGGTTTCGGGAACATTTCGAAATATTTAAGGCATTTTTTATTATGGTATTATAATGAATTAAAAAAAAAACAACTCTTCTTAGTTAGAAATTAAAGGTGTTTATGACATACATGCTCGTTGAATTCTTGTTCTATGTTGAAAAATGTCGACTTAATCCATCCTAAAAGTTGGTTCTAAATATGTAAAAAAATTCAGTAATCCCACAACTTACATCTTACAGCTATCCCGAATGACAAATGAAAGGGAATACATTCCAAAAAAAAAAAACTTTAAAATATTATTCTCTTAAATTCTCCTTTTTATTTTGATATACATTTGAATGTTTTTATTTGTTTATAATTAATTAGAACAGACTTACGCGAATTTGACTTACGCGGTTATTGTTCAGTCCCACCTATCGCATATTTCGAACAGTGATTTGATTCGTTTAAATTATTTCTAAACAATAAAAAAATTGATCGATTTTTTTTTCAAACATTGAAAAATAACATTTAAACGTGTTTAAAAAAAACGGCAGGAACGATAAAAAGTGCGATAACAACGTAATACTCCTTTGGATAATGTAAGTTACTTGCATGGGTGTTGTATTCATTTATTTAATGTCTCATTCATATGAATTAAAAACCTGTCGCTGTGCTCGAAGCAGAGGGCGTACTAGCACATGCATTATGTGAAATGGACGAAAAATGCGTCAGTTTTTTGTAAGTAATCCATATAGGATATAAAGTACACCGGACGGAAGTCAGGTGTTCACGTTCAAAATGCCATTTTATTGTAGCAATTACAATTCACGCCGGTGCTGCTCTCTGAGTCGAGAACGTCACAAAATATTAATGAAATTTCACTAATTCTTGCATAGATGTCAGTTCCACTGCGATTCACAGGTCGAAACGTGCGTTCTACATCGAGTTAAGCGAACGAATATACGCTGAAGCGACCGCTTAGACTTCATCATCATCATATCATTATCATTACATCTTATGTCGGAATCTATTTTTTTTTTAACATTACAAAATAAAGTTCAATTAGAGTACTATTTTTGAGGTCATTGTAATTTTTTTTTTCAATTGTAATTTTTTTAATTTAAAAAATATGTTTTTTTTTTTTTTAATCAGGTTCTATTATTATTGTAATTACCGATTACGGTGATAGCTGCGATTAGGATGTACAGGGCGGTGTACTTTTGAAACTGCATGTTTTCACTCGTTCTATTGCAACTGCAACTCACACAACCGCTGCCCAATCACTGACTGACTGTAAATTCAACTTTCACACCGCTATATAAGTACAATATAACGTCCCGCATGTTTACAATAGCTTATACAGCGCGCTCATTGCCTATATCGATTTAAAATTACAACCCCCGGTTGAAGATTTAATGGAAATTGTCGGTGAATTATGAAAAAGAATGTATTAAAAAAAAAATGTACGTACTCCCCAAAATACTATCATTTTAATTTTTGAGACAGTTTTATTTATCACATGATAACTAAGCAATCTTTATGAGTTTATTTGATTAATTCCAAAAGTAATTTAATTAACTCTATTAGTAAATTATGAAGTAAGAAAAATAGAGATGCATAGAAAAATGATTTTGTATCGTGATCCATTTTGTTTATCGTCTATTCAATACCGAGCAGGTTTTAATCGGTTTAACGGTCAATCAGTGGTCAGGGCTTAGTTTTTTAGTCTTTAAATAAGCAAAAAGCTTTAGTGATAAGGTGACCGTTTAATGATTTCATTACTCTATTCGCTAGTTTTTACTTCGGTGAGAGCGACAACTGATAAATTTGAAAATAAAAGAACTCAAACCGTGATCCCTAGATAGGGTGTTGGAGGAGATGGTACACAGCGCTTTCACAATGAATGGGTGCGAATCTGAGGCCACTATATGGGCACAATATCTAATTCTGTTATTGTTCCCCATGTCATTTGGCACCATATAGCTTCCATATACCTACGGCAGCTCGAGACTGAACATTCGCTATAAGCTCAGCTACCACGTCCTTCAACGAGAATTGAAAGAAAAAGAACAAACTGTAGCTTCGTCCTCACTTCCCATATCATTCCATAATCGATGTCGAACAGAAATCAACTTGTGGACAGCAAAACATGAAACCTCAACGCTCGCTTCAGTAGGTCCGATGGATAATATATATTAATTTTCCTCCCACCTTCTAAAAGTGAGCCGTTGGGTTTACTCTTTCGTCATTCGAGACGACGTATCCATTGCTGAACATGCATCCATAGCCCAGGAACAGAATCTTTGATGATGAAAATTGATATAGATAAATGCTGTTTGGAACATTATCTGTGTAGTCATTATAAATTGTGTGCGGATCAGCTCGACGCGAGGTCAGAGCTATTTTTACTTTGTATCAAAATTTACTCTTTCACGATGGAATTCATGTCAATGGGAATGTGTATGTGTTTTTGTTACTTTATTCGTAAATGTATGGTTCGGCGAAAAGCTTGAAAAAATTTTGCTCATAGGATTTATAGCATTTCGAATAGGGGATAGGGTAAACTTTATTTGAATGTTATAAAATAATAATTCTACCTAACTTATTTTTGATAAGTGTTTAAGGTAAAAGTTATTTTAAATAATATTGTTAGTAAAAATAGGATTTTTTATATTATTAGAGATTTTAATCCAAATGAAATATAAGGAATGATACAATACTCTCCCTATATACACTGTATAAACAGTAATTATATTTATATTCATTAAAATACATTGTTGTTAGTTGATAGTATTTGTTTACTGAAATCGGGAGTGGTAAAGTATTTGTACACAAGTTTATTGTAAATATTATAATAAATAAAGGAGAAAACAAATCTTTGAGTTATGTACTGAATATAAACAAGTGAATAGTTATCGACTTTGCAAATTGCTTACAATAAGACACGAATATACATAAAAATTGGTAATGTACACAATAGGTCTGTTAGTAATAATAATAAGAGTGTATATAAAAGTGGTGTTAGGCTATTTTTGTGTATTAAGGATTATGTACATGTTTTGAAAATTGTCAATTCATTTTCAATTCTAAAAATGTTGAGTCCGGCAGGACTATTTAAACTGTTTCCGAAATCTCGGAAGCGGGAATATTTCGATCAACTATTCGATCCGAATGTTACAGACTGAATTCACATCTCTCGTTTAGGATTCGACTCGGAAAGCATCTAAAAAAAACGCACCCTTCTTCCAAATGTTCACAAAAAAAAAACAAGTTTTCAAACACGTGCTATAAACAATTGAAATTATCTTTTACGTTAAAAAAAAGACTTTATTTGTCATAATTATCACTTTTCAAGATCTCGCCAGCATCAGAGCTCTCGGAAAGTTTCCGATGCGAACTGTCACATTTCCGAAAACAAATGGTAAATTTATCCGAACGGTGAATGTGAAGCTTCCCCTTCGAGAAGTCATCGAATCCGAAACGAATGTGAATAGCCCTACAGAAATTGTACTTTAAATGGTCCACATGGTCGTGACCATTTTTAATACATTTTCTATGGGCAGTCGTATATGGGTGACACTTTTGTCCCCTGAAGCTCAAACAGTATGAATCCCGATGGTGCTATTAGTTCAAGTAAGTTTTTAGTCACAAAACGATTCGATTTACGTTTATAATTAGTAATTGTACATATATTTTATCGTACAATTGTTCGTTTAAAACGTAAACATGATCGAAGCGTTTTTGTGACGAAGAACTCACACTCAAAGGCTTTAAAAGTCATATTTGTAGGTTTTGTATTTTTGTCTCATTTTGTGTACCCATGTCCAATCTGAAAGTCCATTTTAAAATTTAAGGAATTTTTCGGTTAATTACTTTCTTTAAAGATTAACTTTTAAATACAAGCTTTACTTCTATTTTAAAGAACTTATTATTATTAGCCGGGTGCAAAGTAGATAGGGTCGGGGGGAGGGGGGCGCGTAATGTAATCGATTGCAGCGCTCGTAGCTGCCAAAACTAGAAATACTGAGAAGTTATGCACGCATTGTCTGTCACACAAGTAACGTTAATGCAATGGGTGTTGTAACATAATTTTTAATTTAAATATCATTTGGTCTGAATTATCACACAAATGTCAGAGCCCACAAAAATGGAACCGCTTTCTTACAACCTCCTATTTCTTCTGATTAAGTTCTTTGCGGGTCCCAAGACAGCTGTTAGGGTGTCCGGGCACAGCCTGTGCGTCATTGCACAGCTGCATTATTCGTTGATTGTTCGATCAATGGACGCCACTGTTGATCCTGGTAAACAGGAGTTGCAGTGGTGGGACAGAGTGGCGTGTGTGCCCCGAGCCCACAAAAATACGATTTTGTTGGTAAAGCAACATGTTACTTTATACCGAAAAATAAATCATTGAATTTTAAGCAATGTTACGGGTCACAATCTTACAACAGTTTACAATGTCGTGGGATTGATTAAATTACAAATATATATATACCACACGGTATTTAATTTTAATTTTACGACGACTAACACAAACTTTGGCATCATAATTTTGGTTAACATTTAAATTAAAAAAAAGTATTCCTTATTCCGGACTAAAGACGGCAATACTACTCGGAAACTAATCAACACGATATCAATTCGAGTCATGAGGTACGAACGAATGAACGAAATTTTTATCGCAATGTATATTTTTCAACACCTTATGGTATCGTATCGCCTTGGTTTAATAGCAAGGCGAGGCGTTAACGTTTTGTTCCCGATTTGATGGTGTACAGCGAGCCGTATAATATATAGCGCGGTGGTGTAAGATATAGCATACAGTGGAAAAAGCGCTTCACACTTTCCAACTATATATAGATACAAACCTATTGTCTATGAACCGCAATTCCCGCTATACGCTATCTTACGATACCGCGCTATATATTATAAGCGCCGTCTGTGAACCCCTTTAAAGGAAGCGATTTTGTATAAATACTATCTTCGGGTAACTTTGATAGAAGTCGGTTTAAAAAAATAATTCTTAAGAAGACTACCTTCGAAATTTTTCGTCTGATATTTAAAAAAAACATTATTTAGAGTGGACTTTCAGTGCAAGCATTGGACATGGAGTTCAAATTGTTTATCTCAAATTCGAGTTGGGGATAATTTATATTACAAAGGGCCGTGTCCGGGGCGTGCACGAAGATTTAGAACGTTTCATACATTTTGTATTAAGCAAAAATCGGAAAACGGCAATAGGGAATATGCATGACTTTTTTTTATTTATTTATGATAATTCGATAGCACATATAAACACAAATGCGTTACAATTACTTAAATATCTGACTTATTAACTAAGTTATAAAGCTTCAAAGTCGTTGGTTAGAAAGAGAGATCCGATATGTACAATGACGTCAAAGTACACAGGCGCCATACAATTAATTATAAAAGGTTGTTCTGTTTAGGGAGATAGATAAATTTACTTTTAAAGGTTATGTCTCCCTGGTTTATTGTTCAATTTTAATTTTTTTTTCACTGTAAATATACAATTTCCACATAATTTACGATAAATTTATTAAATAATTAAATTAAATTCATGCTTATTTCCTATTGGAACATCAGGCCACGTCTGGACCGGGCGAGACATGTTGCGTGCATTTTGTGTTAAACTTTTCATTCAGTGCACGCACGCCCCAGACACGGCCCGTTGTAATACAAATTATCCCTTAAGGGTACAAGTCGTGGGCAAAAGCTATTCGAGTCTACGTTAGGTGAGGTTATCCATGTTTATATATTTTGACTTATTTTCTTTTTGATTTGAGATGAGTTAAATTAAAGTTAATTACCTGGTTGCTAACCAAAACCAAAGCCTTGAACTAGATTGGTTACACTTAACGGTAAACTGTATTATTTTTGCTTTTTTTTTTGTCAACAGTTAGTTAATCTTTTTTTCCATACATACATACATCTTTTTATTTGATTAATTTATTTTAAACAAGTCATGGAAAATATCATAATTCAATGATATTTTCCATATGATTTTTATCTTTGTTCTACTTTGTTAAAGTTGATTTAATTTTTTTAAACTTCATAGAGAGAATTTATTTCTAATTTTTAAACTGAAACGTCGTTTATTTTTAATATTAGAACAATATATATCTACTTTATTAAACTTGATAATTAAGTCTATATTTATACATTTTTAATAAAAATGATAATATATTGAATAAAAAAACGTGGCATTGTTTATTTGTTTAATTTTAAAGTCGAATAACTATTAGAGGAGTAAACTTTAAAAAAAAGCATACGATACATTTAATTTTAATTTAATTTAATTTATTTATTTAATAAATCCACAGGACACACAGAAAATCACTTATAATTAAAAGCCCAAGGTACATATGTGTGTCCCAATTAAAATTTACAATATTATTAGGTAAATAGTTGAATAAAAATTAATTTTTAAATATTAAAGAAAATAAATATATCACAATTGTAGGAAAACAAATAAAATTTAAATCTTATTGGCATTCATATTTATTTTGAGTGTAAAATTTCCTTCTAAAATATCTATCGCTCATACAGATATGAAAAATAATTAGTTACAATTTCCCCCCCCCCCCCTTTTTACGACCTTACAATATTAATTTTAACAACTCCCGTTTTCACATGCCTTTTTTTCCATGACTTGGAAGGTATTTAAATTTAAAAAATCGTTGAAAAACAATGCGTCTTGCAAATAACACAGCCAGCCGTTACATCAATATACCCCTGCCGTATATATTGTACACGTTTTCTCATACATTTGAATAATTAAATGACTCATTGAGAAAATCACAATGATTTTATAAGCATGAGTTTTTCTTTGTTTCCGTAATTAGTTCGTTCCGTAAACTGTTATGATTCGCTTTTTCCCGGGCCGTATTATGTTTATGTGAAGTAAAGAAATTGATACTTTGACACTCGGTATTTTATACAATGCAGATATCAAGAGTTACTTTTGCGATGTTTTTTTTTTTTTTATCGATGAGGTTAATAATTTTCAACAATGCCGATTTCATTCGTTAATTATTATTGGTGTTTAATTAAGGAATTGCTGGTGTTTTCATATTAAAAAATGTGTTGTAGCTTTTGTGGAAAAGTTTGCCGAGATTTTTTTTTTTATTAGTTAAGTTAGATCGTTCATCTCCTCTATATATATATATATAAATGTCACAGTAGATGTCGTACTTGTAAAGTAAGCTTAGGTAATTAGATATGAATGTTGCCGACTTTTGTAAAAAAAAAATCCGATTGTCAATTTATATGCGAATCGGTTTTGTCCACGCTTGTCATACGAAAAAAAAAGAAGTAAAAACGAAAAAAAAAAAGTTTGGTTGTTTGGTTTTCACTTCACCCATTAGACATAAGTATAATTTCATCCCTTTCAACGTGAAGCAATGACAGGCAAGGTAAGTGATTTTGGCCGAAACCGTACTTACTGTGAAAACCCATTACGGGCGTTCAATAATATCTTACAATAGAAGC
The DNA here is from genome assembly GCA_949316135.1 of Choreutis nemorana. Lineage (NCBI taxonomy): Eukaryota > Metazoa > Arthropoda > Insecta > Lepidoptera > Choreutidae > Choreutis > Choreutis nemorana. The sequence continues at coordinate 1,395,300 of OX438595.1, forward strand.
ATTAAATTATCCAATATTTCTATATTTAAATACCTACTAATGATGTAATTTTTTTTTTACTATATAACAATCGAGGCCGAAACTGTTTATGGAACACAATTTCTTCTTTCTTGATGATATTGACTGTCATCAAATTCAATGGTAGTGTATTTTTGATTTAAAACTTTGATCAAAAGTGAAAGAATGGCTGTAATTTTCAATAAAATTTCTATTACTAAAAAGGAAAATAAATTTTTCACATTATCAGGGCACAATAAGAGATCTGTTTAAAAATTATTTGGCAATAACTTGAGAAACAATGTAGATTTTATTTTTGTATTTTGATTATGGGATTAAATTTAACGATAAAAAAAAATCAATTAAATCGAATTGTCATGTCTTTTGCAATTTATTATTTAAAAAAAATGTTGGTTATCTAAGAGGTATATTTTTATTGTATAGATTTATTTAAATAATTAAAAAATTGTAGGTAAGCGAGAGTACCCGTTTTTTAATATTAATAAATCTCATTAGAATTTAACATCACGATCAGTGAGCCGAGTAGACAGACCTTTATATTATAATTAGGTTCTTATATAAAAAAAGAACAAGAGCTATTTTACATTATTTTATAGGCTAATAATAAGGTTTTCTTATTCTAATTGAAATTATGAATATTTTCTTTTTCTAATCTATATAAACACACACAAAAAAAAAAAACAAATCAGCGCCTAACAAACCGAACCTCAAAATTCACACACATACATATCTATATACACAATTCTACATACAAATATCCATACTATAATATAGTTTACATACACCGACACAAACGGACATTTCCATACATTCCATACAAAGTAATAAAAAATTAAATTTTCCGGTACTTGTGTAAGTTTCAAAATTACGAATGTTCCTTTAATTTTTTTTTTTAATAACTTTCTGATATGCTTTTACAAAAATAAATATTTAAAAAATATTAACAATATTCGTAGATTATATAGTTATCGAAACTTTAATATTATTAACTCTATATACATCTATCTTATTCCTCTTTATATAAAAGTCAAAATCAAAATGTTATTATTCGAATAGACTTAACCCCTTTTTTTTACTACCATCGGAATGCTATTTCTACGGGGAAGAATCCGGCGAGAAACCTCCGTAGTTGCTTTTTTCAATATTTAATTACAATATTTTCTACTACAAATTACAATTTTTCAACATAATAATTCTAGCTACACTCCAACTGTCAATAAGATAAACCTGTGCAGCTAATTAAATAACCTCCATATAAATATCTTACTCTTACTATTAGTTTCGAGTTTTTCTCTTAAACTAATCTTTTCAGCATTAAATAATGTTAAACTATAACGAAGGCGACGACGAGGACGTGGTAGCTCAGTTTGTTACGTGCCTTGGTTAACAGAACGACCCGATCCGACAGGTCGAGGGTTCGAGTCTCAGATTGCTGTAAGTTGTAGCTTCCATGTTCAATGTGCCCGGATAGTGGCGACAGATTCGCAACCTGTCCCACTGGGACCTCAACATAAATGCGAAATGCGTTGAGTAACACCCCTACCGCTCTCGAGGGATTAATTATGGCGTGAGTTTATGTCTTAACAAATTAAGAGAAAATTGCTACCGATTCCTTCGAGCAACGAACATTCTAGAGCACTCTGATTAAAGAGCAAAAAATTGCTTCCGATTCAACATTTTAGGGTACTCTGGTAAGTAGTAGTAGATTTTGGAAAAATAGTAAAAGAAACAAATAAGAAAAAAAAAATCGATTACTGTATCCCTATTGAGTTGCATTTGGAATGCAGTCGAATATAGTGTCAGCTATTTAGGTCGACTTGAAGGAGAAAAGTTGACATCACTTTAATAAGTTCGGGATACACTGCTGTAAGTAAAAGACTTCTATACCTGTAACAATAAAGCATTGGCATGAATTTTAAATTGAATTAATTGAAAAAATACACATAATTTTGATATTCTTTGTTGTAGTACAGAAAGAAAGAGATGGATAGGCAGACAATGAAACAGAAGCACAGGGACACACACATGTAGATAATTACAGACAGAAAGACACACATTCACACCGTTAAACACGCAGATACATACACATACTTATGTACGCTCAGAGACTGAACACACAGTCAGTTACACACACACAGATACATACAAACAAAAATAGATATTGTACATAAACAAATACATTTACACGAATTACCGGCGTATGATGATACCGAAAAATTGGTCATTTTTCACAATCTCAGCTGTATGACAAATGATTGTAATAAGATTTTTTTTCTCCTTTTCTAATTACTGAAGTTTATATTACAACTTCAAAGATAATGTAATTAAACAGTTATGTTAATAGACATGATTTGCGTAAAGCTGTTGCCTTGGTGAATTGACAGTGACGTTACCAAAAAACAACCCATTTTTATTATTGAATACTTTCAGGATTTCGTAACATATCACCTTTTTCGAGGTGTGCCCTATGCAATTTCGCATAAATAATACCCTTATATAATAATTTGTAAATTTATAAATACTGAAAAGTTTACAATGTACTGTTTAAAATAATGGATCATATTAAAAAATATTCAAAATGCAGACCTACGACCATCCTGCATCACTGTCGACTTGAAGCATTTTTCGCCATGAACGTAATGTATTCATAAACTATTTAAACAAAATCGGTGCACACCCGCCACTCTGTCCCTCCACTGCAACTCCTGTTCACCAGGATTAACAGTGGCGTCTTTTGATCAACGAATAATGCAGCTGTGCAATGACGCACAGGCTGTGCCCGGACACCCTACCGGCTGTCTTGGGACCCGCAAAGAACTTAATCAGAAGGAATAGGAGGTAGTAATAAAGCGGTTTCAGACATCCTTCCCAGCAAAGCGGAGACAGCAATGGATACGGCCCAGAGGCCAAAAGCTAAAGGGATCTACGGTCAGGAGACGCATGACCGTCAAAACACCACGGCAAGCCACTAACTAACAGGGGATAAATTAATTACTTTCCTTACACCAGTAATATTGGTGTCAAAACTTTTTAAAGGCACGGAAATTCCAAAATTTCTTCGTTTTACAAGATCTAGGTAATCAATAGGACCGCACGCGGAGACTTGAATCGAATTTAACATTATTGATCGTTCGTTATGCCAGAGACTACAGTCCCAAAAGATTTGATGGGCGGTTTGTATAAATTCTTGATCCGACGTAGAACATTCGCAAAAAGAGTTGAGGGCAGCAGGTTAAATGAATAAAGTTTGCCCTTAAAGTTATCATCATAAACAAAATTATCGTTGGATTCTTTAAACTATTGATTGTAATAAAGCGTGTATAGCTTGGTAAATTCGTGTATGTTGTTATAGAAGTACCGCATGGAATGTCCGCCTGGCTGCCCAGCGGCTGTGTACGAGCTGATGCGGGGCTGTTGGCAGTGGAACCCGGCAGACCGGCCGACATTCCGGGAGATACACCACGCGCTCGAGCACATGTTCCAAGACAACTCCATCACTGAAGGTAGGTTGTCGCGCCGGTGTAACGATTACAATGATTATATGCCATCATCAAATGATGATGGCACCGATGGACTTCAAAATATCCTGCATCAAGTTTAGATGGTAACATTGACTTTGACATTAACTGACGTTGTTCTAAATTTATCCATATTAAAAAAAAAAACTAATTTTAAAGCGGACAAGGTTTTTTTATTATAAATTATTATAGTAACAAAAATATCGATAAATCAATTGAATTGAATACAATAAACTCCTATACATCAGTTACAGATGTTCACAACATTTTCGGTTACGTCATCTGTTTAAAAAAATAAGGTATCCAATAGCAGAATTGTTTTTTTTTTTAAATAGTAACCAACAGTTTACCATCCCATCATATCTTTTTGCATTCGACAGAGGTCGAGAAGCAGTTGCAGGAAGGCAGCTGCGGTGGCACACCCCAGATGTCGGTGAAGAAGGCGGGGGGGTCTGGGAGCGCGGTGCAGATGCGCAGGCCAACCAACAGGAGGGGCAAACAGGCCCCGACGCCCCCAAAAAGGACCAGGTAACATACAAAATACATACTACGCACTAAAATCTGAATTCCAATACTTGCATGGAACCCATTTAAAACGAGATTGTATTTTGGAACCTGTATTGAGATTAAATTCGATTCCCGGATTCAAAGTTATTAAAATACATGTAGAGACCAACTGGTCTCTGATTAAAATATACTTATAGGGCAGAATCTGGATGTGGGCTATAGAGTATATATCATGTCATGATATCCATAAAATATACCCACTTTATTTATGTTTAATAAACAGCCCTATATATTTTTATAGTTATCGTGATACTTATTTCTAATAATAGTATTAATTTCCTATTACAATACTATATCCTGTAAATTGTAACGTGACTTAAAGATTTTTTTTTTCTACATAATTTATTCCTGTGATTTAAAGTTTTTTTTTTTTTTTTTTTTTTTAATTAAAAAACTGAAGTAACAAGATGCATTTTTTACTATCTTGTTTTCGTTCATGGGTAACCTGTTTATGTGTTTCCCATTTGATAGGCATTTCGAAAATTTGGTTCAGATTAAAAAAAAATAAAAACTATATAAATTAATAAGATAACATTTATTTTTTATACGTTTAATAATTTTAACAACAGCTCTTTTACATTCAATTGTTAATATAGTTAGAAAAAATGTCTGAAGTTTACCACCGATTCGGAATGCTGATTTATGGAATTTATTTATTTATTGTTAATGTTGTAAATTTGTCCGTTTGTCCGTCAGCTTGTTGTCGTCGTTCCGCGAGTCCCAGTACGCGGCGGAGGACCCCCCCGCCTCGGACGATGCGCATGCGACCCTTAACGGTAACCACACACATACAGATATATACCACCCATACAAATAACACAGTCATACAAATACAAACACTCCATCGATCTTTTGTTTTATTGATACACAATCAAGTGACAGAAAATGGTTTGACAAGTGCAATCTTATTTTTTTTTTTGTAAAAAGATCGATTTACACCTTTCTGTCCTGTTCTTAATGTAGAATTTGCTTTAATGTGTATTTTTTTTCTGACAGAACTATCCTGTCTCTGTGTCTCCCTTTAAAATTGATGTCATTTTTAATGTTGAGTTTTATACGGGATTGTGTATCTATGAAATAATAGATCGACGATGCACTCATACAAATATCACATTCATACAAATACATACACTCTCGCACCTACCCATACAAATATCACACACATACTAATTACTCCAACGAGTACACATTTTTGAACTGTTATTATAAATACTTTTATCATGTAGGTAATAACTTTTATGACTAAGTATGTGTTTTGTTTTTTTTTTTTTTTCATAAAAAAAATCGCTAGAACGGCTGACCCTAGTCTACGTATTGATTAACGTAATAAATACATTAAACGCTTATTTACTACATAAATAATGCTGACTTTTACGTACATACACTTTTTCTATACATCATTTCAAAACCTCGCTCGCTTTGCAATTGGCTTTATCTATGTTAGATTTTTTTTTTTTTTTTTTTATTTCGTTGTAGTCTTCGTCTACATCACTGTCAGATGTCATGTCAAACTGTTATTGTTAAAGATCCGTCTTAAAACTTGCAGCTGTGGAAACGATTGATAGAGAACTTTATTTATTTAAAAAACTCAAAATTGTTGCCATAACGAAAAAAAAAAAACTTTATTTGTGACTATTAAATCTGTCACAAAGGTTTCCTGTGATATTAGATTCAAGTATCAATAAAATGTACGAGTCCACCATTTCACGAGTCGATCTCCCGAGTGTTCGCAAAAAAACACAACCTGTCATATAATAAGACGAAGAATAAAGACAGACCTTCCTCTTGGTTTAATTCTCCCCTTTTGCCGGGAAAGGCAAAGAGCTTTATCCCATACAGCACAAGTCTTCCGTGTTATATTTTTCTCCTTTCTTAATTGTTTCTACAGTAACGTGCTAGTAATGTTACTGTAGGCTTTATTGAGTTACTTGGAAGATGACGAAAAGAGCAGCCAAATCTTCGTATTTCAATTTTTCCTCACTTGTATAGCACAACAGATGTTCACTGGTTAAAACGCCATCATTTTACACATTAATCTCTGCTGATACACAAGAAAAGCCAGTAAAATAAGAAAATTTCAATCACCACTTCCCGTTCCCGCCAAGTAACTCCTAAAGAAGCCTCAAAAGCCCGGGCTGTTTCGAATTACGAACTTAGTTCCGATACTGATATGCATACTTGTAGAGACAAACTAAACGTGACGTGTTGACATTTGAGGACGTGGTAGCTCAGTTTGTCACGTGCCTTGTTTAACCGACCCGACTCGACAGGTCGAGGGCCGTAAGTTGTAGCTGCTGTCGCGACAGATTCGTAACCTTTCACACTGAGTTCCAATATAAACATGCGAATAACAGTGTGTGACACCTCCGCCAACCCCTCTCGAGGGATTTAAGTGCGGCGTGAATTTATGTCCTTTATTTTCAACGTCTTATAGTATGGCGGGATTAGTTTTAACACAAGGTTATGGTGTTATGAAGGTCACGAGCGTTAACCAATGGGTGCATTAGGTAATTTTTTTTTTGGGAGATCGTTTCGTGAAATGAACTCCTCATAGTGTGGCAGATGGTCCTGCTGTCTTGTAATTTAACTCTGCACCATAAATTAAACTGGTATTACATGTTCCATTTTAACATCAGCTGGTACGGAATTTGTCTAAGGTTTTATTATTATCATCACTTTCTTTTTTCTAACATAATACATATAGTCATAAGATAAAATTGAATGTTTGAAACATGTACTTTTGTGTGTTTTTTTTTTTTTGTCGCTCGCTCAGGTGTGTAAAGCTAGGGTATAGCACGGCGTGAGTATAAACATATACTGTTTCGGTTAGAGAAAACATTACAATGAACCTTTCGATCACCCTTGTCTCATACTTTCATTATAATTTCTACAGTTTTTCGTATCGATGTTAGAAAGGGACAGACATATTTTTACGCGCATACCACAAGACGTACGAGTTTACCTGAACACTTACGTGTACTTACGTGCACGTGTTACATTTTGTAACGTATCGATGCCGTACTGTGAAAACCTTTTATTAGCTTTCAATAAATATACCGTAGAAGCAAATAAGATCCCTCATATTTATTTAATTATAGAGACTAATGATGTACTATATTCAAATTCATTTTTTTAATTTAAATAGACTTGAAATAAGTGCTTTCAAATCGTCATTTTTTATCTACCACCGGTTCGGAATGCTAAATACGAGGAAGAAGCCGACAAGAAACCTCCGTAGTTGCTTTTTTCAAAAATTTACTAAATTTTTTCAATACATTTTGGAACATTTAAATTTTCTAACTGTTTCATACAATTTCAATATATTTTTTTTAATTAGAATTTTTGAGCATACGCCTGTGTTTTATATCGAAAAACCTGTTACAGGTGTTTTTTTTTTTTGCATTAACGACGTTTTCAAAGTACGGTTTCGATAGGTCAGTATTTAGACTTTTTTTTATCGAAACGCGAGTAACCGAGCCCGAGCGTGTTTTTAATTAAGCGTACGTCTCCTGGTATCTCCTCTGTCAGTCCATTGTAGAGTCAGCTGACAGCTGTCAATCCCGGAATATATATAAATAATGATGCAGCAGATCTATCAAATTTCTTTCATAGGAATGAATTTTTATCAATTGAAATCTGTATTATTAATTAAACTCAAATCATTTTGTTTAAATGTCAGAATTTAAAAAAAAAATTAGTCTATAGTTAAAATATAAATAAATGAGATCGAACTGCTGCAGACAGATTTGTAAATAGTTACTTAATAGATGTGCGAACTCGCCCTTAGTGATATGCGCTGTTTATAACGTATAACGTATATACAAGTGGTCTCTCTATCTATCTCTCTCTGTCTCGTCGTTCTGGTACCTTCCCTTTCGCTCTTACTGCAGTAATGTAGTGCATGTTCGCTTATATACTATCGTCGTTGAAATGATATTCTTAAATTTTGTACATTTAACTGGTTTCACAGCTAATGTTAAATTACGACGGGTATATAAGTTTTATTCAAATAAAAATTCTATTGGTATTATTTCAATTTGAAAAAAGTATATTTTGTTAATAATATCCTATAGTTACGTATTTCAAAATCCGAAAGCAATGCAACAAAAAAAACTTTATTTAATTTTAATTGAAAGTCTAATAAGAAAAGTATTTTTTTCTAATTAATTTAAAAAAAAAAAACAAAAATGATTTTTCGGAGTGATTTTTTTTTCTTCTGAAAATTCGTATTAGCTCGTTGTAGTGTATAAGTATGCCTTTTGTATGTTTGTTTTTTTTTAATGTGAATACTATTACTGTTTACATTAATTATATATATATGTGAATGTTACTACAAGTGAAACCTGAGGACATTTGATCTGTAATGAAAGCCGATTCTAAAATGATGAAGTCCTTTGAAAACTAATAGGTTTTTAACCTATACGTTTTTGCCTACAAAATGCCTTCTACATGTTATGCTGATGTATTGACGTCCAGATGATACATTACAATTATTTTGAAGTGCATCGGTTGATTTGGTTGCTTAGGATAATAGTGTTATGTATGTGTGTAGGGCGTGGCACGCGCGGCTCGGAGGGCTCGCTGGCCGAGCACACGCCGGACACGGACGACTCGGCCGAGCTTGCTCGACATCGCTCCAAGCGCAGACACCACCACCACGCCGCCGAAGCACACCACGACGCTAGCAAGGTGAGCGAAGCCGGCTAATGGTTAAAAGCTATAGAGATAATTAGGTAGAAAATTTTAGATTTCTCTGTGAGTGTGCAGTCGGTAGACAGAGAAAAAATTATGTCCTTAAATATCTTATCTGCTCTTGTCAATGATTGGCTATAATTCGGATTCGGAGAAAGCAAAACAAAATAGCCAATCAGTGACAACAGCAGAGAGAGATGCAAGAACAAAAAAAAATTCTTCCTCTGTCTACCGACCGTATACAATCACAGTTTGTTCGCTTCCTCTATGTTTAACATGATCTCTATAGTTACTGAATTGATATGATTGATTTGACTGAACGCACGCTGTGTATGATGACTGGTTTTTTTTGTTGTTGATAATTCTTTGTTTAAAAATGTTTGTATCGTTTTTTTTTTTGCTGTGATTGGTTTAAAATGATTGCCGATAACACAACTGTATCCACCGACACTAAAATTAACATTAATCCAACAGGGAGTACAAGTTGCCGCATTAGAGGTGCAGAATGTGAAACGGGCTATCAATCGCTATGGTACACTTCCCAAAGGCGCTAGGATTGGGGCTTATCTCGAGTCGTTAAGACAGAGTGGTGGTGGTGCGGGGGCTCCGGTACCGGCACAGATCAGTACAGGAGGTAGAGAAGGCGCTGAGGAGGGACGCTGTTCCCCCCGGGCCACCCGAGCAGCCCCCCATATGATCCGGTCTAACTCATCCGGTGGGGTAACCGCCGCCCCTCCATCTCCACGTACAGCTCGTGCGTTACCTCTACGGTCGTTCGCTAACTCGCCCGCCAAGCCCCGCCCGAGGCTAGCTGAATTAGAATTCCCCCCTCCCCCGCCGGATCTACCACCACCCCCTCCTGATTCGCTCGACGACCGCCCCGACAGGCGCATCATGAAAGAAATGCTGGAGTTAAAGCTAGTCGCCGAAATTAAAGAACGAGCTGACAAAAAGAAGTTCGAGCGCGAGTCACCCCCCGCGCCGGAGATTCTGATGCCTGCCGTGTTCGGTGACCCGGTTGCTCGGCTTGTCTCGGAGTTGTCAGAGAGTCTTAACGTCGAGGCGGGACGCAAAGCTTCGGTAGCCCCATCTGCCGAAGTCACACCCCCTCCGCCGGCGCTGTTCAAAGGTCGCGACGACAGCGAAGAGCAAGTATCCCCAGTGGACCTTAAAGCGGGCCTCAGAAAGACCCACTACGCTAACAACGTCGACCAAAAGAAGGGGGACTCGGAAAACAAAACGGATTTCAAATCCCAACTCAAAAAAGTGGACACCAACAAGAAGAACAGTTCATCCACTAAAAACAACGAGGACATCGGGCAGTCTATCATAGATTTCAAATCGAGACTGCGGAAAGTGGATAGCGGTACCCCGGCGACGAATGGCACCTCAAAGAAAGAAAGCTCGCCCGAGGACAAGGACTCGAAAGAAGAGTCAAACGAGAGCGAAGAGAGTGAAGGGAAGAAAGAGCCCGGGGAGGAGGAGGACAAGCGGCGTAGCACTGGCAGCATCGGGAGCCTAAAGAAACTGTGGGAGAGCAAGGAGTCCGGAGAAGCGGCTGCTACAGACGAGAGCGTCAGGCCTCCGGGTCCCGCTCGCCAGGCCCCTTCCCGAACCGCTCGACCAGCGCTATACGCGACACCCGTCACAGAACCGGACCAAGATGGATTCAGCGCTCTCAGAACCTCCCTAGAGAGTTGTAACAATGAAATCAGGCGCGGTTGGGGCGAGGGTGCAAGTCGTGGGTCGGTGTGGAGGGTACGCGTAGCTGAGAGGTTAACACGACTTGGGGCGCAGTGCGGAGGCGGTGGGAGCACTGGGGGGGCGGTGAAAGGTGGGGCGCAGACTCGGCTCCAGCTCAGGCAGCTCGCCGCGCAGTTCGACGCACACGCTCGCTCGCTAGCCGCCGCCGCCGCTCAGCCGCAACCGCCCGCCGATATACTCAGTGCTCTCGATCAACTCGCATCTATTATCAACAGGTATTTTATTTTGTTCTAATGTAGACAAAGTTACTTGATTTTTAACGTTATAAAAAAAATAAAAAATTATTCGTATTTGTCCACTGTCGGTGATTTTTTTCAAATTCCCAATAAAATCATTCTTCCCTTTTTTTTGAAAAATTAACTTATAAAAGATTTGTTTCAGGTAAAGCTTCGACTACCAACAACGGATCTAGTGATGTGTGTCAGCTTTTAGCTGCGCTCGACTGTTTCATACAATTCAACAGGATACAACAACACGACCAAAAAATAGCAACAACGACAAGGCATCAATAAAACATACTTCACAGACCAAAGAAAGTTGCCCGTAACTGCTTCCAAACCGACCTCCCCTCCCTAGGCAACTGATACCCTAGTTAGTGCAATAAGGAATTGATAGATGGCGCTACAAAGCCACGTACACACACACACACACGCAAGTACAACACACATTTGTACAAGTATTGATTATGTATTATAATGTAGATAAGCTCTTCCTCTATATCATGTCTATTTATGTACTGTTAGTATTTATAACTCGTTATTAAGCGCCAACGCTTCATGTACAAGACATGTCGGAGGAGCGACCGCTTCCTAAAATAAATTCTTGACTCGACATTAAAGCTCTCAATGTAAATACTGTCCGAAAACAATCAACTTGCAACTTTCGTTCTGTCGGGGAAATGTTTAATTTTTTTTTCAGTGCCAAATATATAGTTGTATTTTTGTAATAGTAAAACATTACAGTTGATCTATGTAAATATGATATAGCAATATATATATATATATATATATCGCTGCGAGGAATTTTAATAGGAAATTGTTTAGCGAGCCTGAGGCGCTGCGCGGACGCCTGCCTTGTGTCGGACAACAGGACACCACAGGAATCTGGTTGCTGTGTCCCGTGGCGGCAACAGGGCACTGTAGACGTGGAAATTTTGCGATGTCTGGTAACTTTAAATGATGTAGGCTTTATGAGAATACGTTTGTTGGTGTCAGACACAAGACAGGCGTTTGCGTAGCGCAACATTACCACAGTTTCCCTTACCCCCCTACCCCACCCCCCCGGACATTCCAAAACCTCTACTTATAGCGAGTGTATTATAATCTGCATTTATTACTAACACATAATAATAATTAAGGCGGAACAAAATGGAAAGTCTTCATGTAAACCGTATATAAATTAAAGACTGTCTAACGATTTAGTTATGCCTATATAACAGTTTAGGTCTGTAATTTTAATACTTGTTTCCGCTGCTCGGAAAAAATTATTAGATGTTTTTTTTTTTTTTTTTTGTTATTAGCGAACAAAAAAAGAAGTTATATAAAAAGTGACATTATCGTTTAATTTAGTCTACTGTGATACAGCTTCTATGAATCGGTGTAATTCTCCTGCTCAATCAAATAGGTTTTTTTTTTTTTTTTTTGTCACATAGTTGGTATTAATTTAATAGGATATTTAGTAGTGTTAATCACATTTTGTAATAGCTAGACGTGATAGGACCATTTATCTATCGAAGGTTAATAATGTATAACTGACGTATGCTAGTCTCTATATTATTAATGTTAAGTTGTCAAATATAAGATTATTGTATCGATTCTGATTGCTACATATGTACGCCTATCTCTAGATATACGCGTATGCCCTTCGAACTTTTTTATTAGGAATTGTAGTGTTGATAAGTTTTGTATTGTGACGGATCGCCGTCTTCAGCACTCTGAACGCGGCGTTACAGGGGTGCTCAACGACACGGATCGAATTTATATAAGGGATGTCCCCCGCACTGTCGTCGACACCTGGCCCCTTGGACGGAAAACATTCTCCTCAAGTCGACAGAAGATTTGTTTAAATGACATGACTCGAGCTAGAGTGATGTCATTTCTGTATATTGTTCATTTTCTGCTGCTCAAGGGATATTGTTTTTCCTTAGGGGTCTGGCCGTCAGTGAGAAAATTTGGTGACTCATAAGAAGTGTTACGTATACTACTCGTAGAGTGCACGCGGCGCGTCCGCCGACGTGCGTGTGATGCCCGTAATGTATGTCAAAGTAATATAATTTCAAACTGTGGTCTGGTTTTAAAAAATAGTGGACCTTCGAAACGTCAGCTTTAAAATATTGACACGATCGATTAATCATTGTAAAGTGAAAATGAAAAATCTCTTGATTTTTTTTATCAATTCAGACGGACTTTCTCGTACACATTTTTGTTTTGTGTTTTTGTAAAAATGGTGCGTACATCGCCGTATTTGTTCTCATTGACTCTTCATCATTTTGTTTGGTGCGTACATCGCCTCATTGACTTTTGGATGTTGATATTTTGAATGTCTGCTATTTAAGTCTGAACCACCGTGCGGCGACGGTGCTTAGGTGGCTGTACGTCCGGGACGCATTACAACAGGAATCTTGAATTACTGGGTGCGATCGTCGTGAATCAAAAAAAAAAAATGACGTTTCACGATTTGCGAAACTTAAAAAAACAAGACTATTGACCGTGAAATACTCAGGCTGGAATGATAATGCGTCCGGGTTTAAGTAAGGTTAGGACAGTGGGTCGACTGTAGAGAATGTAGATACATTGATTTATTAATTAATTAAGTATTTATTAGTATGTAATGAAGCAGTCGACGTGTTGTGCGGTTTCTTGCGGGCAAGAGCTCAATATTGGTTGTTTGGATTTTGTACTGCGTTCAGAGTGCAAGCAAATGATTAGTCTATGTCTATTTAACCGTGTAACATTTTAAATATGCCTCTATTATCCATACGAATCGTATAATTTTATAACTCGTAGTGTTCGAATGAATATATCATGATCATCCCTTCGTATTAAACCTGTATGGCATCTTTCGTACGAATGCCTTTTAAACGCGCGTTCGAATAAGCGTGTTTGGGAATGAACGTCTGACGCTCAACGCAAGAATTCAGGGAAAACAGCGCTCGATAAAAAGCGACGCGCTTTAAGAAGCAAAACAGGCTGTCATTTTGTTTCATATCAACGCTTTTTTTTTAACGCGCGTTCAAAAAGCGTTGATGCTAATCGGGCAATAGTTTAGAAAATAAACTTCCTAGTTACGAGGTTTTATAAAAAAAATCCCATGTATTATTAAATAATTAATTACTAAAAGAAGGGAAGGTCATTATTTTCTTTAATTATTCAAACGACACCTCAGTATCCTTGAATTGTTTTTAATATCTCCGCTGAGTGAAAACAGCTTCAGGTCTTTTTCTAAAAAAAATGAAGAAAAAAAAAACGAAAATTCCAAAATATAAAAAACGTTGACGCGTTCACTGGTAGCCTGTATCATTTAATTAGATTTTATTTATATATTATGTATTTGATATTTATTATTGAGATTCTGTTAATTATTCCTAAATGCGTATCCAGATCGGAACTGCATGTGACATTGGATCGAGATTAATTGTGAATTCCATATGATTTGTGATGCATTTGATAGACGTCATACGTACCGGCGGCGTGGCCTTTATTTTGTATAATATTTGATATGAGAATTGGCAAGGCCGCGTCCGCTGGCGTATAACTGTCTCCCAAAACAGATCCCGGGTTGACCCTGTCTCAAGCCCTTTCCCAGCCTATACCTACGCTAAGTAAACAAATCCAAAGATAGAAATTGAATACATACAGTGTCGAATTGTAATGGAAATAAAATGTTTTCTCAATCAATTTTCTGTTTTTTTTTATAACCTATAAAAACAAATATTGACCCACAGGTAAAATAAAAATTAGTTGATAACCGCTGTTTTCAATAATCAAATCTTATCCTAAATTAATGATGAATAATTTTGGTTTTCAGTAATTCTTATTAAAAAAATCCATAAGGTTATTGAAAAGTCGTAACTATAGGTTTGTATATTGAAAACAAGGTCGGTGTGTCCCATTTGTTCTATGGAACACGACGTAATAGAACCATTTGAGAAAATATAGTCCCATTTGTACTACTAGAACTACATAATAGCTTTTGATCCTGTTTTTATTTGTCCGTGAATGCATGGAACTAAACGGGAATAGGCTTTTCACAAATTATTCAATGATTGATTAGAAAGACGTGAATGAAAATCTCTGACGTTAATACCAGGTACAGTTCACTATCAAAAAAATGAAACTACTCGCTACATAATATATTTTCAACTTCAACTTTTCAACAACAATTTAAGACAAAAAAGTACAAACTGTTCTATAGTACAAATAGGGACAATATTTTCTCAAATTGTTCTATTACGTCACTTTCCATAGAATAAATTGGACACATAGAACAAGGTTACCAGTGGCTCTAGTCAAATATTGTGCAGATAACATGAACTCACGCCGTAATCCCTCGAGAGGGGTTGGCAGAGGTGTGAACACCGCATTTCACATGTTCATGTTGAGTCCCAGTGTGACAGGTTGCGGATCTGTCGCTACTATCCGGGCAGCGATGATTAAAAGGGAAACTAACAAAAATATTTGAGGTCGCTTGGCGGAAACGGGAAGTGGCAGGTGAATCTAGTTATTTTAATTTCTCTCTTGGTATATCAGCAGAAAGTTAACCAGGTAGCATTTTAACGTTTCGGATACGTGTATTTGAAATAAAACAACAGGTTAAATTTTAAATTTATACGTTACAAGGTTAACAAAAAAAAGTATCCAGAGTGAATTGTGTAGGCATATCCACTGAATAACTTAAATTCTAACACGTGAATACGTCATACTACTAAGCAGATTAAATGATAAAAAACTGGTACTTTGTACCAAGTATCACAAAGTACTCTATGACTATAATTGCACTGCAAGAAGACATGAAAAGGTGCCAGTTTTCTCGTAATACGACAAGTGGACAAGTGAAAATTAGTTCTTAATCTCGCCAATAGATGGAGCTTTACATGAATTCAATAATGACCATTTTGTTTTTTAATTTTATATACATTTTAAAAGACATTTCAAACAGGCACTTCCCGATATTAAACCAACTAATTACATTACAAATGTCCGACATTCTAACCAATATTATAGGTATCTTACTTCACAGAACAAAGAATTTAAAGAACATTACATTCTCCAAAACTTTTCAAGTTACTATTTAACATTAACATTTTTATAACTACTTGCTACATCACTAAAGTTTTTCTCCAATCACCAGAAACAAGTAACGTAGGAACTCGTACATTAGGTATCTTTAGCTAATTGTTCAATCAAAGATTTAAGAAAATTTACCAAAGTACCTATACTTAGATACCTACTTAAAATATTGAAAAAACTTACAATCTACGAAGAGCAGAGGAATTTATAATTGATTTTTATAATTGAATTAATGAATATTTCACATTGACCTATCGACGATGAATTGATATGTTTTATAAACAATTTCATTAATGTTGCATCACACTGTTACTGGACTTAAAGATATTGTCTTCACATTGTGGGCATGAGCGTCGCCAAGGGGGGCAGATGGGGCAGCTGCCCCCTTAGAGATTAAAACACGATACAGATGGTAAATTATTGGTGCTTTATACCTTGGACTTACCACAAAAGATATGAACTACAAAATTTCTACTGAAATTCATACTTTTTCAATTCAAATGTCAACTGACCCTATCGAAGGCAAATAGGCGGCGACGCCTTTAATTGTCGGTACGCTTTGTACTTTTACTTTTACTAAAGAATCAAAGAAAATATGTTTTACTACGCTTTTATCCTTGCGTCTACCGTGATTACATCTAACATTGACACTAGTGACTGTATTTACAAAGTTTGAATCTTTACGTTTTAGCTACCTATAGATCTTCAAGGCAAGAGTGAATAGGGTTCACCCGGTTAGGCATGTTCCACCTTAGACTCCATCGCGGCTTAACATCAGGCGGGATTGGGGTGAAATTATATTCAATAATTATAAAATTATTATGTTTTACAAATTGTTGAAAGAAAACTTCGTTAGGTTAAGTTTCTTTCCAGTAGAAATAGCATTTCGAATAGAATCGATAGATCTTTAAAACAATTGCGATATGATTTTGTCCATCCGAATTCGAATAAAAACATTTTGACTTTGACTTTGAAATGCTTGCCCAGTTCTTAGCAAAAAAATAGATTGCTACAAAAAATCGCTCAAACAAATCTATCGTGATCATCATGTAGAAAACGAATCCAAAGAACGACAGATTTGGTAAGACACAAAGAAAGAGATACCTTAACACATCGGATTGAGCTGACCCATTTGAAGGTAGCAAAGGTTTTTACACCTAAATGGAATGTACAATCAGTTCTTGGTCCGCTTTCGAATATTGAAATTGACTAAGCTTCAATATAACCCCTGCTAGGAATAAAACATTTGCCCCTTACAGAGTTTCTATAAACATGGCCGGAAAAATTATAGGTTACCACGTAGTGCGAAATATTCCGAATTGGTTTTTTCTCGTATCTCGCGAAGATTCCCGAACGCTACTAGGTATGTCAATAATCGTTTAATGACGTCTTATGAAAACCTAATACATTTTTTCACGGATAAAGAACATAGCCGACAAGAAAAAATATTTTTAATATTATTCGCGACGCCTGTATGTACAATTACATTTTCTCCCGGGCACACCGGCCACCCTGTTCAAAGGATCAACAGTGGCGTTCTTTGATCAAAGAATCAACTACAATCCAGCTGGACGGTGAAGCACAGGCTGTGGACACTCAGCCAGCTGGTTGGTAGGAAACATATCAATAGCTATATATATATTCTAATTACAGTTATGATCAAATTTAAAGTGAAACCCTTTCCCAGTTCACCCAACATTTCTAGGTCGAATGATATTTCAAAATAACGGAAATCTAACAAAAACTGATTCTTTATAACACTTGTTATTTTAAAACAGAGTAAAAAACAACGTAATCCCTAGCAGATGTCGATATATTCAATTACAGTACAACCGATATAATAAGATAAAACAATATACAATCTATTAAGTACCTAAAACACCTTTGTGATGTTTATTTAAAGATTAAACAATTTAATATTAATATTTCGTGCATAATTAAATTTAAATCTTACAAAAAAAAAAAAAAAAACCGGGTATCCTAATTGAACGACATCCAAATGAAACATGAAATTTCAACCAATTTACGATATTCTTTTAACGAAAGAACTAGAATGATGTAAGTGACATTACTATTTTTAATAGACGTTATCCTAAACGACATAAGGTTGTATTTCTGTGCTGTATCTTCAAGTGTTACTTAAATTAATATTACTAAAACATTGTGGCTCTAACGTCGTTCCCTTTGATTAATATTTTCCCGTTGTCGTTTATTTGAAAGCTATTAAAAAGCTCCAAAGATGCCTTTAAGTAAATTCTAAATAAAACTTAAATTTAGTTCGTTGATGGCTTTGGTGATTTAAATTATAATACTAAATGATAGCTCTACGTAATAAATCTATGATATAATTTATAAATAACCTATCTTAGAATGATATTGTGAATAATAATACTCTAATAATTCAAATTAATTTGGTAACTGTGAAACTTTAACTTATCATAATTCGATAGGTACCAACTGTGCAAATCATTTATAAAAAATTTAAAAATTGCAAGATGAGCTTTCCAATTTTTTGCACCACTTTTGCCTGCGAGATGCTTTGGGTCGAGGAAAATTAATAGCTGTACTACACACGGCCATTAATCAACCTATCCAACTTTGTACCGTTCTTAATTTGTACAGCATAAGGTTTGATATATTAATATAATATGTAATGTGTAGGTTTGATTTAAATTATAACAAAAATCTTGATTTAAAAAACCAAAAAAGTAACAGATGATATTACACCCATTACGTGAAGCTTTAGGTGTGGCCGTATATACGTACTAGGATTAGGGTATACACGACCACGAACCAAGATATACATGCCAAGTGCAATACTCATGCCGTAAGACTAAAGAACGATACAAAGTCCCAACAGAGTAGCTCGAAGACTTGCTGACTGTACATGCTTCAATCAAATTAATAATTGTATTTGAAGTTCCCAGAAGCGATATCCGGAGCATCTTTTATTGATCACTCAATCGACCTTGAGTTTTATGCTGCCAATGATTATGAGAAAGTCGGTACCAACCAACCAAATATTTCGTACCTTTTTAAAGGCCGCATATTTTTAAAATATACTAATCAACTGTCGGACGCCGATAATAAAATATTTAGGTACTTGGGTAAAATTTTTAAACGTCTTTTTAACGAATCGATCCTGTTTAACTATCTGTCCTCAAAATTGGATATGAATGATTTTGCATTGACATGGATAAAAGAAAAATTAGCTCTAGACATTTATCAAGTTACCTATATATCTACAATAAAAGTTAAATTAATAACTTTTATTTTATATCAATTATTAACACTAATTACACCCACCTGTATCACCTAAGTTGGTATTGTCTTACGAAATACTGTCTAATTATATCACAAATCATAACCGAAACACCACCATACGCTTAGCACATTTTATGCGCGTTGTTCATACCTTTAGGTATTAATAATAATAAATATATCTGATAAATACTTCAACGCTAACATTAGAACCTCAGGTAAGGTTGTGCAATATATAATTGATCGATTATTTTCAGTGGCGGTGCTAGGCAAAATGTTGATACAACTTGAAAGAAACCCAAGAATGAAATGACATCAATGATAAACACTTTTTGTTCTGGTTTTCATTCCCAATATACCACTTACTATCAGGTGAACAGTCTCCTTGTTTTGCCATGTTGTTTATTAAAAAACGATCATTAAAAGCTTGGGCGCGAAAATTTGCTGCTCGAGGCGCGAGGCCGTCGGCGATCGGCTAGCACCGCCACTGGACTTTTCAACTTAATTGTAGTTAAAGAAAGTAAATACATCTGAAATGTTATACAAAATAGAAGTTATTTTCTTATACCGACGGAAATATAAACATTTGCCGATACATTATGGCAAAGAATCATTCCATCAGACAACATTATGATATCTTTGGACTTGAAACAGTTCTATTAAGATTAAACTTCTTCATCGTTTAATGTTGACTCCCGCAGAGCAAAAGTATCACCAGAATTCACTTTTCGTCATCCAAAACTTTTTATACCTTAATAAAATATGCTGCAACCATCATTCAAGAAAACTAATTAAATATGTTGACATTGTACATTGCGTTACGTTATTTGTACGTTTTCGAGATCAACGGACCCTCAACGCGTGCCGTTGAAGACAGGGTGCCGCATTTAGTGATCTATCCAGGGAGGGGAGCCTCCTCATAGAAATCGGGCTCGTCGTCTTTGTCTATATCCTTTTGGGCACCATCCAGCTGGAATATACGAAAATATATTAATGAAATGATACTATTAGTGATTAATGTGAAATGTGTGAATGTGATAAATTCATTTTATAGATTGTGCTCAACCAAATCTACGTCAACTGTATTAGAAACGCGTTTTTCTTGTATCATGTTCTTTTGAAAGCTTTCATTTTTAATTTCTTTGACATACAAGTAACCTACAAATATTCTATAATTTAGCAAGGTAAAATTTTCTTATTATATTGTCTTTTTTTGTGTATCAGCAGAGATTAATGTGTAAAATGCTGGTGTTTTAACCAGTGAACATCTGTAGTGCAAGTACAACAAGTACAAGTGTGGAGAAAGTGAAATACGACGATTTGGCTGCTCTTTTCGTCATCTCCCAAGTTACTCAATAAAGCCTACAGTAACATCACTAGCATGTTACTGTAGAAACAATTATGAAAGAAGAAAAATATAACACGGAAGACTTGTGCTGTATGGAATAAAGCTCTTTGCCTTTCCCGACAAAAGGGAAGGATTAAACCAAGAAGAAGAAGAAGAAGCTTAGTAAAGATGTTAAGTCCAGTAGAACGTATCTAATCACAACCATGGCCAAACCTTCTCCCTGTTATTTAATTGTAAGCCTTAAGTATTAGGTATTAACGCCAAGTACAGTAACTCACCGCTCTAAGCTCCAAGGGCGTGAACAAATAGACGAGGCTCATCCTCAGAGGAACCATCAGCACCAAGAAGAATGGCAGCGCCAGCGAAAACTTGGATGACTTGACGGCATACAGCACGCAGATACCAAATAATTGAATGATAGTGTACATGTGCATCTTCAGTGTAGGCACCTGCGGGAGAAACCAACGAAACAATTATAGAGCGAAATTTTGTTCCTTGTCAATATCAATTTGTAAGAATTTAGGTGGAGTTTTTCATATGAACAAAACATAATATAAACTCACGCCGTAGTCCCTCGAGAGGGGTTGGCAGAGGTCCTTGCTACACACCGCTTTTCGCATGTTTATGTTATGTCCCAGTGTGACAGTTTACAAATCTGTCGCCACTATCCAGGCACATAATAAATCTGTAAATGCCTGATAATCATTGACATTTAGAACCAACTTTTCTCAAACAGATCGTTCAGGAAAATCATGCATGTTCAGGTATTTATAGCATTTAAAGCCTAAGAGTGCAAGCACACTTACAATTTGCAATAGAACGGCAACCCGCCTAAGTTTGACAGGTCTGCGGGCTAGAATAAGATGCTAATAAGAAATTGCCCTTTGGGCGGCCAAAATTATTTTAAGTGGGGTGCAATGTGCAGGGCTCATCGAGTTACAAGTGTATCAGGTACCAGAGGTGGAACCAGAACTGTTATGGGGAGAGGCCTCACTCAAAACTGCTTTTGACGGGGGCCGCAACTCCCTTTTCCTTTTTAAAAGAATAAGAACTGAGAAGAACTCAGATGTTCTTGAGGGGGCTTGAATGCCTAGCCACTCCTGGACCCACTAGTGAATGGTACAATCTAAAATTAAGTCGGGCAATTTCAAATTAAAATTCCAAAAACACAAATTTAAACAAATTTCGTATCTTACCCTCCTAACGTATGGTATTTGAGGGTGATGTTTGACTGGTTTGAAGAGGAGGATGCAGCGATCCCAGAACTGGATCCCCCCTAGTGCTGATATGCCCATGTACAGGAACACTCCGAACAGCACTGCCATCGGCACCATGCGGAGCCAGCTGGCGGCCAGCACTGACACTCCGACCAGGAGGGACACCAGCAGACCGGTGAGACGTTGCTCTGGAAACACAAGCATTTTATGCATGAGCTTGTTGATTAAATGAACTATGTGACCATTGTAGATGGGTGGAAAAACTGAATTTATTTCTGTTCTTGTTATTTATCGTCTTACCTCTCATTGCCCATCGTTGACATTTTACAAAAAGTCAATTATTTTTGCCTTAATCGAGCTGTCTCACGGATCCGTCCATACATCTTCAACGAACTAAAAAAAATCTGGCCAAGTATGTGTCGGACTCACACATGAAGGGTTCCGATTAAAAAACATGTATTTCTTTTTTCATTCTTAAAAGACAAAAGCTAAAAGTTTCAAAAAATCACGTTTACTGTCAATGTTTACCTTTACTTTGAGTTTGTATACATTTTATTGTTTTAAAAATCTGAAAATTTTAAGAGTCTATTACCTATGGTGTATGAGATACAGCCCGCCGACAGACCAAACCTCACCTAACCTGAACCTTAAAATACAATTTTTAAGACTGTACAGGCACAGTAGAATCGTTATTATTTAATCTTTGAAAAGGAACTAATTAGTTGATAGTAGTTTAAAACTAGATTATTCCAAACGTATGCTTGTATATCACCTTTATTAATTAAATAATAAAGCTACCTTTGACTTCGACGATGTGGGGTTTGTCTCCAGGCGCGTGCGTGGTAGACATGACCGTGAGCGCAGACACGTGGCTCACAGAGCGAACGGTGGCCACGCACTGCCACGGCGCACCGAACATTCCACACATGCCGTTCACCATCGACATGATCACAATGTCCATGTGGAACCCGCTACCCTTCTTCAGCCGCCGCTCCGGCTTGTCGATAATAAGTCTAAGGAACAAAAATCACGTTTCACAGAGCGCATCTCTGCCAAATCTTTTTGGCCTCAACTCAAATGGAGTTCAAGATGCGCTCGCGTTTCTTATTATATCTGCGCGCACACGTAAACAAGTTCCGCATAGCTCTCAATCGCAGGGCGTGAATTCGCAGAGACATGTAAAGTTGTATTTATTTATTGGAATCTTACTCTGCGATATGGGTTTCCATGAAAACGATGATGTAGACCATGAGGGCGGGTAGGGCCATCGCGAAGGCGGCCCACGGTGGTATGGTTTCTAGGCCGGGGTTGAGTGGGACGAGCCATGAGCGGGGTGCTGTGGGGCTTATGCCCTCAGGCACCCTTAACGTCTCAGTCCAAACAGGCACCAAGTACGACACTCCAACCATAAGTACTATCGCGATCGGCACACCGAAGTCACCGAGCGCTCGTCGAGCCTGTAATATGATAAATACGAAATGTGTAGAATATAAGGAAATAATAATTCAAAATATGCTATTCGTTAAAATTTACAAGGCTGTGGCGTAAAACAACCATAGGGTTTGAATTTCGTTTGTTCGAATGGAAGAAAAGTATCCTAGTTGTAAAACCGCTTTCTGAGCCGTTGTCGACTATGCTTTTTATTTGTGTAACAAACATCCATAAATAGGCTATAAACTGCACACCCACAGTAGGATAGTGTGCTTGTTAACTAAGTAACAATTCTGATATATAAATATAAAAAAGATAGCTGCTAAACTAGAGTTTCAGGGTTCGAATCCCGGCGGAGACGGAATTTTGTGTTATTTGCAAAATGCACTATGTAGTACATACCATGTCGTTGCTTAGTGCACAGACATAATATTATTCAATCTTGCTGCAGGGTCGAGTCCACGTGTGTGCCGTATTGTTAAAAAAATATAGCAAGTAGCAATAAACTTACACTTCTGCCGAGGAATTTTCCGTTGCGGAAGATTCGCAGGTAATACGCGATGATGAAGGTGGAGAGAGTCAGCATGGTGCAGAACAGAGCTGTGTTCGGTTGAGCGAGTAATGCGGGGAGCGACGGAGGTGGTGGCACTATCTCTGTTGCATTAACTGTGGATAAAGTAATCAAATCTCCATATATTAAGAGTAAAGTGAAAGCTCTGAGGAAAATGTATGCATACATTTCATTAATGACTATTTTTAGAGGCATCGTTACCCGATCCTGTGAGATTAAAAAATGGTATGTATTTTTGAAGGAACGTTTCAAATTCAAATTCGAAAAGTTTTTTAATGAAATTAAAAAGGTTTAAAATAAGATCTATCATTTTTTATTTACCACCGGTTCGGATAGCATTCCGAAGGCTACGGGGACGAAGCCGGCAAGAAACCTCCGTAATTGTTTTTCAAAAATT
Source organism: Choreutis nemorana (assembly GCA_949316135.1). Classification (NCBI taxonomy): domain Eukaryota; kingdom Metazoa; phylum Arthropoda; class Insecta; order Lepidoptera; family Choreutidae; genus Choreutis; species Choreutis nemorana. Next base: position 1,419,372 of record OX438595.1, read on the forward strand.
TACAACATTTTTTCATTACATTCGGCCCACTAAGCCCTGCATCTAACAAATTTTGATCCAAGTTTTTCACAGTTACTCAGGGTTTGTTGGCTTAAATTGAGACTAGGAGTGGAGTCACGGTTGTCAGCATCCATTAGCAACACATGTCTGGAAATTTCCTTTTTTATGATATTGGATACGCATCAATTCAGCTTTCAAAGTAAGCCAAAAGACAATTTGTGTGTCAATATGTCTATTAGAAACACATTTCTATTTTATGAACAACTAGGCAAGCATTTGATCCTAATTCCGCAGGATGCAAGCAGGGATGAAGTCTACCGTGGAACATGCCTACCCAGGAGTTACCTTTAAAGAATTCAGGTTAAATTTCTCAGGGGATACATTGGCAGACAAAGAATTTCACTCCTTTGCAGCATAATATTCCTGAACTACTGAGTAAAGCACGAACATACGAGCCAACAAATAAACGAACATCATAGATTGATACCTTGCAATGTGGAGTTTTCGTTGCGGAGTGGAGATGGCGTAGTTTGGTTGCAGTAGTCGATCCCGAGGGGATGTGTCCGGTACACGTTGATGATATTGGTGATAGGCTCCGATATGAAGATCAGAGATATCAGGAACGCAAAAATATCTTCAGTGAACCTGGTGAAGCAATCATTTAAATTTTTTTGGTCGGCTTGTAGATGAACAGATGAAGTATGTATTGTTCTCGGTGACATTTGATATTATGAAGATGGTGTCTGAGCTGGTCTAGAAAACGCCGATTCTGTTTAGGTATTGCAAATAGTAAAAGTTCACTAACATCTTGTAATATAAACTCTCAGCTAGTAAATTATCTTTTGAAAACTGCTGTCCTTAGATTTACATTACTTAAAATGTATGCTTCAAGTAGCAGAAAAGTAGACTAAAAATAGGTAGGTATATCGCCTGAATCGAATATTCATTTTTTTTTTAAATTATGATTACCTCGTAATCTTTTTGACAGCGACGCTCCCTTCTACGGATGCTATACAAAGCGCGATGATGATCATCCACAGACCGCAGTACATCCTGGCTGCGAGGAAGTCGAAGCCGTAGGCAGCGCAAAACCCAGCCAAGGACTCGTCTAGCAAGAGAAGTGGCCCTGTGGCTCCTGTGATCATCATCGGCTGGCCAGCTATCAGAGCGAACAGCACTCCGCCCAAGCAAGTGAACATCTGCATACCGAAATTTATATGAGGTTATCAAATTTTACCACATACAGGATCATAAACCGAAGAAGTCTTTTGTAAGCAAGAAGGATTACTATGGCGACCTTCTGACTACGATATCGGTCTGGAAACCTTCTCACTACATCATTACAGTCTAGAATGCTTTAGATAAATTGATAATTACCAAAGTCTCAGAAATTCCGATTTGCCCTTGAGTCTTTTCTGCTAGTAGACCGCCGAAGGTAATGGCTGAAGAAAGTGCAGCGAAGTACATGAAGATTACTGCAGCAGCGCACTGTCCGTTTAATGCGTCCTTGAAGTCCGATAGGTAGAAAGGGTAACGGCGCTTGATGTCGCGGAATACACCTGAAAATATTGTTGCTTTATACCTCCGGCCAGAACTTGGTCTTCTACAAAAGTTACCAATAGCTTTCGCTTTTTTTGTATAAAGAAAATTAAATCTTAGTTACAAGATTCTTTCTGTTTAAGGTCTACACTAACAATAATTAGGTGAGTCTAGTTAAAAAGTTGAACTAACCGCCGAAGAGTCGTCCAGATCTTGACAGAGGATCATCAGGTTCCTTTGGCGGAAGCCCTCCGCTCTCTGCTGCTAGAAGAGCCTTCTTCTCATCGGAGGGTGGAGTAGCTATTGCTTCTGCGGCTCGCTTCTTCTCCAAAGCATTTTGCTTGCGGCGCCTTATCATCTCGCTTTTAGCTCTGAGCTCTTCAAATGGCAAAAGAGCCTGCCTCTCCCAGTCCCCAGGAGGTAAAACAATGGAGTCATCGAGGAACTCATTGATGGCTGACAGCAGTTCGCGTCGGTCGTCAGCCTTGTAGGCGATAGAGTGGAATGAAGGATTGGACATGAGGGTGGAGATGGAGCGACCGACTTCGTGGTAGTCTAAGTCAGCGTTCGCTGGGCCGAGCAGTATGAACATGAAACGAACGGGAACTGGAACTTCTGTGATGGAAGGCATGAGGATGCCTTGAGCGAGACGGACAAAGGCGATGGTGGGTTGTTCCAGGAAGCCGACAGCTCCTACTAGTACAGTGGTTGCTTCAGCACCGTCTGGGATACGCTTCATGATAGAGTCGTTGTGTGGGCGGCGCATATCTTCCTGTGAGCCAGCTGCCATGGCTGCAGTTGCGAGGTACTCCACCTCGCGTAGATCAATCTTGCCGCTTTCTGATCCTGCCACGGATGACTTCTTCCTCGCTTCCAACGGAACATTCCTGTCGCTAGGCAGCGCATACGAACTGCGCCTACGCCGAGGGTCCGATAAGTTCTGTTTTACATATCAAAGTTTAAGAATTTTTTAGCAAAAAAGTTTAATAATAAATGATAATACAGCCACATATAAACTTACTATGGTCTACATACATTGAAAGAGATGAACTGAACAAAACAACAAATAAAAGTACATTCAAAGGTAATACTTAAACAAGAGACCTTGGTATCGACATTTTTAAAAATTCAAATTACAACATTCCCTGAAAATGAGAGAAATCATGAAAATCAAAATCATGCTGAGTAATTTATGAAAAACAATGCTGATATACTTTTCCCAAAAAGCTTTTACCAATATTTTCAAAACACAACTTATATTCGACTTCAGCTAAAAAAAAAAAAACTAAATAAAACTATATAGGAAAGGCCGAGCAAATTCTGAGAAGCCAAAAACAAAGGAGCGATAATGGTCTGCGTACGTATTTACAGAGAGCTACGGTATATGTAGATGACATTGTATTGCAATGCAAGGATGCACACAGGGGTGGTCCGTACGAGTGCGTGCGCGCTGTGCCGCCGCGGGCCGGCGGGTGGTCGGCGCATGACCGGGGGCGGGCAGAGAGAGCCTCGCGCCGGCCCCCCAGCCGGCTGCGTCCCGGTCGTATTAACAGCGCCCTCCTCTAGCCACAGCGACTGCGCAACCAATCAATCAGTTTGTACTCCTGTCTTTACTTTTGAGAGTTCTTCTACTAGGGTACCGTATGTATGTACGTATGTACCAATGTTCGCTCGTAGCGCCCAAACTACTGATCCGATTTCGACAAATGAGGTATCGTTAGATAGGTCTCAAACGTCCGGGTGACTTGGTATGATTTTTTGGTATGAATTTTCTAGCCTTACCGTAAAACAAAGTTTCTTATGTGTACTGATAAAAAGTAAGATTTAAAAGAGCTTAATTAAATAAACGTACGTTACACACACACTCGTTTAACTGACAAACACAGACACATAAATACTTAATTAAAACTGTTAGCAACGGATAAATGTTACATAACGACAACAAACTGTGAAAATCTCGTAGATCGAGAATTGAATCAAATTTAAACAAAAATAAATACAAAGCAAGAAAAAACTGCGTATTTCTGGATTTAAGGAGACTTATGTAATACTTTATTCTTTTATCAATACATAATATAAAAGAAAGTCGCTTCCCGCTGTCTGAACCTACGTGTGCTCCGAACTTCAAAACTACGCAACGGAATTTAATGCTGTTTTTTTTAAGATAGAGTAATTCAAAAGGAAAGTTTATATGTATCTAATACATGCGTAATATCCGTGCGAAGCCGCGGCGGGTCGCTAGTTAAACATACGTCCATCGAAGACCGCATTGCAAATTTCAACAGACCTCATTATATCGAAAAACTATTATTAATAAATTATCCTACAGTAAATGCCCAAACAAATTTTGCATACAAGAGGATTTAAAAATGCGGTTTCGATAAGTAATAATAAATCCAAGTCACGAAGACCGTTAAGCTGTAGCAGTGATTAGACTTGTATATGCATAGTGTCCTAGTGTGCGTCTCGTCTTCACTGAGCGAACTCGTTATTACGCACACATAGACAACTTGCATGTACACGCCTGACGTAACCAACAACAACCTTACTCAAACCGTCTTCGTGAGATAGCATGACTACAATTAAGCTATACAAAGCCTCGATAATGTCTACGTAAAAAGTACAGTACAGTTTTGACAGTCATCATGATCGCTCTAATCTGAGTAATGACCTTTATTAACAACAGTACTGTGGGCATTCTAGTTTTTTAATCTATAGTTAGATATGCGGTAGATATCTACTTAATTATAATTTTGTAAATCCGCCCTCATTCGATATTGATATATACGAACGTAGATAGATAAACAAACAAAAAATTTTTTTTTACAGCATATTATAAAAACGTTACTAGTGCCGGGAATCGAACCCGGAACGTTCTTAAATAGAAAATTGTCAAACCGAGCTATCGCACAGCAATAATGGCAATCAGTTTTTGTAATGTATCTACCCTTAAATTAATGATTGATAGTCACACCTCTATTAGAGAAGACCAAGCATTAATTTAATCATTCAAATACTTTTTCCCCCACGTTTTTACACACTCACATTATTGTTTGTTTATTTGTTTGTTTGTCCTTCCGGTTGGATTTATGCAACTCAATTTTGAGGCACTTCCCGATAAGCTAGCAGGCTGAAATTTTCAGGGTAGCTTCAAACCCGACGACAATGCAATTTACAACTATAAACACGGCTGGACCGATTTTGATAAAGTGATTTTTGAGGCGGAAATAAATAATAAAATAATTAATAGATTTAAAAAATCTAAAAACCCACGTTTCTAAATGTCCTAAAAATAAGTTTAAACGCCCTAGTTAGTGAAAAAAAACCGTAAATAAATTAAATCGATCCGAGTGGTATTAATGTTGAGTGTGTTCATTTGTTTTGCCGTATTATTAATAATTTCCCTTTCGATTAGTTTCTGTTATTTTAAACTTTTGTTGTAAACGTTTTGCTTGCCTATAATTGGTATGTGTACATGCCCTATGAAAATTTAATATAATTGTATAACTGTGATGCATATACTGTTGACTCGCAATAATAAAACAAAAAACAATAAACGTATTACAAAAAATTTGTGCATTTTTTTTTCACAGGGCCAATAATATATACAAAGCTGTGACACCTAGTACCAACACTTGGGTTTAGCGTTCAATTGACCAATAAATTATAATGTCATAAAAACAACTACAGACACATTAAATGACATGACAATCTAATCGTAATCATGAATACGTAAACACATTTATCGCGAGTTTAAAATTGATAATATTTTTGATAATTTTATCGAGATAGTGTTAACCTTGAAATTTTTGGATTTATTTATCTAATCCCTAAGTAAATTGGCAAATATAAGTAGGCATGGTTTGTTTAATATAAAAAAGGCTTAATCCTGTGATGTCAATTCAATAATTATTAATAGTATTTTTGTCCAAGTCCCAAAAACACTCACATGACATCGCATACCTATGAGGTACGATGAATAGAATCATGTTCCTTTCACTATATTATAACAAGGGATCAGAATACTTCAAGCTATTACGATAATAATTATAATCATCAAAATAAATTGTTAGAAATAGAATGATTTATTTGATTTTTAAAATGTTTAAATCGCCACTCAATATTACATATCCTTTTCTCTTTCTAAAACGGATCTCTCTCGATGCAGAGTCTATGACGATATCCACGTGTGACGTCACATGTGGATATTGTCTCCACTGTCAAACGTAATCTTTCAAACCTGTATATCTTTGGCAAACATTTAACGAATAAAATTTTTCTCTCACAGATCAATTTGTAAAACTAACTTTAATTTTAATGATAATATTGAAAAATGCAACGCCCAAAAAACCATTTTTAATTGTAAAAATAAAATAAAGTCGCATACTCGTATATATAGAAATAATAATAATATAAATAATATTAAGTAACCTCCCTCAAAGAAAGATGGTTAAAATGCTTTTAGCTGATTTTATAATATGCGACCCGCCCCGGCTTCGCACGGATATTATGCACGTATAAACCTTCCTCTTAGATCACTCTATCTATCCATTTAAAAAAACCGCATCAAAATCCGTTGCGTAGTTTTAAAGATTTAACCGTACAAAGGGACAGAAAGACGGCGGGAAGCGACTTTGTTACATACTACGTAGCGATTTTAAGACCGCCAAAGAAATCGTACGAACATTTAGAAGGAAAAAAAAAAACGTAACAAACTTAATGCATTTTTTGTCTGACACACAAGTGTTGTGTCGTAATCATCGAATAACAACCTCAACTGTGATTATTTACTATTTAACAGCATAATATTTATGTTCTTTTTTTTTATCGTCGTAAAAAAAAATCACTTTGAAAACTTGTTAGCTATTGAATTTTGCAATGTTATTGAATGGCGCGGTTTCGGTTTTGTGTCTATGACTATGCAGATGACACTTCCAGCTCTGGCGGCACAATAGGCGTTTATATTGTATGCATGTGTGTATATGAACTGTAATACGAGAGTTCGCAAATAGTTTTTATGCTTGTTATTAAGGCAATTGTAAACTGTTGCACGCTAATTTACAACTGCCGCATGTATCGTTCAAGCTCCTCATTATTTGTGAATCAGATGGTGCCATCAGGGTTGGCAACCTTTGGTTTTAGTATAAATGAAAAGAATAGATAGTCGGATATAGTTCAGACACAGATGTCTTCTATGAATAATAACAATAACCACGTCACGATACCCACATTGACTCAGCCCTGCGCTAAGATAATGTTATATTGCAGGCACTAAGCAACGATATGGTATGAGCTACAAAGATAACAGTTACATCCGAGACCGGTAAGCCAAACAATGCGACTTGCAAATAACATAAATTTCTGGCCCAGTCGGGATTCGAACTCGGAACCTCTAGCGTAGCAGTCGGCTGTTTATACCACTGCGCCACCGAGGTGGTATATTAGTTAATTTGAAAACTTGTAACAGCACTTTATTATTGAATTTTTTATGTATTCTTTCTAGGATTTATTTATTTCTATGATTATTAATTAAGGAACTTGAGAATTTTTATTTTGTCTGTTATGTCGCGTGTCTTTCCCCCCTCCCTTTTTTTTCGGTATTTTTACACAACCACTTTGATTTTTTTAATGCTATTTCTCGAAAGTTTTTATAATGAGTACTCACATCACATTTTATCAGGCCATTAAAAAAATACTACAATTTTATTGAATCATTATTTTCTGCATTAATCTCTGTTACTTTGTACTTGTCGTTAGTTTGTATTTCGCGTTTTTTTTTTAATGTGTTAAAAATTACAATGTTAATTTGTTTTAAGAATAACTTTGTATTGTACCTATTCATACTTTTTTTTAAATATATATTTCATAAATTTACATTGGCAACCCTAACAACTGGAAACAAAACAGATTAAAAATTATTTAAAATAAACACAAAACAAACTCGTACTGCTAGATTCTCATAAAAATAGGCAATGTTTTTTTCAGTACCTTTTAAAAAAAATTAAATATGATTCCTATAGAGGAGATTATACAGAGGCTGTGTGAAGAGACACATGTAACAAGATCAAAGAACAGATATTGTTTCACTAACTAACTGTGATAAGACTCATCGATATATTATATAGATACACTATCCCATACAAAAAATCAATTAAAACTGTCATCATTTCTGGATAGAGACAGGGAGGGATAGTTCTATTAGAAATAAACACACGTCAGAGCAACTTCAACTTTAAGAACTGGACAGAAAGGTGTACAAACAGATCTTATTATGAAACAAAAATTAATTTACAGACGAATATCGCCTCCTGCGACACCAAAAAAAAAGTCCATACAAATTTCCGATTGAGTGGACATCTGGTCAGGATAATTTTATTGCATATTTATAAACTATTAAATCGATGGACGTAATAAAAACCTTACAATTCTTATTTAAAAAGAGCGTCGAGAACAAAATGAACATTCGCATAGCAAGGAGCAATGGCATTCTTAAATTTAAATCAATTGATCGATTTCGTTTTTCTGGTTAATATCGAGACATTCTTGAAATGTGATATTCTTAATTTGTTCTAATTCAAAAATCTAAGCCCTACTACATCACTGATCTGAAAGATGACCCAAAAAACCATGTTAAAACCACCTTGATCATACCGTAAGCACACAATTTTTTTTTTATCCCCAATTAACTTGACAGATTATTAATAAAAATAGGAAGTAAGGGAGCATTGTTCTCGCATAAAAGGACAGCACCAGCGTGAATTGTTATTACAAAAAAAAAAAAAACCTACCTAATCATAATTGACATTCTGCATATTGGCGGCTTCATTACGTTTTGTGCTGATGCTGTTCTCCTATGCGAACTACTGCTTCTGTTTTACGTTCTCGAGCTTTGCATTATGTCTAATCTATCCCTGCTGTCGAACTTGCATGCTATTCGTAACGGGATATTAAAAAAGTGGCTCGAGAGTGTGCGTACCTGAAGGCTGGTGTACGAGGAATGCTTCCTGCTGCTGATGGAGAATCTGAACCTCTCATCATGAACGTGCCTGTGACGTAGCAGCAACGACCTCATCACGACAGGCTGGTCATCCTCCTCTATTAGTTCTTCAGCCACCATTCGCTCCACAACCCTGAAGGATAAGAAGTCATTTACATTACCGATATCATAACCGACAGCCTGCACTGCCAGCCGGAAGATATCGCTGTTGATAACCCAGTCACCCTTTGGCTCTGCAGCCTTTACTGATTCCTTGGTCCCATTCTATGTAACGAAGTCCTTTCGATTATGGTTGTTGTCAAACATGAACGAGTACAATCATAAAAATCGTGAAAATAAATGATCTAAATTATAATATTGAACGTTGTGAAAAGTGGCTTGGATATCTTCAGAGCACCTATTCCGCTTGCGGGTCGGTTGCGGTGAGTGAGCGTGCGGTCAGAAGTTGAACGTACCGCACCTCAACCGGACCGCACAAATATCCTTAAACGGATTTACTCATTGAAGTTTATATAACGAAGCTGTTTTTTTTTTTTAATTCATTTTACACATACTGTTGTGTCCGTTCTGAAGGTTCTATTTTTAATTGTATTTTTTATGAATGAATACTTTTTTGACTAATGTTTGGCTATTTCCTAATGTATAATTGCTAGGGATGATTTTTATTAATAATATCGCACAACCTGTAAAACCTATTTTCAAAAATAAAATAATTTTGATTTGATTTGATTTATCATGTAGTCTAATTATTTTTATATACATATTGCCATGTCTTATTAGGTAATAAAAAAATATATTTTATTGTTTATTTATTTGCAAATGACAAATGTTTAGAAATATTAGGATTAGAAAACCCGAAGGCGGTATTTATTTAATCCAACCAACCGAATTATTTACTATCAATAAATTTACGTCACAGCGACTGCAAAGGCCTTGTATGTTTTAGATAAATAAAAAAATTTATGTGAAAAAATGACCTTTTATTGATCGATGTTATTTTCAACCTATTGGTTTAAATGTACATAGTTTTCAGAAAATATAAGCACAGAAGCTTGATAAGAAATAGCGAGCCACTTGAAGGGCTAATTAATTCTTCGAAGCTCTTTGTTATTTTGCTATTGTTTATTCAGTGGAAAAAAGCATTAAGGGATGCCGTAATTTGCGTACCTTAAGGGCAGAATAACCTATTTGTAAGCAAAAAAAAAGGTCTACATTAGAATAGTGGTTTAAGTAGATTATATACCTATACGCGACGCCTGGTAGGTCCTTCTCATCCAGATCCAGCAGCACAACACCTGTCTCCAGACAGCGGCGGAGGTTCAGCAGCGAATGGAAGCTGAGTGAGGCCACGTGAGGTCTGCCCCAACGAGCTGAACCCTCCTCCACGTCCTCCTCGTATTTGATCCAACGAGCTGTCTCTTTCCATTCAGAATCCCCATCTTCAGTAGCCAATAGCTCGTCCAGTTGGACGAACACCTGCATCAGATCATAGGTTTAGGTGAAGATTCCATTCAGTCAGTGATACCGAAAGGCGTGGAAACAAACAAAAGAGGCACTACGGAGGTTGTTTCCTATATTTGTCCAAGATTACCAGGACAGAGAATCAATGGTAAGTTAGATTAATACCAATTAAAATGATTGCAACAAAAAATCAATTGATTTTGAAGATGCATCTTCCAAAACAGCAAAAACTATTAACCAAATGAATGAAAATCACCAGCATTTTTCTCTTGAGTCTCAACCACATGATAGTCAACTTCGTTAAGTGAGATGCAGTTACTGAATGGGACTATTTGAAGTCATCACTTACCGCATGTGGACTATGATCGTACATCTTCTTGTACGTATCCGACAATAGGCCCTGGACTTTATCGTTGCCATCTTTATCTTTGCGGCTGACGTGCACGGTTGACCCCTGTTGAATTTGACCTTTTTTTTTAAATACATACACGTTGCACTGAAGATACCTATCTCACCCTATCTTGATAAGGGCTGCCGCTCTCGGTTGCAAAAGATAAGCAATTTTTTTATGCGGCTCACATGGAAACATTGACGATGGTAAATACCTGAACGCATTGAAGTTTAGCAGTATCTGGTTGTGATTTTTTAATGTCAGTTTTTGTCATCATTTCGACTACAGTTTGCTTGATATAAGAGTAAATTTTGTAAACGTGGCACACCCGACCACAGTAACTCCTGTTAGCCAGGAACAACGGTGGTATTCTTCCGAAACCAATAATGCAGCTGTGCAATGAAGCAGAGGCTGGTACATGCCACCATACCACCACACCACCGGTTGTATTTGGAACGAAGAAGATAGGGAAAATATAGAGTAGAAAGAAGGAAAGTCAATCTTACCCTGGGTTGTATGAGATGGCGCCTCAATGCTCTAGGGTCGTCACTCCGATGTGCTGGCACGTCACCCTCTTCCTCAGCCAAAGGTTCCTGGCTTAATCCAACACTCTCCTGGAGGGAGTACTTGCGGGACTTGTGTGGATGGAGGTGCCGCCTGATGGGCAAAATAACATGTGCTTGTTTTCATTTCAAAGGTATCCAGCAGAGATTGATGGACCATCTCCATCTGAGTTACCATTATAGTAATTTAATGACATAAATGGCCTTATCAAGCACATAAGTGAAATCAATCAGGCTTGCAAATCAAGTCTTTCGTAGGCAGTATGACTAAATCTCAGCGATGTAATTATTTTAGGGGCAAAGTCAGGTAATTTTTCAAGCGATACGAGGTCGTTTCGTTCTTAATGGAGCTAACCTTAAGATGAGCACACCACATGAATGCTGTAGAGCATTTCCATATCCACGTCAAGTTATAACAAAAGGGTCGAATGTCGTGTTCATTGTTCGGTTCGCGACAGAATGATACATTACAGCACTTCAAGGTCGTATCACAAGCAAAACATTTCTCTACCCACCTTTTGAATATTGATGTTAATGAGTATTTTTATTAGAACCTCATTGACAACGTCGGATGAGGAATATTTTTCTTAATATTGGAGACAACTAAGCGACACAATTACGTTGTGCTTTTATTTAGTGTGTAAACATCACTTTACTGTGACAATAACCGGCGTTTTCATATGCTAATCCTGATAGCGGTTGAAAGGAGCATGTATTGGTGACGCTTGCAAATGAGATACATCTATTGATTCTGTTCGCACTCATCTCCATCAACAACTTTTGTTACATTTCGGCCGACCACCAGATGTCCTTCATCAATGTTTCTCGATATTTTGTCACTCACCGCTATTTTCACCTCAGTGATGCGTGTTAATTACTTTTAAAAAGTTTCCGCTAAATTTTGACTTTAATTTTGAATGTCATGATTGTTTTTTTTTTAGTTTTACCTACGGTTATGGAGTCTAAAGTATTTTTTTTATTGTCATTCACTATTTTATTTTCTTTGGTCCATTCAACGTTCAAAGTACACCGACCTATTATAATTTCTAACTATTAATTTGCCTACATTAAGTTGAATTTGTTTTATACAACATATTTATATAAGTTAACAGTTATAAGCAGGATAGACAATTGATCCTAAAACTTTTTCTTAATACGGATCTTTTTTGAGACATTAATTAATTTACGGATGCCAAATTTCATTTTTTTCACTGGATGGTGGATGAGATGATAAGTGACATGACGGTGAGTGATATGATGACAAGATTTAATGGGAGGGATGAAAACTTTAGACAGTGATGAAACTTCTTCCGACATCATGCTGGTAGCCGCAGGTGTGGAATGTTGAGAGTTATCAAACCACTTTGAAAGTATAATGAAAATATCACATGGCCATTGTTACAATTAAAACATAATATGGAAAAACGTGTAAACATAACCTTAGTTGATAAATCCGAGATATGTATTAAGAAGTTAATACATTGTTTATTATTTAACTTGATATCGTTCAATCCTACCCTTCATGGCATCCTTTATTTAACAAGCATTTTACGCAAATAAAAGTATTCTCTATTCGTTTGGTATATTCAAATATAAGTACAAGATCACCAAAAATATATAAAATTCCATTCTGCTTGTTTCGTTTCGTATATAAATCAATAAAAAACAATTATGCAGAAACAACCCTGGATTTGATTTAAAACTAATATTTAAAATTGGTAAAAATAGTATAGTTTTTTGATAATTCTCTAGCTAAGTATGTAAATAAAGACACACACTGGGTGTCGAAAAAATACGAGTTGCTGTCTGTAAATACACAATCGAACTGTTAATCTATTCCAATCCAATCCAATTAGATTTATGGCATCGGCCATATATGACGACCACTTTGCCAATGTCACGTCATGGGAACAACCGGTTTTGACTGAAGCAAATGGTCGGTACCTATACTATTGATCAGTTGCTAGATCTGTAACAATTTATAAAAAAAAACACACACACAAACAACACAAGTGTTAATCTAGTAGTTAGGTCGTTAGCACTGTACGGTGACCACAGGTACGGCGCGTTGTGGTCGCGAAACCACTCAATCCGACACCGATGACACCTGTCAGTGGCGAACAACCACCGGTTATCTCATCACGCCAGTAAACAGTAGTTGACGATGTGTCCGATTAATGGTCGTTACGAATCGGGGCTAAAAATGCATCTTTAGAACTACCGTATTTGATTTTGAAAGTGACATATATATATATGTGTTATTTTATAAATTAAAATTCTTCATAATGAACGGCCATCTTGCAAGAGTTAGAGAAATTGGATATCATAAGACAGCGAATTAAAAAATATAAATTTAATGAGCAACCTTTTCAGAGGTCATCGACTCGGAATTCGTTCGGGAGGCAAATAAAAAAAGGGTTCCACTACGGGACCTATCAGTGATTTCCACCCTCGAATTTAATAGACTCCACGGTTTCTCCTTCGCCTTTGACACAATGACAGATTCAATAAAACGCCTTGAACATTTTAGTTTCTCCCAACAAGACATAATCAACGTCCTATTCCGACGACTGATCTCTGGTGCAGTGGTGTATAAAGCCGACTGCTACACTATAGGTTTCAGGTTCGTATCCCGGCAGGGGAAGAACTTTGTGTTATTGGCAAGCTGCATTATTTCGCTTACCAGTCTCAGATGTAGTATTCCTATCTATATATTTTATGTCATGTCGTTGCTTAGCGCCGGGCTGAGTCAATGAGTATGTTGTGATGTAATTCCTTAAACACTGCCTGTTAAAATGATTAATTATAGTGAAGTAATATAGCAGTGGACGTAAGCCGGCATTTAATAACAGGTACGTTACGATAGAAAGAACAAGAAGTCATTTATCACGGTTATCTTTCATTAGCGGGTGCGTGTTAATACGAGGCTAAGACTAGACAGTAGACATCTATCCATTCAATCGTGGATAATAAACGCCCATCTAACTTCCACTTCCTATGACCTCATTCGGACGAGAGTTTAAAAAGCGCAGTATCCAACGTTGAAAAAGCGTTGTTGCGTATGGACTTTTTTACGACGTTAAAAACAAAAAAACCGGTACAGTTTTGAGTCGAACACGATGGTTAATTGTACCTTCGTATAAGATTGAACATTAAATATTTATATAATAAAAGAGGCAAGAACAAGCCAAGAATGCCGTAAAAATAGCGATTCTTTTCTATTTGTTGTTATTATAGCGTCAACAGACATTCACTGAAAATTTCAAGTGTCAGACCTCTCGAAAAGGTCCGATACGAACTGTCGTCTGTCATATGTCACATTTCCGAAAACAAATGTCAAATTTATCCGAACGTCGAATGTGAATAGCGTTACTTTCGAAAAATTGTCGATACCGAGTCGATTCCGCTTTACTAGACGATTGTGAATAACTCTGGAGACATTAAAGGTATCGAAAAATGTTTGGCAGACTTTTTAAATGAATATGAATGCTCACAATAAATTTATATACTAACGAAAAACTAGAAATACAATATGCACACATACCTTTGCTGGCACTCTATGTATTTTATTAATAAATAAATGGTTGCCACAATGTTTTATGCCACAAATATGTATGCAGCATATTATAATTGGCATGTAATCAATTATAGTGAATACACATGTACTTTAAATATCGGCTCCTTGGAAATTCAACCCCCTTTCAATTACACGATTTAGAGAATAAATACATCGAAAATACTAATAAAAAATCATTTTTGTGATTCGAAGACAAATTACGATTTTGATAAAAATGATTGACTGTACTATTCTATAATAAAGATATGATTTTCTTGTAGACACGCGAAGATTATATGGTAAAATTTTATGGCAGTTACTAGTCAGTCACGCGAACAATTAAATTTAATGTCGTAATATTTATGCATTTCAAGGAGGGGACGCCGAAGACCTTTAGGTCTGCAAATGCTTCAAGCTCTGTCACCGAGCACTTTTGTGTTAAAGTCTTTACGGGAAGTGAGTCCCGAGGAGTTAAACATACGAGACTAACCGTTGTTGCGCAACGTCGGAGGTCCGTGAGTAGGTGATGGGCATGGCCGTTGGGGAGGCCGTGCGGGGCAAGCCGTGCGGTATCCGTGCGGGCCAGTGGCCGACCACCGTCCGGTCCGGCGCGCCGCGCAATTCACACTGCACTTCCGCAACACCAATGTCACGGGGTGAACTATTTCGGTCTCGAGATCACCAGGTGATCGAGATCGTCATCACCATCATCATCGTTCAGTGTCCGTTCCTAGCTTCACTGAATATCGATAGCGCGTTCCACGGACAAAAAGCAAACACTTTCGTTTCTTGCCGGATTCTTCCCTGTAGATAAGCATTCCGAAAAGTTTGGGAGTTTCAAAATAATTTTGACAATTTAAAAGTGCTAATTTTAAGTCTATTTAAATGGAAACTTGACGTGGCGGAAACCATATTGTTATAGAGACAATAGTGTATGTCAGATCTTATAGAACGTTAGAATGAGTGCTCGTATAATTGGTATTCGATCTCGTTTCCGCATCCATCGTTTGACATCCGCTATGTCCCATGTTAATTATGCTTCGACTCTTGGTTTTCCCAACTCGTGTGTGTTTTCTTCTGTGGATATTTTTGACATACATAAACTCACGCAGTAATCCTTCGAGAGGAGTTGGCATGGCAGAGATTCTACGCACCGCATTACGTTTATATTGAGTCCCAAGTGTGACAGGTTGGAATCTGTCTCCACTTTACCGGCACAGTGAGAAACATGGAAGCTATAGGTGCGACCCGAAACTGGAAACCTCGACCCGATTGGTTGGTTCGGTCAGTTGACTGAGGCTCGTGACAAACTATGCTACCACGTCTTAACGTAACGTGTTCTCGCGTAATTTTGACGGAGATGATTTTTTTATTAATCTATGTCAATCACTGATGGACCCGTTTGATTGTATCAATAAAATGTCCAATCTTCCAATTAAAAACCAAATGTATTAGAACTTATTTCAATGACTATTGGAGTTGACGACCTCGGTGGCGCAGTGGTGTAAACAGCCGACTGCTACGCTAGAGGTTCCGGATTCGAATCCCGGTGGGGCGGGACTTTGTGTTATTTGCAAGACGCATTGTTTCGCTTACCGGTCTTGGATGTTGTATTCTTATTTATTTAGTATACACCATATCGTTGCTTAGCACCTTTTATACAAGTTCTTACGATACTTAGTGCAGGGCTGAGTCGATGTGTGTGTGTGATGTGGTTATTATTATTATAAAATCGGTCAAGTGTGAGTCGTAATCGCACATGGTGGGTTCCGTACTATGTCATAAGATAATTTCGAAAAATTACGAAAACATCACGTTTCTTGTATGGGAGCTCCATGATTAATTTGAAATGTCTTTATTCTTTCAATGTTTTTGTTACAGTAGACAAAAAAAAATATATTCTCTGAAAATTTCAAGAATATAGCTATTATGGTTCATATTAGATACAAAACGCTGACAGACGGACGGACGGACAGCTTAGTATTAGGGTCCCATTTTTACCCCTTGGGTGCGGAACCCTGCGAATAAGAAACGAAGAATTCATTAAGACCGAAACAAAATCATGATTCAATCATTTTTTTTTATTCACAGGTGCTGTTACGGAGAGGTAAGTACGAATATGGACACGTTATATTATTTGTTATTGTAATAGGTAATTAATAAAGACAAATAGCAGGCGGTCTATTGTTTCCGACGCATCTATTCTTTTGTCAGCGATATATCGAAATGCCATAATCCAACAATAGTATGCTCTTAAAATTATAGCCGCTTTAAAATTTTACATTTCACAATTACGCTTAATAAACGACTGCTGCTAATTTATAACTGTCTAAATGATTTAACACTCGGTTTTAACTTGTTGTCAACGTCGTGTATGTATTGGTTACAATATTGTTTTGAACGTTGAACGAAAATTCTTTTTAAAATCTTCTCTTGATTATATATTTTTGAAACAGTCACACCTACCTGCTGTATGACTTATGGATATCGATTGGTAATTTAATTAATGAATATTGACTAACGCATTCCTCTGGTTCCGTCTCTCTTCGTTGGCGTCGTCGAGATGTTCGTGTTGTTGATCGGCCTGGACGGCTCGCTGATCATCACCGTCGAACTGAACTCGCCGCTCGTCGTCCCGAGGGCTGCCCACGGAACCCGAGGACAGCGACATCTGCACAACAACAACAGAACTATTGTTGCTACTTACTGTATATGCCCCTGTAATTCAACTAAGGTCAATGTGGGGAAGTCCGGCATACTTTATTACAACCTTAATTTAAGTAACAATATATAGGTGCCCTTTTATTTGAATCGAATAATTTTACTTTGTAAGGGTCCAGTACTATATTAGCTAATAATCACTTTTATTTCAAAAAGTTATCTTGGGTCAGTTAAGGAAATAAGTTACTTTCTTAAAACCCGGCGTATAGACGGACTTTCTCATGTTTTGCAAGGCAAGTCCGTCTGCAACACTTTTTACTTTTTAGTAGATAGATTTTGCAAATTGCGTATTGGAAAACGATGTAAAAATGAATGTTATTTAAATTTGTGCTCTAAATTCAGCCACATAAGGCCGAGAACAAAGTTTATTTGAGAATAACTGTCCAGGGGGCAAGTCCGACATTACTATTGAGTAAGGGGTGGTCAACATTACTTCATTTTTAAGGTATTAAATAAAATAAATTGGTTATTTTTATTTTTATTTAATCAATGATAACGTTTTATAACATTTTGGTACAAGCAACACCTGTTTAAATTTATTAATAATTATACTTTACTTTAATCAGAAACTTGCATGAAATGTACCTTAATGTGTACTTACATATAAAATTGATTTTGAGCCGGCCTGAATGAATCACATGACACATTTTTATTGGCATGTCGTAGGATATTTTGATCTCAATGCCATTTTTAAATTAAGATAAGAAGAGCTCTGGCCAAAAATACTTATAAATATAAAAAAAGTTTAAAGTACCTACCCGTATAATTATCATCAATGTACTAACAGTTTCCTTTAGAAGTAAACAGCATCATCTTTATTTTTTAATACAAACTCGTGACATTTAACTTGTAATAATTTTACTTTTTTTATAATTAAGTTTTCAGGAACTTCATCACGATCTATTATTTTTGACATCTTAAATATGAGTTTCTCTTTTTTAAATGTTTTGTAAAATCGAATTTAGTACTTTTTTTTAGCAATAATTTTGTCTATAATTCCTACGTAGTAGGTCCATTTTCTTCTGGAATAATATCGCATTAACACATGGTCATTGATACAGTATTTATTTGTTGAAATCTGCATATCTAAATCATTACCATTATTTATTTCTTTTTCATCAATATCAGATAACTGATCCCCCAAAAAATTATTATACATCTTTGATCTTGATGATATTTTTTCTTTTTTCTGTCTCTGTAATATATTATGGCTCCTAGTTACTATTTCCGTATTTTCTTCTTCTTGTTCTGAAGTCATGTCCCATTCAGTGTCTGAAATCGCATCCAAAATGTCGGAATCACTGTGGTTGCTCATAGATCCTGAAACGGTTGTGTCACTAAAAGGTGATGATAATTGACGTTTTTTCCTCTTTGTTTTAAATTTGACGTCTTCAAAAAATATATTTTGTTGACCTTTTGTCTTAAAAGCTTTTGCATCATCGAAACACACATTTTTATCTCCTGGAGTGATATTTTCTTTTCTGGAGCTTTTTTTCCCGATACCTTTCCCTTTCGTCTTAGGCTGTTGGGGCTTCTTAATAATTATGTCAGATATAACATGTATTTTACGATCATCTGGAACTTGTAAGCATTATTTTCTTAATGTCTCCTTTTTTTACTTTATTTAATAATAATTGTTCAAAACTGCCGGAATCAATTTTGTTAACGGGTACATGATCTTGATGATGATCGAAACTAGAATTGATTTGGTTTTTGTCTTGTGTACTTATGCGTTGGCAAATGTCGAAAGATTCAGGAATTATTACATTCTTAATTATGTAGTGGAGTACTATTAGAAGCAAGCTATTTGGACTTTTTAAAGTAGGTTGACTGTCACAAGTATCTAGATTATTTAATATAATTGCATCAGGCATAGTAACGGATCTTTTGGATAAATTTTTCGCTGACTGAAACTGCTTCCAATTATTTAACTTAAGTAGATCAAATTGACTCTCTTGAATCATTTCGCGATTCAGTGGATAAATGCCAGTCTTTTGAAATCCATTCCGTAATATAACAGGATCTATCTGATTCCACACCATACCAATCATTCTCGAAAATTCACTTTTAGGGAGAGGAACTCCAATATTCATTCTTTGCCACTTTACTAGCAAAGGGTCCCAGCGATCTTTGAAAGATTTCATGACGGCTACGTCAAGCGGCTGTAGCAATTGACTTGTGTGTGCTGGTAGTTTTAGGATTGTTACGTTTTGTTTTTGTGCTTCTTCTATTATATTTAGTCCTACATGCGTAGAGTGGCCATCATAAATGAGTAATATAGGGCGCTGTTTGCCGACAGCGGGTAAAAAAGACTTTTTAAAATAATTTTTGAAGACTTCCGTCTCCATCCACCCATTTGCTGTTGCAGCGTATGTGGTATTAAGATATCCTTCGGGAGATGTCCATGAATCCCAAACATTTTTGCCTTTGAAAATAATAAGAGGTGGAATCTTCTCTCCTATTGCATTAGCAGCTAGCAGCACTGTTGTGTTTTCTTTTCCTGGCGTTGAAATCATTCTTGTAGCAGCATGACCTTTTCGACCTACAATTTTTGTTTTGGATGGGTCTTTTGAGAAACTGGTTTCATCCAGGTTCCAAATAGCCGAGGGCTTGTTCTTTAACCCTAACTTTTCAACAGTGTCTTGAAGCAAGTCAAAGTACGGGTATATTATGAAGGGATCGACGGCTTTTTTTCTAGCATATTCTACAGCCTGGGGCTTTTTAATCGTTAAATTATTCCGCTCTTTTAAAGCGGCAAACCAGTCTTTTCCAGGTTTTCCATGTTTGAAAGGAGTCGATATTTTATTGAGGGAAACATAATCGCAAACAATTTCTAATACCTCGCTCTGGTCAGTCCAAATCCATAACGTTCCATTATGTGGAGATATGAAGCCAATTTATTTTAAACTTCCGTCGAAAGTGCTGTACACCTGCCGAGTGTAGTTGATTTTCCTCGTTTATTATTCACATGGTCCATAATTGTCATTCGAGGAATACCGTAAAGACAAGCCGCTTTATAGCCACTTAGGTCTCCATTTCGGACAGCACGTACAGCATTGTGTAATTTTTCTTTAGTATATGACGCCTTATCAGATTTTCTTTTATAATTTCGAACCATTTTGAAGTATCTATAATACAAAAAAAAAAACATAGAAATAAATCCTTGTGTTTAAGAAAAATATTCTGCCCAAATAACATTTTGGGTTTATCAATAATTTTACTTTGTACAAAACAAAAATGTATTTTGTTTCAAAACAATATATGTGTTAAAAAGTGCTTAGAAAAAAAGGTGTGAAAACTCTGACATGGGGTAAGATCGGCATATGACGAACTTTCCCATAATTTCTGTACGATCTTAGCCCACTATTGTATTTCAAGGTTAGTATTTTACGACTTATCATATTTGTACAACACAAGGCTTAAATAGTAATAAAACTAAATCAAATGATTACAAGTAACATAAACTAGACACTTACTGCTTTATCTCCCATAAATTCAATGATTTCCTTTTTTTTTCAATTTTAGTCACGCCAGCACTACCCTCGTTTTCAAGATTCGAAAAAAGTAATGACAGATCGTAACGTTTATTAGTTTTTCCACAGCACAAAACGCCATCTTTGTTGTAAACTTGGAAGAAAAATAGCATGCCGCTTTACCCACGAAACTGTTTTCAGCGTAACAATAAAAATATAAACTAAAAGTGGTGGTATACGGATTTACCCCACAGACGGCCTTCCCCACATTGACCTTAATACAAAAAGTAATTTGAAAAAAAAGTTTAAATTCAACATTCACTTTTTTTTTTTTTTTGTACAATTCATTTTTTGGTAATTACTTGTTTAGTGTTATTCTAATTTTTATTAGTTTTTATTTTGTTATTCACATTTTCACTAGATTTTTTTACTATTATTTCGAAATCAAATAAAACATTTATTTTTGTGACGATGATTGAAGTTATGAACACCATAGATAATGGTCAACCATACATGTCAGAAATAATGTTTAAATCTGAATATGTATGTGGTGGTAGTACTATTAAATGAAAAACAAACTTTACAATAATCGTTCACTACATACTTTATCCGATCACTGAAACCTTGAGTTGACAATCTTAAAGATGGCTTTGGCTTCCATTCAAATTATAATTCAGCGGTAGTGTGCTGTAAAGCGAAAGCACTACCCACTGTCTTAACCCAGAAGCTAAATGTATTGAAATAACGAGGGAAAACAATTGATTTTCATTCTCAGATAATCCGGGGACTGCAGGCTGAGAAAGCCTCAAAGCCAAGGCTTCACCTGACTGTCACAATAACGCATTACTGTCACTAAACCCGTAAGTGTGTACTTAGAGAAGAGAATAAAGAACCAAATAAAAAACGCGAGATCACCATAAAACACAAACCAAAGATTCTTGTGACATCGTATTGCACTCATCACAAGTTAATACTATTACTTTGTAAGAACAGAATGTGTGAATAAAAACCGGCAGTCAGTCTGCTTGTTTTGGCCTTGACTGGGGATTTGAAGATGACGTGCCAGGCACCGGCCTGCACCGCACCCCACAGTGTACCAAAGCACCCCACTGCCAAACGAGGAGGTCCATGAATACTAAGGCCCCCACAAAAAGCTAACCTTGTCTCCAATAGTACCAAAAAGTATCTTTTCTCCAAAGAGTTCACTAATTAGGTTATCGTCATTCTTTTTCTTTTAAATGCAAGGAGGAAGATTTAAAGGATATAGAGGATAGGAGGAGGAGGATAGGAGAGGATATAATGGATATAATATAAGGTTGTAAGAAAGTTACTCTTCAGTAAGGGTGGATGGACTGTGTGGGAGCCGATATGAAGTAGGAGGAAGTGAGTGACGAGATGACGGCTGGAGGGAAGTATGGATGAAAAGACTTCGTCGAAACCAGGTAAATTGAATATTGATGGTAATTAAAAATGATTTTCCAACCGTGTATGAGTTGTCTTTTTAACCACCGACGGAAAAAGGGGTGTTATGAGTTTGACTTGTCGGTCTGTGTTTTCGTCTGGGTGTCAGCCTATGGCATAAAAACTCTCGAACGAATGAAGCGATGTAGTTTTTTATTGTTTGGAAGGTGTATTAATCGAGCGTATTATAGTTAAATTTAATCGATATTAGTTCTTCCGTTCAAAAGTTATGGAGGGTAAAAGTGGGGAAGAACAATCGGATGTATGCAAATATGTCCAATCGGAGATTTTTAAATTTGTAACTTTTTCCTTTAATTTTTACTGACCTGATGATCTGACGATATCTGCCGAGGATCCCCTGATGCAGGCATCCCTTCTGCAATAAAATACACTCATTAACAATTGAACAATAGCGTGTCTTGTATTAGGAACCTTAATTCCTCATCAACCCGTTCGCAGATCGGAAAGATTCATACAAATTTGTTACTGCAAGCAGCAATCGAAGGTAAAACACATGGTAGACATGCAGCAGTTTAACTAATACACGTGTCGTAAAGAAAAATTACTGCACCATTTTGGCGTGATGGTGGTTATTACGAAGTAGTCTATTAGAATAAATTACTTGTTCACTTGTGGTATTCAATGACTGCGCCAAATCAACGTTAATTGAGTGTAACTAGCACTGGGTTTAAAAATATATAAGTTACATTTTTCGTTTCGCATTACCCATTCTGAAAATACGAAATAATTGTTAACTACGTTTGAGGGCGTGGTAGCTCAGTTTGTTACGTGCCTTGGTTAGCCGACCGACCCGACCGACTGGTCGAGGGTTCAAGTCTCGAGTTGCCGTATGTTTTAGCATCCATGTTCCTCATGTGCCCGGATAGTGGCGACAGATTTGCAACCAGGACTTAACATAAACATTTGAAATGCGGCGTGTAACACCGATGCCTACCCGGCGTGAGCTTATGTGATGTGTTATGTGAAGTTTGGGTAGTGGCGAAAATTAAAAGTATCTGCCCGTAACGAAAACATATGAAAATATTTCTAAATATGAGTGTCTAATTAATTATCTGGATAATTACTTAATGTCTGCTCTAAGCCTATGAGAAAATTAATATGAATTAGTGTCGCCTATTATAAATTTTTCATTCATCAGTATTGGAATGATCATAATATAATATCACAATGAAATTGACTCAGTCCTGCAGTAAGATTGTAGGAACATATGGTATAAACTACATATATAAGAATACTACATCCGAGACCGTTAAGAGAAACAATGCTTATTGCTAATAACAAAAAGTTCCACCCTCGCTGGGAACCCAGGACCAGTTGCTTAGCAGTCAGCTGTGACTCAAAGGCAGTGGTGTGTGTTACTTACAGTGTTGTATTCTTATCCATGCAGCATATATACCATATCATTGCTTAGTGGCTGCGATGCAAGATTATCTTAGTGCAGGATTGAGTTAATTTGTGTGTCGTGATGTGGTTATTGTTATTATGATTACTATATATACTTCGATAAGATTTTTCAAATATTTCAGAAGACAGTATTGCTCAAATATGAAACATTACTCAATAAAACTTATCGAATATGTATGTATCGGGAGTTTTTCGTTTTTTTTAACGATTCTACATTTCATCAGCTACTTTGACGGAAATATTTGGTTCTAATGTGCAGTTTTAATATAAATACAAGCAAGCAAGCAATCTATCAAAGCAAGTACAGTGAGACCCGGTTAAGTGGAACCTGGATAAGTCAGAACCCTATATTATTGAGAACTACATTGAGGTCCCGCCACTTTTTCATCGAATTACCTCTGTTAATGGAGCTTTTCTAACCTGATTAAATGAGATTTCATTTCTAGGATTTTTTTCCATGTTTACCTCTATAATTTGGACTCTGGAGCTCAGTTCTCTTTATAAGTGAGACAATGTATCAGGTTGGGACAGGTTTCGACACGATTGTTTACAAACATTCGAATTTCTTTCGCACGTGTTTTGTTTACGGCCTATGTAAATAAGACAACAAATTTTTAAACCTGTCTAAATGGAAAACTCGATAAATGAAAACCTCTTTAAATGGTAGAAAATCCTTGGTCCCTTGAGATCCCAATTAACTAGGTTTCACTGTAATTTGGCACACAGGTAGTTCTTACGACATTCGCTAGGTCGAGATTTTTTGAAAACCGAAATAAATCGAATAATATGGTCGCATATGTTTCTCAAGTCAAGCTGCGTAGTGACGTTTAGGATGGGCTAAGTGTCAAATTAAAAAGGAAAAAAAATGGTTGCCCACATGATTTTGACAGATCATTAACATAGATAATTGGATGCATAGATATATAATTCTCCTTTGCTCTTTTTCATCTTTTCTCTTTCTATATTCAAATCCTTGATCTTACATTTACACTTTTCATCTTTCACTTTTATCGCTTTTTTATTATCAACAAAACAAAGCAACTTTGTATTTTACAACTCTTTAAACGTAATAATGCACAACACTTAAGGAAAATAACATTTGAAATGCGCTTTTTGTTTATTCAATTTTATGTAAGTAAACGATTTCATGTTTAATAAGTAATCTTTGAAATAAAATCCACAATCATTCTTCATTCGATTATTCTTAATTCGGAGAATTGAGGAGCTTTCAGAGGGAAACAAATTTAGTTTTATTGTAAATGGTCGAAAGGACCGCATTTTTTTTTACTCAGTAATTCAGTTTTGATATTTTTTTTACCGATTACGCCCGGCAGAGCCGAATGGAAGGGTAATGATTTCATGACCCTATCTATACAGGTTGGTATTTTTAGTATCTCATCTTTGGTCATAAATTTTTAAGCGGAGAATAATAATTTTATTCGTCAGGTTCAGGTAAACATGGTATTTCAGATACACATTCCATTCCTGCTGCTGACGTACATATGAAAGTTACAAAATGAGCAAAAATGATGAATCGATCAAGTGTTTCCAGTGTTGTTGTTTTTTTTTTTTTTTTTTGTGAATACATTTCTTTTTTCTCTCCCACCAGAAATAGTCATACTACAGTACCAGATAACGTTTTATTAAATAGTGGAAACTTTGTTGATTTATGTATTAATTATAATAATGTAATTTGTAAGAATTAAAACATATTTTTAGTTTTGCTAATATTTGTAAAATAAAATAAAAATAAAATATTCATGGTCCCGGTGACATAGGGTAAATTTTGGTGATTAAAACATGAATATGGCGGATGTTGCAGCCGACTGTGAAATGTAAAAAAAAAAAATACACCATATCGATCGGGGTGTAGGACGAAAGAAAAAAATTAATAGCTCACAAAAACATGCGTTTTAATTATATCTGCACAAAAGTGTGTTCGTAAAGTCGTGTTTTTTTTTTCTTATGCCAATTTTTTTCTCTTATGTGATTGGTGTCAAATAAAATGGTCTATTTGCAACGTTTCAAATAAATACAAACTATTTGTTGTTCTATATGTATACGATTTCTTTAAAAAAAAACTTTTTTTTACAGTCTAACAAAAATTATAAATACCATAAACAATAATTTAATTATATAATAGATAACAATAACATATTTAAAAAAAAAAATCACAAACTATAACCCGACTACTTAAAAATGACAATCTAGAAAGTATGAAAGGGAAAATATACCAATCTGAAATTGTGATATTACTTAATATTCTATAACTAAATAATACAGCACAAGATGGTCGCCTGGTACTGGAAATGGACATAATTTTTAAAGCGCCATTTTCCATTACAACTGAAAAAGTTCTAAAAC
Source organism: Choreutis nemorana (assembly GCA_949316135.1). Taxonomy (NCBI): domain Eukaryota; kingdom Metazoa; phylum Arthropoda; class Insecta; order Lepidoptera; family Choreutidae; genus Choreutis; species Choreutis nemorana. The sequence continues at coordinate 1,445,323 of OX438595.1, forward strand.
TTAAAAATGTTTTCGTAAGCTCAAAATTTCGAATTCTCGAAAAATTCTCGAATTTTTAATTTAATGTCAACATAAATCTTCACTCTTTTTTTATAACGTAGCATGGTAGATCTCCGTATGGCAACTGAAACTTCAAAACTTGCTAAACCACTAGGGGATGCTTATATTTCAGGATAGTAATTTAGTTATCAGATTCGTGACAGGATTACAATAGGGTGAGCATTGCAGTTGAATATGATATGATACCTTGTGAATAGGGTGGCGGGGGTGCTGCCGAGTCCCGTCTGGGAGGTCCCGAGCCCTGAGGGGTCAACCGGGGAACGGAACCCTCGCTCCACACAACCCGGTCCATCTCCTCATCCAGCCTCACTTCGTCTTCCATCTGTTAACAGAACATAAGCTTTATTAATTAAATACACGTATCAATTGTCAATCGACAACAGTTTTTTAAAATTAATTTTTATACCACTAACTAGCGACTCGCCCCGGCTTCGCACGGATATTACGCATGTATTAATTATGTAGAAATTTTCCTAGAAATCACTCTATCTATTAAAAAAACCTCATCAAAAACTGTAGCGTAGTTTTAGAGATCTAAGCATACATGGGGACAGACAGCGAGAAGCCACTGTTTTATACTATGCAGTGGTAGTGATTTGGTGTACCAGCATACGGCCCGCCTGATGGTTAGCTGTCAACGTAGCCCATGTTTTCGCAGCAGAATTATTTGAGTTGAACAGGTAAAAGGGGTAGATTAATAATTGAATAAGGTTTAATTTGGTCATTATTCAACTAGACCTATCCGAACTATATCCTCGAGTACTGTATTTTTCGTAATTATAATTTTTTTGTATTTTTTAATTGAAAATATTATTGACGCAACCTTAGTTGTCGACTGTTAAAAAAAGGACTAAGTAAACGGAGTTGATGTTTTTATTTTTAACGATAACTAAGTGAGAACAATAAATAGAATAGTAATTAACTACACATTGTCCGTGTGCCTGCCACGAGTTTCACCTTATCGCTTGCGATTGCAGTTAGCATTAATCTTTGTAAAGCGCCTCTAACGGAGATATGAGGAGTTGTTTATACAAAACACTGTAGCAATCTATGTTACCTGCAGTAAAACTATACAAACCCGACCCAGACGCACTGATTTATATAATTTAAAATTGTAATAATTAATGTTTCTTTACAAAATAAATACGTATGGTGCATCCTAAAATTTACCTTTGAATTACATTTTCTTTAGTAAAAAAATTTTGATAGGCACCAAATGCTCTGTTTAAAATTGATATTTAAAAAAACAGCGCCAAAAAGGCGGGTAAATCTCCTTCGAAATGTCCTCCCCATCAACTATCATTTGAATATCTCGTAACATCCGTTTATTCTCGTGCACACCCCCCACTCTGTCCCACCACTGAAACTCCTGTTCACCAGGATCAACAGTGGCGTACTTTGATCGAATAATCAAAGAATAATGCAGCTGTGCAATGACGTCCAGGCTATGCCCGGACACCCCACCGGCTGCCTTGGGGCCCGCGACGAACTTAATCAGAAGAAATAGAAGGTAGTAAGAAACCGAACACACACATACACGCATTCGATTATGTAACATATACACTAATCATTACATAATATTAACTAGGAAATTAGGTGAAATACTATTTCATTTAAAATTAGGTAAACGATATCTTTTTGTATGGCTCTACACCAGTGACGATATATTTTTTTAAATTGATTTGACCTCAATAAAGTTTGGTTTTGACAATGTATTTGTTACAATTCTGAAGAATTCTGACGCTTTTCTGAGGGGACAGGAACTTCAGATCCTGGATTCGAGAAGTGTAATACTATATATTGACTTCTATAATCTAGTACTGGATATATTTATTTAAATTCAGAATATCCATTTACCACCATTTCCAGAGTTGACGAAATATCCAATCCCCAAAATCTTTTCATTATTTTTATATGTAATTTGTGCCATTTCAGAGACAGTTTTTTGTTTCAATTTTTTTTCAGAAGATAAATTAAAAACATCAAATTCTAAATATAATAGATACGACGAAATTGAAAGAAATAAATTTATTTCAGACAAGTCATAATTTAAATCGATCGGCGAGTATTTCTTAATAAATCAATAATTACTATAAAATTCATATACCATGCTGAAACAAAGTTTAATGCTTATACCAAAGAATAAAACTTAAGAAAAAAAACACGATTTAATGTATACAAATGCGAGTTATGAATTTTACTAAAACAATTTTTTTTTAAACAACAAACAGAGATATTACGAAAACTAAATTTGATTATAGGTACTCAAGTATATCGTAGTTTTGTATACTTACATATATTGAGTGAACTTTATATATTAATAATTACTTTGTACAGTTAAACAAATCGTATTGACGAAAATGCATTGTACCTATTACGCAACTGACAAAAGTGTTCCCTAACTGACATAGAAAGTAAATTTTCGTAACTAATTGTTTATTTATTAAAGATCTAAACATGTCTGCCAATGACAGGCGCGTTCGTCAGTATCTGATAATAAAAAACAAATTTATAATGCAGTAGTACACACACAACATAAGCTTTGTCTAAATATTAAAAAAAAAAAAGTGTCACCCAAAGAGTATAACTACCATTAGTATTTTCAAATTTAATTTTAAATTTATAATGTCAGAATATATTAAATGTAAGAACAAAGTAATGGATTTTTTTTTTTTTAGGTAAACCGAAGACCAGAATCAAAATTAAATCAAATAAAATTTAATACACGATTAAATAATAATTATTAAATCAAGAAAATGTATAATTAAATTACCGTTTGTTAATTATTTATCGGTGATGTCAATATTAAAACAATATCACAGAAAAATTTATACACGATATAGGTATAGTTTTTTTTTAAATCACCGTTATCTTTAAAAGTCCGAGCACGAAACATTTTCAAAAGTCAATTGAATTTTAAAATAAGTCCACATGGAACTTGGACTCACGCTGCAATTATTAAAGCGAGCTCAATGATTTCTCAATAAGTGGGTCGTTACAGAGTGATTGCTATTAAATTGGTTAACACTTTCAGTGTAATGTGTTCGTGTCTTATACGCCGATGTGTCGTACGCCGATGTGTCGCGTGCGGCGCGAGTGGAGGCGGCGAGCGCCGGCCGGTGGCGAGTCGCCACTGCCGCGCGTCAACTCGCAAACAAAATCTACCCAACTCGCCCATTTCCATCCTCGCACCCTTCCCAACTGTTCTTATTTCCCATACAAATGTAATATTCAATCATACAATCCCCGCCTACCACTTTTTGACTGCATTAACCTGGATTACATTTATCGATTTGATCTACTTAATATGTGTAATTTGCTTAGCAAATAGCAATAGTAATTTATTGCAACTGGTTTTGTTCTTTGTTCTACGATGTCGGTGATAGATTTGATTTTGTTTATTTAGGTTGCACTTAATTAGGTGGACGTCTCCGTTCTTACAATTAGCAAGATTGTAGCTTGTCCCACTCCAGCCCACCTACTCAGTTGTTGGACCCACTGTCACTTGGTCAAACGAGGTTAAATGAGCTCCAGAAAAAAAAAAACGTTTAAAAAACCAAATCCCTTTCAAAACAGTAATCCTGTAATAAAGACTAGTGTACAGTTGTTGTGATCACCGGATTAGGGACTATTTGACGCTGTCTTTGTTGTGTTGTGTATATAAAGTCCCAAGACAACGTGGTTATAACAAGGACTCCATAAAAGCCACTTCAGCTGGGGGTAGTTAAAGGAAAACAACCTATAAATCAATTATTTCAATTTTAGCTTGTGCGAAACACACTAAAGCAGGTTGTAGTGCTTATGATTGCGTTAACAAGTTGTAATGTATGGAAATCTATAATCAACGTCACACAAACGCCTCGCGCATACTATAGCACCGCTCCGTAGACAGGCCGCAGTTTGACGCCTGCCATATAGTTTCATACTAATGCACACACACCGCTACCGACCCACGTACGTATTTGGTGAGCTCAGCCCTTCACAGTCTAAAGACCCTCCGTGAACCCTCATTATATCTAGTTTAACCTTGACCTAGACGTATTCACTAACGCACGATGAGGGAAACTCGTCAGTGTCACAATAACGTCACGTATAAACCGAGATTTGAACGTTACAAGGATCGATTAAGCTTTGTTAGTTATCGTGTATGAGCTGTTATATGGGACTTTTTGTAATAAAATATTAAGTATGAAATATAGGTGGGAACGACTCAAATTTAATTAGTGCATGTCCCAAAATATATTTCAACAGATTTTTCCCGAATTTTCGAATTCATCTTAGATTTATCATTTGAAAGTAGATACAATTTTTTTTTTATTTAAATTTAAGAATGAAATTTCATTAAGAAAGTTATTTTTCTTTAAATGAGTTTTTCCAATTAACTATTATATCAACTAACCAATGATCTGTTCAGTTTTCCTTAATAGATAATATATTTAGAATGGAACAAACGAGTTCAAGTTTCTTTGCGGAACGATCGAGAGTTGTGGCAATGACATTGCGGCGATGTGTGTCGCGGCCGGTGCGGGGCTGACCTAATACGCCGATACGTCGACCGGTTCGCCGACTGCTCGAGAGATTAGTCCGGTGACCGAGCTCGGCCCTGTCCCCAGGTTCGAGACAAAAATACCACGTGAATGCCAACAGAGAGACGTCTGCGCCTTCATTCTTAACATCACTCGACTGGTCGTCGCAACATTCACATACATTTGTGATCTGTTTACTCACCCGTTGCAAAAGTTCCAACAATCACCGTGACAGCGTAGACGGATCCAGCTTTTAGGGTCCCGTGGCGCTAAACGAAACCATCACAATGGCTCGAATTGTGTTGTCGTGTTACACGGCTTGCGTGCTTTTGCAATGGGATAACATTCGAAAAGAGTTGACATTTACAGATGTTTAAATTTTTAAAAGAATATGGCAAACGGATTTAAGGTGTGCATTTTATATAAATAAATACAAATTCGACCTAATGATGTGTTAAAATAAGCATTTTGTATAAATTCTATACAAAATTTAATTGGTAAAACAATTCATGATGTTTATCATTTTCAAAAACGTTTAAACCAAGTTATATAATTTAAAAACTATAGTTTAAAAAGAGAGATCTTGACGACTTTAAAGTTGAAAAGTATTTAGATTAAATCTGTACAAAAATGGGCATTATAGATACAATATTTATTAAATGTTGTAAGTGTACGTTAGTTTTTATGTTTTCTACACGTAAAGTCCCTACTTTACTATTATGAAAACATGTTACAACAAAACTGTTACTTTTTTGTTATCAAAACTCCGGATCAAATCTCTGACTTTATGTACAAATATAAACAAATTCAACCTTTTTAACAATGGTTTTGTTTAACCTTTTGTTTTTGTCACCATCGTTTTTGTCAGTTATGATTATCGAAGTAAATCAATGTCAGGGATGAGAGGTGGTCGACTCGTCCGAGCGTGGCGTTTGGCACTAGATGTCACACTCCATCGGACAGACAATCCATGCAGGGAGATCCATTTTTTTATTGCAGTCGGACATCCCGAAGCTAGGGGATTGAGGGGCACAAAGCGGTGGTACCGGGTGGGGACAGGGGGATGCGAAAGGGGGCGTTGATTCGTCGCAGCAAGGTCAGGGCCAAAAGCAATCGATACAGCTCAACACCGCTATTTTAAACTTTAAGATTTAAAAGCATCTCTCGTAAGTTATCATAGCATCGACTGAAATATCGAAATATTATCTTTGGATATAGACCAATGGTAGACAGTGTTTTGACGTACAAATGTATGACGCATCGTGGAAAATTGATTTTAGGAGAATACGCGGAAATGGGTCATTTGCAATTCTGTCTACGAATTTGCATGCGGTACTGTATCTACTGAGCCATATTGTTATGAAGTCATTTTTGCAAGCATCAATTATTTTTCTGTAGCCATTTCCCACGAGACAGTCTCGCGGCTAGATGCCTGGTCCGTATGAGAAATGACTAGTTAGTTATGGGGATATTTTATTAGTGTATGGAAGGGCTTAAGCCCTAGAACGAACCTCTGTATTAAAGTCACAGTTAAGTCAACGTTCAAATTTGTATGGGATTACGACTAGCGACACAACAGATTTTTAATTAACTAGGCAAAACATACAAAATTGAGAGCTGACCTACTTTAAACTATGATTTAACTACAGTTCGTGGACTGTGACTACCATGAGTTTTACCTTCGATTGCCGCTTGCGACTGCAGTTACAAATTTGTATGAATCTTTGTAAACGGCCTCTAACGGATTAACGAATAGTTAAGGTTAGTATTTCAAAGTCAGTATAGTAATCTATGTTATCCCATGTGGAGAAAAAGTATACGAGCTCATAGCAGACAAAATGGTAGGGGTAGACTAAGCGAATGTACCCCTACCAGACTCACGTTCTGAAAGAAGGTCATATGTATGAAAAAAGTTGTATGTAAAGATCGCTGCGTTTGGCGGCTCAACTGCTAGTGCGTATAGGCGCTAATTATCGATGAAAAGCATTGAAAATTTTGACCTTATTAAAAAAATTACCGCCGATCTAAACAAGGCGTAGTTTTCTATGAGTTTAGTAGTTTCTTTAGTTTACAAACACACACATTTCCAATTTTTTATTTGTCAATAATGGGGGGCAGGGCCACCCGTTTGTCACACGATTATGTTGTCAACGACAAACAGTAATCAAATTGTTGAAGTAATTTATTATTTACCGTATTACCAACGTGTTTTATGGCTGGGAATAAATTTTAAAATAAAATTAATGTTCATAGCGTAAACATTAAGCTGGAAACGTATCGTCAAAGCCTCGCTGTCGTTTAAATAAATAAAAATGTAATCTTTATTCCTTATATATAAGGAATATACATTTAAAGAAAATCGAAAATCGAAAATCGAAAATACGAAATCTTGATCTAAGGAAGGTTTCTCGACTTGTGGATGAAAACCATCGTCCATCTGATACCATTGTTGTCAGTCCTCTACCGTTCTAGCCATAGTCCATTGGGTTAGCTACTGATACTGTCGTCTTTCCATTTTATAGTCGGTTTTCCACGTTTTCTCTTTAAATCCTTTAATCCAATACAAAACAAGCTCGCTCGATGCGCTATAAGATACTCAAAAGTGTTCGTTGTATATGAACGGTGCAATTCAATACGGTGTTGACCCTTTCGCGGGTTGTTAGGTTTGCTACGACCCTTAATTTTGGGAGGAACAAAATCTCAATTTTCCAAAAAAACAATATTCAAAAAAACCTCTTCAGATTATAACGATAAAACCAGAGATCTAAGCCGTTCCCAAGTGATGCCCCGTCATCCATAACTAATTATGGTTATTGATTTATCCGTGATAATATAACATAACGTTATGTTTGAACTAAGCGATCAATGAAGGTATCTTTTAGGTCACGACTACGAGTATGTAGCACGTAGTGACATAAACCCGCCACTCACTTATTTCGTAAAAAAAAAAAAAACGAAGAATTTTGAATTATAAAATTAAGGAACCTACGATGGCGGTACCGTTACTCATTAGATCGACAATCTAAAAAGAATGCCCGACGTTAACTTTGGTTTGAATAAACTCACGCCGTAATCCCTCGAGAGGGGTAGCGTTAAACACCGCATTCGGCATGTTTATGTTGAATACCAGTGTGGCAGGTTACGAATCTGTCGCCACTATTATCGGCAAAATGAGAAACATGCCAGCTACAACATATGGCCCTCAACCTGTCAGTTCGGGTCGATCGATCAACCAAAGCACGTAACAAACTGAGCTACCAAATTTTCAAATAATATCGAGACAAGCTCCAAATTTTGATATTTGGTTTGAAGATACCTCAGCTACAAGCATACTAAATGTTTCTTTTATTAAATGTTTTTTAAACGTTTCATTTGTATTCAGACCAATTCTGTCAGAAAGATGACACATCAAATTGAATACAGAGTATTTATATTCAGTTAAGTTTAATGGGAAAACAAATATTGATAAAAAAAAACCTCAGTTGATGCGTATTTTAAAACAGTTCAATAAAATTACCTAAATGCCATGCACTATTCGCTGAACAGGTCACGGATAACTGTGACCTAAGGGCGGGTTAGGTCACACAGTTCTATAAAATTTATAAAGAGGTGTTGTTTGTACTTCGAAAATTATTAGTGCAAATCCTGAGGTTGTTTGCCAAAGAGCAAATACGGAGGTTTCTTGCCGGATTCTTCCCCGTAGGCAGGCATTCCGAACCGGTGGTAGTTTAAAAAGAATTTGACGATTTAAAAGAACTTATTTTTAGTCCATTTGAATAAAAAATAATTGATTTTGATTCGGATTTCAAAAATTTCACTAACCAATGTTTAAATTTTATGCTATATTTAGTTTGAAACTAATTCGATGCAGACGAAAATACTAAAATAAAGCCGGTGAACGTATTTCAACAAAGATCCTTTACACGCTTTGCGGTATGTGTCGAAAACAGCATTTCGGTAAAATCCGTATCGGAATTTCGAACGCAGATGTTTGAAATTCCAAATGTGAATTTGTTTCTGGCGATTTTTTAAATCAAGGTGGCTGATGTGCACACTGTACGCAGTTTTATTTCACGAAGAAAGTTCGATTAAGGTTTTATTAGTTTTTACAGTTTAGTAAAGACGTCATGCACACTAGAACCGCTCTGCCGAAAGTTCTTCGTGACATAGAATATCTGTGGCACAATTCACGCTTGACACAAACATACAATGGATGTTTGTTATTTTTTTTCGCGCCTATGTGATATCCTTTATTCCTTTGTCACTGTAAAGGACTACAGACAGGTTGACGGCTCCGTCGTGACATGCCAGTTGACAGCCACAGGTGTCAAAGTGACGTCACGTAATGACAAAATGCACGTCAACCTGTTCGAGTTCGATATTTGAACAGAAACTTCGTGTTTCGATACAAGTGTAGAACATTCATTTTGATGAATGAAAACAAAATAACTTGAGACACTTAAACTGAAAAAAAAATGGAGTTATTTAAATTTTTAATCGTCACAGCTTTTATAGTGGTATTGAAATTGTATCGTCAATATTTTCGGGTTATAAACTGGAGTTAAGAATGCATCGAAGATTTGAATTTGTTTTGAGTCGAAAATAGGTGATTATTTATGTTCCAAGCTATTTTAAAGTTACAAATAAAGGTGTGACTTTAGTTAATTATTCATTCATACATTTGTCAATTAGTTTCACAATCATAAAATGTACATAGAATACATGAAGATGATGTATTGAAATTTTTCACTTCATAAACAAAAGAATCTTCGAAATAAGAAGAAAAAAAAGACACATTAAAAACACAAGTGTACCTATAAATATAGAATTTAACAAGATTTATCATGAATATAGAATTTTAAAAGATTTATAATAAATATAGACATTAACAAGATTTATAATGAATATAGAATTAAACAAGATTTATAATAAATTTAGAATTAAACAAGATTTATAATGAATATAGAATTAAACAAGATTTATAATAAATTTAGAATTAAACAAGATTTATAATAAATATAGAATTAAACAAGATTTATAATGAATATAGAATTAAACAAGATTTATAATGAATATATAATTTTACAAGATTTATAATAAATTTAGAATTAAACAAGATTTATAATGAATATAGAATTAAACAAGATTTATAATAAATATAGAATTTTACAAGATTTATAATGAATATAGAATTAAACAAGATTTATAATGAATATATAATTTTACAAGATTTATAATAAATTTAGAATTAAACAAGATTTATAATGAATATAGAATTAAACAAGATTTATAATAAATATAGAATTTTACAAGATTTATAATAAATATAGAATTAAACAAGATTTATAATAAATATAGAATTAAACAAGATTTATAATGAATATAGAATTAAACAAGATTTATAATGAAAATAGAATTAAACAAGATTTATGATGAATATAGAATTAAACAAGATTTATAATAAATTTAGAATTAAACAAGATTTATAATAAATATAGAATTAAACAAGATTTATAATAAATATAGAATTAAACAAGATTTATAATGAATATAGAATTAAACAAGATTTATAATGAATATATAATTTTACAAGATTTATAATAAATTTAGAATTAAACAAGATTTATAATGAATATAGAATTAAACAAGATTTATAATAAATATAGAATTTTACAAGATTTATAATAAATATAGAATTAAACAAGATTTATAATAAATATAGAATTAAACAAGATTTATAATGAATATAGAATTAAACAAGATTTATAATGAAAATAGAATTAAACAAGATTTATGATGAATATAGAATTAAACAAGATTTATAATAAATTTAGAATTAAACAAGATTTATAATAAATATAGAATTAAACAAGATTTATAATAAATATAGAATTAAACAAGATTTATAATGAATATAGAATTTTACAAGATTTATAATGAATATAGAATTAAACAAGATTTATAATGAATATAGAATTAAACAAGATTTATAATGAATATAGAATTAAACAAGATTTATAATGAATATAGAATTAAACAAGATTTATAATGAATATAGAATTAAACAAGATTTATAATGAATATAGAATTAAACAAGATTTATAATGAATATAGAATTAAACAAGATTTATAATGAAAATAGAATTAAACAAGATTTATGATGAATATAGAATTAAACAAGATTTATAATAAATTTAGAATTAAACAAGATTTATAATAAATATAGAATTAAACAAGATTTATGATGAATATTGAATTAAACAAGATTTATAATAAATTTAGAATTAAACCAGATTTATAATGAATATAGAATTAAACAAGATTTATAATGAATATAGAATTAAACAAGATTTATAATGAATATAGAATTAAACAAGATTTATAATGAAAATAGAATTAAACAAGATTTATAATGAAAATAGAATTAAACAAGATTTATGATGAATATAGAATTAAACAAGATTTATAATAAATTTAGAATTAAACAAGATTTATAATAAATATAGAATTAAACAAGATTTTTAATGAAAATAGAATTAAACAAGATTTATAATGAATATAGAATTAAACAAGATTTATAATGAAAATAGAATTAAACAAGATTTATGATGAATATAGAATTAAACAAGATTTATAATAAATTTAGAATTAAACAAGATTTATAATAAATATAGAATTAAACAAGATTTTTAATGAAAATAGAATTAAACAAGATTTATAATGAATATAGAATTAAACAAGATTTATAATGAATATAGAATTAAACAAGATTTATAATGAATATAGAATTAAACAAGATTTATAATGAATATAGAATTAAACAAGATTTATAATGAATATAGAATTAAACAAGATTTATAATGAATATAGAATTAAACAAGATTTATAATGAATATAGAATTAAACAAGATTTATAATGAAAATAGAATTAAACAAGATTTATGATGAATATAGAATTAAACAAGATTTATAATAAATTTAGAATTAAACAAGATTTATAATAAATATAGAATTAAACAAGATTTATAATAAATTTAGAATTAAACCAGATTTATAATGAATATAGAATTAAACAAGATTTATAATGAATATAGAATTAAACAAGATTTATAATGAATAGAGAATATAACAAAATGTATTTAATTGTATTAGCATTTAAACATATATCGGTTAACTGAGAAGTAAATAGAATTGCTATATAAAATGTATCTGTAGTCAATTATGACGAGTTATTGTAATTATTTGCTTGACAGTTTTTGGATTTCTATTGAATTTGATAAATAAGTGAAAATTTTATATTGGTTTTGTACATATTTGATGTGAATAATTTGTTAATTTGTAACACATTGTTTAACCTCGTACGAATGGTGCAAATTCGACTAACACATTACAATGTTTTTGTTAAGTCAAGTTTACCGAAGCTCAATTTTAAACTAGGCAAGCATTTGACCTCAATTCTCCCCGATGCTAAGCGGCGATGAAGCGAATTTCATGTAGTTTGGATATTTAATCTTAGATTAATTTAATTTCTAGATTAATGCTTACATGGTGTGTCAGCGACAATAATTAAATTAACTAGTTCTTAATTAAGTTGACACATCGAATTAATTCATTTTCTCTCACTCGAGTTTGAGCGCTGACTTTGAAATTTTACATCCAAATAATAAATATAAATGTGAAATTTTTCATTTTGTAGTAACCCAAAAACGGCCTAGGGATTGGGGATGAAATTTTGTACATAGATCGTTCATCCCCTGTATTAACAGGTAGGATACTTTTTATCTGGAAATTTTTGTCATCCTGACTTGGGATAACAAAATTCGTACACAGAAGGAGTCGCGGAAAAAAAATTGTGGTACTATTTTTGTAATTCTAAAACTAATAAATGATATTTAATACACTCCTACTGAGTCTTCCAAATAGGAATAAATACACAATTTTTTAAAATGTTTACTCTCGAAATCATTTGTATGAAAAAAAAAAGTGTATAAATTATGTTCATACAAATTCACTTCAAATTAGCCATTCAATTTTGTTTGTTTGTTCCAAATGTTTGGTTCGTTTAATTTTATTGAATTTTTCCAATTACAATTCTCGTTTTGGGAACATTCCTGGAAATAAACAGATGGAATGGGCGTCAGAACACTTCCGTCGTGAGTGTATTCAGGAAAGCTGTGACGTCATCGTAAGATCGAGTTTTTAAATAAAGTTGTACAAAAATAAAACACTTTGATCATAATTGTTTTGCCTTTAAAATAATATATCCCTTTGTAATTTTTTTTACGCATTTTAGAAGAAAAAAAACGCTTCCATTGTATCGTAACGGAGGTTTTCTCCGCAGATAAGAATTTCAATTGATGATGATTGATGAATAAATTTAGGTAACGGGATTAATCGAAAAAAAGGGTTAAGTGTCCTAGCACACCTGTCGACTCGTACACGGATCTCTCTACTTTTCAATAAAACTTACAATTTATATTTGTAAATTGTAAAAATATCTGCCAGTCTACAAGTCTCTGTTTAAAAAATTACAAGTATAATTTGGTGGAAAAACATACATATTTGTAAAATTGTAGTGAAATTCTAAATAATTCAGTTCAATAACAATTTAAGTTTGCTTGGGGGCGGGACTTTGTGTTATTTTCAAGACGCATTGTTTCGCTTACCGGTCTTGGATGTTGTATTCTTTTTTATTTAGTAACTTGCTTATCGTTGCTTAGCACCTGCGAAACAAGTTCTTACGATACTTAGTGCAGGGCTGAGTCAATGTGTGTGTCGTGATGTGGTTATTTATTTTTTGTATATTATAATTTATTTACTTGTGATATTCTATAAATTTGTAGGAAAAACTGCTTTACTAAAAATTACATTTACAAATAAATTCTTCAAATACGTAAAATAAATCAATAATAATTCAGGTAGTCTTAACCCTGAGGGTAATTACATAAAACATAAAATATTAATTGTCCATTTTGTGTAAGTTGTAAATTACAAATAGAAATAAAATAGAAATCTACAGGCGTTTTCCACAATTGTAAAGTTTTATTCCAGTTTTATTTCACGTCCAAGTAAATCCTCAAAATAAATTCAAATAATTTGATTGAACTAATTGACAATTTTATATCATTAGGAAAAATATACAGCTAATCTTAGTGGAATCCCAGAAAGATATCCCAGTGTGGACACGACAGTGTAAAAGTATCTTACTGGATAAGTCTCCAGTTAAACTTACTATAGTATTGTACTATTGTATAGTAGTTGTAGTACTGGTTTGTAAAAATGCACCATGCATTCGACCTTTAATAGCCGCTATGGGCATTTTAATTGAACTGTCAGCACTTTGCCGCGATACAACATTGTAATCATCGCCTAACTGTACACAGTATAGATATGTAATCAATAATAAAAATACGTATTCATCGCGTGAAGAACGTCCATTAAATTTATCAATCGACCGATTCTACACATATATTCATTTACAACACTTGTTTTTATTTCAGATGATTAAAAAAGGATGCAAGAATGAGTATTTAATAAAAAAAATGGCCAAGAGCGTTCTACTAGATTGGAAAGGGTTCGTTACGTTTTGTTTTCTGCTGTGAAGCAGTTTGCTGTTTCGGTTCGAAGAAAACCGAACCGCTGTTTGCCGTTGATCTTATACAAAATTAATAACATTTTGATATATTTTCTTCCCGCTGCCAGTCCCTATGTATGCTTAGATCTTTAAAACTACGCAACGGATTTTGCTGTGGTTATTTGAATGGATACGATGAATCAAAAGGAAGGTTACATGTATTTAATACATGCATAATATAGTAGTAGATAAAAACTGATAATTTTAGAGGTTTCTGATGTGATGTAAATAAACACGATTTTTGCGCTAACATTGCAAACGCTGGCTGAACCGTAAGAGATATATGAAAATAATGTACTACAGTATTGTACGCCTTTAAAATGTCTACAAAAAAGTCTAGAATGGCATATGCCTATCTCTTAGGGGGTAAACCAACAATAAATCTTTTTATCCTTTCCGTGATAATGGTCTGTTCCCGAAGCGTTTAAGCAATACAGATCTAATCCTTATCGAATTAATCACCTCAAATACATTGTGCATATAATAATAACAATTATTATTATTATTTAATAAAGATCAATATGGTCCTTGTTAGAATGTAATTTAAATGTGTATTTCCGAAGATTTTACAGATTTAAAGGGATTAGATTTGAGCGTTGAGTGTTTTACACATGGCCAATTATATGTCGCTCTTTCAAGAGTAATCTCTAAAGAAAACATGTTTGTATTGTCTAATGACAAAAAAGCTGTGAAAGTTGTACATAAAGACATTCTGTAGTATATTTAGTATCACCATCGCACCCGTGCGAAGACGGCTCGGGTCGCCAGTTATTAATTAATTTTAACAAAAATGTTAGGTCCCACCCGACAATCACTTTTATTTATACCTTCAAAATTAATTTATACCCACTTGTTTTTTATTTAAGTTGATTGAAAAAGGATGCAAGAATATCTAAGTATCCATTGTAAAAAATGGGCATGTTCGTTCTAATAGATTGGTGAAGGTTCCGTACGTTTTGTAACTAAAATGTTGATAGTACTAATTTTAATTTTAATTAAAATATTTGAGACGATCACTTATATTTATATTTTACAGCTTAAAAATAAAATCCATATTCAACATTCATTTCTCTTTTACATTAGGCGTCCGCATTTCGAGAAAAAACTCAAATGAATCTTTTTTTTTTTTGTCAAAGCACCAGAGTCAATTGACAGCGACAGCCACGAGAAAAATCTTGAAAAGATTTCGTATTCCATTCAAAGGTTCGGTACTCTAAAATAATGACTAGTCAAACTTTAGTATCCTTTTAAATGTGACAAAAAAACACAAGGATCGATCAGTTATTTATTAAGGTTTTGAATTAAATAATAACAAGCATTCGATATTAATGATATTTTTGATTACTATAAAAGTTTTTTGTTGTTGTTATTTTTTAATGTTTGCAAAAGCCAGAGCTTTATAGAAGGTAAATATTCCTATCTTACGATGAACGTTTGTGATTTGACGTGGTGGGTAACCTTTTTACTGAGCAAACTCGGGATTGCGCACACTGAAACATTTTACATTTACAATGTACACGCCTTACAAAACTAACACAACTATAGTCGAACACCAAAAAAGAGAAGACACCAGAAGTAAAGCTCCATACAATGCACGCATTAGCAACGCACACATAGACCACATCCACGAGTCATTCACGGACACGAAATTTCGGAAGGATTTGGAAGAAAACATGCGCGATCGACACTCACAGCAACGCAAACACTTAATTTGGGTATTTTTTGTTCGACGAGTTTTATTAATCTTTTTAATTTCTTGAACTTTTTAAAGTTCTTTCTTATACGTACGTAAAAATAAATAACCGTTAAATTCGAAAAACAATAATAATCTAAAAATAAATCAATATTGAAAATCAAAAAATAAAATACATAAATCAGAGTTTCATCGCCACGTCAGTTTTAATTTTTCATCATTATCTTTTTTTGCTCGAGTCAAAATTGACAACCCTAGAGCAAATATCGAGGAAAGCTGTCAACGTTGAAGTACACACACAAGCTTTACTTCTGTACACACTCTATTTTGTAGTCGGACGTTCTTTGTGACATACATAACTGTATGAATTTTATATTTGTCAAGCTTCTTGCTTTACATTTGTAACAAAATTCCATATATACGGTTATTTTTAATTTTTTTTTAAATAGAAACCATATCAAAGGTAATCCCGATGGGGGTGGAACTTGTTTTTTCACGGTCGTCACGATATAAAGAATGAGTTTTGGCGACTTGACTGACTTGACTCCCATCAGACAGTCTGGCGACTAGTTGACACTGTTTATAGGCTCTAAACCGCTTTATTACTACCTCCTATTTCTTCTGATTATGTTCGTTGCGGTTCCCAAGACAGCCGTTAGGGTGCCCGGGCACAGCCTGTGCGTCATTGCACAGCTGCATTATTAGTTGATTATTCGATCAAAGGACGCCACTGTTGATCCTGGTGAACAGGAGTTGCAGTGGCGGGACAGAGTGGCGGGTGTGCCGCGAAAACAAAAAGGCTCTAAGAGGTGATTGTTGTGCCCAACATCATAGCTGGAAATACGTTTCTCTTCATCATTGTTTTGATTTCGATCTGTTGTGCCCTCCAAATAATAAAATCCTTACGAATAACATGATAAACTTGAAAGTTTCTTAGGATGTACGGATGTTTGATACACGTTCATGCAAAAACTACTGGACTGACTTAAATGAAACTTAACAATATCTTATCCATCCATCCATCAAAGTAACACGTGGGCTATCATTTATAAAGATATAAAGTCAAAATAAAACACATACGAACACAAACTAACGCCGTGATTAATCCCTCGATAGGGGTAGACGGAGGTGTTAAACATCGCATGTTTATGTTGAGTCCCAGTTTGACAGGTTGCGAATCTATCCGGAAACAGCGGGGAACATGGTTGCTACAACGCACGGGAACCCGAGACTCAAACCTTCGACCTGTCGGGTCGTGTCGATCGGACAACCAAGGCACGTAACAAACTGAGCGAGGACGTTGTATCCTCAAAAAAATAAATGTCAAGTAATAAAGACGCATTGTTTCGCTCACCGGTCTTGGATGTTGTGTTCTTATCTATGTAGTGTATACCATATCGTTGCTTAGTTCCTGTGACAAAAGTTCTTACGATACTTAGTGCAGGGCTGATTCAATGTGTGTGTCGTGATGTGGTTATTATTATTATTAAAAATCCTTTTAGAACCATGTTCGATTTCTACGCGGACAAAGTCGTTGGTAAAAGCTAGTACAGTATATGTCTACTTCATCTCATGAAGACAGTTTGACAAAGGTTGTTAGTATAGGAAGCGGACCTTAATAGCACAAGCAAAACCTATTTGCTTAAATGGAAATTACGAACATATTTGTTTATTTTCCCAAGTGTTTTTATACGCTCACTTTTCTTGTTTGCTTGTTTGTCGTTCCGGTTTGATTTTAGCATGCTGAAATTTTTAGGGTAGCGTTCAAACCCGAAGACAGTGCAATTTACAACTATAAAAACGGCTGGAACGATTTTGATAAAATTTGTATGGATTGACTTCTGAGACAGTTCCCGATATGTTAGCAGGCTGAAATTATCGGTAAACAGACAAACAACAAAGATAAAAATAATTAAATAATTAATAGATTTAAAAAATCTAAAGACCCTCGTTTTTAAATGTCCTAAAAATAAGAAATTTACTACTAAAGTTACTGAATTACATTATTTTGTCTTTTTTTTTACTTAATTCCTCATCAATCCAAATTAGGAGCGCTTTACAAAGATTCATACAAATTTGTAAATGCAAGCTGCAACCGAAGGTAAACCTAATGGAAGGCACACTATGAAGCTGATAACAATTTGATAATCACAACTATATTCGGACCGTCATCGTGACATGGAAAGTTCCTGTTGATGTACAAATTTAAAAGATAAACCTAGGCAATGACATGTTGTTACGCGCATGCGTCGAGCACTCGTAGCAAATGTGCCAACTCTAAAAATATTTACTTCATTCACTCGGAATATAACATTGTGCGCTTTGACGAAAAAAAAAAAAACAAAAATACCAAGCGAAGGTCGATCGTATCACGGATTATTTGAATGTAGTTATTTTCGTTTAAAATTTGTCGATACATTTTCGCTGGCCCTAACTCTCTGCCAGGGTGGAGGGGGTCGTTCTCCAGCGCCCTTGCGTTGAGGCTACTAAAGGGCGACCTTTTTTTAGTCGATAAAGGAAATCTCCCTGTTCGATAAATCGAAGTGTTTGGGCTGGAATACGAACCCTGAAGGCCTGGTATAGGCGATCACCATCAATTGAGCTATAAAAATAATAATAAAACCACATCACGACACACACATTGTAATGAGATAAACTTGTATCGCAGGCACTAAGCAACGATATGGTATATACTACATATATGAATTAAACCATCCAAGACCGATAAACGAAACAATGGATCGTGCAAATGACACAAAGTCCCGCCCCCGCTGGTATTCGAACCCGGAACATCTAGCGTAACAGTCGGCTGATTACACCATTGCGCCACCGAGGTCATCTAAATATTACGCTATCACATCACTGTAAAAATACCGCTTTACTATGTGGAAACTTTCCAGCCGTAGACAATAATGCTAAATGATGATAATGATTGCTAAATCGGGGCACACCCGCCACTCTGTCCCACCACTGCAACTCCTGTTCACCAGGATCAACAGTGGCGTCCTTTGATCGAATAATGCAGCTGTGCAATGACGCACAGGCTCTGCCCGGACACCCTGACGGCTGTCTTGGGACCCGCAACGAACTAAATCAGAAGAAATAGGAGGTAGTAAGAAAGCGGTTACAGACTTCCCTCCCTGCAAAGCGGAGACAACAATGACATTAATTATAAAGATATACACCTGATTAGTTATATAATTAGTGTTGTAAAATTTAATTATACCATGAGTGTCTTTAGCTTGTCTTTTTTTTTTTGCCGCAACCGACTGTAAACGCAAATTTGTAGCTAAACAAAGCATCTCAACCGAAAAGATGAAGGATTGAAAAATCTAGTACTGATCACACTCTAGTATTTGTGTCTGACATGACATGACATGTAGAAACAACGAATACGAAAAAACGCTAACTTCCAAGCCATGCCTGTGAAGAAGGTTTAAGCGAGATGTCAGAGTACTCACAAAAAATTTAGAAATTAATAAAAATTTTAATCGTGATTTCAATTTGTTTGCTTTATTATTAAGCCTTTTCAATGTTTTTTTTTTTTCTGAAATTTCGAGACACTTTGAAAAACTTTGCAAATTTAGCTACCCGACTACGGCAGGGCAAAAAAGAGAATTATGATTTTGAACGGTATGTTTGTATGAAGGTTCATCTATTCCCTCATACACTACTTATCACAAATTGATAAATGAGGTTTCGATAAATGTGTAATGATTGTCTCCTGGTAATAGTTACAATAAATTGAGGGCTTAATTTTAAAACCTACTTTTATGTTTAATGTTATTCTTTCTGTTGCTATTTTGTGGCTGTAAAAAGACGTTCATATAACAAATGACAGAATCCGGGGTTTCTTGCCGGCGGCATCTTCCCCGACACAAATTTTCCGAACAGGTGGTCGAGTAATTTTTATGAAAAAATTAATTTAATTTGACGATTTCATTAATTATTTCGATTTAGATTTAGTGTATTTTTTAATGTTTTGATGTAATTTGCAATGAAAAAAAAAAGGTACTTGTTGTTGTATGTATTTTGAGAAGGTTTACAGATAATATGAGTATAAATTACATTACGGTAATAATTTTATAAATTATTATCAATGATACCAAATGCCCGTCACATGGAAAAACTGTTCAGTTTTAATAAAAAATTGTTTCTGATCCGATTCGGAAATATATTGCGTATTGAGTTATCACGAGACTCACTGCGGATATTGATATGCCAATCAATGATAAGAATTGTTTTTTTTGGCAATGATATAACACCGTCAAGTGTCACCAAAATTAAGAATCCTCCAAAAAATACGACACAAAAAAAATGTATCTTAAATAAAATGAATATTATTTTTGATTTAATATTTGCAAGTCATGAAAATATTTGACAAAACTTTAAATATAAAAACCTAAATTGTACTATTTTTTCCCGCTAATAAATGATTTATTATTATTGTTTTTTTTTAATCAGTCAAGTCCGAGTCGGACTCTCATATTACGTAATATCGTAGTAAAAATAACTTTTAAAATAATTTCGAAAAATTGCAATACAAGCAAAAAAAAATTACGCTTCTTCTATTCGTAAGGAGGGAGCCTTGTTTAATTTTAAAGTTCTTTATGTTTTTATATTTATATAGAAATAGACATTCTCTGAAAAATTCAAGTTTTTAGCTGCTATGGTTCTTGAGATACAGCCAGCTGAGAGACGGACGGACTAAGTGATAGGGTCCCGTTAGGGGTTAAAATGCTGGTACAGTGCAACCTTAATATAACGTACCTCAATATAACGACTTCCTGGATTTAATAAATTCGTCGTAATCCCCTTGAATTGTCCATAAGAGTCAAGGTAAAACATACCTCTACATTGCGAAGATTTTTTGCGAACAACCTCTTTATAACGAATTTTCGACTATCAAGAAAAATTATAAGTACCCCTAATTAACGAATTTTGTCAATACAAAACCTTTACATAAAGATCCCACCAATGTACGACTCTTAATCTCATAGTACGTGATTCATGTCGCGACAGGTTTCGACGCGCTTTCTTTCGTAAAGCAATCATTTTTGTTTTTACCACTTTATAACGAATTTTAGCCCAACCTAACCTAAACATAACAAACCTCAGTTTAACAAATAACTTGATAAAACGAACATTTACTTGTTCCCTGCCTATTTGATGTATCGAGTTTGCGCTGTATAAAATTCTCTTGTCTTATACGGTTCATGAGATATAGCCCTCTAAACAGACAGAGAAACGTTCAGCCGAGGCTTAGTAACATGGTCCCGGTATTTTTGTGACTGCTGTAGTAGAAAGCGTGTCGGAGAGTGTGCGCAGGAATTGCACAATTTAATTCCACCGGCCCCCTTTTATAATCGGAAAACTAGACGTAGGCTGAAGTTGCATCCTTTTGTGGTAGATATTCCGATCATCCGGACTAAATGCTTCGACAGCTCCTTCATAATGCGTACTGCAAGGGTGTGGAATTCTTTGCCTGCCGATGTGTTCCCTGACCAATATACCTTGGGCCTCTTTAAGGCAAGAGTGAATAGGTTTCTCATATGCAGGCATGATCCACCTTAGACCTCATCACCGCTTAACATCAGGCGGGTTTGGGGTCTAATGACTGCCTGGTCTTGAGTAAATAAAAAACCATTATTGTTAGTTTTATAATAAAGTATCTATCTACCTGCTTTCTATCAAGTCATCGCAAGCTAAAAACCATGGATTAATAAATAATTTCGATTACTCTTAATTCCTCATCAATCTAGCAATCAATCGGTGGCGCAGTGGTGTAAACAGCCGACTGCTACGCTAGAGGTTCCGGGTTCGAATCCCGGCGGGGGCGGAACTTTGTGTCATTTGCAAGACGCATTGCTTCGCTTACCGGTCTTGGATGTTGTATTCTTATCTATGTAGTGTATACCGTATCGTTGCTTAGTTTATGACACAAGTTCTTACGATACTTACTGCAGGGCTAAGTCAATGTGTATCGTGATGTGGTTATTATTATTATTATCCATTAGAGGCGCTATACAAAGATTTATACAAATTTATTACTACAGTCGCAAGCGGCAATCGAAGGTAAAACTCGTGGTAGACAGATGAACTACGTACTACGAATAGAATAGAACACTACGGCAATCCTAAGATATACTTTCATTTAAATTACTGTCATAAATATGACAATATTCATTCTATCAATTATTTTAACGTGTCAAAATTTTAAAAAATAAATGAATTCATGTCAGATTATGAAAATATTTAATGTTTCATCTGAATTTATCTACTTCTGCGTATTATAATCTGTGGTTGACGATGATGAGTAAATTGTCAGTTCTAAGATATTTTACAAATGAAAAATTTTGTCCACTGTTTGTTGAGCTCAATAAATTAAAAAAATATATATTCATATTTTTATTTGCATTGGAAATCTTAATTTTTCTTTGTTTATTATTATAAATAATTGATCTAATTTTACTTAAGTGCATACATGAGTCTATACACAGTAATCAAAATTTTGCTACTAATTTGTACATGCTTTTGAAAACTAGTTATTTAATTTCCGCAGACTTTTCTCAATTAGTAAGTACCTGTATTTAGTTATCATTTCTAGTTGTATTCTGCTGATATTCCATTTCACGAAAGAAGGTTCGACTATGGTTGTGTTTTGACGTGTAAATGAACATCGCTCTAGTGTGCGTGTGCACACTGATAAAATGTACACGTACACGCCTGTCAAACCTAACACAGCCTTATTTGAATGTCCTTCTTGAGATGAAATAACTGTACCAATTGAACTCGATCTCTGATTTGTACTCAATTGTACAAATCAATCTATTGTTTTTGCATAAGATAAACATAAACTCACGCCGTAAGCCCTCGAGAGGGGCAGGCAGAGGTGTTACACACCGCGTTTCAAAGAGTCCCAGTGTGACAGGTAGCGAATCTGTCGCTACTATCCGGGCGCGATGAGAAACGTGGCAGCTACGACTCGAACCCTTTTATGTCGGGTCGGTCGGTGAACCAATGGCACGTAACAAACTGAGCTACCGAAATATATAGCTTTAACATAGTAAGACTCAGAATAAGAAATCAACATTAAATTATTATTAGATTAGATAATATGAATGTTGGAATTATTGATTGATAACTTAGCAATTAATGAGCGGAAATACGCTTTCTGGACTGTGTTCATGATTTTTACAATATCATTGCTCCATCTACCTCTACCATCTACCTATTTCTATATCAGACACTGTAGTGTATACCTTAATCATATGACCTTACCATTTTGAAAGTTTTGAAAGCTGTGACTATTAAATTCCACATAATTTTTTTTTGTTATAAATTTTTATATAAAGTTCAATTGGAAGTAAGTATTAGATGTATTTTCAATAGTTAAAGCGTTAGGTACATATATACCGGCGTAGCGTATATAAATGAAATTATGAATTAAAATAAATAAACGTGAAAATGCATTAAACCATGCCGTGTAAAAAAGGGAGATCGTAAAATATCGCTCGGATCGATTTGAAATATTTAATTTAATAAATTTTTTAAATAAAATTCTAAGTTATTCCATTCCACCACCACCACCGACCACCAAGACTCTTATCTGATGGTAATAATCCGAGCAATATTAGACCAATCGTCATTAAAATTTCGAGTACTTAATGTTAATAAAAAATCAGAAAAAAAGTCAACTAATCGTTTATAGCTTTCGCTCTCGTTTGCTAGTTTTAATTTTGTTATAT
Organism: Choreutis nemorana; assembly: GCA_949316135.1. Taxonomy (NCBI): domain Eukaryota; kingdom Metazoa; phylum Arthropoda; class Insecta; order Lepidoptera; family Choreutidae; genus Choreutis; species Choreutis nemorana. Next base: position 1,468,984 of record OX438595.1, read on the forward strand.
AATCGATTGTCTCCGTTCAATTTTATTTAATATGAAATTAATTACTTTGTTCTAACATAGCTTTAAGATATTTACTACCTTTATGTGAAATAAAAAGGAGTTTTAATACGACTACTAATAGAGTTAAAAAGGAGTTTAAATATGAGAGTTTCTTCAAATATTCTTAAACATATTCACTGACGAAAAAATAGTTTTTATTTGCCTATGAACCGTTATAAAAATTGATGGATTAATTAAAAGGTATAACAGCTCACCTGTGGCGCGAAGCCCAAGAACGATAGCTTCCTTTTCGTGTTGCTCATGTTTACTGCGTGCGCGCATGTGCTTCGTCGTGATTCGCGCGTGCGTATCTAACGACGACGGCGGAGCGACTGACGGATTACACCGCTATCCTACGACATCCACTCACCTGGGAAGCGAAAACAGAAGCATTTCTAGTATATCCTTACACTTAAAAAAGACTAACGCATCCTCCTTGTCAGACTAAGAAAAAAATTAAGTATTTATTCCCGAAATAAATCCACCAATTCTCGCGCCATGATTAATAAAGGGAGTGATCAGTATTGATGTGCTACAAATACGATACTTAAAAAAAGAAAACAACCGGGAAAAGACCGGGAAAAATGATTGTATTTTTATGGCATTGCCATCATCATGCCTGTGTCAATTAATATTTATAAATCAGGTTTTCATGAAGGATGAAATGAGATATGATAAATTATAGGTGAAATGATGAATCTGCCTACAGAGATATGCTAGTACTGTTACTGTAGACTTGATTGAGTTACTTGGGAGATGACGAAAAGTTCAGATAAATCGTCGTATTTCACGTTCTTCACACTTGTACAGTGATATAGTTATTCAATGGTTAAAACACTAGCATTTGACACATTAAATTGTGCTGGCATACAAGAAAATAATAAAAAAATTACCGCCACTTCTTCCCGCCAAGTAACTCAAATGTGAACACGAGCATTAATAAAACACCATTGGCCGAAAATAATTTAGTCTCAAGACCTCGATGTGTGCCTGTGTCACCAATATCACAGAATGAAAACTACATGGTGCTTCCTATAACCTTTTAAAGCTGGGAAAAATTTTAACTGAAATATTTTGTACTATGTAAGTCTGGCTAGCAGTTTTACGAAAACGTCAGTTATCATTCATTGAAGAATTTTTGTATGCCTTTGTATCGCTATTCCATTCAACATACATATACATATTGTGTGCTTATATGCTTTCAAATCATTCCAAAACCGGCTGAATTAAGAGCTGCCTGGGAATTTGTAAGCCCCAGGTGCAGTGGATCCACGGGGAAATGAAACCGTGGGACACATCGGGGGGGGGGCGAAGGGGTAAAAGTGCAACATCTCAAGGGTTGCAGCGGTCGGGAACTACCAATCAGAGGACAGGACAAAAAATAGCAAAATTTAATAAATATTCAACTAAGTAAGTGAGCTTCACACGCTTTAATCTGATCACGCTTAATTGAGGTGTAGACAAGTTTATCCAGAACTAGTTAGCTACCGCCCGCGACCTCGTCTGCGTGGATTTCATATTTCTATTCCTCGGAAACCATTTTTTTTTTCAAGAAAAAAGTATTGTCGAGTGTCAATCAAGCTGACAAGAATGATACAAAAATTTAAACTTCTTCAACCATGACATTTATAACATGCTAGCTTTTCAGCGACTTCGTCAACATAATATTCGAAAATGTTTCTAATAAGATTTTTAATTACTCGACAGTAATCGTTATAATTCGGACAATTCACACGATATCTTTATAAATTACGGCCTATGTGTTATTCTGATGTATCAGGTATATTATTGTAAAGTTTCATTAAAATCCATTCAGTAGTTTTTGCGTGAAAGAGTAACAAACATACATACATACATCCTTAAAAACTTTTGCGTTTGTAATAGACCTCTCTTTTAGTAAAGTAGAATATAGAACACGAGAAAGGGTCCAATAAATTTGACATACCTGCAGCCCTTGAATTTGAGTTTGAAACCCCAAAATGTTTGATCAACTCTTCAACGTCCAGCGGTTTAGTGGCTGTGGTAATTTCTTTGATTCAGAGGTCGGTGCCCGAAAGACTGGCGGATCAAGCGCCTGGAGGGAGACTGTTTGTTTTTGCTACATTAAATGCCTATAACACCAGTGTCGGTATAGCAGTCACGTGTCGCTCGACTAATGAGGATGGGCGCCCTAACGAGTCCATTGTAACCGGGACTCACCTACCTACACGGCATTAACAGCCAGCTAATATGCCCGTGACCTACAGGATTGATTTTTCATGATGAAGGATCTGTCCAAATTACAAGCATACCAGTTTGTATGCGATCAAGTAAGAAACAGACAAACAATGGAAAGTGAAACACATATATATCTTTAAATGTAAGTCTCCTGTCCTAATATAAAAATCTATACGTATGTTCGTCGCTTAACTTCTCCTAAACTGCTGGACCGATTTGGATGAAATTTTTTGTTATATCTCAATAGGTTCCTGGAAGGTTTGAGAACTTGATTGGAACCGGTAGGTGGCGCTGCTGTGTCGGAGTAAACGCAACCTTTATCAATTCTAAAGTGGTACGAACATCGCCAGGATATCTAATAACCATATCACACACACATCGACTCAGCCTGCATTAATGTATGACATTGTATCGCAGGCACTGAGCAACGATATGGTATAAACAACATAGATAAGAATACAACATCCAAGACCGGTAAGCGAAGGAATAAATCTTGCAAATAACGTAGCGTTCAGCCCCCGCTGAGATTTGAACCCAATTACTTATTTGTCTCAATCGGATTTTATTCTACATTTGTAACAGGTTTCAGCGAATAAATACATTATTATTATTTATGTAGGTATGTATTTAGTAAATAAATTACAACAAATCAGTTTTCGGACTATTTAAATTAGTGTGAATTGTCACAAGATAGCTGTTGTGCATATGTACATCAGGCGAGATCATAGTGACCTTTATGTTCATGTCACATGCTTTACATAGTTAGTAAATAAATCAGTCGGTGGCGCAGTGGTGTAGACAGCCGACTGCTACTAGAGGTTCCGGGTTCGAATCCCGGCGGGGGCGGAACTTTGTGTTATTTGCAAGACGCATTGTTTCGCTTACCGGTCTTGGATGTTGTATTCTTATCTATGTAGAATATACCATATCGTTGCTTAGTTCCTGTGACACAAGCTCTTACGATACTTACTGCAGGGCTGTGTCAATGTGTGTGTCGTGATGTTGTTATTATTATAAAATAGATAGGTAAGGTGTGTATCGTAGGAGGCGAACGTAAAACTCGCATGTCGCAATTAAAAAAGCCGGGATCGCATCTATAATCTGCTGGTATCGCTTTGACTGCAGATATCCTGACATTACAGATTTGTTTGTTCCCCTACCCTCCGCTTTCAGACGTTTTCAAAATCATATCTCCCTTATTTTATTTTAATCTTTTTGCCTCAATTTGAAATTTTGTTTAATTATGTTTTCTTTTTAATTAGCCTCTTCATTATTGTTTGATTGTGTACACTATTCTGGATTTCAATCTAGTCTTGCAATGTTAAATTAATTATACTGTATTATTATGGTTGTTATCTGTTTGTGTACCTTTTTAATTAATAAATAAATAAATATAATAGTATTGTACGAGTATATACCGGATTTAGGTATTAAAAAGTAGAAAAGCTGTACAGACCTTTTTAGGGGACTAGTGTATTAAAAATTTATTTAATTTTAAATTAGAAATTTACAAAACCCGATAGGAAATTTGCGTACGTCCGATCGTTCATCCCAACTTTCACCCCCAAAACTTTTAACTAATTTAGATCAAACATAGCTAAGAATACGCTCGATTAAGTCACCTTTCAAACAAAAAAAACTAAATCAGAATCGCTTAATTCGTTCGAGAGTTATGACGCCATAGATAGACATACGGACAGACACGTCACACATATTACACCCCTCTTTTCGCGACGCGGTTAAACATTTAGATTTAGTTGAGGTTTTCGCTCATCTCCAACGATATGTACCTTACCATTCATGATAATAAGTAACAACGGTATAGAAGTCTCACTTTGGTGGCTAGCATGCTAGTAATGCAGGTGAATCGCTATCGTTGTTGTCCTGTGACCTCCTGGCCTAATATTAACTGTAGGCCTAGCACGCTAAATAAATGCGACGTATCCCGCGCGACAAGATCTTCTTTCCCTGTCATATCAAATACGAAAAGAAAGAGATAGTTGCTATCTATATGTCGCTCTCGCGCCTCTCACGTCTTAGTGTGCTAGCCCTGCTGGAGACCAGACCCTGAACGGGTGCACTTAATAAAATACCGCCTAAGTGATGAAGTAGCGTTCTACTGGTGAAATAATGTTTTAAATGAGATGAATAATTCCGAAGACTAACTCCTACATACAAACCAAGAAACAATACCTCTTTATAATCAATATTAGTACAAAATAAGTATATACAGAAAAATGACGCTTGTAACCTTGTAGCGTCGGCGACGTGTGAAAAAATCGTATGTCTACAACTAAATGTTGCTGAAGGACACGACACACATTGACTCAGCCCTACAGTAATATCTAGTATATATCTCTTATCGCAGGCACAAAGCAACGATATTGTATAAACATGAATACTACATCCAAGACCGGTAAGCGAAACAATGCGACGAAAACACTGTCCCCTGAAAATGTTTGATTGTACCAAGACATTTAAACTGTTTTATTACAAACAAGTTTACTTTTGAATATATAAATCCGATACACAATCATACATGCGATACCAGTATTTTTACCCCTAACGGGACCCTATTACTTAGTCCGTCCGACTGTCACCGTGCTGTATCTCAAGAACCATAGCAGCTAGAAACTTGAATTATTCAGAATATATTGCCGCTACAACAACAAATACTAAGGACATAAATAAATCAAAAATGAAAGGTGGCTCCCGAACAAGATATTTTTTTTCGATTTTTTTTACATTTTAAAGCATGTAAAATTTAATCTTACAAGGTGGTAGGAGACCCACCATTTGTGAATCCGACTCACACTCGACCGGGTTTTAATCATACAAAAAACCATATTTTGGTTGAAATAAATTAATAAAAATTGACACACGAGATTTTATCCCGTCATCGACTAAGTAAAACGCTCATGGTGTAATACCATTCCATCTTTTTATGTCTCATTAAAAATGCTGTATTATTGATGCTGTATTGGTATTCGAGTTATGCCCAGTAGATATAAAACCTAGTTAATTGATTAGCAATAGAGATGTTGTGAAGTGTGAACAAGCAAGCGTATATGAGTTTATTAGATGTTATGTACTATACTTATATATATATGTGTGTGTGTGTGTGTGTGTGTATATATATAATACATTTTACATAATATCATTCTTTAAGAGTTGCTATTTGTTTTGTATTATATGAATAATTTAATACATAAAATTTATAATAAAATTTCTCTTTCAAAAACTAAATAAGTACCTATACTAGTTACAGTCCGCGACTTCGTCTGCTTCGATTTCGTTTTTAGGGTTCCTTACCGAAGCGGTGAAAAGTGAGACCCTACTACCAAGCATCCGCTGTCCGTCAGTCTGTCAGCTCGCTGTATTTCATAGACCATAATAGCTAGAATCTCGATATTTTGAGAGAATGTCTATTTCTGTTGCCGCTATAACATTAAAACTAAAAACAAGAACTAAATGGTTCTCCCTTATAGAAACGTGTTTTTTTTAAAGTAAATATTGTTCTATTATATAAGATGTTACGGAACCTTCGATTAGTGATTCCGATTCATGAGTGACCGGTTATCATGTCTCAAATTATTTTTTTGGAAAAATGTATTTTTGTTCGTCTCTTTATTATTTTGCCTTTTTTTTCTCTTTTTTCTTATCTTTTTAGTACACCATTGATACGAGCATAATCAGTTATTAAATTGTATAAATAAAAGAGCGGTTACAAGCTGTTTTATGTTGAGCTTAAAAAGAAGCTCCGGTCACTGCTATTTAAGGGAATATACCTTTTAAATAAATACATATAACTTTATTATTATTATTTTCGTGCGAAAGTTCAATCAAAATCGCTTCAGTCGTTTTTGCGTGATGGAGTAACAAACATATAGACTTTTACGTATAAATAGGATTATATACATACAATGTTTTATATTTTTCCCCACGTTTTTATACACTCACTTTCTTGTTTGTGTCTTTGTCGTTCCGGTTGGATTTTTGCAACTCAATTTTGAGGCACTTCCCGATAAGCTAGCAGGCTGAAATTTTCGGGGTAGCTTCAAACCCGATGGCAATGCAATTTGCAACTATAAAAACGGCTGGACCGATTTTGATAAAAAAAAAACTGTATTTTGAGAAAAATACAGCTCAATAATATAAATTTTATTGGGTGCAAGATAAACAATGTTTGAAATTTATCAAATACATAAAAAATGCACACAACTTTAACGTAAATAAATAAGAATTGAATAGAAGTACATCCATATATCTACCTACACGTGCCATACATATTTACTTGGTATTAAATATATATATTTCTTTGCAATTCTACAAATATATCACTGTCATTCCGACCGTAGCTAATTTGAATGATTATGGTTTTTCTGAATTTTCTTTATTCCGATGTCGTCGCTGTAATAAATTTGAGCATATTTGTCGTAGTTGAATAGACTTATAAGTCATTTTCCGAAATGACTAGCCTTTGTATTCGATTTTGACATTCAGTGAAGTAGCTGAATGACGTTCGGTAAACAGTTTACTGTGTACAAAGAAACGCATGCATTATTTTATTAACCCTTTTTCGGTTGTAATAATGGAGTTCGGTTATTGAACAAAAGCTCAAAAATGTTATATGATCTATATAGAGGTTTCAGCTTCGGAATCCCGCGCTGGGGCGGAACTTTATGGTATTCGCAAGACGCATTGTTTCGCTTTCTAGTCATGGATGTTGTATTCTTATCTATGTAGTATGTACCATATCGTTGCTTAGTGCCTGCGATGCAAATTATATATTAGTGCAGGCTTGAGTCAATGTGTGTGTCGTGATGTGGTTATTATTAATTTAATACTTTTTTAATTAGTACTACTACGTTTTATAATTATTTCGCAAGATGGCGGTCGGGGCAAAACACTATATTGTTGCGAAGTATTTTCCCATTCTTTTATAAAATATTATTTGTATTTGATAAGTTGACGCCGCTGGTAACAAGTGGGATTTTCAAACGGGTTTCATCTCATTCGACTCCAATAACATATCCAATTATTTTTCCCATTCGCCACCACAATGCGACGCGACGAATGGGAATAACGCATTTTATTAACGTATGATTTCTTTGTGTTCAGCGTCATAAATTTAGTATAGTTTAATGTCGTATCTAATAGTGGGATTTTAGTTAAAGGCTACTCGTTATTTATGTCTCCAGATATTAGCGATGTTATTAACGTTTTTAACAAAACCTTACCATTATTTTTAAATCAAAGAAAAAAGGGCAGAAACTCATGTTTTGCTTTTGTATTTGGACGCAATAACTTTTGCCCAATGTTACAGTTTAGCTGTAACTCGGAAGAGGAATGCTAGCGAAGACAGTTAGCTCGGCCTCGAAACGATAGCCTATCAATGAGCTAATCTCCAATACTATCACAATAGATAACCATACAAGCTTAATGAGCGAGGAATTTGTCTTATTTCCCTCTATGATAAGTATTCTTTTTCACTACGTAAAAATGCAGGTTATACACAAACCTACAAGACTCTTATTACGAATCAAATATTTATCCAATAACAATGAAAATTTAATAAAAACGGTTGATAAGCCGTTTCAATGAGACCCCTACAGCAGGAATATTAAAAACTACTGAAAACGTGCGCTTCCGTAAAAAAATGACTCTTTCCCGTTTGGACACTTTCCCGTTTCGTAACTCTCATTTATTTTTTAATTTTTGTTACACAAATGTTGCGTTTCGTAACCTTTTAATAATTTTGACGTTTTGTAGCTTTAGAAAAACTTTTAATTTCACTTTTGTTTAGTATCGTTTGGGAAACATTTTGTGCGAGTAGAAAAAGCAAAAAAAAAATCATTTTCAATCAACACTTTTAACTTTCGACTCTGTAATCAGATTTCACTTAAATTAAATCATTAACAAATTGAATTCCTTACAGTTAAGAACCAATCATTAGACCTTAAAATTTGTCCATAGATAAAAACACAACAATAACAAGACAAATTCGTAGTCGTACAAATATTTACCTGTTATCGTAAATTTTCCAATCATATATCAGATAGTGCGAAAGATATCTATGTACGCGATATTTTTCGCGAAGTAACGGTAACCACTAGCCGTCTTAGTCTCAGATAAAGTGACCGTCGATAGTGTTCTGATTAATTTTACCCTTGAGACTTGGATTATGATATCTGACAGTTTACGAATAAACAATATTACAGTTTATATTTTTATATTTTCACAAACGAATTGAAAGGTATCTTGATTAATAAATACTATTTATTACCAGTAAGAGGTATATTCAAATGATAAATTTTATCTTTCATCTCTCGTCTCTTGTTTGTTATCATTTGATATTATTGTTATTTAATCAATTTAAAAAAAAAACATACTCAATAAAATGATTTAAAAAAAACTTGACAATTTTTAGTGTATTTTTTTTAAATTATTTTATGAATGTAAATAAAGGCTTTATTATTATTATTTGGTATTATAATGCAATTTAATTTGTGGTTGTGACATTTAAAAACTGGTAAAAAATTATTTATTATTTTCGTTTTCAATGTCGTGCCCGACAGGCGTCCATATTTATTCCTGAATTCTATAAAATGCGAGACCTGTGCTGTAAAATGTGGAGTGTAAAAATATCTGATCTGTCTTCCTAAAACTTGGAAGACGTAGAAAAAAATAGCTGAAAGACACTTAAGAACAGTCATCACATCACGGGTACTGGTGTAGGTTACAGCAGTGGCGGTGCTGTCATAGAAGCCCAAAAGCCCGGCTTGCCCTATCAAACTAAAATAAGTTCGCGCTCTTATTCATTTCATTTCAACGACTTTTTTAAAGCCACCGAAATAGTGGTTTTGCTGACATGGTCGCAAACTTCTGAGTGTTACGCTGAGCTCGTCCACGCTAGCAAGTCCACAACGGAAGTCTGAAGTATATCTCTCGGCTTGCCCTGTACTAAAACTCTAGGCACGCCACTGCAGACATGGCTAAGTTTTAATTAATCAAAATTCAATTAAAATATCTGACTTGTAGAGCATTATTATCTTTTGGCAACCTAGGCCACTGGGTTACAGGATCTACCTACACGATCAAACATTTTATTCAAATAAATAATATTAACGGATAATTAACATTATATCAATAGGTTGACATGTGTGCGAGATCGTCTGGGTTGGTACCACCCCCCTTTCTATTTCTGCCGAAAAGTAGTTCGCTGTGTTTCGGTTCGAAGGATTGGATCCAGTTTACCGGCACTAGAAGTATAATAAATTAATTCACTATAACATTTTATTGCATAGTGTGTGATTTATTTGTTATTATTACTGTGATTGTTGTCTCCCTTGTAATAATAATAAATAAATAAATAACACACCTTTACATGAGCAACGCTTTGGTGGTGCTCTTGGCGTTCCAGATATCAAGGGCATCAGGTCTACTTGTTTGCCCATGATGTTGTCGACTGCTACGCTAGAGGTTCCCGGCGGGGGCGGGACTTTGTGTTATTTGCAAGACGCATTGTTTCGCTTGCCGGTCTTGGATGTTGTATTCTTATCTATGTAGTGTATACCATATCGTTGCTTAGTTCCTGTGACACAAGTTCTTACGATACTCACTGCAGGGCTGAGTCAATTTGTGTGTCCTGATGTGGTTATTATTAATGTTATTATTATTAATGAAAATAAAATTAAACCGCACGAAGAGCGTGCGATTAAGTGTGCGTGAGCGTTGTAAGTTCGTTATTTTTGTACAATGTTCATGCTCATTATTTCAGTGTGCAAAACAAAATTAGAACAAAACGATACACTACAGAAATCTAACCATTAAAATTAATTATATCTATCTCGCTCATCAGAACAACCTTTTCTATCGAAGTTGTTTGGCATTCGTGTACTTTGACGTCATTTTACACATTCGATCTTTGTCCAAATTCAATAAGTCAGATATTTGAGAAGATCTAACGTATTTATGCGGTATTTATAGTTTGAATTATAATAAATAAAAAAAAAAACATCATGCATATTCTCTATTTGATTTTAATTTATTAAAAAAGACAATCCCCTACGATATGGTCCGATAATAACAAATCAAATAGAAATGTTTATTTCACCACCTTTTAAAACAAAGGGACCGCCCTAAGCACATTTGAATTAAATATCTGTGAACACATTACATGCATCGACGACCTGTAGGTATGCGTTTTGTAATAAAATCAATATCGCATAGAAACTAGTAGTACAAGACATTTCTAGAAATCAGAAATCAACTTTTGTGGGACAAGCGTATTTTAAAAAAAAACGCACAGATGAAACGCTGATCGGCTAAACTGAAAAGGCCGCTTTGAGAATATTCTACTTGAATCTAAATATTTTGTTTATGACAAACATTTAAATGGTCTCTTACTGTCTCATACTGAGCGGCCATCTTGCAAAAGTTACAGACGCCGTCTATGATTTTATGTCAAAAATATAAAGCTTTCAGGAAAATATTGTCCTCTGGAACGTCTGTACTAATTCACAAAGAAAGAAACCGAGCCCTAAGATAAATAAATATTAATAATATTAACCACATCACGACACACACATTGGCTCAGCCCTGCACTAAGATATAACCTCGACCTCGGTGGCGTAGTGGTGTAAACAGCCGACTGCTACGCTAGAGGTTCCGGGTTCGTAACCCGGCGGAGGCGGGACTTTGTGTTATTTGCAAGACGCATTGTTTCGCTTACCGGTCTTGGATGTTGTATTCTTATCTATGTAGAATATACCATATCGTTGCTTAGTTCCTGTGACACAAGTTCTTACGATATTTACATCAGGGCTGAGTCAATGTGTGTGTCGTGATGTGGTTATTATTATTGTTATAACTTTGTATCGCAGGCACTATGCAACGATGTGCTATTAAATACACAGATAAGAATACAACATCCAAAACCAAAGCAAAGCGTCTTGCAAATAACTCAAAATTTTCACCCGCCTGGATTTAAACCCGAAACATATAGTGTAGCAGTCAGCTGTTTACAGCATTGCGTCACCTCGCCAAAAGATAATAATGCTCTACCAGACAGATATTTTAATTGAATTTTGATTAATTAAAACTTAGCCATGTCTGCAGTGGCGTGCCTAGAGTTTTAGTTCCGTTACTACCCGTTCCCGTTCCGTTAGTTCGTTTACTTCCGTTGTGGATTTGCTGGCGTGGATAAGCTCAGCAAAACACTCAGAAGTTTGCGAACATTCCGGTGGCTTTAAAAAAGTCGTTTGATTTGTTAATGAATGAATAAGAGCGCGAACTTATTTTGGTTTGATAAGGCAAGCCGGGCTTTTGGGCTTCTATGACAGTACCGCCACTACATGTCTGGTAAAAGAAGATAGTGCTAGGGCACTGTCCAGTTAAATGGTTTTCTTTAGATTAAAGTTTTAAGACACAAACCTCTTTGTATTAATTTTTATCTTACACATTATTATTGCTACAGAAGTCCATAACAATCACTCAAAGTTCTGGCACGGAAACCACTCCATAATAATCGGTTGCCAGTCCTGCCAACGCTTTTTTAACCGTTCTAAATCTTTAAATTAAACTTATTAAAAGGCACAACATTGCGCCCGGATAGTTGCGACAGATTCGCAACCTGTCACACTGGGACTCAACATAAACATGCGAAATGCGGTGTCTAACACCACTGCCTAGGTCTCTCGGGGGATTAATTACGGCGTGAGTTTATGTTTATGTAGAAGACACACCTTAATGTTTGACGTTTTATGTTTCCTTTGATCTTTTTCAATCTATTCACTGTTTAAAGGAATGTCTTAGCAACATTTTTAATTATACGATCAAATACATTGTATTTAACCGGTGCTCTTAAGCGGGAAACTCTTATTTTTAAATAAAAAAAAAGAATCTCTTTATATATTTACCTGTACTCCTAAACGCTTGATGTACAACTCCAGTCACATGGAAACACTGCTCCTGTCACACAGAAACACTGCTCCTGTCATACACTAACACTGCTCCAGTGACACAGAATCACTGCTCCTGTCATACACTAACACTGCTCCAGTGACACAGAATCACTGCTCCTGTCACACATAAACACTACTCCAGTGACACAGAAATACTGCTCCTGTCACAAATAAAATTTTCTCCAGTCACACAAAAACACTGCTTTAATCACATGAACACTGCTCCAGTCAAACAAAATTCCTTTTCTTCCATAGCTTAGCACCAAAGTCCGGACATATTCTCACAAAGATTTCCCGCCAAGCAGAAACAACCTCGATGAACAAACACTGGCTTTTCCAGAGTACACATACAAACACTTTATGGTCGTATTAATTAATCTTAGTATACACAGCTGCAGGTGGGAACGGTGAAAAATCTTCATTGATATTCAATGTCAGCATCGATGCATAATAACTACTCAACTATGAGATAAATCTAATTTTAAATGCAAGGTAAATATTAAATTTTTGACGTACACTTATTTTTGTTCATTAATAAATTAAATATTGTGTGAATGAATTTGATTTTTTTTACGTGTCTACGATCGATGTGGCAGAAGCTTACACTTGGCAGTTTGGTTTTGGCTTGAGTCACCATCAATGTTGCCGACCAAGAAACTCGTCATTTAAAAAACTACTAATCCGACAGTCTATTCCTGCTCTTTTGTCCCTCACTGACGGACAACGGGAAAAAAGTTGTTAAATCCCCCAGTTTCTAAAAAAGCAATGTGTCCCATTTGTTCTATGGAACATGACGTAATAGAACAATTTGAGAAAATATTGTCCCCATTTGTACTATAATTATTTGTGTTATATATTTGTGAAGTTACCAATTTTTGTTTCCATATCTAAAACGATCCATCACAGGCCATTTTGTTGTACAGCAAAAGAAGATCTTAAACATCCCAAAGAATATGATCAAAGTTGTCCCCTGTCAGAAAAGAAAGTACATGGACAATTGAATTTACCCGAAGACACCGGCAGGAGGGTAATTGTAATTTTTATATTGGTTAGTAAAATGTCTACATGCAAATGCACCTCCCTGAAAAAAATCCTCTTGGCGCCCATGTATACGCTCTTTAGCTATTACCAATAACTGTCTAGGTCTGGGCGTATCTAACTAGAGTATCTTGAGGGTGGGAGGAGAGCATCTGAGTCTTTCGGATCTTTAGTGAATACTTTGTTAAAACCCTAAGTTATTTAGGTACACCCCCTAGAAGCGTGTGCAGAAAAACTACATAGCCCTCCCAAAATAATAGACGACCTCGGTGGCGCAGTGGTGTAAACAGCCGACTGCTAAACTACAGGTTCCGGGTTCGAAACCCGGCGGAGGCGGGAATTTGTGTTATTTGCAAGACGCATTGTTTGGCTTACCGGTCTTGGATGTTGTATTCTTATTTATTTAGTATATACCATATCGTTGCTCAGCAACTGCCATACAAGTTCTTACGATACCTACTGCAGGGCTGAGTCAATGATGTGGTTATTATATTATTATTATTAAAGTACACGACTGGATCTTCCACTGGCGTATTTCAATACGTATTTCTATTACGAGTACAAAACACGCTTTAGATTACTGACACAAGGTTTACGGAGCACCTATCTATCTGGGAATTAAGATAAAATACATATTTTACACATATAATTACATATATACATATATACAAAACAGAGAAAGAAATAGATATATTCGATGGAACGTAGGTACTTAGATTTCCATAAGGAGTTGCTGTATTTTTTATTCCCACGATTTTATACACTCACTTTCTTGTTTGTTCGTTTGTCGTTCCGGTTGGATTTTTGCAACTCAATTTTGAGTCACTTCCCGATAAGCTAGCAGGCTGAAATTTTCAGGGTACCTTCAAACCCGATGACAATGCAATTTACAACTATAAAAACGGCTGGACCGATTTTGATAAAAATTTGCATGGAGTGACTTTTGAGGCAGAATAAAATAATAAAATAACTAATAGATTTAAAAAATCTAAAAACCCACGTTTTTAAATGTCCTAAAAATAAGAAAATAACCCTACGGGGCTGAAAGAGGGGCACTCAAAACGTGGGGGCGTATCTTTGCAAGTTACAGCCACGATCTATCCACGTCATGTAGGTATATCCCATTAATAATCCCTAAATAATATACGCCCCTACGTTTTGAGTGGCCTCTCTTTCAGCCCCGTAGGGATACTTTTTTATTTTTAGGACATTTAAAAACGTGGGTTTTTATAAATCTAGTAGTTATTCCTATAAAATCTTGTTCAATAGTTAAAGCGGAATGCTCCGTGTTGTTACAGAATACCGAATTTTATTAGTACTAGCGTAGTGTAGAGCCAATCGTGTTTTGTGACGGCTACAAGCCACTTTTTTGCAGCCGACACGCCACACCAGCATAGGAAACCATTTTTATTGTGTCCAGTCGCTTGTTAACAGGCAGTTGTGGGTACCTGATTTAAATGAAAATATCGTTGTGCCTGGTGGCTTGTATCAGACACAAGACACACGTTTGCTCAGCGTCTGGCCACAAGGCGAAACATTTCCGGTACCGAAGGATTTTGGTCGGAAGCGACGAAAGCTAAACAAATATATACAGACTCAGTTACGAGTTACCGGCCGTGGGCAGCTTGAGTGTCGCTTAGAGACAGAAATCGTCCATAATCGAAGATTTTGGTCGCCTTGTGTACGGAGGGCTTTATTTTACAAATGAATTTTAAAAATGAAATTCGCTACAAACCTTTTTATAATTTTTAACACGTTTTTATTATGTCGACCTGTATGTAACTAACTATGTAATGGAATCTAAGGTAACTAATTTAACCATCTTCCAAGGGTCGTAGCGTGATGAAAATTGCCAGCTGTATGTAGTTCTGATGACAATACAATAATGTGGTACTGTCGAACTGATCTGATGATGGAGCCGGAAGATATGAACTGGAACTTCATGATGGAAAATCTTATTATAGCTGTTTTGGATTTCTTAGAAAAGTCTTGTAATGAAATTTGACCACGATATTAGGTTTCAAAATCTGATTATGAAGCCGAAAGATTCCAAGCGTGTTTTTCTAGTGATTTTTTTTATATTAGAAAGAAACTAACCTATGCTTCTTCATTTATAACAGCAGATCACCAAAAGATATTTCAATGCTCCGAATCAAAAGCACCAGAATTACTTTCATGTTATAAATTTTAAATTAATAATACAATATTTAACCATCTTATCCCTTTTTTTGTAAATACCGAGCGTCAATAGTTTTCTTTTTGACAACTGTTGTGACATGATTTTGATTGACGGATGAAAACATCGACATGAGGTAAGTTTAAGCCAAAAGATTATAAAATTTTAAAGTGTGGAGTTTTTGAAGCATTCTAAAATGTACGTCTTCTTTCGAGTAAAAATATTTCTATAACGCGTCATGAGTTTGTGAAATAAGATTTTATTGCTTTCGTTTTCGAACCTCCTTGTATAGGATTTGAGAAAGAATGTTTTAGAACGATGTATGTACGGGCAAGGAGGTCGTGGTAGTTATGTATTTATGTGCCTTCGTTAACCGACAGGTCGAGGGTTGAGTTGCCGTAAGTTGTAGCTGTCATGTCCCACATTGTGCCTCGATAGTGTCGGCAGGTTTGCAACCATAATAATAAGCGATTAAATTTAACATTAGATTTAATTAAATTTATTGTGTTTTTATTTTATTTGCATTAAATCAAGTCATTAGATTCAAATAAAATTTAATATATGATTTTGTACGCCCTCAGTGGCAGGGTTTTTGGAACTTTTAACTAATTAGATTAAGACCTTATGTACCTACAAAAACCTTACAAATAATGAATTTGAATTTCTCTATAATCAAATAAAACATTTATGGAGTACCTACCTTCCGGGACTCATCTTCAACATGCGGTGCGGTGTGATACACCTCCGCCAATCCCTCTCGAGGGATTACGGTGTCAGTTTACGTTATGTTATGTTAGATTTTAGGATTTAGTGAGGATTTGGCGATCTGTGTGTCTACCATGAGTTATACCTTCAATTGCCGCTCGCGACTCTTTGTAAAGCGCCCCTAACGGATTTATCAGGAATTAAAAATGTTCCAACAAAATCACTGTAGTAAGCTATGTTATGTAAACAGACAAGCACGGGCTTTTCCGATTACAGTTTTGTAATGAGTAGGTAGGTAGTATAGTGTATTATATAGTAAAGTATAGTAGGTATATAATGGTGATATATATCCCGTAAAACGCAAAGTCTAGGTGATCTTACTCAAATAAAATACAATCCAATTTTTGGAGACAAATAATCTACTAGTTTCAGTTTGAAATAACATGCTAAGCCCTAATAAATTTTAATAGGTTAAGCTTTTATGTAAAATTAAAACGAGTAATAATTACTGCCATCTTTCGTGGAAATGCGGCAACGCAACGATTTCGATAAGAGGAAGGTGTGAATGATTGTTTGTCTTAAATAAATGTTGCATACACTAATAGATGGCGCTGAAAAAGAAAATGTGAAAATTTGCGGGTAAACTGGGCATGTCTTGAAGATGTCATAAAAATACTTAATAAGTTTATTAGTTTTGAATGAATATTCATTTAAACCTATAATCTGATAGATATTTAGAATGTGATAACGACGAACTAGAAGCGAATTGAAATAAAAAAAGAGCAAAGATTGACCTTTGTTATTTGTTAATCAGTGTCCAAGCAAAAGGGTATCCGTTAGTTATATCTTTCATTACTACTGTCCTTAAATAACACGACTGTCTTAAAATGAAACAATAACAAAGCCCCATTTCAAAAGTTTGTTCATTTATAAATACCTTTATAATATTTTAAACTAAGCATTCAAAGTCTGCATTTTCATATAAAATACGTAAAGATCATTTGTTTTATCATTAAAATAGTTATCCAAAACTTACACTATGGTAATTTATTTGGCATGTTGATTACTGTTTTTCTTATTTTTGGCAGTGTAATTTACAGTGCAGTGATACGTTGAACGCAAATTGAGCATCGCATCTTTCATCGAGTATATAAAGAGAAAAAAATGTAGAATGACAATTCCTGCTGGCATTGTAAACAAACAGCGATAAATTAATATACATACATAATTATGTACCTATTAATTACATATAATCTACAGCTACTGTTGGTTTGTTGAACGAGTCTCTCGATGGTAAACATATTGGTAACTATAACCTCCCATATCCTGGCAAAATTGAATAGCATAAACTTTTGTACTGGCCTTTATTAGGCGGGCTCGCGGTCAGGTGGTTTTATTCTGACCTCAATAACCATTCACCGATCAATTTCGTATAGCTTTGTGTCACTATTCCATTCACCATGACCTTCACGTTTTAGGCTCTTCGATTTTTGTACTCATAAACTATTCAAAAGCCGTTAGACTTAAGAAATTTCTAGTAATGTGATGGTTAAGAAAGTTATAGTAAGTCAAAGTCAAAATAATTTTTATTCAAATAGACTTAAAATAAGTACTTTTAAATCGTCATCTTTTTATACTACCACCGGTTCGAAACGCTATTTCTACGAGGAAGAATCCGGCAAGATACCTCCGTAGTTGATTTTTTCAAAATAATTAGATATAGACCCAAAGATGTGATTTAACAAGTCCCATATTTATTTACTGCTACTGTACTACCTTTGTTATTTTATAATGTTTCAACTTTTTGTAAAAATTTTGACCTTCTCTATAACAAATTGTTAAAAACAAGATACACATTATTGACATTGTTATTCGCGGTGGTAATATTTTAAAGAATAAGGGTGAACAAACAAAATATGATTTCAACTGTAACTAATTAATTGATTACAATACAACAATAAAGAACAAGGATTTTGTGCGTATCTTTCCTCCCATTTTTAACACCGGACGCAAAAAGAGAGTTGTTACAAGTTTGACATGTCTGCCTGTGTATCTGTGTGTTCGTCTATGGCATCGTAATTTACGAACGAATGAAGCGATTTTGATGTAACTTTTTTTGTTTGAATGGTGACTTTGACGACCTCGGTGGCGCAGTGGTGTAAACAGCCGACTGCTACGCTAGAGGTTCCGGGTTCGAATCCCGGCGCGGACGGGACTCTGTGTTATTTGCAAGACGCATTGTTTCGCTTACCGGTCTTGGATGTTGTATTCTTATTTATTTAGCATATAGCATATCGTTGCTTAGCACCTGCGATACAAGTTCTTACGATACTAAGTGCAGGGCTGAGTCAATGTGTGTGTCGTGATGTGGTTATTATTATTAATATTACTTCTTCAAGCGAGTTCTTAGCTATGTTTGATCGATATCGGTTCCAAAATCCAAAAGTTATGGGGGGTGAAAGTGGGGATGAACGATCGAATGTATGCAAATAAGTCCAATCGAGGGTTGTATAAATTATTTACCAGCAGAAATAAAATTACTATCTAAAAACGTATAAAATTCAATTGCATTTCTGATTAACCGTAATCATACTACACTCACACGCTATGCATAAACGTAACCTGTTTAGAGTTTGTAATGCTCTTAAATTGTACACCATAAGGATTGATATTGCACTTCTTATGCGAAGCTTTATGTGTCTTTCTGTAAATGCGTTACTAAGATACTTAAGGACATACCACTTAAGATAATGCTGCGCTGAAACTAATGGGATTTGATTTTGGATAAGGCTATCTAGGCAGTAATCCTTTGATAACGTAATCAGATATGAAGGTTTAATCATTATTTTTTGCAAGTAACAAAGTTATGACGGCCCCTGTGGTAAGGCGGTTTTGCAGTTAACTACTACATACTACATAGGTCAGGCTCGATGGGGAAGCGGAGATGACACAACAAGACAAAAAGACCGCCTTACTAATCCGCTTTAAACATGTCACAGCCTGATCGATTGTATAGGGAACGATAGCCTCGGTAAAGTCTCGGAGTCGGATATCTTAGTGTAGGGCTGAGTCAATGTGTGTGTCGTGATGTGTTTACTGTTATTATTAAAGTCACAGTAAAGCTGCTAAAGGAAAAAGTTTAGGAAATAAAAACATAACCAAACGACGCTTTTAGAACAAAAGCAAAAATCAAATCATATACTGAATTGAAATACTCACTACATTAAACATTATTATAATGACATGCTCGGATCATGTCATTTTATTTTCAGCCGGCGTCAACGCTTGCGGAATTTTTTTTTGTAGAAAAAATCCATCTCGAGCGGTACTTTGGTATCTGAAAGATGGTATTCGCTTGACTTTGTAATATTAAGTTTGTAAGTTTTTCTTTCCAACGTTATGGCAAGCCAGCAAAAGCACCTGATAGAAAGTGATACCGCCGTCTATCGAACTACATATGTAGCTTGTAACATGTCGTTGCTTAGTGCGATGCAAGATTATATCACAGT
This sequence comes from Choreutis nemorana, assembly GCA_949316135.1. Taxonomy (NCBI): domain Eukaryota; kingdom Metazoa; phylum Arthropoda; class Insecta; order Lepidoptera; family Choreutidae; genus Choreutis; species Choreutis nemorana. The sequence continues at coordinate 1,488,633 of OX438595.1, forward strand.
GCGCGGCTGTGTCCACATGTGTGGCGTGATGTGATTATTCTTAGCTACCCGTATCAAAACGTAGTAGGCATGATCCACCTTAGACCTCATCGCCGCTTAACATCAGGCGGGCTTAGGGTCAAATGCCTGCCTGGTCATGAATAAATAAAAAAAAAGAAGTAGAAAAACGTGCTAACCAGAGGGATGGGGCTATCGTAGACCAGCAGGGCCCATTCTCCGAATGAACGCAACTGAAACTTAACACGGACGAACAAAACGTCAGAATTTTTTTCGCATTGTTGTCAACCGGTCTTGATCAAAGACAATGTTTGGAAGAACTTTGAAATTTGACATCATTTGCATCGACCGAACCGTCCGAAAGACTTTCGGAACAGGAAACACACGAGAATTCTACCGAAACTTCGTTTTTCATACTATCGCAGTTGACACCCTGGTTGCATTACGAATGTAGGTTTCAAGATTGAGATCCTATTTCCTTTTCCTCCTTCACTACCAAGTAAGCTAATCCCACTTCAGTCGGATACCTCGCAGAAGTCTTAGTAACTTTATTACAGAATTCTTTGAGCTTTGTCATTTTCTGACGCCTTTTTAAATTTGCGTCTTCAACTGATATCCACTTCTTAAGATTAAACCGTAACGATTAAAGAATAACTACGTTTTGATGATAAAAGCTTACAGTGAGGCACTCAGGACCTGATAACTAATTCAGGGCTCCACATCATCTCACGGCAAAATTACATTGGATTTATGGTACATAAAAGTAAGCATACCTAAACTCGCGTCGTAATTTACCCCTCGTTGGCAGAGATGTTATACAAAGCATTTTGCATGTTTAAATTGAGTCCCGGTGTGACAGGTTGCGAATCTATCGCGACTATCCGGCACAAAGACGAACATGGCAGCTATAATGTTCGGCAACCCGAGACTCGAACCCTCGACCTGTCGGGACGGTCGGTTAACCAAGGCACGTAACAAACTGAGCTACCACGATATTTATGGAGAAGAAATTTAATGACAATTATTATTTTTCTCATCTTGTTAAGAGTATATTTAAATACTATTCTTGCAAGTGACTCCTTGTGCTTGTTACTCATGTAAGTCCACCAAAAATATTGCTGTTTTTTTTTTAATTTTCCCGAGTAGTTTTATACCTTCTTTGTGCCTACTTTGAGTCATTACTGGCACGAGAACTACAACATTATAACCTCTTTTCAAATTCAAATTCATGTTCAAAATGTTTTTTATTCAAATAGACTTTAAATCGTGCTTTCAAATCGTATTTTCTTTTCGTCTACCAAAGCATTGGCGTTCCAGACACCAATGACATCGTCGTGTCAATATACGGCGGTATTAAATTCCATCAGGTGCACCATCTGCTTGTTTGCTCATGATATATGTAGAACACAATGGTAACTAACTTTTTTTAAATTCACTTCATATTATTAACACGTATACTGTCTGGGATAAGGTAGTCTTTTTCGCATTCGAAGAGTAAGGAATTATAATAAAGGAATTATATTCAAAAATCAGTTTATTACACATTTTATTAATAATTTTGTTATATCTACATTAATTAATGTTTTTCATTCCAGTTTCAAAAACAACTGTCAGACAATATTATCTTATATATCGGAACATTTTTTGATTGTGCTAAAACGACTTTAAGTCGACTATGAAAATATTATGATGATAAAATACATGTTACCATGTATTTAAATGTACTGATTACAGTAATTATTTATTCTAATCTTAAAATAACATACCTTAATGAAGCTTGAATAAATTATTTTGTTATCTAGCATATTTTTAATGTTTCAACAATAACGATATGTTTCTAGATATTTTCCATCGATTTTTTTTAAAATTTAAAGTTACTTAATTAACTTTGTTAATAGCTTTACATTTGAATTGGAGGTAATAGGCATGGTTTTAAAGAACAATACAGCTTATCACATATGGTTAACCCTTTTAAGGTTTATAAAATATCCGCTACAGGCAGCACTTTAGTTAGCTGTATTAACATAGATTAATGATTGGAGCACAAAGACTACGAATCATTAATCTATGTTCAAATCCATATTTTGGATCGCTGTTGAAAATCAGCGTTGGTAATTTATTTTTCGTATAGGTGTACTGTAATGCAAGACTTCTGAGAATATTTAAAACAGCGCAGGAAAGTGCAACCTTTTACAAAAATTTTTAAACTTACGAAGGGAAAACGTTTTTTAAAACATCCAACTAAACACCAGGAAACCGTCTGTTATAGAAACCTGAGAAAGCGTAACTTGGCGCCAGCTGGTTCAAGCCCTTCTTCTCTTCTTCTTGGTATTTCGCCAGCAGCAGCGGCCAGTCTTTCTCGCTCTCTTGCGTGTTCGGATTGGCTGCGATCCTCTGGCGTATCCTGTTGGCCTTGGCCACCACTTCGGAGTTCAACATGTTCTCCAAGTATCGCAGCTTGTGAGGTAGAATTATCTTCGAGTACTGAAAAGAAATGGAATTTTCATTGGGATTTATTGAGCTGAAGGGAGCGGCGGAGCTATTCTATAAATTTTAAGGTTTTTCCTAATCAAGCAGCGGTTCACTTGAAAGTGATTCCTATATAATAACCACATCACGACACACACATTGACTCAGCCCTGCACTAAGTATCGTAAGAACTTGTATCGCAGGCGCTAAGCAACGATATGGTACATACTAAACAAATAAGAATACAACATCCAAGACCGGTAAGCGAAACAATGCGTCTTGCAAATAACAAAAAGTCCCGCCTCCGCCGGGTTTCGAACCCGGAACCTGTAGTTTAGCAGTCGGCTGTTTACACCACTGCGCCACCGAGGTCGTCTATTATTTTGGGAGGGCTATGTAGTTTTTCTGCACACGCTTCTAGGGGGTGTACCTAAATAACTTAGGGTTTTAACAAAGTATTCACTAAAGATCCGAAAGACTCAGATGCTCTCCTCCCACCCTCAAGATACTCTAGTTAGATACGCCCAGACCTAGACAGTTATTTCGAACCCGGAACCTCTAGCGTAGCAGTCGGCTGTTGACACCACTGCGCCACCGAGGTCGTCGAATATACTTGACAATGCCCTTGATATCCAACCCCAAGTACACCACCAATGGCCATGTAGAAGTAGAGATGCTGTATCACTCGTTCTGGTGATTACAGTGGCTCTCCAATCCTTCGAACCGAAACAGCGTACTGTTTCACGGCAGAAATAGAAAAGAGGGTGGTACCAACCCGGAAAATCTTGAAAGTAGATCTACCACATGTACAAGAATTCGAATAGTGAAGTCAAATATGCAGATATTGTAATTAGTAGAAAAGTGAATCCAATATGAGGTATACTTGTATTTTGGAATTCGATGAAAGACATCTTGGTATTTTTTAAATTAATGTAATACATTAAATATTTTAAATGAAAACTTATTAACCATATAATTTATATCAAAGATTCTGACAAAACGTCCCCCTTTAGTAATAAAGCAGACGATATCTCCCAGAGAAATGGTAATTTCAGTTAATTTAACGACTATTGTTTGTTCTAATTATAATTTCATGCTTCCGAACAATAAGATTTAAAATAAATTTGCGTTTTACGAGACTCTATGTAATGTTTTAGGTGACGGTTAATTTTTGACTGAAAGAAGAGATTTTGGCTTGTTTTTCCAGTTAAAAGGAATTTGAATTATACTCCATTCCATGAGTCGAACTCTTAATGATCAAAATACTCACAGCCCATTGGTAACAGCACAAAGACATCACGACACACATATTGACTTAGCTCTGCAGTAAGATTAAAGAATCCTGTGTAGCAACTGCGACTCATTGATATGGAAAAAACTAAATAGATAAGAATACTACATCCAAGACCGGTAAGCAAAACAACGCGTCTTGCAAATGACCTCGCTAGAGGTTTTGCGTCCGAATCGCGGAAGAACTTTGTATTATTTGCATGACGCATTCTTTCGCTTAACGGTCTTGAATGTAGTATTCTTATCGATGTAGTTTATACTCGTACTATGGCAACGGTGTGTCGTTGCTTAGTTCCTGTGACACAAGTTCTTACGATACTTACTGCAGCGCAGAGTCAATGTGTGTGTCGTGATTTGGTTTATTTATTTGTATGAAGGGCAATACTTAGATACTGATATATACTGACATATATTTAGGAAAAATTCCACTCAGAATCCTTGATTTTAATTTTCAAGTTCTAAATTGGTCTTTCGATTCCTAAAATACAATTTTCAGTTTAAAATGAATAGAAATCTCATTACACATCTGTGATTAAAGTTTAAAAGCGCATATTTCAAAGAGCATCCGTTAACATGTAAACTAGATACGTTGGCTATCTATGAATAAAACTTGTAAACATCGACCACCGATAAAGGCCTTCATTAATATTTATGCTTTCATTTCTCAAAGCACCTTGTGAAACGTAAGAGACAAAGCCAGTGTGGACATATCATAATATTAAACTCACGCCGTAATTAATCCCTCGAGAGTAGGTAGAGGTGTTAAACACCGCGTTTCGCATGTGCATATATAGTCCCAGTGTGACAGATTGCGAATCCGTCGCCACTATCCGGGCACAATGGAATATAGCAGCTACAACATACAACCCGAGACTGGACCACTCGACTAGGTGGTCAGGCAGAGTATATATATTAGTCCAGTCATTTTAGTAGTCGCCGGGGAATTCGAGCAACCTAACTGTATGCTTGTATAAACGTTTAATTTGATATCCTTAAACTGTTTGTCGATTTTTCATTTGAGATTTTTGAGACCAGTTCAAGGATTTTGTACAAACATACTCGTACACTTCGGTTGCTCGAATTCCGCGATTCTTACCTTATTTTTACTAAGATGACTGGACTATGAAATCTAAGTTTCTAAGGTAAATTTAGTTTACAAAACATTTTATTTAATGAAGTCAAAACTAAGAGTTATTCTTTCTATAGACAAAACAAAACGGCCCGATGATTGGCTGTTGTTAAATACGCCAGACTAACAAAAAACCTTTCCCAGTTGTAACTGTGTATTTTTTATTATAAACTGTAAAAGTTCCTCGTTAATTAGTATTTAAAACTTCAATTAGAGCAAGACAAAATTACACCTACAGTTTTAGGGTTCCGTTCCCAAAGGGTACCCTGTTGCTAAGCCTCCGTGTCATGTCTGCGTGTCACAATAATGACATTTATAGTGAATATCTATTTTCGGTATAAAGACCAATACGAAAATAATAAAGAATTTATAAATTAAAGGAGAGAGACTCCATTAATTTATTAATTATAAATGCAAGAATCGTGATTTTTTTTCTTATTCTTGTTTTCTGTCTTCTTTTACAAAATTATCTAAAAGTATATAATTTGATTTGATTTGATTTTTATTTTATACTGTTTAATTTATAATATAAGGTGACGAGGTTTCAATCGTTCATTAACCGTGTCATTGCACTTTTAGTCGCTTGTAGTATGGTTTTAAATCATTCAAAAGCCGTCTGACATAAGAATTGCCTGGCTACCAGGATAGTTTCATACGTGTATAGTAACCACCCTGATGGAAAGCAGTCACTGTACAGTTTTTGACGGTCAAACGAACGTTTCAATTACTGTCTGAAATCGGTTTCTTACTACATCCTATTTCTTCTGATTAAGGTCGTTGCGGGTCCCGCGACAGCCAGTAAGGTATCCGGGCACAGACTGTCCGTCATTGCACAGCTGCATTATTCGTTAATTATTCGATCAAAGGACGCCACTGTTGATTCTGGTGAACCGGAGTTGCAGTGGTGGGACAGAGTGACGGGTGTACCCTGAAAAAGTAGTCACCTATGGACATTTGCATTACCAGGGGCATCACGCACTCTGTAAAAACCTTTCAATGCTCATCTTAAAGAACTTCATACGATAATAATTTTTAGGTATCATGTCGACCATAATTATCATGTAATCAGGTTAACATCTGTTCGTCTTTATGAGTGACGCACTGGTGGTGTTCTTGGCGTTCCACACATCATGGTCATCGTCGTTTCAATGGGTGGCCATTTTTGACTACGATCTATTAATAAAAACTTGATTTCCAGATTTAACAAGCCCCCTATGGGAAATATTTGCGTACATTCGATTGTTCATTCCCAATTTCATTCCCCATAAGTTTTGAATGGCAGAACCGATATCAAACAAACATAGCTAAAAACACGCTCGATTAATTGACCTTTCTAACAAAAAAAATTAAATAAAAATCGCTTTATTGGTTCAAGAGTCATGATGCCAAAATTAGACACACAGACAGACATGTCAAACTTACAACACCCATCTTTTTGCGTCGGGTTTGAAAAAAAAAACCAAGAAACTGAACGTTTTGCTCCGGGTAACTGAGGTTCATTGATCTATTTAATGCTGATATATTCTCTGTATCGCGGTTACTGTCCTCTAGGTCAGCCATCATTCGAGACACAACCCTCAAGGGAAGAAGGGATGGAGACCAGACACAGTAGTTATTACCCGAGGGGCTACGATCTAATGTTGTCACATATTAATAAAAAGCCATCTCTATATAGACAAGCCAAGTTTGAACCTGACAATGTTATTTTAACCTTTGAACCTGTTTGAATATTGAAAAAAGCAACTACGAAGGTTTCTTGACGGATTCTTCCCCGTAGAAATAGCATTCCGAACCGGTGGTTGTAAAAAAAGATGATTTGAAAGTGCTTAGTTTAAGTATATTCGAATAAAAAACATTTTGACATTGACTTTTGACTTTAATCGTTTTAAATATTCACATACATGTCTATTAGTGAGTTAGTCGTTACGCTATTGTAAGATTTAGTTATATGGCTTCAAATATATATAAACATACAGGCACACACACACACACACACATATATATAACACATATATGTAGCAAATTGAAGTTTTCCTTTGTTTTGGCCATCATCATTCGGTATATCGATCAGATATATATATTTTAAGTGACCTGATGGCTTTTTTGATTCAGGCAGGCGGTACGCATGTTTGCCACCTCACTGGTTTAAAAATAGATAGTCAGTAGTATGTATTAGGGCACTTTAAGTTTGGACGTAAATTTGGACATTTGTTGTCTCCATTGTAGAACCGTTCGATAACCTATAGATAGGTCTCTTTATTCATACAAAACCTTAATAAAAGCTGTGACCGTGCGTACGCACGACGACATGACGAGAACGGTTTTTATGAAGAAAAAAAACCGGTCAATTGTGAACCGGACTCACACATGGTTGGTTCCGATTTGTATGAGAAATAATATATAGTTTTTAGATAATTTCCTAAAAAACCAAGAGCATATCATAAATGTCGAGAATAACATGTTTCTTGTATGAGAGCTGCCTTTAATTACAGTATGTTTGTAGTATTCATTGTTGCATCGGTAACAGATATACTTAGATACTCTCTAAAAATTACAAGTTTCTAGCTGCTATGGTTCTTGACGAACGGACAGCGAAGTCATAGTAATAGGGACCCGTTCTTGACCCTTTGTGTACGGTACCCTAAAAAAGCACTGCTCCGGCACGACAAACATTAATTGAAAGAGCCTCACTATCGTATTCTTAACTACTAATTATCCACCTAGTATTGATTATTCTAAATTTTATACCACTGATGTGGCAAAGAGTTTACGGTCTGAGGGCCATCCTCAAGCAGTCACCGCAGCTGAATGTTTGCAATACCGGGGGCATCACGAACGCTATATGTACGACTTAGACTACAATTTTCCCCACCATTTCATATCACTAAAGGGCCAAAGAAGCATACGGCCTGCCTGATGGAAAGCAGTCACCGTAGCTGAAAGTTTGCAATACTAGGGGCGTCATATACACGTTTCTGACGCTGAAAGAATCTTTTGACGCCCTTTTTGAAAGACCCTCTGTTTGATATAATGCCCCTAGGAGGATAAATGACATACAGATATTAAGTTATTGGGGTTTCCAGTTTAATTATTATTAATAATAATAAAAATCCTTCTGACCAGTAACGCTGATGAAGAATTGGTTATCATAAGCTATGTTCCAAACTTAAACCCCTTCCCCCAAAGCAAAGATCAGCATAAATAAATAATTAACCCAAACGTAGTCGAACTAGGTCATTTTGTTTTACATATCTAATGAATTAATCACTCTAATCAACCAACAACGCGTCGATTGATTCTTTATTTCTTTTGTTTCTCTTTTTAACAGAAGTCACGCCTGCGTCTTTAATTTGGGTCGGTATGAGTTACCAGTAGATAACCTATTTTAATAACAAATTCACACACATTACACACCATTGCACAGCTGCATCATTCGATCAAAGGACGCCACTGTGGATCCTGGTGAACAGGAATTGCAGTGGTGGGACAGAGTGTGCAACGAACCTATTTAATAATAATAATAACATCACGACATACACATTGTCTCAGCCCTGCACTAAGTATCAACGATATGGTATAAACTACACAGATAAGAATACTACATCGAAGACCGGTAAGCGAAACAAGACGCATGTCTTGCAAATAACACAAAGTTCCGTCCCGCCGGGATTCGGACCCGGAACCTCTAGCGTAGCAGTCGGCAATAAACGTTTTAAATACTTTAATAAATCCTTTATTACAAAAAAAAAACAAAGACAGCTCATCATGTAAACATGTTAATGACCAATATTTAAGCACCCCTTCCTACCACCTTTACGTATGCATTTTAATAACGAACAAGGTTTTACAAGCATGTGATATTAAAAATTACATCAACAACCTTACCTTTCCTTTGAAATTTTCATGTTAACAACCTACGCTTCAGTCGTTGGCAAATTTGTTTTTTCACATAGCAACGCTCAGTTGGCTTAGTTTACGCCTTTAAATGATCACAAGCACGCAAGTTACCCTTTGATGTGGCAACATCGCCAAATTTAGTTATAACGCTGTGACAAATATGCAGGGTTAACATTAGGCATATCGAGGGGACATGAAATGTTGCTGATTTGTTTATTCGAGTTGAAGACTCGAGCAAATAACAAAGGTACGCCTGGTTTATTTTTGCGGCATGTGTAATAATTTGAATACCTACATGTTAACTGTATTGGGAACTTGTGCTTTAGAACAGAGGCGTTCAACCTTTTCATAAGGGCCACACGTTTCAAACATCATCGCGGGCCGTAGGAAAATGTTTAATACAACTCAGATTTGGGTTGCTGATTTATTAAAATATTATTTTATATCAAAAAGTAAGTAAAACATTTTGCTACTTTTTTGTAGTTATTATAGTAATAATCACTACATCACTATATGATATATACTACGTAGATAAGAATACAACACCCAAGACCGGTAAGCGAGACAATGCGCCTTGCAAATAACACAGAGTTCCGCTACCGCCTTGATCCGTTGGCTGTTTACACCACGTAATCATATATGCATACATAAACTCACGCCGTAATTAATCCCTCTAGAGGGGTAAGCAGAGGTGTTACACACCGCATTTCGCATGTTTATGTTGAGTCCCAGTGTGACAGGTAAGGAATCAGTCGCCACTATCCGGACACAGTGGTATCTAACTTACGGCCACCCGAGACTCGAACCCTTGTCCTGTCGGGTGGATCGATCGGTTAACCGAGGCACGTAACAAACTGAACTACCACATCCTCACCATGTCGTGTAGAGGGAGAGTGTGCTTACACTACAGATGCCGTAAAAACAAGTACATTTTAAAATAGTATCCAAAACCACTTACAGCGCATGTAGCAAGACACGCAGTCAGGAGTAACAGAACGAAGTTGCAACACGCCATCTTGCTGATTAGAAACAGTTCTCCGGCGTAAAAGGCCCTATAAATCAGTCAACAGTCAAAAATACAGTTGTTTGTTTTCCCTAGTATACTTTGTTTAAGAAACACCGCTGCAACAATGAGCCATAACGTTGTATGTTATTCATAACGTGTTGCGTAAACTAACTGTTAAATTTTAATACTAAGCTGAGTACTCACGGAGTTGACCCTCGTAACCGGGAAGAGTGAGCCGCCAGACGTCCCGCATTTGGAGGGACTCAACGAGTTCACTTAGCGTTGCCTCGCGTATAGCATTTGGGGGATTGCCCCAACTTATTGCTAAACATGTAAAAACATTAACTTACGCCGTAATTAATCCCTTAAGAGGGGTAGGCAGAGGTGTTACACACCGCGTTTCGCATGTTTACATTGAGTCCCAGTGTGAAAGGTGGCGAGTCGGTCACCACTATCCAGGCATAATGACGTATGTGGCAGCCACAATGTGCGGTAACCCGAGGCTCCAACTTCCGAGGCTTTCGACCTGTCAGGTCTGGTCGTTCGGTGAGCCATAGCACGTAGCAAACTGAAAACCACGTCCTCGAACTCTTTTCATGGTGCAAATATTTTAGCAGGGAAAAAGATTATGTCATTGGATTTTCGCTGTCTATTTTTTTTATAACCTATGTAAGATCATAAATTCGTGCCAAAGCGCGTTCGTCTTTGTTCGGGTACAATCGGCTGTCATCGCTCACCTTCGCCTACCATGCCGGGTGAGACGGAAGATAACCTAGGAACCTCATATGCGGATTACGAAAAAGAAAACTATTTTATTATGAATTGTATTATTATTTTATGCGAAGAAACGTTGCATAGTTTTTTTTCCTAAACAACGAATGTTGTGACTCAAAGGCCTTAGCAGCTATACCGTGACTTTACTGTGGCTATCGTTCTTTCTATAATTCATCAGGCTGTACCGTCTTTATAAAGACACACAACTAGACGGAATTCATAGGGACGACCATACCTGTCCAGCTCCCCATAGAACCTGACCTAGTACAGACCCGGTCTTGAGCCGGACTATCGAGGGACTTCCAACCCTAATGCGAATTCATTATGTATGTAGAAGAAATTATGTATTGAGATAGCTCAAGCTAAGAGGCTAATTCAGTGTTTCTACCATGAGCCGGAATTACGTTTCGACAAGTCAGATAGCATGGCCTCCTATAGTGATCTTATGCTAAGGATCTTAATTCCGTTAGGGCGCTTAACAAAGATTGAATACGAATGTGTAACTGCAGTCGCGAGCGTAGCACGACGGTAAAACTCACGGTAGACACAGTGCTATCTAAATATGATAAGCTACTGACTACGGTTACTACGAACCGTAGTAATGACTACGGGGTTCGTAGCTTTGGTTACTACAAATATTAAAGACCTTATCATTATTTTAAAAACGAAAATCTTTTAAAATTGTTGCCATATCACAAAAATTGGATTGAATTAATTATTTTATTTGGATTATATCAGTGAACCCAAAGTTTTATTAAAACTAATTGCGGGGCTGAGACAATGTCTGCGTCTTGATGTAATTTTTATTTTTAAGTATTTATTACCTCCATATAAAATTATAATTTAAACAACTCCCTTATCTTTCCAGCACGTTACCTTAATAAATTGAAACTTCTCATAAATATTTCGTCAATCATTTTATATTTTATTGTTTAATACAAATCCACATTTACGTGGTTAATTAATTAAAGGCAATCAAAAAACTTATATTTCACCCATCCCCACTAGTTTGACCTTTGAAATAATAATTTCGGTTGAATAATATAATTGAATGTTAAATTTATTATCAAATATGTTTGCACGCGAAAGTAAATTCAATTAATTTTGTGCATCACTAAATCTAAATCAAGCGGTTCATTATTTCCGTGGTACAATCTCTTGTTAGTTTCGTGTATATGCACGTTGTGGTAGATCTACGTGCGAGATCGTCTAGGTTGGTACCACCCTTCTATTTCTGCCGTGAAGCAGTTCGCTGTGTTTCGGTTCGAAGGATTGGAGAGCCAGTGTAATATATAAATAAATAACCACACATTGACTCAGCCCTGCATTAAGTATCGTAAGAATTGTATCGCAGGTGCTAAGCAACGATATGGTATATACTAAATAAATAAGAATACAACATCCAAGACCGGTAAGCGAAACAATGCGTCTTGCAAATAACACAAAGTCCCACCCCCGCCGGGAACCTCTAGCCTAGAACCTCAGTCGGCTGTTTACACCACTGCGCCACCGAGGTCGTCAAAATTAACAATTACAGGCACGAGAAGTATGGCATATTTTCCCTCTACGTGGGCAAAGCATTGACGGTGCTCTTTGGGTTCTTAGTCGTCGAGTCAATAGGCGGCGGTATCTCTTTCTTTCAGGCGAATCGCCTGCTTGTTTGCCCAGTTGAAACAAAAAAAAAAGATCGCTTAGTCGATACGCACACTAGAATAAATGCATTTACATACACGTTTAATCACATCTATAGTCGAACAGACATCGTCATATGGAAAAGCGGTAACAAGCTATGTCGATTACGAAACAAAACAATTCACACACACCAATCCTTCTCCTTCCCATTCCTTCATTGCTTTATAGTAACTTCTTTGTTACTATAAAGCATTTAACTTACAAGTGTTTACTTGGCGGGAACGGTGTCAGTTGAAATTTTCTCATTTTACTCGTATTGTCTTTTTATCTTGTTTATCAGCAGAATTAAGTACGTAAAATGCTAGTGTTTTAACCAGTGCATAGATTTAGCTATGTATTATTGTCGAGAAAGTGAAATACGACGATTTGACTTTTCATTTCGTCACATCCCAAGTAACCAATCATGATTCCATATACCATTATTTATCTCTTCATCATTTCATTCCTCATCAAAACTTTATTATTCATATTAAATGACATTGACAAAATACGTTAAGTTATTGCCAAGTTGATGGCAACACATAAACACGTTCGCTAGTTAAGTCCCACTTAGTGTGCTAGGCCAGGGGGCTTTAAAAACTCGTCCTACTCCATGCAGTTCTTTCAACAAGTCAACCGGCTTTTGAAAGGTTTAACAGCACACTGGATGATATGGCGAATGGATAAGTGAGACAAAGCTATAACAAAACTCTTTGGTCTATGGTTTTTGACGTCATCGTAAGACTACCAGATCGCGAGCCCGGCTTATAATAATAATCCACATCACGACACAAACATTGACTCAGCCTGCAGTAAGTATCGTATGAACTTGTATCGCAGGTGCTAAGCAACGATATGGTAAACTACATAGATAAGAAAACTACATCTAAAACCTGTAAGCGGAACAATACTTCTTGCAAATACCAAAGTTTCACTTTTCCGATACGAACCCGGAACCTCTAGCGTAGCTGCTGTTTGTTTATGAACGTTCACAGTACGAAAAGTTCTTGCAGTTCAACTTTTGCCCGGATATTAGACTTTATAGTAAGAACCCTGTTGATGAGAAAAACTTATCTAAGCGAAAACAATATTTTTAATGCATTTCTTTAACGGCCTTGGTTTTAGTACCATACTGCCTAATCATCAGTAATTATAATTTCTTCATTCTTGAAGATGATAAATGAGTTGAAGATGATAAATAAGATAAGGATGATAAGATGAACAATGAAAAGGATGAAACTGCCTACAGTAACATGCAAGTACGGTTACTGTAGGCTCTAAGGAGTTACTTGGGAGATGACGAAAAGAGCAGCCAAATCGTCGTATTTCACTTGTACAGCACTACAGATATTTACTGGTTAAAACACTAGCATTTTACACATGAAATTATTCTGATATATAAGAAAAGACAATAAAATAAGAAAATTCTAACTGACACTTCCCGTTCCCGCCAAGTAACTCCCGAAAACAATTTAGTTCATCTTTACTTTCTTTATAAGGCTGTCAAATTTGACATGTCTAACACCGCATGGAAAACGAAAAAGAGATTTTACTGTTATGATAAATAAGCTTGTTATTGGTGTCAATACATAATGCGAGAGGTAGTATTTAAGTACATATTTATTCAAAAGTTCTTTTATATCGTAATTTTTTGTTAACTACCACCGCCAGTTCGGTATGCTACGGTATGTGTTTCTAAGGGGAAGAATCATTTATAGTAGTTTGTTACTAAATAATTAAAATAAATGAATTTTCATTATTGTCACTGTCAAAATAGTTCTCTTGTGATACTACTTATATTAAATAATTCATATGTCTTTAATTTCAGAGGAAAATCCCGGTATACCACTTTACGAAATTTACGCCGATGGAGTTAAATGAATTAAGATAGTTCCAGCTTATAAGGTAAATAAGTGCAGATACCTTTATATTATGTTTGTTTGAAATACAATTAATTAATAATAGTAGAATAATAATAATAAACCACATAATGACCCACAAATTGACTCAGCCCTGCAGTAAGAATCGTAAGAACTTGTATCGCAGGCACTAAGCAACGATGTGGTATAAACTACGTAGATAAGAATACTACATCCAAGACCGGTAAGCGAAATAATGCGTCTAATAGATGAACGTAACGCACTCATGGGTTTGACACACCAAGACATACATACACGTGATATGTTTAATGATCTCTGTAACGCAGTGGTGTAAGCAGCCGACTGCTACGCTGGAGGTTCCAGGTTCAAATTCCGGCAGGGGCGGAACTTTATGTTTTTTGCAAGATGCATTGTTTCGCTTCTTGGTTTTGTATTCTTATCTATGTAGTTTATACCATATCGATGCTTAGTGCCTGAGATAAGAGTTCTTACGATACTTAATGTAGGGCTGATTCAATGTGTGTGTCGTTTACGTAGATTCAATGTTTTGTTCGTCCGTTGTCAAACCTACGATTGGTCACACTGAGAGTTTAAATCATATGTTTGTTTAAAGAGTGAGTGTGTGTTTACGATCATATTTTATATAACTATATAATCTTGAAAGATTTTTGAATAAAATGCGTAGCATATTTAAAATAAGCCTACGTCACTGTATTAACCCTTCAAACTTTACAACAGTAAATTATAATTAAAAATATAAATAACTAAACATGAATTCATAGTACGAATTCATTTAATAATCATTCCGACAACAAATCTTCGGCGTGGAAAAACTTGATTATAATAAAAATACCAGTCAAGTGTGAGATGCACTAGCACACGAAAGATAAACCATGGTGAAAGATTATCAATCTGCACTTTCAAAATAAATTCATAGAAGAGACAAGTGAAAGAGCAATTAATTCGAAAAAATCACTTTTCCTGTACGGGTGCCGCCTTTTATTTCTTTGTTGTTATATCGGCAACAGAAAAGGACACTCTGAAAATTTCCAGAGAACAGCTCTAGTATCTAGTTGTTTAGTCTATTATGGGTCATGAGATACAGCCCGCTGACAGACTGACGGACGAATGGAAAGCGAAGGCTTGAGAATAGGGATCCGTTTTATTCCTTTTTAGTACGGAACTGCAAAAACAAAACACAAAAATGTTCAGCCATTGTATCATAATCTTTTGTTAAGATTGATCCGAATAAGAGTTCTAATTGAAACCTGCCGAAAACCGTTTCAAAATATGCAGAGCAAACGAATATCATATCACGAATTAACTGTTTTCCCCGTACCTCTGACGTCACGGTCTCCCATGGTACCTCCTTGGGAGTGTTAGGGCGCGAAAGAGACAAGAAACTTGCCGAGCCCCTCCCGTCTCGCTCACTCTAGACTTTTTTCCAGGGGAGCGCAACCGGGGAACCGCACCAAGACCTTCGCTTCCCCTCGAATTCCGAAAAATATACGTATAAACAGGGATGTGCGTATAGAACCACCCGAATTTCAGCTTACTGCCGTTAACGCGTAAATTGAGGGAAATTTTATTGCAAATTTAAAGATTGGACGCGATGTTCTTTGTTTTTTTTTTTTATATTTCAGATTTTTTATTAACTCCTCCAATGATGTGTTTTTACTGTGATACAATTCTTAATATCAAAAAATTGCTTCGAGATCAGTTTTCAGATCGGGCAAACCAGCAAATGCTTCGCCTTATAGAAAGTGATACCTCTGTCTATTCAAAGATCGAGGTGAGCCCAGGAAAAAAATTTAGCATTTTCGAAACGTGAAAGTCAAATCGATAGCCTTGTTTACTGAAAAGCGAAATCTTCCAGTTGCTGATTTGAAAAACTTTTCCAAGTTTAAAATCGGGACTCGAGTTAAAAGCCTGTTTCTATGGATTCGATCACATTGATCATTGTGTGTGAAACAAGTGGGTTTGGAAATGCGTTTTGCGTATCATTTGGACCTACTGTCAAGTTTAACTTGGCTAGGAAAGTGCTTCTTACTGTCTTATTAAGTTTACAACATGTTTTGTACAGCAATCATACATGTGTGATAAAAAACGATTTAAACAAGGCCTCTATGTCTCCTTATTGTGAGTACCTACTACAGATTCTGTCTCAACTACTAATAAAGAAAGATCAAATGTTTCTCATGTAAAAACTAGAGATTATGAAAAGAAAAACCGCCAAGTACTGCTAAAGGACAATGGCATAAGAAATTTAGAATCCTTTGATCCGCTTGACACAATGCTATCGAAATACGAGTTAAATGGAGAGAAAAATATCGTGGAAAGAAAACATCGTAGGGGCAGCACTAGCTGGGGAAAGTTGTGGTCGGAACTGGCAGTCGTGAATCTCGCGTCCCAAGAAGCGGACGTCTCGCGCGCAGCGAAATAAACTCTCGCGTTTAAAATCAAAACAAGTTAAAATAATACAATATCAACCACAGTATTGAGCTTAAAAAAAATAATCTAATAAGCCTCGCTCTCATAGACGATTCGCAGACTCGAGCATGAAACATTATTCGGCGGTAAACTTAAGAATTACGCGTACAAAATAAATTCCGTGGAAATGATCCATGGAACCGATGAAATTTAGGTGTTCCCAGTTCGCTTCTGCATTGTGAGGACCCAAGGTAAGTTCTACGATTGTTTACGATTACTACGCGAAGATTTAAATGATTTTGTGTTTTGCTAAGCGACTTTTGAAATTGCCGCCCCGTCAAAAACTTTTAAACTTAAGCCAAGTGGGCTTGGTAGATGTTATTGTATAAAGCAAAGCGTTACAGTGATGGCGTTCTATATTTTAAAATAAAATGTTCTCTCATTTTCATGGAAAGTTAAAGTAATAGGAGAATTAAAATGAATTGTTTATAAATTTTATTTTATTAAGGCAATTAAAGGCAAGCACAACATTTACAACAAAAATCAACAATAACGTAAACTAATAAAAAATCGAAATAGAAATTATTAAGAGAAATAACATATCAATAATAATACAGCAAAAACACATTAACAGATATTAGTATCACTTAGATAAATTTAATTTGTTCACGGAATATGATTGTCGGTTTGAATTGGATATAAATTTTATTATTCTTAATTTAAATTTTACCATTGAATAAAAATATATCAACGCCTGAATTACAATAGAGTCTCGAAAAAAGAAATTACACTTTTTTCCTCTTCATTTCTAAGGTATAACAATAAATAATTGATCACAGACCGGGTTTTTTCTCGCTTCGTTAGGCATACCAACGTTTAAGGCGTTCATTAACTATTTTGCTTCAGAGTCTGCGTCTAAAAATCCGAAAAAACATTTAATTAGGAATAAAACTTGGTAACAGTCGCAGGTGTGACGGCCGAATTTTCTTAAATTCTGCCCATATTTGAGCTTAGCGAAAACATACATTAATAGGTACGCTAGATTTAATTAAGTATAAGTTTTTTTTTTTTAATTTAATAAATATTTATGTGACAAAAATAAAAACCGCAATAATTTAAATAATAAACCTAATAAAAATCATGTGTGCAATGGAGTGAGCCCATAGCACTGGCTGCATTTCCACGCTCTATAGCGATGGTCAACCTCTGAGCGAAATGCACGACTCCCTTTTGTTAATTTAACATTTAAAATTTGGAATAATCTTTTGAGATTCTCACCCCAAGAACCCATAGTTTCGAAACCAAACGGCTCAAATATGTAATTGTTAATACACTTGTATTTTTATTTATATGAATCTTAGTAAATCTTTTTTTGACAGGCCTTTCTGATACGTGTAAATCACATTGAAATATAAGAGTTGCTTGGCGGGACAACGAAGTGGCGGTAAAAAATTCTTATTTTACTATCCAATCTTGTATCTAATTCTAATGTTTAATATGCTACTGTTTTAACCAGCGAATATCTGTAGTTTTGTACAAGTGAAATGCGTCGATTCGGCCGCTCTTTTCGTCTTCTCCCAAGTAACTCAATAAAGCCTACAGTAATAGTACTATCATGTCTCTGTAGGCAGATTCATAGTTCCATCTATCATTTATCATATCTCATGATATTGATATTTAATAAATATTCATGAACACTTGTAAAATACTCAAAGATATTGCCATGATGATGGCAATGCCATAAATAAACACGATCATTTATCCCGGTCTTGGTTTTTTATTTGTTTAGAACAGTAAAAGTCTAAGAAACATTAATCCACTGACATTGGTTAGCTTGTAAAGTCAGCTCGCTATTTTGACTTAGAGTTCGCGTCGGGCGAGACAAGGACACGCTGTCCCTCTTTTCTATTCAGTGTAATGTAACTCACGATTTACTCGTGATAGCTCCTTATTAGCGTGTGTCTATAGAGCTTGTTTCGAAAAAAAAGCTATTGTGATTGGAAAACACTTTTACGTTCAAAATTTGCTGAAACTGAAAAAAAATATAAGCCGATCTTAGGCCAGGCAAGGGCATGCAAAAAATATAAATCATGGTTGTCATCTGAAAGAGGGTGTTATGGGCTACGACAGTGATCAACATTGGACGAGTGAGGTGGTTTCACGAGCTTCTCTAATATACCGCGCTTAGAAAAAGACGCAGACTCCCCGACATCTGTATAGGTAGATACAGCCGATCCAGCAAATCTGAATGAACTTGTCTAATAAGTAACATTAACTCCTTTAATACCGGTTTTATATTGAAATAACAGATGTAAACATTGTTGTTTTTTCAGTCTCTAACATGGGCTTGCTTGTGCACCCTAAAAATTTCACCGTGTCTGCTCCAGATAAAACAAATTGATAATATATTCGACAAGAATATATTCGGCTCTGGCAACAGAATTTTGTCGTGTCTGCTCCAGATAAGACAAACAGGGACGTGTGGACGGTAAAAATTGTTTTTGGGCCAGTTGTCTACGCATACAAACGTCCTTAAATAATACGACTGAAGCACCTCACTTCACCGCAACAATATGTACAACCATTTTTTTGTTTCTCAACGCCGTAGCATTGCATACAGTTCGTGTGTGAAAAGAATTCTTTCATAGATGTTACCGGGTACAAAGGTCAGGCGACTAGCTCGTTCAAGTCATTTTAAATTTTTGTTGCATGGTGACAATAGTATGCGCCTCTTAGACCTACAATAGTATTGTACGAAGTATTGTACAATAATATTTAAATGTTTTTAACCTGAACGATCAATTATGTTGCACAAAAATACGAAATGCACAATGTTTACGCGTTCAGTCGGAATATTGTGCATCACTGATCCTGCACGAAACAATAAAAATTAGGGTGAAATGAAATATAAAAGCGCTAATACTTTCGGTCAATCATTGCGCGATCTAATCGAGCAACTATTGAGCAGTTCGTAATATTGCAAGGTATAATTAATCGTTTAGGGCATGCCAATTTAACCAATGTCACGTGATGAAAGCCAAACATAGTCAGGTGACCGTAGACCAATCATTAATGTCTGCGAATAGTTGTTGTCTTTAAAAATATGACCATCGAATCATTTGTCGGATCTGATTTATTATTTTTATTTTAATTTTAGAATATAGCTTTAAAGTCATCGACTTAAATATTATATCACGATTTTGTTTTAATTTTTTTATTTATTTGATTGGTTCATAAAATATATATTTTTTTTAATTATAAAACTTTTATTCTGTATTTTATTTACAAACTATTTGAGAAATTTATTGTACCTAATTATTTTGAAAAAAGCAACAACGGAAGTTTCTTTCCGGATTATTTCCCTTAGAAATAGCTTTTCGAACCGGCGGCAGTATAAAAGATGGCGATTTAAAGTACTTTTTATAAGTTTATTTGAATAAAGAATATGTTGATTTTGATATGAAACACGACGTTGACCAACGGCCCTGTATTCTGATATAGCCGCGGGACCGCACAATTTTTTAATCACTTTTGTATTCCTGCCATATTACGAATATTAAACTTATAGTCTATACCTATTTTAGGACGATCTGTCAACGATAGGAAATTAATATGGAAATGATAATTTGCGACTGATACAGTACCTACCCTGGGAAATTTGTTCTTCAAGTGTGCTCGGTGCTTAGTAAATACCTGCTTCTATGGAGGTGTGTCCAGAAATTTCGCGTTCCGTTCTGAAATACAAGCTTTGTAGCTTGTCGTATGCAGCCAAGTAGTTTCACTGTATGTAATGAAGAGGTTACAATTAAATATCCCAGTACATTAAATTGTGTCGTCCAAAACTACAGTTATAAACTCCTCTTTGGCGTATCTCACAACTATGCTATCACACAGCGTTGACGTTTACTATAAATGAGATCAGCATGACAACTGCCTGGGAATTTGGGTAGCAAACTTATGTATTCTGATCGTTTCTTTGTACTTCAAGTCGAGAGTACACAGGTAGTTTCATGAGCCTGCTTCCGCGACATCATCGAAAACCCTTCGGCAAGATTTATTCTAAAAACCTCAAACTCTGATAGAAAACATCAAGAGCCTCATCGTATCAGTAGACTGAGTTGTTACCGTCTGTTTGGCGCTTCTCTTATGGCGCTGTCTATAATTTTTATATCAGCATGAAGAAAAATAATCTTTCTTTTAGATAGTGAGCATGCTTTTAACATCAGAAGCATCACAAAAACCCCTCGACCACAAGGGAATTCTGGCTTAGAATGTAACAGCATAAATACTATTACATTTCACTGTGAAACTTTAACAACATATGGACGTTAACGGTGTTACAATGTTCATCTAACTAGATAGCTCACTCAGCATCAGAGACGCAAATGCAAATTCCTACCAAATAGGAAACCGTTGAGACCTAGAAATTTTCGAACGGAGCAAAAGCATTTTACTATGGCATATAAATTATCATTTAAGTTTCCAGTTGTTCGGTGTAGAACTAAAAATCCGAATACGAACACTGATAGCACAGTTAGGAAGGCGAATTTTAGATTTATTGAACCGAATTATTGATATGAAAATAGAACAATGTTTCACCTGCAAATGTGCCAAATCGCGGAATATCAATTATTAACGTCGAGTGAAATATAGAACTGAACAACCCAATCAACTGCTGTGTACTGTTAATAAGCAGACATCTGTTGTGAATTTTGATTTCATATTTCATGATGCTTTATTTCAGGATGACATTTTCAATATTTAAGTTTTGTTCACGTTTTCTGCTACAAGCCTGGTTTCAAATCAAATACATTTTGGGTTTGATTCCCTTTTAAAACGACCTACTAAAAGACAGATGACAGCATAATCATATTTTGTAACCCCATTTTGCTATTGATTGAATAACGAGATAAAAGAATTTGATTCCATAAATGTTACTTGTTATATTTGGCGGGCAGTTCTCGGAATCGTGGGTACTTTTTAGATTTTGTGTCGACCGATGACCGTGGTCGAAAGAACGGAGAAGTCGTAAAAGATTTTATCCTCCAAATGAAGTTGGTGCAGGTGTCAGATTATTTGTGTCATATAACGCTCTGGCGCAAGAATGTCCATTAGGGAATAAGTCTAGAATGTACCAGAATGTTCGAGAGGCGAGAAAGTTTATTCAGTAAAGCAGAAAATGAGGGGACCCTTCGCTGCTGAAAACAAATAGATATTTAACTTCACTCATCTCACGCTATTGTTATGTTGTTGCAGTTTTTTTGTTCAAACTAAGCAAACAAGCGGGTTCAGCTGATGGAAAGCGATCAATGCTTGAAACACGACGATGCTCTTCATGTCTCAACAGCACCGACAACCAAGAAATATCAAATTTGATAGTCAGTTCATAATTTCCCCAGCGTGCCCCGATTTTTCATGCTTTAAGTTGAAAATATAGGCATTTTCTAGAAATGTTAACTCAAGATTGTGGTTACGTTGTGGTCCAGAACAAGTACAAAAATGTGAAGTAATTTTATGGTAAATTTTCTCTCTAGAAATTAATCGGCAAGATTAAAAGAACAAATGACCTAATTATGAATGAGTGAGGGAGATCTCTTTCTTAGATTAATGCATAGTGCATGCAACGCCTCTGCGAAACATTTTTTGCCTTAAGTTGTTTCTATTGTTGAGCTGTCAAACTTCGCCAGTTCTATGGATAAAAGTATTTGTATTTTCACTATATTTTTTTTTTTTCGTGCAAATATAAATACGTCTGCTGTTGAATCCCAATTATTATAACAAAACATTGGGTTTTTTCAACTTTCTGGAAACAAAAAATAAAAAGAAGATAAAACATTTTTAGATGGAACTTTAATACTGAATGCGATTTTATTGCCAATGCGAATGGTTTTTTTTATTAAATTTAAAGGTTAGTAAACTTTGTGTGCGGGTTTCGCGAGATAAGCTTTAATGTTTGGTGGATAGAGTTCATTATCGTTTGGTGGGTGACTTCAAAATGTTTTGTTTAAAGTTGGAGTCGTTCAGGTGAATGCACGGGGGGTTCGACGGGTTTGATGCGGAGGGGGGGAGGCGAACTGGGGGGGTTGTATTTGATGTTCAGAACCCACATTGAGATGATAATAAATCTACATGTACATATCTTAAGGACCCTACACTCTCTGATGATCCCATAGGGCTCGGAATAGCCTTTTCGTATTTAATAAACATGCTTTTTGAAAGATGATTATGAGTGAACGGAGTGCTGAGGAGGTTGTATTTGTTTATTAATGTTGGTAGATCTCCGCCACTCTGTCCCAACACTGCAACTCCTGTTCACAACCATCAACAGTGGCGCCCTTTGATCGAATTATCAACAAAGAATGCAGCTGGGCAATGACGCACAGGCTGTGCTCGCTGTGTGTTGGTAGATCTATGTGCGAGATCGTCTGGGTTGGTACCACTCTTCTTTCTATTTCTGCAGTGCTTCGGTTCGAAGGATTGCAGAGCCAGTGTAATTTCCGGCAAGAGAGATGTAACTTTTTCAACTACACGTGCGCAACGCATTAGCGGTGCTTTTTGCGTTTCAGATATCAATAGCATCGTCGTGTCAAAAGTCGGCGGAATCACTTTTCGGCAGAAGAACCATTCGCTTGTTTGTCCACGATGAATTAAAATAAATAGATTTCGCTAACCAATAAAATATACTAGACTACATTTTAGTACCTAAAGTGGAGAAATAAGTTATATTTAATCTATATTTTAAATTGCAAGTCTCGCATTACGTTCTACTGTATCGAAAATATTAAAAATCAAAACGTAACATTTTCATGCATCAAATAAAAAATTCACAAGAAAAAGCTATTAACTACGAAACAGAGATAAATGTGAATATTGCCGTTTTTTTTGTTAAATAAAGTATTTCCAATAAATCCGATTATCGTGAGTTCGTTAAAGCTTAAGCTGGAGTGCTTTTATTAAGCCATAGAAGGGAGTAACAGTTATTACTTTTAAAAAGGAATGCAAATATTATAACCTGAAATGTTTCGAGTACGGCCAAGTGAGCTTCCTTTAGCTAAACCTTTAGGTGTTTCAAAACAAGATTTTTTTTTAATTTCCAAGCTTAAATTGTATATAACCGAAAACAAACAAAATAATGTTCAAAAATTAATTTAAATTTCATTTTCTTTTTGTACTTTAAAATGGAGTATTAATCTTTTTTTATTGAATCCTTTAAATTAACAATGGACATGAAATAATAAAATAGAACTTAAATTTTAAGTTCTGACTTTGAAAACTTTATTTTTCACCGGTATTCCATTTCAATTAACTATCTTAGCAAAGTTTCGCTGATATTATTAAGAATATTTCTTAGAATAATTATCGAAGTATTTTCTTTGTTCATTGATAAAGTTTTTACTTTGTAAATGATCTCTCAAAGTAGCCTGGGGAAATGACTGTAATAGAACAGAGGGGCAAATTTAACACGTTTTGTTTTTAAATAAAGCAAAAAAAAAACTACCTTGGGTGCGAGTTAAATGGAAGAGACGGTTGTCAGGCGATGTGGCTCAGACGAATAAAAAAAAATGGCCAAGTATAAATCGGACTCACACACGATGTGTTCCGTACTATCTCATAAGATTAAACAATATATACATTTTAGATAAATTCATGAAAGAAACATATAAAGATAAAATCAGGTCAAAAATACCTATGATAATCAAAAATTTACATTGTTCGAATTATAACCAACTATATTTTTAAGCTCCTAATAGAGAAGGACTCGGAGAATCTAATTTATCCTAAACGTCTATGTACTGTACCCGTTTCCACAAAAATCAGGTATTTCTTTTTTAATTTATAATATTTTAATGTTTTGACATTCTCTAAGAAATTTTCTGAGAGTTTAGCTATTAAAGTACATGAGATGCAGCCCGCAGAAAGACTGTCAGACGGATAGCGAAGGCATAGTAATAGGGTCCCGTTTTACCCTTTGGGTACGGAACCCTGAAAAAATGGTGAAGCAGCGCGCCGGAGGCCACCGCCACTAGGCGATCCACCCCTCTCTTTGTAGAATCCCGAAAAAAGAAGAAATTATCCTGCTGAAGCTGCTTTGCTGAAGCCGGATAATAAACTGTCCTTCAGTAGTGAGTTAGCTAACTAACAGATACAATTAACCGTTCGAGATGAGCGCACCCTCGACATTAGTCTTTGTTTTTACAGGTTGTAGTTTTGGCTTTTGGCAAAATCAAAATTTTCATAACATAATTAATAACCAGATTTTACATGTCACGACATCAAATTGAATTAAAATATCAAATAATATGTATCAACAATGAGTTACAGAGGGAGTTATTTATTATTTAAAGTTTTCATTTAAATATTCCTTTAATTGGTTCGTAAATCTAAATTTTTGTGAAATTGTCTTCCTCTTTAGTGTTGGTCGGTAGATTGTTGAAAATTTTATACACATTTCTAATCAATCCTTGTGAATCTTATCTTTCGACAGTGATCAACTCAAAGCAGTTACTCAAAAAAGTTGACTGCATTTTTTCAGTCGAACCCGACCGCTGTATGTACAATGTATGGCGAAAGTCAATTTTGTATTGAAACTCCAAATAGCCCAAACTTCAAACTTTGACTGCTTCAAGGGGTCCGTGTATGGTAGGGATTACGGTTGTACCACACCAACTTATAAACGGATTAACGCGGTATCAAGTCGTGTCGTTCTTTGCATGAAATTCCACTCTGCGATACAACAACGTACGCATTCGTTGCGAAATCGTACCACTTCGGACTGACAATGAGAAAATACTACAGCAACGAGCAAATGGCGAGACATTGACGTTCCGTTTCCTATTTCAACAATCGGTTCACCTGAAGGAAAGTGATACCGCCGATCAATAGCCGGCGATACCAGAGAATCGTCTGCTTGTTTGACGCTGATTTTGTATGAAAAAAAATCCCGAGAATTTAGTCTCAGAGGGTTAGGAATAGTATGTAATGACTAATGGTCACAACATAGATCTAACCTAAAATTACGAATAGTACACTCTCTTTAATCACTCTTTAATCCTTCGAACCGAAACACAGCGAACTGCTTCACGTCAGAAATAGATATGAGGGTGGTACCAACCGAGATGACCTAGCACGTGGATCCTACCTGTACAGTAAAAAAACCTGTAGACCTATTCCCAGTTTATAAGTGCGGTAAAACTGACCATCGACCTTTCACCAACCTTTCTCATTTTTTTTCGAATGCTACAATGGAAGCGAGTTACCGTCACAAAGGGCCCGATCAATATCAGACCACCTGTAATATCTACGGGGTTCGACACATGAGGTACACAATAGTCACTGATAAACCCTTGACATTGTATTGAATGATACAAGACTGCACCCTCTCCACTTTTTTGGTTCTTGTTTTTGTATTAAATTTAGTTTGCTGGTTGTAATACACAAACACACACACACACACAGGTGGTAGATTTATGTACGAGATCGTCCGGGTTTGTACCACCCTCCTTTCTATTTCTGCCGTGAAGCAGTTCGCTGTTTCGGTTCGAAGGATTGGAGAGCCAGTGTGATTACCAGCACGAGAGGCATAATTTATTTATCTCTACGTGAACAACGCTGTAGCGGTGCTCTTGGCGTTCTAGAAATCAAGGGCCCCGTCGTGTCAAAAGGCGGTATCTTTTTTCTTCAGGTGATCCGTCCGCTTATTTGCCCTTTAGCCCTATTTATAAATTAATTAATTAATAACATACCGTAGATTAATGATTGGTCTCCGCAACAACTACCATTCATAAATTTATAGCAATATTTTTTATCATACGATTGATTTGCTATTTTACAATCAAAATTTAGTTTATAGAACAATTTACTAGTAGGTATTACTCCTCCCCCTCCTCCCTCCTCCCTACCCTCCTCCTCCCCTCCCCTTTAGTTTTTTTTGGCCTCCGGGCCATTTCAATTGATGTCTTCGCTTTGCTGAGAGGGAGGGAAGTCTAAAATCGGATTCTCACTACCTCCTATTTCTTCTGATTAAGTTCCTTGCATATATGTCCGGACACAGCCTGTGCATCATTGCACAGCTGCATTATTTGTTGATTATTCGATCAAAAGACGCCTCTGTTGATCCTGATAAACAGGAGTTGCAGTGGTGGAACAGAGGGGTGTGCACCGAATAGGTATTACAAAGAAGTAACTCAAAATTTGGTGTGGTTTAATTTGGTACGTGATAGCTCAGTATGTGACGTGCCTTGGTTAACGTACCGACCCGACCCGACAGTTCGAGAGTTCGAGTCTCGGGTTGCCGAACGTTGTAGCTGCCACGTTTCTCATTGTGCCCGGATAGCGGCGACAGATTCGCAACCTGTCACACGGGGACTCAACATGAACATGCGAAATGCGGTGTGTAACACCTCTGCCTACCCCTATCGAATGACTAATTAAGCCGCGAGTTTAAGTATGAACATTTAACTAATTATTCTTTAATCAGTAATATTTTAACATTTGTTTTATGTATTCGAAACTACTTCCGACTCGAAAAATAACAAACGAACTTTTTTTTTTAATAATAATAAAAATTTCCCGGACGGACGGAGGAAAGAGGTAGTTTTGTCATTTTGTGTGCAACTTGCGAACGGTACAAAGTCCAAACAGGTTACATTCAAAAATAGTATTATTATACAATACTGCGTCGAGTCCAAGCGCGTGATGTAAAAAGCCAAGAGCACCGCGAATGCGTTGCCCATGTAGATGTAAAGATGTTATACAAATGTGCCGGTAATTACGCTGCCCCTCCAATCCTTCGAACCGAAACACACAGAGAGCTGATTTATGTCACATTTGTAATGACAAAAAGAGCTTTGACACGTGAGATTGAGGGTCCGGTTCCCAACTCGATCAGGTATTTCTGTGGAACACGATTATTCGAGGTCTTGGATGTTTCTATGTATTTAACTTTGATTTTAGCTACATGTCGGCGTATGCCCCATCCAGGTAACAGACTGATATTTGAAGCATTCATTAATTTCAACATAAATGACACCTCCTCCAAACGGTCACCTAGTAACAATTTCCGTCATTTCACCGTCATGTCAGAGGAAGTCACGATGTTTTTAAAGTCATTTTTTTTAAATAATATGAATCGATCTGAACATTATAACAAATGCATACAGCAATATATATCCATCGTTGCTCATTAACTATAATAGCTTAAGAGCTATTGATAAAAGTGGATATTCCAACCATGGAATAGGGCTAAACGACATGAAAAGTCTTTCATAATGCAAGCTCCAAAGGATAGAAATCTTTGCCTGCTAAAGTGTTCTCTGATAAGTATAACCTGGGGCTCTTTAAGAGTAAATAGGCGTCTCCTGGGTAGGCATCCCACCTTAGGCTTAGCGTAACCTCAGGCATTGGGATCAAATGCTTGCCTATTTTTAAATAATGAAATCAAATCTGACTGGTGGTGTTGGGGTCAAATTCTTGCCTGGTTTTAAATTTAAAAATGCTTTTGTTTCTCAAGTATAGATTAGTCGATGTCAATGTAAACATCAGTTTACATCCCATCGGGATGTATTATGAGGCCCCGAGGAGGGCCTCAAATGATTTAGGCTCGATCGTTTTCTTTTGAAACGGCCCCTCCGCTAGGCATTTTCGACCTTTAAGACAAAATCGAATGAGGCAAATTGAATTTGGAAGGAGAATTTTATTCAAGTGCCTATAAAACTAGCGCTTTGTTTTATATTGAATTAAAAATAAGTTTTTCTCTGAAAAAAATGTGTCAAAAGATTTCAATTCAATGGATATTTTTAATGAAAACCAGTTGATAATTTGTTAGTAAAATTACAACAATTAAAGAACTGGCTTCGTATGCATGTATTATATACATGTAGACCTTCCTCTTCGATCATTCTATTAATAAATAAAAAGAGCATCAAAATAGGTCGCGTAGTTTTAAAGATCTAAGCATACATAGTGACAGACAGCGGGAAACGACTTTGTTTTATATTATGTGGTGATGAAGAAAAGAACTTTCTCTGAAATATTTTAAAGGTTTGATACCTGCTATTCATACATTAGTCATACAAGCCCAAAAGCCCGGCTTGCCCTATCGAAGCAAGGTGAGTTCGCGCTCTCGTTCATGCATTACTTTTCGTATCAAATAACAATATGCTTTGTATAGCATTTTTCAAAATTCGCGCTAGTTTCGAACGCGTAAGTATGAAGTGTATATCTAAGAGTAATGAGGCAACAAGACGTTTGAAGACTTGAATTATTAAAACTACAATAACTTAACTCTCGGCTTGCCATATTCTAAAACTCTAGGCACGCCACTGCCTTAACTAGAGGTGTATAGTGAAGAAGATACGCTTTTCACTTATACAAATTAAGATATGTTTTAAAATGAACTTCTTTTGATGAGATAAAATAATAATAAACTTTCACAGTACCCGCGTGCTGCACCGCATTAGCTTCTACGGATTAAGTCATTCGGTTCAGTTAAAATTATATATATTTTATCAAGGCACTACATGCATCACAATTATACATATATGTATATTGATGTGTCCCATTTGTTCTATGGAACATGACGTAATAGAACAATTTGGAAAAATATTGTCCCTATTTGTAGTATAGAACAGTTTGCACTTTTTTGTCTCAATTGTTCCATAGAGCGAATTATATATCAACTTCAAGAAGTTTATATGTAAACTGTATTGTTAAGCTGCTTGCTTTTATTTAGCAAAATAAAAAAATATATGTAGCGAGTAGTTTGATTTTCTAGATAGTGAACTGGACTAGGTTTTAACGTCAGAGATTGTCATTCACGTCTTTCTCATCAAGCATCATGGAAGAATTTGGGAAAAGCCTATCCCCATTTAGTTCTATGCATTCACAGACAAATAAAAACAGGAGCAAAAGCTAGTATGTAGTTCTATAGTACAAATAGGGACAAGATTTTACCAAATTGTTCTATTACGTCATGTCCCATGGAACAAATGGGACACATCGACATATAATAACTTTTCATACGGCATATACACATACCAATTATAAAATTAACAGTAACAAAAACAAATCATACATCAATAGATAAATAATATATTAAAATGATATTCTATGGCTACTTTTTTTTACTCTATACTCTTTATAAAAGCCTGCGCTGACGAGGGACTTTCGTCCGTAGAGAACAGAAATCCCTTATGTTTTACATGATGAGCTACTTTCAATCCGCGTTGTGTGTTATCCGATACAGTTGCAAGGAATGTATTTTGAAGGGCAAAAAATTACTTAGTCTGTGCAGGATTTTAAAGATATTGTTTCAGTTAGTGTTTATTTAAGGTCCGTAGTCTTATGGGCTTAAAGTGACCAATACAATTAATCTAAATGGCCTGAAATACATGCTTGTTAAACAAATAAGAATCCTACTAGAATCTTAATAATCATTTATTAACATATTGCCACCCGCAGATAGAGGGACGGAAGCACAACTGAATATCAGAGCGTCAAGGTCTTGTTCGCTCATACTACACATATACATAAAGCACATAATAATTATTTAGGGCCCCAAATAATGCTTTCCGAGGTACAGATTTTTTGATACAACGTCATAGGTAGACATGTAAACGGTTCACCTAATGGAAAGTGATACAGCCGCTTATTGACGCGAAACGCCCCACCAATGCATTGCCAACGTAGAGGTAAAGATGTTATACATCTCGCGACGTTTGTCTGAATCTGCTTTCTTACTACCTCCTATTTCTTCTGATTAAGTTCGTTGCGGGTCCCAAGACAGCCGTTAAGGTGTCCGGGCACAGCCTGTGCGTCATT
Organism: Choreutis nemorana; assembly: GCA_949316135.1. Classification (NCBI taxonomy): domain Eukaryota; kingdom Metazoa; phylum Arthropoda; class Insecta; order Lepidoptera; family Choreutidae; genus Choreutis; species Choreutis nemorana. The sequence goes on from OX438595.1 coordinate 1,518,994, forward strand.
GCACAGCTGCATTATTCGTTGATTATTCGATAAAAAGACGCCACTGTTGATCCTGGTGAATAGGAGTTGCAGTGGTGCGAAAGAGTGGCGGGTGTGCATCTCGTGCCGTTAATTACACTGGCTCTCCGATCCTTCGAAACGAAACACAGCGAACTGCTTCATGTTGTAAATAGAAAGTTGGGTGGTACCAAACCAGACGATCTGGCACGTAGATCTGCCACCTGTAATGTTAAAGATACGTTCGAATAACGAGATGTTATCGAACCGATGTTAATTACTCAATAATAACCTGTAGTTCAGTGGGCTTTGCGTTTAGAAACGAACGAGTTTTATCTTTATCCATTTATTTGTATATTTGTAAAAATACACAAACACATAGGCTGTATAAACTTGTATTTCCTAGGGATCGATATCCTTCAAAAAAGGCGATAAAAATATAACAAATTCGGTAACGCGTGCGTGATGGCCATGGTATTTGTAAACGGCCATAGGCTACGGTGACTGCTTACCATCAGGCGGGCCGTATGCTTGTTGCCTAGTAATATGAAAACAAATGGTTATTCTATTTCCAATTGCTTTATAGACGGAGAGCATCGAGGATGCGGTGAGGAAATGGAAAACATCTTATGGATCTTTTCGCCTTGCTTTCCTATTATGTTAAATGTCATGAAAAAGTTAAATTATTTGTCGTTTAAAATGTTGCACTTAAAATGATTTTGTCGACTAATTTAACAATTTTGTTCCATAATAATAATGTTATTTATAGATGCTTCTAAATTTTCATACATAAATAAAAAATAACAACCTAAAATCCAGTAAGACAGCCTTTGAAAAATCGTAGGTAAAAATTCCAAGAACAATAACAATACAGTACAAAATTGATGAAAATAGGAACAATCAGAAACATCTAAACCTCCTTTTATGCATGTATTTATTTTGTCGACCTCGGTGGTGTAGTGGTGCAAACAACCGACTGCTACGCTTTGTGTTATTAGCAAGACGCATCGTTTCGCTTACCGGTCTTGGATATTGTATTCTTATCTTAAGTATATACCATATCGTTGCTTAGTGCCTGCGATACAAGATTATCTTAGTGCAGGGCTGAGTCAATGTGTGTGTCGTGATTTGGCAGTGGCATTTTGTTTTAGTTCTTTAGTATTTGTTGTCATAGTGACAACAAAAATATAAATTACATGAGAGATTAGCTACAGACAAACAGCGGAGGCTTAACAGTATGGCCATATCGGCACCATTTAGGCACACGACTAACTCAAGTGTGGCTCTGTGAGGGCGTGGTAGCTCAGTTGGTTACGTGCCTTGGTTAGCTGAACGACTCGACCCGACAGGTCGAGGGTTCGAGTCTTGGGTTGCCGTACATTGTAGTTGCCATGTTCCTCATTGTGCCCGGATAGTGGCAACAGTTTGGCAACCAGCCACCGTTGAATTAACATGAACATGCGAAACGCGGTGCTTAACACCTCTGCCTACCCCTCTCGAGGGATTAATTACGGCGTGAGTTTATGTTATGTTTATGTGTGGCGCTGTTATCGAGATCTAAGAATTATAAGCCAGACTATGGGGATTTGAGTCTAACAACTTTCATGTTCAGTGAGAACTTTTTGAATCTGTTGTGTTTTAATGTGCTAGATGACCCTACGAAATACGTACCACATGACCCTCGGGGAATTTTTTAGGTTTAACATTCCTTGAATAAGATTGTATTAAGTAAACAGAATAAATCAAATCGGTACGGCAGTTTGATTTTCAGCGAGATTAAAGAACCCGGTCTTCATTTTGTTTTTTTTTTTTAATAAGACAAAAGAAAAAAAATGGTGAGTTAAACTCCTTTATAAAAGTGTATTTTTCCAGTAAAATATACATATATATATATATATATATATATATATATATATATATGTATATTTATATATTTATATATATATATATATATATGTATATTTATATATTTATATATATATATATATATATTTACATATACCTTTTGAACAAGAACTATATAGTCTAATTGAGATATTGATAATGAGATATTCAATAATTGAGATAAATACAATGAAACACCAGATAAGGGAAGATATATCTTCGACCTTGTAGATTTTCTATGAAAAGGAGTTTCATAGAAAATCTATAAGAATACGCCATTGTTTTGTTAAAGACGTAGGGGACACTGTAGGATATAGGAACGTTGCCTAGCAACGCTAACGTTGCCACGCAACGATCAATGGAGAAATAAATAGTGCTGCTTATCCTGTTCACTTTGTCACGTTATAGCAAAACGGTCTTTATTCAATACAAATACGTAAATTGTTTATTTATTTTAAGTCATGGCAAAATAATTTAGAGGTTCACCTAATAAATACTACCGTCTATTGACACGACGAAGCCGCTGATGTCTGAGCGTCTACTCCGAAAGTATCTGCCGAATGCTCGTGTGTTTCCTACTACGAAAGTCTTTCGGCCGGGTCAGTCTGATTCGCAGATCCATTAATTCCGAACGAACTTAGTTTGACATATATTGCATCAAAAACTTGATGCAATATTTTGCAATGTTTTCGTTGATGTTATGTTCGGTTGGTTTATCGGTCGGCCCGAAGTTTCGGTGGCGGCATTTCAGAGCAGGGCCCCTGGAACGCCAAGTGCACCGCCTATACGTTATCCATGAAGAGATAATGGTTACATCTCTCATGCCGATAATTACACTAGCTCTCGAATACTTCGAACCGAAACACAGCGAACTGCTTCACGACAGAAATAGAAAGGAGGGTGGTACCGATCCGGACTATCTCCCGCGTAGACCTAACCACCTGTAAATTTCCCCGCCCACCTGTAATTTTGTCTATTTTCCTAGCTTAGGGATTCAATTCAAAAATTTCATCTTGTCCGGTTTTTTCTTTTACCAATAAATCTATTTTGACAAGTGGGTTTCGAGGTATCGTTTCTACTTAAAGAAGTGTGTGTGTGAACGCTCACTGGTTCTATATACAAATGAATAAGTGAATTTCGTGCATCTTTTCATCTGCATAGATTATTTTTTTACTGTCCGAAACAAAATAATTTTCGGGTTAAATGCTAATCGAAGCGACAATATTTGTGTGCCACTTTTTTTAGGTCCCGCCCTACAATCCATACCAATCCATACCTTTTATTTTGTTTCAACTGGACAACTTCTATGTTTGACTAATAAAAGCAATAATAATAAATCTTAATTTCTACTATTAATATTTAATTATTAACTTTGTTTTATTACTTATTATAATAAATATACAATTTTATTAATAAATTTAGAAAACCTAATTGCATTTCCACGCCTGTATAGCGATGCTCAACCTCTGAGCGAAATGCAGACCAGCGTTACGGTCACGAATCTCTTTTTTTTAATTTAAAATAATCTTTTGAAATTCGCACCCCAAGAACCCATAGTCTCGAAACCAAACGGCTTAAATATTTAATTGTTAACCAAACATACAAATTTGCGCCTTTTGGCTTACAATTATGAATAATTTTTGTTCAAAACCAAAACTGATAAACAAAATATCAAATATAATGATAACAAGGAAACTAAAGTATTGCTACACATTCAAAAGCTTCAAGAATGAAGAAAAAATTTTTACATACATAAACGTGAACAAATATTGTCAGTCGAAATGCATAGTACTGATATAATAATAATAATAATAATAATATCTTTATTTACTTTCAAACATTTAACATAAAATATTTTATCGTGGACCCTGCACTAGGCGAGCCTGCATCGCAGGCGTCCAATTTAATACGCTATGAATTATAATATACAGTACACAAAACAATACAATAACAGAATAAATCTAGATGGATAAATTAAATAGGTGTTATGACAAAACATGAAAATATGAATTAGTGGGTTAATTAATGAACGGGAAATTATATGTAGGAGTGTCGGGGGGTGGGAGTGTGTGTGTGGGTGTGTATGGAAGTAAGTTTTAGCTCATTGGTTTCATATACTGCTCGGACTCGATATAGAAAAGGGTTGAAAGGTAATTTTTAATTGTATTCTTCGCCTGTCTTACGGTATTGTATTTGATGTCAAATGACTTAGCCATTCTGATATATATATATAAAAGTGGAAAGGAATATTGGGGAGGTTGATTGAATACATGTTTGAGGAATTTTAAAAACACGTTTTTCTAAGAGAGAAGGGTATTCAGGAGAATTTATAACCGTACGGTGTATGGCTAAAGAAATTTTATAAATGAATAACTGTCGTATTGTTAGGACTCCACATTCAGCATACAGTGAGGATGTGGGATATCTGTAGGGTTTTCAGAGCATTACTTTGAGCACTGATCTTTGGGCTCTTTCCAATATTAACATTGAGGTTTTTCCGGCACCTCCCCATGCGGTGATACAGTACCCTAAGATTGACTCGCATAGCGCAGTGTACACTATTTTGAGTGTCTCTATGTCAGCAAAGTGACTGACGTCATCATTTCATAACGTGAATCAATTTTCGAGCTCTTTTTGTAGTGGCTGTCAAATGCTCTTTGAAGGATAATCTTCGCAGATTGCGCCTTCTGTACGTTAGTGCTTTTCTCTAATCTGTGGTTAAACATTTGTAGTAACATTAAATGAGGAAACGTTTGTGTGTTGGAGATTATCTTTTTTTTTTACAAAAAGCATAAAGCATGAGGTAAACAAGCATACGGCCCGTCCTTATGGAAGCAGTCACTGAAACCTATGATCGTGGATGGTAAAAGGATGTCCTGCTACTTCAGAGCCGCGTCATGTCGTTCTCGGTGACGTCCTGGTGACGATGCAGTGGCCGTAAGGGTTTTGTTTGTTTTTTTTTTTTATTTGCTTTATATTATATCTATTTACACTTGTACAATTTGTTAAAAAAAATACATTTCCGTTGGTCCCCGCCACGCACTAGGACTAGCCTGCTCTGAATATTACCAATGATTGTATTGTTAATAATAATTGAATTTAACTTGGTTTATTGTGTCAGTGTGTGTGTGTGTGAAATACGAATAATAAGTCGGAAAACCTTATTCTTTATTGGTATTCCGAATTGGTGTAAGGACTACTGGTGGGCATAAAAAGGTATGCGACCGGGGACACTCCGACTAGAACCAAAATTTTACTCTTTGCTTTTATAAATTAAAAATTTTGACTCCGAATTTCGAATTCAGATTTGGGATGTTGTCGAAACGCTTTTTTTCTAATTTTTTATCTCATACCGCAATTATTCTAATTTTTTTCGTTCCGTAACTAAATGATAAAAAACGGGAGCAGATTACTAAGCCTCCTCAGTCCGTTCGTCTGTCAGCGGGTTTATCTTATGGACTATAATCCACCTATCAGCGGGCTATCAAAATGAACCATAATATCTTTATCTGCGTCAATAATTACACCCGAGTATTTAACTGATCAAGATAGATGTTGTATAAAACCTCGCAAATGTTTTCGCGTTACATCAGCCTGTAATCGACGCACTTGTAGCGAGCCTATACAATTAATTGTGTTGTCACTATAAGTGTTGCTAACGTAGCGGAAAATTGTCTTTATTCCTTACAACGATCTGCACCAATGAGCGGCCATCTTGTAAAAATTTGAGAAATTGACGATGATATGTTAATAGATTAAAAAAGGGGAAAGCTTTTATTAGAATTTGACGACCCCTGTGGCGCAGAGGTGTTAATAACCGACTGCTACGCTAGAGGTTCCGGGTTCGAATAGCGGCGGGGGCGGGGTTTTGTGTTATTTGCAAGAAGCATTGTTTCGCTCACCGGGCTTGGATGTCATATTCTTATCTATGTAAAATACCATATCGTTGCTTAGTTCCTGTGACACAAGTTCTTACGATTCTTACTGCTGGGCTGAGTCAATGTGTGTGTCGTGATGTGGTTATTATGTTTATTCTTGTCTTTCTCACCTACCTGCAGCCCTCAAAATCGTAACCATATCCTGGGGAGGGGATTCATTCCACACAGCTTATTCAAATTAGTTATTTTCTTTCACATAACCGAAGCTTTACGGCAGACATAGAAATGATGGTGGTGCCAATTCAGACGATCTAATTTCAATGATATTCTTGAAAACAAAACTACATTTTATGAAGCAAGAAAATTGAATCACATTGTTTCCTTCGTTCTCCATTTTGTTCACGAAAATAATTTGAACTCGAGGGATCGGATGACGACATTGATATCCAGGATAATTAGTAGTCTAGTGAAGCAAGGCCGTCTCCCAAAGGTATACTAAAGCCAATCAAATCAACGGATGCAGGCCAAGCCGAAGGTGAAATGAAATTTAAATATTTGTACAAACACATTTCCATCTACAAGCCTGACTATATAAGTAACCTTTCTAGAAGATTAAAAATAGCGTCCACTGCCCGTACCATGAGGTTCTGTAGTCTAGTTACATTTAAGTCAATGTTATTTTTTTTCTTTTGTTGGCATTGCACTGCTATGAAGATGGCCAATAACTTTGAGTGTTCTGCCAGGGTCAAGTTATATTTATTATCAAGTTTTGATGAAAGAGAGATGAAATATTATGAATAATGAAAAGATGAAAATTATTGATGGAATTATCAATCTGCCTACAGTAAGCTGGTACGGTTCATGTATGTTCATGTGTGACAAAAAAAAACATCAAAATCGTCGCATTTCACTCTCTCCACACTACAGATATTCACTGGTTAAAACACTAGCATTTTACAAATTAAACTCTGCTGGTATTAAAGAAAATAAAATAGGAAAAATTCAACTGACACTGCCCGTTCCTGCCGAGCAACTTAATCAACTTCGTCATTCGACTGACATTTTGAATAGTTCCTTAAAAATCCGTTGAAGCGCTAGTCATAGTCACTACAACAAAGGGTCAGAAGAATTATACAAAGGAAAACGTGGTATGGTGTGGCTGGTGCCTAGGAAAGAAAAACAAGGATTTTTATTGGTGTTATTTTTTATATATTAATTATTGGACTTCCGCGACTTTCGATAATTCGTGAACGGTTCATTAATTATTATTATGAAGGAAATTCCTCGCTTTGTGGAAAAAGTTATAGCAAAATCCATTTTAATTATCTATCGTTTGTTCTGAGGCTACAACGCCCGTCGCCACATCACGACACACACATTGACTCAGCCCTGCACTAAGTATCGTAAGAATTTGTATCGCAGGTGCTAAGCAACGACATGGTATATACTAAATAAATAAGAATACAACATCCAAGACCGGTAAGCGAGACAATGCGTCAATGCGATCATAGAAACATTATCCCGTAAACTTAAAGAACAACTTCGAATCGTCAAATGTAATTAATTATTTTGAAACATCGACGAGGTTCGTGTTAAGGGCAAAGGCGCCTAAGAATAGACCTTCTCTAAGATAACTTCGCACTTAGATAAATCAATGTTTATTGAACAGTATACCTGTAGAAGGAATAGACTGACTGACAAAGTAGAGCTAAAAAGGTTTTGTTTCGCTAAAACTTGGAGATGTTTCCTGAACCTACTGTGACAAGTGAGGTCTGGGGTTCAAATCCCAGCTAAGGCAAATATTTGTTAAAATAACACTAGTACAGCTCTGGGGTCATGGACACTTTTTGTCTTTTTAACGGCTCACGACGACGGGCTCTATGGCACAGTGTTGTGACTGCTACGCAAGAGCTCCCAGGTTCAAATCCCGACGAGGAAATACGGTAAGCGGTTCCAGATCAGTCAATTACAAATTTTTTATTCTTAATTGATACTTAGGGACTCTACAACAATTATAAACTCGTGTCAAAACAAACTGTGGTATCTTTTAATATAATGTGATGGTATCCTCTGTGGCGCAGTGGTGTAAAACAGTAGGCTTTTCGCTACAGGTCCCGAGTTCGAATCCTGACGGGGACGAAACTTTGTGTTACTTGCTAGACGCATTGTTTCGCTTACCGGTCTTGGATGTAGTATTCTTATCGATGTAGTTTATACTCGTACTATGGCAACGATATGTCGTTGCTTAGTTTCTGTGACACAAGTTCTTACGGTACTTACTGTTTACTGAGTCAATATAGTACTTAATCGCCACAACGTTAAACGTAAATAGAAAGGAAATAAACTAGTGCTGCCCCTAGCTGTTTTAAAACATACCAAGGAAAAAGTCTGCTAAGTGCATTTGTAGTTCCGAATAGCAGAGAGTGCAGTTACTGTTCGGAATGCTGATCTACGGACCGAAACCCTGCTAGCAAGCTCGGAAGTTAACAAACAAACCCCTGTTAGAATTTTACTACAAATTATAAGTATACACGGCCACAAATAAAGCCCCTCTTGACTATTGCAATCACAATTTGTACAAATTAAGAACGGTTAACAGGTTAGGTTATGTTAGGTTAGGTTGGGTTAGGTTAATCAATGGTCTAGTACGGTGTCTGAGGGTTCCTCTGGCTTCCCTCTATCCCGTAATGCTCTGATAGCTAACGGCGTTGGCGGAACGTGGGGTTTTAGTCGGTAGGCACGGGTTCTTCGTGAGTCCGACATACTCCTTCGGTCCCCCCCGGGCTGAAGGAGATCCATGAGGATTTCCCCACGTAAAAAAAAAAGGTTAATCAACGGTCGAGTATACTTTGTAACACAAATTATGACCAGAAGTTTACTTAAACGAAACGTGGGTATCGGCGACATGACATATGCGAGGCCTCCGTTTAGTGAAATAGACAAGACAAGCTGGCGAAGTTTTTTCTTCCTTTCCAATAAAAATATCCATTCGTTCTTCACTTCTCTGTCTCTCTGTGTCATTCATTAAAAAAAGCTCATCATAAAGTCGATTTAACTTTTTTTTGCGATGCCCGTGAAGCTTGAGACCGTCGGCGGTAATGCCTCAGACTGTTAAACTTTAATTAGTTGTTATGCCGTTCGGGTGGGTTTTTGTATATAAATATACCTACTATACTTGCGAAGACTTAATTGATCATTTTGTATTTACACCGTGCAACGCTACCGCACTTACTAAGTGACATATCACTTAGGTCACACGTTTCGTAGTACACTAAATAATCCTTATATAAAAAAAACACTACTAATGGAATCTCGCTAATTTTATAGGAATAAGCGGAGAGAATAATAAATCTATAACAAAACATATACATTATATCTTCTCTTTATCGTATGTTTGTATTGCATAAATTACCGTGATACAATTTATTGTTATTAAATGTGCAACGTGGAAAATTCTCATTTCAACCATTAAGGAGCATTATAGAACGCCTCCTAGCCCAGCAGCAAACGTGTTGTTAAGTCAAATATTAAAAGATAATTAAGCAAACCGGCACAAACACATCGTATGCGAGTGCGATCTAAATCGATCGTCATTCATTAACCGAACACGTACCCTTTCCGAGCAATAACATAACGTTAAACTTCCTCTACAAGATCATCCTGATTCGAAAATCAGCGCAACAGCCGAGCGTTCTCCCCAAAGCTCAAAGCAGCGCGCTATGGATTTTTTAAATTTATTTATTGGCACAACAGCATTACACAAAAGTAGTTTACAATGCATGGTAAGTATAAATAAAATGAAAATATAAATCTAAGGTGTATGCCAATTAAAGTTGTGCACACCATTGGCCCATAAAACAACCACTCGTAAATTACAAAAAAATATTGCCTAACTAATTAAAATTTTACCAAATATAGATAAAACAAACAAATTATGAAATAAAATTTGAAAAACTTAACACCCATCTTAAATTAGTTGATTAGTTCGTCAAAAGCATTGTTGTACTGCGCTCAGGTGTAATAAAATTGCAGTGAAACACACTATTCTTATGATCTCATATTGCATATTATGACCCTACTCAAGTCAAGTCCGGCAAACGAAACAATACGTCTTGAAAATAACACTATGTTCCGCGTCCATTAGAACACGAACCCAGAACCTCTAGCGTAGCAATTGGCTTTTTACACCACTGCGCCGCACATACAAAATACCAAAGAATCTTTTGATATGAGTGTAGTGTTATAGTAGTAGACTCTCTACCACTTTAAAATAATAAAATCAGTAACTGACAGTCTTGGAAGCGCCGATCGAATTCGTCGTTTGTTAGGCATTCGGCCGAACGTGTATAGGCAGCATTAGAACAATTAATTTCACCAGTTTGAATCTCATTTATCTTCTCGTGTTTATTGACGTCGTTAACGACTGATTTAATCAAAACCTGAATCCGACTTGGATTGAAACATGGAACTCTTTCAAAGTATTGGGCTGATCTTTTTGACGACTTTACTGGCAAGGTGTTAGTGTGTTAAGTGTTAAAGTGTTAGCCGACTTCTAAGCTAGAGGTTCCGCGTTCGAAACCCGGTGGGAGCGGGACTTTGTGTTATTTGCAAAACGGATTGTTTCCCTTACCGGTCATGGATATTCTTAAAAATATATTTTATACTTAATCGTTGCTTAGTGCCTGCGATACGAGATTATATCTTAGTGGCTGAGTCAATGTGTGCGGTTATTATTGTTCGAGATTTAAAAATGTCAGTTCTGTCATAGTTCTGAACACAAAAACTTCGTGGCAGAATATAATAATAAATAAACCACATAGCGACATCCGCATTGTCTCAGCCCTACGGTTAAAATATATACTACTCAAAACAAAATAAGGGCCACGAGGTATTTTGTCTGTACCATGAAAATAATAAAACCAATATATATATATATATTTTTGTCTCCATAACGAAAACTAATGTTTTACCGAGTAGACCAATAAACTTATTCCAATAATAATGATTAAAAAGTTTATTTGCTTTTGAAAGAAAAAATCACTTTTAAGGTTAACAATAAAAACAATGTAAAGTTACTGAAAACAAAAGAAAATACTCCATGCTCATCTTTTAGTAACGAGTATGCCCTCCTCGTTTCGCTACGCACTCCTGAAGCCTGGAGTGCATGCTCTCAATCAAATGCCTGACATTTTCCATTGGAATCTCTTCCCAGGCCCTTTTAACAGCGTTGATGAGTTGCTGTTGGTTGTGGATTTCCTGATCACTGTCTCTAACACTTCGTTTCAACTGATCCCACATGTGCTCTGTTGGATTTAAGTCCGGACTGTTCGCCGGCCACGGCAAGACTTGAATTTGAGACGCTTCCAGTACAAACCGAGTCGCTTGAGCCGTGTGTGCACGAGCATTGTCTTGCATCAAGATGAATCCAGGACCCGCTCGCTGGGCAAATGGGATCACATGTGGTCTGACAACTTCCTCAATATACCGCTGAGCAGTAACAGTACCCTCATTTAAAATAGAGAGCTCAGTTTTGCCGTGTAAGCTTATCCCGCCCCAAATCATTACATTTGGACCACCAAAACGATCGACTTCATGGATGCAGGCTTTTGAAAATCTCTAGCCGCGTCTTCTCCATACTCTAATACGCCGATCGTCGTTAAAAATTTAACTTTGCATTCGTCTGTGAAGAGCATTATGCCCCATTGGTTTATGTCCTAGTCCAAATGTTGACGGGTAAATCTTAAACGATTTGCACGATGATTTCTGGTTAATGGAACACGGACAACTCGCCTTCTTGATGCCTGCTGGTCTTCATGCAATCGATTACGAATAGTTTGGTCACTGACACGAGTACCCGTTGTGAGCCGTAAACGATTTTGCAGCTTGCGGGCCGTCGTTGTGCGATCTCGGCGCGCATTTAATCGAATGTAACGATCCTCTTAAGCTGTTTTAATGCGAACTCTGCCCGAACCAGGTCTTCTTCTAACACTGCCGGTCTCTTGGAAACGATTCCATAGATTTTGAATAGCTCTTCGAGAAAATCCCAATTGCAAACCCACAGATCACTGCGAATGACCTTCTTCAATCATTGTAACGGCTCTGGTTGCTGTCAGCGAGTCCATATGACGCCTGCGTGCTCGTGGCATATTGCAAAATATGTTTCTGATTCGAGATATCAATGAACTCTGATAATTTCTAATAAACCAAGAAGCTAAGGAAAGAAGAACGACAAAGAAAATGGAATCAAAATTTTCAAAAATAATTTTAAATCAAATTTTATTTAAAATTGTTACCAGCATCAGATGAATATTACAATATTAAAAAGTTGAGGTATCAAAGAGTTTGTATACTCAATATTTTACTACTTTCAATATGTAAATGTTTAATAATTTACACAAAAATGAAAAAATACCTCGTGGCCCTTATTTTGTTTTGAGTAGTATATAACTTGTGTCACAGGAACTAAGCAACGATATGGTATTATACATCGATAAGAATACAACATCCAAGACTGGTAAGCAAAACAATGCGTCTAGCAAGTAACACAAAGTTCCGCTCCCACCGGGAAACGAAACCAGCAGTCATCAGTACCACTGCGCCAGAGTTCGTCAGATATGTAAAACTGCTTTGACTGCAGTCCACAAAGAGACGATGTAGCTTATTATTCATTCAAATTTGCACGGGTCATATGCCACCGTAATTGGCTATCACACTGGCCATAAGAAGATGCCACGAGAATTATAGCTCTCAAAATTCCAGCGCATACCAAACATCTACAAAATTTGCATGTTAATACACTTATCAGAGTTCACAAAGTGATAGAGGCAGTGTGTGTGTGAATCACATGTTCTTATCAACGAGTGGCGTTCAATGGAAGCAACTTACCTGTAAAAGATCTCATTAAAATCTAGGAATAAATACCACACTAGGTAGTACGCAACACAACATAAACTCACGCCGTAATTGATCTCAAAAGGGAGGTGTTAAACATCTCATTTCGCATGTTTATGTTGAGTACCAGTGTGATAGGTTGCGAATCTGACGCCACCATACGGGCAAAATCCGAACATGATAGTTACAATGTACGGCAACCGGTGATTCGATCTGTCGGGTCGGGTCGGTCGGTTAACCAAGGCACTTAACTGAGCTACCACATCCGACGTACGTACTTAAATAATTACGCGTAATAAATAGTAATTAAAGATAAACTCCAACGCTGTTCTAGAAGGAAATGGAAGTCGTTAAGTTTTTAAGGAGGTTATTGCTGTTGTTTCTATTCTTTTCGAAAGTATTTGAAAACTATAAAAATGGCTAAGACACTGGGTCACGTCAATAGGTGAAGGCCTTGTTCGCCATGACATTGTATTGAGAAAAAGGTACTGACAAAATTTTCTGTTGCAGGTTTAAAGATGCCTATCATTCAGTCTTGCTGCTGCTGGAGGAGCCTTCGGAGAGGATGCTATGCATCAGCGTTCTACACCATGGTAGGTGTTCTAATAAATTATTGTGGCGATTTATTCTTAGTTATCACATTCCACCATGAAAACTGTATGCTTAGTTATAATAATAACCACATCACAACAAAAACATTGACTCAGACCTGCACTAAGATAATCTTGTATCACAGGCACTAAGCAACGATATGGTATATACTACACAAATATGAATACAACATCCAAGACCGGTAAGTGAAACAATGCGTCTTGCAAATAACAAAGTTCCACCCCCTCCTTGATTCGAAACTGGAACCTCTAAGCCACCGAGGTCGTTGTTACTTGTGAGCTTGAAATCTATGATAAAAGACCCTCCCGCGAAGAGCAACTCGGGTTCGAATCCCACCTCGTGATGTCATGAAAATTGGCTCCAGAGCATTCGATATTTGGAATTAGACTTTGTATATTATTTTTTAGTGTGTATTCAAGTAAAATTTGTAATAAATTGATGTTTATTAAATTGAAGGCCTTCAGTGATAATTTTAATTTTTTGTTGGTTTTTAATCTCATGCTTATATTCCATAAAATGAATTCCCCCGATAAATATTCCAAGCGCTACGTATTAGTTAATGCGTGAACGAAAATCTTTTCATAAAACTGGCTGACTCATTATGTTTCCTTTATCACATTTTTTTTTGCTATTTTGTGTTTACAAGAAGATTATTTTGTTTTATTACTTACATATGATTTGTAGATTTGCATCTACAATAATTAATTAAATTACATACATAAACTCATGGACGGTGATTAACAATCACCGCATTTCGCATGTTTAGGTTTCGCATTGTTTATTTTGAGTCTCAGCGTGACAGACTGCGAGTCTGTCGCCGCTATTCGAACACATTGAGGAATATGGCAGCTACAACTTACGGCAACCCGAGACTCGAACCGTCGACCTGTCGGGTAGTATCGGTCGGTTAACCAAGGCACGTAACAAACTGACCATTAAATTCAAACAACATTTAATTTATTACGTTATGTACCTACATTCTTTTTGGTTATATTTTATGTTCATCTTAATGACTGGAAGACTTAAGGTTTAAGGTAAGATGTAAAGGCAAAAAAGAATCCATAATATACAACATTTGTCGCTGTAATATACGACTGAAAAATGTACGAAATTTTATTTTTGATAAATAAATTATTATTTCTTAACCATCCGGGCACACCCGCAACTCTGTCCCACAACTGCAATTCCTGTTTATCAGGCTCAACAGCGAAGTCCTTTGATCGTGTAATTAAATAATATACCTGTGCAATGACGCACAGTCTGTGCCCGGACACCCTACCGCCTGTCTTGGAACCCGCAACGAACTTAATCAGATGAAATAGGAGGTAGTAGGAAACCGATTTCAGACTTTTAATATCTTAACCAATGAGCTCCGAGCTTGTTCCTTATTAGAGAATACTAATATGTTCGCTAATTAAACTATTATAGTGGTAATTTTCTTTTAATATATTACATAAAACAGAATGCTTATGCGAAATCATTTTGATATTGTTAATCCGAGTCTCTTTTTCCTTAATACAGGTCAGTTTACGATTAGAAACACATTTATATTAAGTATTATTTCCTATTTAATTGTAGATAAATATAATTGAAAGGTGTTAATTAAAGGTTCAGTATAATTCATGTTTTCGTGAGCAGAGAAATGTAATCGGTCAGCATAATTGATAACTGGTCAGCAAAGCATGGCTAGCAAACATTATTAAATTAAACGGCAGTTTTTTTTTTACTAAAGCATATTAATTGCAACGAGTGACCCGGGTTCCATCAAATTTTAAAAAGTACTCAGAAGGTTAGCAACTAATCTAATTTTGTGAGTAAATTTATTTTAAATTGTTGATTTTTAACCTAATAACTTAAATGCTTCTTTTTGTGACTGACTAAATTTTATGTCGGCTTAACCAGTTCATTATATCTCATAATTATGTACCTAACAACGTGGTGCAGTGGTATAATAAGCCGACTGCTACGCTAGAGGTTCTGGATACGAATTTTGGTTGGGGCGGAATGGTGATATTTTTTTATTTTTTTTATTAATGACCATGCAGGCAGGCATTTGACCCCAAACCCGCCTGATGTTAAGCGGCGATGAGGTCTAATGTGGATCATGCCTAGGAGAAACCTATTCACTCTTGCCTTAAAGAGGCCTAAGTTATATTGGTCAGGGAACACATTGACAGGCAAAGAATTACACACACATATATATATATAGAGTTTGATATTTGCAACACGAATTGTTTCGTTTACTGGTCTTGGATGTTGTATTCTTATCGATTTAGTTTATCGTTGTAAAGCAATGAGTATGTCGTAATGTCGTTTAAATTATTACAAATAAATAACAAAACATTCCGAACTTCAATATCAAAATGCGAGTTTAAATTTTCAGCGCAAATAAAATATTGTGGCCAACAAAGTTATTAAGAAAAATACATATGGTTGTTTTCACAAAATTATATCTCAATATACTTTCCGCGGGAAAACTTAGTTGCAGCTAATTTCATCGACTTTATTCATTACTTATTCATGCCGTGTCTAATTATTGTGCATTATAATAATTGCAACTGGTATCCACACTATCGATTTTTAGGGTTCCGTAACTATCCGAAAGTATCCGAAGTTAACCGAAGACTTTCACTTCCCGACCGTTCCGACCGTTTCCGATCGTTTGTCAACTTCAAGTTCTCTCATGAAATGTGTTAGTTCGCTATCAATACAAACAAAACACAAGTAAATATTAAAAATCAAAGATGGCCGCCATACTAATCTCGCTTAGCAGTTTCTATAAATCGTTACGGGCAAAAGAAAGTAATATCGAGACCTATTGACACGACGGTCTCTTGATTATAGGAAATGAGCTTTGCCCCTTTCTTGAGAAGAAGTAAAAGATTTTATATCTCTCGTCCCGTTAGTCTGATTCTTAAGTCCTGTGAACCAAACCACACCTGCTAGAAACTGCTCGACCTTTGTGTTCAGTTTTTTACGATGGTACAGAACCCTTTGTACAAAAGCCTGACGCACTTGACCACTTGGTTTTGTATAATAATACACTTATTACTCCGCAGGCTGGTGAAATCTGTATCAATTATTTTAATTTTAGTTAGAAAAATAATTTCCTACATGAGTTGTACTCATTCCCTTTGGTTCGACCTTGAACTGTCTTTTCCCCTGCAAAAAAAGAGATAGCGCGAAAAGTTTGGGACCTATTGGGACCTATTAATTTGTAGATTTAAGTCAGGCGCCATTTTGTTTCACACGTCTTGTTACGATGTATCTTTAAACGGTTCGCGGTAAGAGTTGAGAAAGAATTGAATTATCACGGACAAAAAAAAGCATTTCGATTGTTATACAGTGGTTTAAACAGCCGACTGCTACGCTAGAGGTTCCGGGTTCGAATCCCGGGGACGGGACTTTGTGTTATTTGCAAGATTGATTCGCTTACCGGTCTTGGATGTTGTATTCTTATTTATTTAGTATATACCATATCGTTGCTTAGCACCTGCGGCACAAGTTCTTACGATACCTAGTGCAGGGCTGCTGAGTCAATGTGTGTGTCGTGATGATTATTTATTTATTTTATTTAGACGAAGCGAGTCTTGTAAACGTCATTTTTAGGTTTAGAATTTTTAATTTTAGTTTATATTACGTTATGTTCATATATTAAGTTTTGATATGTTTGGACAAAAAGACTTAGAAAAATTTTTACTCGATTATTGATATTTTAAATGTCTTTTTTCCTGGCATGCTGTCTTCACCTTTTTTGTAGTGACATTCGACTCGTTTTTATACTGTTATTGTTCTCCTATTGCATGAATAATTGTACACTATGTTGGTGATCTATTTAATAACATTAAAATAATATCAATGTGCAAATGCAAATGTTTTCGATGGTCAGATAAATATTAATGTACAAGGAACTTCAACATGCTTTATTCGCAAATATGCGTTGGGTGTTCGGTTAAAAATATTGTATCTTTCTTTGTCAAAATCATTTAAAATATCGGTCTTATTAACGGCAGAGGACGTCGTAGAGCAGTTTGTTACTTGCCTTGGATAACCGACCGACCCGAACCGACAGGTCGAGGGTTCGAGTCTCGGGTTGCAGTAAGTTGTAGCTGCCATGTTTCTTAATATGCCCGGATGGTGGCGACAGATTTGCAACACCGGGACTCGACATAAACGTTAGGAAGGTGGTGTGTAGCAAGCACCTCTGCCAACCAATCACGAGGGACTACGGCGTGAGTTTATATATGATGGTAACAGCATCTTCCGTCATCGTTGGAGGCTCAATTTTTCACCAGGTTGGCTGATTCAAGCTTGAAAAAAATTACATTATTTGTATTTGTTTTTTAGCGATTTTTGTAGACCTTGCCTTTACAGGGCGATATTGTCATTGTCATTGTCTTAGCGACAAAGCCTTTGTAACAAAAAATTATAAAGTGTCAACCATATTTCGTCTTTAAGGCATGCAAAGTTATATCATTATAATTAATTATTATTTTGTTAGACTAGGTCACGGCATCAATACCAGAAATAATGGTAAATTACGTATCACTACAGTTAGTTTAGCAAAAACTAGTAAGTCATTTATTGGAAATTGTGTCCGTTTTATAATAAAATACCAAGAAATATTACAAGTATATGTTAAACAAATTTTAATTAAGAAGGCTCACAATAAAATTCAAAATTATGTAAAGATATATGGAAGTAATTTAATTAGCTGCACAGGTTTATCTTATTGACAGTTGGGAGTGTAGCTAGAATTATTATGTTGAAAAATTGTAAGTTGTAGTAGAAATTAAGTATGAATGAATGAAGAATTTGAATATTGAAAAAGGCAACTACGGAGGTTTCTTGCCGGATTCGTCCCCGTAGAAATAGCATTCCGAATCGGTAGTAGTAAAAATATGACGGTTTGAAAATGCTTATTTTAAGTCTATTCGAATAAAAAACATTTTGACTTTGACTTTATTACATAGTTCATAAATGTCAAATAAAAATGAATACAATGTCAGGAGGTTCGTTCCTACTTGGATCCTGTGACTGCACTTAAGACGGCTGTTTTAAAGAAAGAGCACATAAAGCTTCAAAGAACAAGTGCAGTTTCAATCCTTATTCTGTAAGATATAAGGTCCAGGTTAGATTGATCCATGGCCAGAAAGTGGTGCTTCTTCATTCAGGGTTATTTTTTTTTTTTGTATTGTTGCAGATATACTTCTCGGTGTCAATAGTGACGATGGGACATTTCATCGAGGTGGAGCAGCGCTACTTGAGAGGGGAGATGAGGGAACCTGAGTCAGAGAGCTTCTTAGAACCGGAGAAGATCACCCCAAGTCAGTATACCCAAATAATACTTTGACTTCTAAAGTTTTCAGCTCGTTCTGACTGTCAACGGAGATCCAATATGATTAAGTTTGGCCGATAAAATTTTGACTGAAGGTTCATTTCGAACTCAAATTAAAAAAATTAAGAAAGTTCTTATTCGTCAAACGAATTCCATTTAGAGAAAAATCCGAATGAATCGAAGATCGGTTCCGGAAAATTTCGTTCGGGGAAGATACCGGCAAGGAACCCCGGATTATGTAATGTGTGTAGTTTAACATTTTAAACACATTGGTATGTCTTTATAAATCTCACCGACTAAGTTTACGGAGCGCGGTGATTTGCAATGTTAGATAGTGAATGAGTTCGGGCACACCCGCCACTCTGCAACTCCTGTTCACCAGGATCAACAGTGGCGTCCATTGATCGAATAATCAACGATTAATGCAGCTATGCAATGACGCACAGGCTGTGCCCGGACACCCTACCGGCTGTCTTAAGACCTACAACGGACTTAATCAGAAGAAATAGGAGGTAGTAAGAAAGCGGTTTCAAACTTCCCTCCCAGCAAAGCGGAAACAGCGATTGAAATGGCCCAGATAGTGAATGTACCCATGTACATATAAAGCATCCGATGAAAAAAGTTTTTAAATCCTTAATAGGAAGAACAGAAGTATGCTGTAATGTATAAAACTGTTTTAAGCAAAGAAAAACCTAGTTTAAAGGAAATAACTATAAAAACTCCTTATTTTCTACCTCCTCTCTGAAAACTTATGACATCAATACAATTGGAGAGGTCCATTGTATTTGACGCGCAAAACGTTGATTAATTTTAATTAAAAACGGTCACACATAACATATAACATAACAAGTGTAACATCAATCCTTTAGTGTGCAAAATCAAAGTCCAAAAAGGGGATGTTGATCCGGACCCATTGTAGGAAAGGAATCCAACAAGACGTCAAGGGCAATCAAGCAGACGATCTCGAGCATACTCGTAGATCTACCACCAGTAGTTGCACTGAAAACTTAACAGAGATGAAAAACTTTCAATATAATTAAAATCATGACAGGAAATTTTCATATCCTTCGTACGACATAATTTTAATTGAATTTTGATATTTATCGCAAAACTAACTGACCTTTACGAACTTTTAAACGGATGGGTATAGGCGTCGGTGTGATTGTCCATTTATCAGTTGAAGATTGGAAACCTGGCAGACCGAGAAATCGTTTGTTGAAGATACATACTTTTAGAGTTCCATTGTTTGGGAGTGTTCGATGACAGAAACCCGAGGACTTTTGTGAGGGATTTTAGAATTTTCGTGATGCTTCTTCCGATCTGAATAATTAAAAATAAACGTCTTTCTCTGAGTTTCTTTTGACATCGATTACCAAACACTCTGTACATAAAATATCGTATTAAAATTTAAAATTTAAGACTTTTCTGTGTATTGTAGCGGCCACCCTTCACGAACGCCGCGGCTACCTAACAAACTAGTACATCCTAGTTTAATATATGGTATATATAGCGGCCACGCTTCACGAACGCCGCGGCTACCTAACAAACTAGTACATCCTAGTTTAATATATGGTATATATAGCGGCCACGCTTCACGAACGCCGCGGCTACCTAACAAACTAGTACATCCTAGTTTAATATATGGTATATATATTGCTTGTTTGTATAGGATTAATTTAATCATTTGTTTACCTTTAAAGGGTTATAATGTTAGATTAGCTCTCAAGGTTCTCATAGCGAAACCCTTGCAAAATTACTTTCACAACATCCATGATTAGTTTAGGATCATGTAAGTTTTTTTTTTTTTAATCATTAAATTATGTAAGTAAAGATTTTTATCATCAAGTTACGTTTCGTAACTTTATCTTTGTAAGTTCTTTCCCATTGAAAGGGAATTGTCCATTGTCTTGAAATCAATTACATTCAAAACAGATGGAAATATTAATTCAATTGATCATTTAGCTTTCATAAATTAATATTAATTTTGTTATTGAATTGAGGACCTTTTCAATTGCTTGCTTCAAGGCTTCAACCATACGCTTAGATGGGACTGCAATAAAAAAATTAAACAGCTAGAAGAAACCAATTTTTTCTCCAGATAAGTATATCATCCAGGTCTCATGGTAATTATCTTTATGATCAATGATTTTTATTTTGATGGCATTTCCCATCATAATGGCTTTTAAGTATTTTTGCCAGTGTCAAGTAATATTTACTATCAAGTTTTGATGACGGATTATATGAATAATGAATGGATGAACATGGTAAATGAAATGATAACTGCTTACAGTAACATGCTAGCACTGTTACTGTAGGATTTATTGATATACTTGGGAGATGAAAAAGAGCAGCTAAATCGTCGTATTTCATGTTCTCCACACTCGTATATCACTACAGATATTCACTGGATAGAACACTTGCATTTTCCGCATCAAATTATGTTCATCTATAAGAAAAAACAATAGATAAAAGGAAAAATACTAACAGTTCTCGTCAAGTACCTCCATAATATAAGAACACACATAAACACACGCCGTAATCCCTCGAGAGGTTGACAGAGGTGTTTAACACCACATTTCGCATGTTTATGTTTTGTCACGGTTCGATAGTTTGCGAATCTGTCGCCACTGTTCGGGCACAATGAGGAACATCGCTTTTACAACGTACGGCAATCCGAGACTCGAACTCTCGACCTGAATCAAACCATTTGATATATTTACAACAACTATCTTCAAAAAGGAGGTTTTAGTTAATTAAAAAACTCATACAGCAACTAAAAACACCAGTTAAAAGATATTATGATTATTCTATACATGGGCAAACAAAGAGGCGGTTGACCTGATGGAAAGAGGTACCGCCTCCTATTGACACGACGGTGCCCTTGAGGTCTGTAACGCCGAGAGCACCGCAAATGCGTTGCCCATGTAGAGGTAAAGATGTTATACCTCTCGCGACGGAAATTACGCTGGCTCTCCAATCCTTCGAACCGAAACACAGCGAGCTGTTTCACGTTGTAAATGGAAAAGAGGGTGGTACAAACCCAGACGATCTCGCACGTTAATCTACCACCTGTAAATGTTTTTGGTGCAATTTATGTCTTGTCGTAAACCTCATACCTTACAGGTATCATTGTTAGTCTTTTTCGGCATATATGTACTGTAAATCCTAAGGGCATTTAAATTTTATAGCGTAATTTCTTAGCACTAAGAAAATATTGTTAGATTTATATTAAGCGACCGATCCCTTTAAGTACCCTTTAAGAAGATTTCAAGCCTGAAGTTGTTTCTTAGTTCATTAGCCAAGAATTCAGGGTTGCGTACCTGACTACGGCTACGTTATCCGTTGGTATGTCTGTGTGTTTAGTGTTAAAACAAGTAAAATAAAATTAAAAGAATTTTACTAAACTAAAGCAGATCTACTTTTAACTTCTTTTTTGCTAACCGTCAGAACCAGAAGGTACGGCTAGAAGAAAACTATAATTATTTTTTATCTGTTCTGTTTTACAGCTGTTTTACATCGAAACTTCTCGTAAAACAACCACCCTTCATGTTTTTATGTTTCCGTTGTAATGGTAAATCAGTTTTACGATATTTTAAAGTATCAGAAGGTGAGAGACGATGTGAAGCAGATTTTTTTCTATTGTAATAACATTTAACGCATTTCTATTTTACTCTTAACGGCTTTTTCAAGGCATTCTTTCACAAAACTCAAATATCCGAGGGAAACACTTTTAAATTGTAATTAACATTAGTAAAAAAGTCCGATTAGCAATATTGTATTTGATTCTAAACATTACGCCTATTTCGAATAGTGAAACTGCCAGTTATTGCTTGTGAATTAATCTGACAGATATTATTGGCGGCCATCTTTGAAAATTCGTCTGTGATATGTCAACGGGAATTTGAAAAAACAAATCTTTTAGAATTCAAGTTTTTAGTCTCGGATTTTTAAGACCGCTGAGATATGCCAGCTAGAATAATTGTATACATCAGCTGGGTTTTTCAAAATAAATGATAGATCATACAGGAAAAACATGTACATATACTAAATGATAATCTGGGGTTTCTTGCCGGTATCTTCCCCAGAAAATTTACCGGTGGTAGAGTCAGTTTAAGAAAATGTTAAATACATTTGACGATTCTAAGTACCTTTTTTTTTAATTTACGGGATAAAGTTGAATTGATTTTGATTTCGCTTTGCGTGGGATGCAAGGGTTAATGTATGCGTTAATAATAAAAGGTCGATATTCGGAGTTGAACGTGTTAAATGAACTGCCAACTCCATTACAGCAACCCACGTGCATGCGACAGAGTATTCGTGTTTTAATTTAAAATCTATCAATTTGTTTTACAATTTAAATCCAACAACAATGACATTTAACCTCAACCTGTTATGGGTACTAAACAATGGTATAACGAGATAAATAATAATTATATTAACGGGAAAAATAATTAAGCAATAATGAAAATGGACGGCCTCGGTGGCTCAGTGGTGTAGACGGTCGATGTCACGCTAGAGGTTTCGGGTTAGAATACTAGACTTTGTATTATTTGCAATACGCATTGTTTCGCTTACCGGTCTTGGATGTAGTATTCTAATCTTTATACTTTATACCAGGCTTTTAAGTAATTTTGCCAGTGTCAAGTAATATTTATTATCAAGTTTTAATGAGAGATTAAATTAATAATGAATGGATGAAAATGATAGACGAAATGATAAATCTGCTTATGCAAACATGCTAACACATATCGCTGCTTATCACCTGCGACACAAGACAAAATTCTTCAATCTTACTTCAAGGCTGAGTCAAGGTGAATGTAAAATGTACTAAATTTAGATTTTTAAGACAAAGCTAGAAAGTAACAGTAAAATAGAACATTTTACTTTGGCAGGGTAGTTTAGCGTTGCTGTCCACCGAAAGAAAATATTTAAATCACGTAATTTCCACCAAAAATAACAAACAATTAACATTAAATTACAATATTATTACATCAAGTTCGACGGGGATTTATTGTTCATTTTGAAAGCATATTTACGAGTACATAATTATATTAATACACATATGAAACTACGTGGGCTAAAAAACCCCTAATACATAATTTAACAATGTAACCAGCAACCGGTGGCGAAGTTAAAACTTGCAAACCTCAAAATGACAACGTTTGACAAAGTTTTTTTGTTATAAAAAGACAATTTAAAAAAAAAAAAAAAAAACCCTCAATGCGGAAAATGATGACAGTTTTATGGAGATCCAGCAAATTGGAGGCCGATCAAGTCAAAGTTGTTTTTTTTAACATACTTAAAATGAGTACTTTTAAATGGTCATGTTTTAAACAGCTAACGGTTGCTATCTATATATATTGAATGCAGGAAAAAATCCGGCAAAACCTCCGTTGTTGCTTTTTTCAAAAATTGAGTCGTCGAGTATTCGAGGCGGGCGAGATAATTTGAATGTTTTCCAGTCGCTGTCACGCGCCCTAGTTCATCAAAATGCATATTAAAGACCTATTTTATGCACGTATCGCATCCCGTGCACAATACAACGCAATTCACACTCCTATACATCCATAAACAACGCAACCTGTTCGGAATATTAAAATCTTAAAGCTGTTAGTCTACTTTAAGCTCGTATTGATTTCCTACTCATCAGTTGTCACAGATTACTACAGTGATTTTGTACTAAGATAATCAATCAATTCGAATAAATTTGTAACTGCAGCTAATCTAAGACCAAACTCAGGGTAGCCTGATTTTGAAACTCGCCGGATATGTCATAATTTAAAAATTTTGGTATCAAACGAAATATTTGAAAACTATAATTTCAAATTCGCGACCGGTTTCTAAGTTAGAAGTTAGAAACACGTCAAAAATAATGACTGTAGTGATAATTCCTATCAAATTTTATTCCAAATGAAGACTCAAAAGTCGTAGCTTAGTTCGAGGCGCACTTACCACTCTGCAACTGCTATCCAAGATCAGCGGTGGCATTTGAAACGAATAATGCAATTGTGCAATGAAGCACAGGCTACGTGCGCTGACTAAAAATTACCGACTGTCGTTGCCTATGCAGTGCATAGTCCAGCTAATGGACGATCGCTTTTTTTCATACAAAACGCACGAAGGGACGGAAACGTTTTGTATGAAAACAAAGAACGTCCGTCAGCAGGACGACTAACTATAGACAGACAACTATAAACGTCTAAATTGAAAGATTCATCAAAACCGATTTCTCAACAACAATAAGAGATCGGAATATTTTTCTAATTTTCAAAAATAAAATATACGTTTTGAAAAATCGATCTGTGAGTAAAATTAAGTCAAATGAAATCGTCAAATTTTTGCCAAAGTTACACAGGTTTGAAATTGTATGTTAGACAAATAGGGCAATATCCACATGTGACGTCACACGTGGGTAGCGTCATTGACTGCGCAGAGAAACCCGTTTTAGAAAGAGAAAGGGATCTTTAGTAAAAATAATATAACGAAGGAAACCATTAATAAAGGACCAATACATTTGTAATATGCCAACCTTGGTTTACACTTGTAAAGGTTATATTATTTACAAGGTCGTATCTCGACCAACCCAAAATTATGGGTATACTCTCAAGATAGGAGATAAGGGTCACATTTGCTTGTGTTTGCTTAGCTTCCCTTCAATACGATTAACAAAGAGCCACTTAATAGACTCGCCAACTTCTCCTTATGGGGACAATTTCGACAAGGACCTAATAATAATTTAACTTTAAGTACGGATTGGACATTTGTTATTAGAATTGATTGAGATGCTTACGGAACATGATCTGAAGATGGTTCGGATTCTAATATTAAATTGTGAAAGTTTAAAATCGAGATTTATGGTATCCGTTTTTTACTTTATATCTTACAAACATTAGTCGATCTCCTGTGCTTTAATTATAAAAATATATAATTAGTTTTCTTGTAAAATTTTATTATACCCTGAATGTCTTTGTCTTGTCAATTTTTGCCGCAATTGACTGTAAATTCAAACTTGTATCTTAACAAAGCGTCTCAACCGAAAAGATGAAGTATTTAAAACGCTAGTACTAATCGCTGTAGTAATTGTGCCTGACATGACATGACATGTAGAAACAAAGAATACGAAAACACAGACTTGTCTGTATCTTTATGAGTTAATAATAATAATAACACCTGCAGAGACTCTCGCTAGCTGGATCAAGGGTCAAATACCATAAGCAGTACTCCAAGACACGGCGCGCATTGTCAGGAGGTTCCTCTCTCCGCAGCAATAACCACCGGTGGCTTGAGCATTGCCCGGCTGCCGGTGGCACTCCTTGTTAGGTTTTATAATGGTTTTTATATTTTTTATCTGTGTTTTATTTTACTTTTATATATAAAAATATTGTAAAAAAACTAAACTATGTATTAAAATAAATAAAGAGAATATTTATAAAACTAAAATAATATTAGGGGGCAATTCATACAAATGTCTCAGTCCCAAACTAAGCAACAGGCTTGTACTGTGCGCTAAACAACGATATACGCACAGAAAAATAACAAAACTTACTTAAATTATAGCAGATATTCGTGTTCATCGCACTATTACCGGCCCGAACCGGAACTCGAACCCGAAACCTCGCGTGCCACAGCCAAAAGCTGAAGCCACTGCACCACGGAGGCCGTCTAAAATAATCTATAATTGAAACCTGGGTGGACTGTAAATACACACCTACTCTTGGTATATATGTACTTTACTACATTGGTTTTAAAATTGTTAAAAAATCCGAATCCCGGCGGGGGCGGGACTTTGTGTTATTTGCAAGACGCATTGTTCCGCTTACCGGTCTTAGATGTTGTATTCTTATTTATTTAGTATTTACCATATCGTTGCTTAGCACCTGCGATACAAGTTCTTACGATACTTACTGCAGGGCTGAGTCGATGTGTGTGTCGTGATGTGGTTATTTATTTTTATTTATAATCGGTTCCGTACACATTCTTACGAGTTAAATATTATGTAGTTTTTGGAAAATTTAAAAAATGAAAATAGTCTGTATTATATTTATAGACTATTAATATAAAATAATCCCATCACCTTCAAATTTATAATATAATAGCATAATTAGTTTCCGAGATAATTTAATAAAATATTTCTGCAATTCGACGTTTTAATATTAACTTTTCTGACATCTACTATTTTAATTAATGTTTGGAACTTCTTCAAATTGTTATTCAAATTTGAAAACGAACTTATTAAAAAATTATAACGCAGCCAAATTTTATTTTTAACGTGTGTTAATTAGGAAAAACAGAATTTGTGTTTTTTTCTTTCTTTTAATTATGTTTTATGTAAGCTTTGGTTGACTTGAAACACAAAACATAAACTCACGCCGTAGTCCCTCGAGAGGGGTTGGCAGAGGTGCTTGCTACACACCGCTTTCCGAATGTTTATGTTGAGTCACAGTGTGACAGGTTGCAAATCTGTCGCCACTATCTGGACACATTGAGAAACGTTGCAGCTACAACTTACGGTAACCCGAGACTCGAACCATCGACTCGTCGGGTCGGGTCGGTCGGTTATCCAACACAAGAAACAAACTGAGCTACCACGTCCGTCGTCCTTTTAGCTGTGGTTAATATCAGTGTGTAAGTGAATCAAAATAAACAAATTTCCTTTAAGTTTGAAGGGGAAACCGTGACTCAGTAATATTAAAGTTAAAAAGTCACAGAAAATGAATTCATTCTAAATTATAGCGTAGCGAAAAAATACTACAAACAATTAAAATAAAATTACAGCAATTCCGCTGCTGTGAAAATTTCCAAGTGATAATGAATAGTTAAATTTTCCTAGTTTTTCAACGCTTACTAAATAGCCGTCTATTTGTTTGAACGTCTGCTTTGGAACTTCCAGCTTCACATTTCTGAATTCTTGTCTATTTTTTGTATAGTTATATTTCTTCACTTTGATCTTTTATTTAACTTTTTTGTTCACTTTGATCTTTTATGTAACAAAAAGTTGTGAACGTAAAATGTATTTTTCTTTGTCGCTACACACAGACGGAGTGGTTGTGGTTGTGGTCGTGGTTGTCATGCGACAGCATCTACCTTCTCGGAGTCATCCAGGTGCAGTCATGTGGCGTCCCACCTACAGCTGCCTCAATTTGATCAGTCCCTCGCATCGGTGATCATCTCCACAGCCTTTTCCCTTCCACCTTCCATTGCACCATGAGGAGTTCTATTGCGTTATTTTTACACCGATTCAGGCCAACGTTTTATTTAGTTTGTTGATATAATCACAAATAATATGTGGTCTGGGCTTGGTATTATTATTTCCTTTTATCAATGAATTAATGATAAATAATTATAACCACATCACGACGCACACATTGACTCAGCCATGCGCTTGCTTTGATATCTTGTATCGCAGGCACTAAGCAATGATATGGTATAGGCGATATTTAATATATTTATCCATACTTTTTAGCAATTTTATAACGTAATTCGTAATTGCATCTATGCATCCTCTCTCCTTCTCTAAAATAGATTGAATTTGAAGTATTTTAAGCAATGTTCTTTTTTAAAATTTTGTGACACAATAGTTTTTTTGCCCCTGTTTGTTTGTTTGTACAGTGAAACCTAGTTAATTGGGATCTCAAGGGACCAAGGATTTTGCACCATTTAAAGAGGTTTTCATTTATCCAGTTTACCATTTAGACAGGTTAAAAAATTTGTTGTCTCATTTACAGAGGCCGTAAACAAAACACGTGCAAAAGAAATTGGAATGTTTGTAAACAATCGTGTCGAAACCTGTCCCAACCTGATACATTATCTCACTTATAAAGGGAACTGAGCTCCAGAGTCCCAATTATAGAGGTAAACATGAAAAAAATCCTAGAAATCAAATCTCATTTAATCAGGTTCGAAAAGTCCCATTAACAGAGGTAATTCGATGAAAAAGTGCCGGGACCTCATTGTAGTTCTCAATACTAGAGGTTTCTCACTTATCCAGGTTCCACTTAATCAGGTTTCACTGTATTTGTACCTAATACAGTTTTTGTAGCGTCATGCTGTGTACATGTTTTTTGGGTCCCATTCTAGTCTGTACATTTAATTGATCATTGTATATTGCCAAGATTTTGGATGTCACCTGTTGTGTTTAACTAATGAATGAATGATTTATTTGCTAAAACATGAGTACGTTATTGGTTTTACACATAAAATCATCGGTCCTGCATGTTTTGCCAGAGAATGGCGTGCAAATTTTTATATTTTAAAGTAAATTAAAGTAGTCAAAATGACACATTTAAATAAATAAATTTAACAGGACATGCATTGTATTAAAAGAAAAATAATTTCAACAATGACGCGGGATTAGGTATAAGTAAGTAAATAAAAAAATCATAAAAATACGTTTCAAATTCTCATTAAAACTAAAAAATTCATTCATTAAATTATTACATTTCGTCAGAAGCGTCTATAAAATCTTAATCTCATAAAAACATTTGTCAAGCAAATACTTAAATAGCGTATTTTTTAATTGATAAAACGTCAAAGCAGTTACACATGTCGGGAGTTTATTAAATATGTTGATAGCCATTATTGGTGCATTATTAGAATATATTTATACGTTGGAATGGTTCGAGCATTTTATTTTCTGCTAGCTAATAAAATAAATTTTTATATGGTTTTTAACGCTATACATACGACAATAAGACGACGATATGACGGTCGACGAATCACCGATTCGTACATTCCACTCAAAGTTTGCGACACGGTGACGTTTGCTCCGAGGCTGAAACCATTTGCGGATGACATGTCACCGGAGTCAAAACGATTTTTTTTTTCTACAAAAATTTTTCGAGAGCTTAAAGTCGAATGTAATAGGAAAATTCTTTAACTCAAGACGAAACTAACAACTCCCATTCGACAGACGCGTTATCTGCTAAAAAGAGTACTTTATAGTTTTTTATAACAAATTTTGTTTTAGGTACTTTTTTATTTCTTTATCTTAGCTTAAAATACAGTTGAGTTGACGACCTCGGTGGCGCTTGGTGTAAAGAGCCGACAGCTACGCTAGAGGTTCCGGATTCGAATCCCGACGGCGGCGGAAATTTGCGTTATTTGCAAGACGCATTGTTTCGCTTGCTGGTCTTGGGTGTAGTATTCTTATCTATGTAGTTTATAACATATCGTTGCTAAGTGACTGCGATACAAGATTATATCTTAGTGCATTGCTGAGTCGATGTGTGTGTCGTGATGTGGTAATTATTATTATTTTTTATAGTTATTTTTATATTATCGTTAAGGGGATTCTGTTTTGATTCTTTTGTGTCGTTCAATAAAAGTGTTTTCTGTTTTTGTTAAATATAAAAAAACTTCTTGTCTTCTTGGTATTCTGTATAAGCCCTTGGCCCTATAAGATAAGCAATTTATATTCCCTCACATCACGTTACTAGAAGATAGAACAAATAATTAGTAAAGAAATGGTTTTCCGATTTTATGAACCTCCACTGTAAGGCTCGGAACTCATTATCGCCCTGGGACATGGACATTCTGTCTCTGTCGCTCAAATGAAAATAGTTGATGTGTGACAGAGAGAGAATACAGACAACAACTAATATTACTACTACGTTTCCTATAAACCTCTTTATTAATTTTGTAGGCGAAGCTATTTCAAGATTTAATCTAAATGTTTATGAAAACTTTATTCTTACACAATGGTTCTAATAAAATCCATATTTTAATAGTTTGACGTATAAATCTTAAGTCGCAATCGTAATCATAGTCTAATTTATCCCCTGTTAGTAAGTGGCATACCGTGGTGATTAGACGGTCAGGCGTCTCCTAACTGTCTCCCCTTTAGATTTTTGGGCCTCTGGGCCATTTCAATTGCTGTCTCCGCTTTGCTGGGAGGGAAGTTTGAAACCGCTTTCTTACTACCTCCTATTTCTTCTGATTAAGTTCGTTGCGGGTCCAAAGACAGTCGGTAGGGTGTCCGGGCACTGTCTGCGTCATTGCACAGCTGCATTATTCGTTGATTATTCGATCAAAGGTCGCCACTGTTGATCCTGATAAACAGGAGTTGCAGTGGTGGGACAGAGTGGCGGGTGTGCCCCGAAGTTTGACGTGTAAACTACTTTTGGTCGAATCTTATAGAAAGATATTAGAGAACCGTAAAAATTAATTATTATGAGAAAATTACGAATTGCACAATATATTTGAAAGATTATGGTCAATACTGAAAGTTTGAGCGCGTTTAGTTAATGCACCATTTTTTTATTGTGTCGTTTAGTATCCGTAATGCACAATACACGGTGAATCAATTCCATACACCGAACGAACGCAAAAAACATTGTGTATTTCGTATTTTTGTGCATCATAAATGATCGTTTGAAAGTTCATTTTGAAGCCATTGTCTTTTGGTGTAGGGAGCGGCTTATACACAGGAGAAAGTTTAAAAAATTATGTATATAAATGTAAAAATACAAAATACTGAACAAAAAATTCCATTGGTCAGTCGCGAACCCTTATCTTTCCGGATGAATTTGCGCCGACGTATTTATTCCTCATAAAATACAAAACTCTTTAATTCCACCACATTGCCTACTTAGTTACTAGACAAATCCCTTTTTAAGAAGGTTTTGAGGACCTCCGCGCTGTGGAAACAGCCGACTTCTACGCTAGAGGTTCCGGACTCGAATCCCGGCGGGAGCAGAACTTTGTGTTATTTGCTAGACTCATTGTTTCGTTTACGGGTCTTGACTGTAGTATTCTTATCTGTCTAGTTTTTACCATATAATTGCTTAGTACCTGTGACACAATTTCTTACGACATTTACTGCAGGGTTGAGTCAATGAGCATATTTTGATAACATTCCTTAAATTAAAGTACGACGACCTCGGTGACGCAGTGGTGTAAACAGCCGACTGCTACGGGTTCGAATCCCGGCGGGTCGGGACTTTGTGTTATTTGCAAGACGCATTGTTTCGCTTACCGGTCTTGGATGTTGTATTCTTATTTATTTAGTATGTACAATATCGTTGCTTAGCACCTGCGATACAAGTTCTTACGATACTCAGTGCAGGGCTGAGTCAATGTGTGTGTCGTGATGTGGTTATTTATTTATTTATTAAAGTGAAAATTTTGTTAATGTGATAATACACCGGCGCGATACAATGTTAGGAATTCTGTAGATAACCAACGAAAATATATAGCAGACTAGATTAAATTTGTAAGCCTATTATATTTAAGGCTCTCCCAAGCATTATTGTAGGCAAAGCGAGGATTATATTACACAGCTATTGCCTGCGACTTCGTCTGCTTCGAAGTTGAAAATGGTTCTAATAGGATTTTTAATTACTTAAAATTTATCGTTATTTCGAATAAATCACACAATATCTTTATAAATTATGGCCTATGCGTTACTTTGATGTATAAGCGTTATTGTTGGTAAATTTTCATTAAAATCGATGAAGTAGTTTTTGCGTGAAAGAGTAACAAACATCCGTTCATCTATACATCCTTGCAAACTTTCGCGTTTATAATATTAGTAAGGATTATACAAGCATAACACGCACACAACCGCAATGGTTTATCATATGAGAAAATTACACAGACATACTCACAAATGTTTTAGCTGTGAATAGCGTAAGATATTTATTCAAAAGGTAAATATTATTTGTGTTTCCTTCCAAAATTTTTTGGCCCTTACGAATCCGAGCATAGGCATGTTTTACAGTATAAAAATTCATCAATCTGTTGAAGACGTGATAGTTCAGTTTTTTGCCTTGGTAAACAGAACCGACCCGACAGGTCGAGTCTTCGAGTCTCAGGTTGCCATACATTGTAGTTGCCATCAGTGGCGTCCTGTCATAGAAGCCCAAAAGCCCGGCTTGCCCTATCAAACTTAAATAAGTTCGCGCTCTTATTCATTCATTAAAAAATCAAACGACTTTTTAAAAGCCACCGAAATTGTGGTTTTACTGACAGGTCCGCAAACTTCTAAGCGTTTTGCTGAGCTCGTCCACGCTAGCAACGGATGCATGAAGTATATCTCTCGGCTTGCCCTATACTAAAACTCTAGGCACGACTTTGGTTGCCATGTTTCTCATTGTGCCCGGATAAAGGCGACAGATTCGCAATCTGTCACACTGGGACTAAACATAAACATGCGAAATGCGGTGTTTAACACTTTTGCCAGGGATTAACTACGGCGTAAGTTTATGAAATATTAAGTACTAGGTAATTTCCTTTGTTTAAGGTAATAATTAATTAGGCTCACCTACATCTGCAACTTGTCTAACTATATTCATATGAATTGACGAAATATGAAGGTCTAAAATATCTTAGTCTTGTATTTCTCAAAAATTGTATTGCCATTTTTTATATGTCGATTTACTTTTAATAATTCGTTAAAAAGAGCTTGGAAAATTACTATAACCACTTTTACTTTAGTTGACAAGAGATTTCAGACTTTATTACCTTTGAAATAAGTGTAGAGGTTTCTCTTAGCTACAGTCCTTCGGATCAAGACGACGGTTTTTCTCAGGTTGTCAGTTTCGTCTGGTGTGTAGGTACAGGCTTGAGTGTGGGTAACCAGAGTTCGCTCAGTGAGGACGACATACACAAGAACTTTTTCATGTACACGGCTTGCCACACATAAAGCCGAACGGTCGTAGTGAGATAGAAGACTGTACGTTTAGCAAATTGACTACTGATGTGTTGCCAGAATCACAAAGTTACGAGTCTGATTTCTCTCGCGAAAGTATCGGTTTCATATGAAAAGGGTTTATTTTGTAACTATACATCAATTTCTTAGATATCGTATTCAAAGTATTTATCGGTACTTCGTTCCGCGTCATTGAGTGTAGCGTTAATAACTAAGCTTTAGTTTGAAATTCCAAATTTTCCGACGCAATAATACGTAGTTTCAGAAGATTTTCTCGTATCACGTATAAAATGTTTTTGTATCAAATTATTTAATAAAAATAAACTATATTTTTAACGTTTTTATGAATAATTCTGTAATGAACCAGGCAATGTTTCAATGTAAAACAAGATTAGGATACTTAGACCTTAACAACTTAGGAAACTTTTTTTCACTGAAATATTTCTTCAAAAAGGTCCACCATGTTTTGCGAGGAAGTAGAATAATAATAACCACATCACGACACACATTGAATCAGCCCTGCAGTCAGATTGAAGAATCTTGAATCGCTGGTACTAAGCAACGATATGGTATATACTAAATACTCGAAGATACGAATACTACACCCAGACCAGAAAGCGAAACAACGCGTCTTGCATTTAACACAAAGTTCGGCCCCGTCGGGATTATAACACGGAACCTCTGCCGTAGTAGTTAGCTGTTCATTGACCAGAATCTCACAGGGTAAGAAACGTTATGGCAAAAGAACATATTTGCCTAGGAAACGCTTATTTACTCTCACCTTTAAAACCTCCAACTCGTATCGCTCGAGGAGATACATGTAAAAGTTATTCAGCATTATTCACAGATATTCAAATCGAAGCCTTTCTTTTCAGTCACAGAAATATATGAACGTAACATGAAATATCTTTGAAAGTTATACTTGTGAGCAGCATGTGGTTTGGTTATCAATTGAAAGCATTCGTCGGTGTTTGCTCTGATCTTGTATATACCTATTTTGTTGTCATGGGATGTCGACGACGCAATTCCAAATGCTAAAGTACATGTCTGCTCGGCCTTCCAATTGCGAAGGTAAATATTGACGTAGGCAATAACCTGTGTGTGTGTGAGTTTACAGAATTACAGTGAAAATTGTTAAGCGGATGTAATTTTGTTATGGTTAACATGTCAACGCAAGTCCATCTCGGAGGTAGGTAGGACTAACTTCGTTGCTTCGGACGGCGAATGCCTTCGGGTGCACTAAAATTCTCCCATTAATATTCTCGAACACCTGGACTCGTCATTTGTTTAGCTTACATACTTCCAAGTGTTTCTACCAAACTTTTTTTACTCCTGAATACTATAGTTTGTTATTCGCACGTCGACTCATATCACTACATGGTATAAAACAGCTCCCCGCTGTCTGTCATTACGTATGTTTAGATCTTTAAAACTACGCAAAGGATTTTGATGCGATTTTTTTTTCATAGATAGAGTTTATGCAGAGGAAGGTTTACACTTATAAAATCCGTGCGAAGCCGGGGCGCGTCGCTAGGCACTTATATTTTTATAAATATAAACAAAGATATAGCAGGAACTAATCCCAGGCTAAGCTAAATATTAATAACAAACTATTGACACAAATCAACAGACATTACCTGTTTTTAATTTTAGTTAAACATTGTTGCGACAGAATTGAAATCACAAACAAAAAGAACAATTTGTCGCTTAAACCTGAAAACCAATCAGTTGTTTTCAAAGAAACAGTTAAAAAACATTAAAGATAACAGTAAAAGGAACAGAATGATAACTTAAATAAATCAGAGCAATTCCACGATACAGATATACTAGGTTACACTGAACGAGCATTAGCCAGCGCTACTGTGATATTGAAAATCTGAACGCTAACATGTCCGGCAGTGTTGCCTGCAGTGGTTCTTATCCCGTAACCATAGAGTAAAAACCGGAATCCTATTACTAGGACTCTGATCGTCCGCCCATCTGTCAGCGGGTTTTATCTCATAAACCATAATAGCTAGACTCGTGAAATTTTCAGAGAATGACGATTCCTTCCGCCGCTATAACAACAAATTCTTAAAGACATAAAACAATTAAAAACTCAAGGGGGCTCCCATATAAGAAACGTTGCTTGTTCTTTTTTAAAAGTGGATACATGTTGACTCTTATAAGATGGTAAGGAATCCATCATTTGCAAGTCGGACTCACACTTGACCGGTTTTATTCATAGGAGTCGTATACTTCGCGTTTCAGGGTAGGGTTGTAGGAACTAACAATATATGTAGATGCTATGGCTAAGTTTTGCTAAATAAATAAAATAACCACAACACGACACACACATTGACTTAGCCCTGCACTAAGTATCGTAAGAACTTGTATCGCAGGTGCTAAGCAACGATATGGTATACACTAAATAAATAAGAATACAACATCCAAGACCGGTAAGCGAAACAATGCGTCTTGCAAATAACACAAAGTCCCGCCCCCGCCCGGATTCGGACCCGAAACCTCTAGCGTAGCAGTCGGCTGTTTACACCACTGCGCCACCGAGGTCGTCAACTTTAATTCTTGAAAATAATTAGTTTGTTAGACATTCAAGATATGTCATGGTTATCGTTGACAAAACTTCGTTGAAATCGGCTTCTTATCTCGGGACTTACGAATATAATGTGAACATCAGGATACCTGATCACAATGATAGACTTTCAAAATGATAGACTCATCAAATGACTATCAAAAACTAGTTTGAAATATGAAGGGTTTTATGAAAGTAGAATAGAATATGAGACACGTGCATTCATGTTGTATCAATATGGAATCGTTGCTTTGGATTCAGTCGCGGAATTTTCATTTCCGTCGCGAAACCAGCCGTACCTACTGATGCGTTAACCTGGCTATATATATAGAAATTATCTAAAAGGCATCCATCTTTACTAAAATGCACAATACTCGCGTTTTATAAGCCATCTTATATTTTGCGGGTCCCAAGACAGCCGTTAGGGTGTCCGGGCGCAGCGTGTGCGTCATTGCACAGCTGCATTATTAGTTGATTATTCGATCAAGGACGCCACTGTTGATCCTGGTGAACAGGAGTAGCAGTGGTGGGACAGAGTGGCGGGTAAACCATCTTATATTTCCTCCCCAAGCAACTCGACCCGACCCGACAGGTTCATCTTTGGCGTAAGTTGTACCTGCCTCCTCTTTGTTCCCGGATAGAGGCGACAGATTCGCAACCCGTCACACTGGGACTCATAAAGATGGGAAATGCGGTGTTTAACAACTTTGCCAACCCCTCTCGAGTATTTTCTCTTTTCTTGGTAAATGCTAAAATTTTATACGGTGATAGGGACCACGAATTAATGCTCCAGTTTATTGTAAGTTGTCTACTTTAGTTATTCTAACAAAAATTATAATATAATATGTTTTTGTTCCAGTCACTGTCTCCTTGAACATCACTCTTCTGGCCTGCAGTACTCTTGGACTCATTGCTTGCGTCCTCCTCATCATTGGAGTATACAAGGTAAGTGAAGGGAATAGAGTATTCATATCACACCCAGCCATAAACTCACGCGGTCGCCCCTAATGGCCCGACCATCCACATAAATCACAACAGAGTAACATTAGCTTAATTAGACTATATATTTCCGTTAATCCTTTATTAAAAAAAACACATCACGACACATACATTGACTCAGCCCTGCAGTAAGTATCGTAAGAACTTGTATCGCAGGTGTTAAGCAACGATATGGTATATGCTAAATAAATAAGAATACAACATCCAAGACCGGTAAGCGAAACAATGCGTCTTTCAAATAACACAAAGTTCCATCCCCGCCGGGATTCGGACTTGGAACCTCTAGCGTAGCAGTCTGCTGTTTACACCACTGCGCTACCGAGGTCGCCATAAATCCTTTTGATAATCTCTGTAAAATTATATATTCTTATGTATAATTTTTTCGGCATAGAATTATAGAAACAAGTACTAAATTTCGTTATTAAAGGGTAGCTTGGGGTGAAATTCCAAGGGCCCCCAGCTGGGACCCCGACGCAAAGGTGCTATCAAGCAATTAACTGTAAGGGCATCAGGCTTCAAACAGCGATTTTTAGTACAAAGAAGACCTAAAAAAGGTCGACAGTATTTTTCGAAGGGGTCCTGACCGATTATTCATTATTGGCCACGGGCCCCGGACGTTCTATTTACGCCACTGAGTAGTTATCTACATTTCCAAGTATTTATTACAGCCATGTCAAAGAATTTATTGCAGTCGCCGTAAAATAGTCGATCTTATTTATAGAACTTTCTCGAGAATCGCATAAACAGTACACTTAAAGCCTCTTCCATTGATGTAGTTATTGTAAATCGTTTGTATGATTAAATTTTTGCAGAACAATATTTTATTGTTCACTCGATTCGTAATTCGATCTTTCAAATTAAAAGACAAGACTTCGTTTAATTTTGTAATTTGAAACAAAACAGACAGACAAACAATTACAAAGACATTCAAATAAATACACACAAGGGTCCTTCTGCACACACATCTATGGTTTCATTATGCGAGCGAGGAACTCTAAAATTACAAAGTGCAAGAAGTATGGCAAACGTTTTTAAATTGCCTCCAATATCCTTTGCAAGGAATTCATATTGCTTTTCCCTCTAACAGAAATACGGGGCGTCTGGATTTCCTGTCATATATGGGATTAACGTCACCTGTTTGCTAGTTTGAGTTTAATATGTCATAACTTAGCTACATAGCTACATTGCGGTTCGACACGCAAGAAGATAAACCCCTCAAAAATTGAAGATTAACGCCACAAACCTGGTCACTTTTTTTTAAAATGGATTTCTTTAACGGCCTTGGTTTTAGTATCATACTGCCTAATCATCAGTAATTATAATTTCTTCATTCATACTGCCAAATCATCAGTATTTACAATTTATTCATAGGAGGATATCTTTAGTAAAGTGTCATGTTACCTGGTGACTTATAATGGCCGCTTACATTTTTTTTTGTATTTATTAAACTGCGTTGGCTTCAGTACCAGACTGCCAAATGATGAGTAACTAAATTTCATTATTTAAGATGATGATTACTTGGTTAAAACACTAGCTTTTTACACATTAAATTCTGCTGATATATAAGGAAAGACAAAAAATAAGAAGTTTCTAACTCTTGATAGCTTTTTTTAATTCGTTGACATATCATAGACAAATTGTCTAGTTTTTTCAAGATGGCCGCTCATAAAACCCAATCTTATACTAAATATATTTTTATTAAAACCAGCTAAAATAAGTGCTTTTAAATCGTACTATTTTGAGACTACGTACCGAACAAAAATTTGGATCGCTGAAATTTAAATTCTCAGTTGCCATTTCTTCGATTTGTCATAAGCGATATTGCCAAGCCGCCATTTTTAGTTTTATGCTAGTTAAAAGAAATAAATCGATGGTTTACAAGCACGAAGAACAAAGGAGTTTCAACAAAACGGATCAATATGCATATCAGGGGTAGAACCTGAGGGTTTGAAAACTAGATTTAGTAAAAAGAGCAGAAATAAAAGGGTTTTATAAAGTCATTTTGTGAGTGTTTCGCCGGTGCAAGCTCGAGGTTATAAATATTCAGCGACTATATCCCCGGTGATTTAATTAAAGTCAGTGTCAGATTCTGTAAAATAAAAATTAAATCCTCTACCTTCGGTGCAGATTGAGCATATAACTTCTTCTTCGGTTGTGATAAAAACGTTTCTCGATTAAAATGTTTTACTTGTACACGGGCAAAGCATTTGCGTTTTTATAAGGATGCTAGCCCGCCTGATGGGAGATGCGTCGGGCGTATCAGCGCCAGTATGTTTGACGCGCTTACGCATCATCAGTTGTGTGTAAAATTGAATTAGTTTACTATGTATATACGGGAGAGACGATTAAAACGCAGGCTTGCTAATAACACAATGTTTAATAGACACAACGTAGCCACGCACACACCGATGAACACACACACAACATTCCTTTGGCCAAAAACATAAACCAATAATCACATCAACATTTTACATAACTCGTCCGTCAAATGCGACGCATATTCCGTCAGATTTGCTAGCACGCTAAAACAATGATATTAAAGGGCACCGCCATGTCAGACAGCAGTACTACCAAATAGAGAGTGCACAGAAGTAAAGCTACTATATGTACTTCAGCTTTGACGGCTTCCCTCGATATTTGCGCTAGGGGTGTCGATTTACCTTATGTTTTAAATTCGTTCCATCTTACAAAGACCATTTCATAAAGGTCATCAATTTCGTCAGCAGTAGGTACATGCTCATTGATTTAGTGTCCATAATTCGTGCTCGCTCAGTAATGTCGCTCAGACTCTGATCTGATGCGCACACGTCTAATCACACCTAAGGCCGAACGGTCTTCATGCAAAAGATTTCTTTTATTCAATGTCACGGGCAAACAAGCATACGGTTCACCCGAAGGAGAGTGACCGCCTCCTATTGACACTCCTGGAGCACTCCCTTTGCGTTGCCCATGTAGAGGTAAAGATGTTATTCTCGTGCCGGTAATTAGACTAGATCCAATCCTTCGAACCGAAACACAGCGAACTACTTCACGTTGTAAATAGAAAGGAGGGCGGTACCGACGCAGACGATCTCACACGTAGATATACCATGTCGTAAACATTTATAAAGTGTTTTTTTTGTTTCAGGATTTCAAGTTTATGTTGCTGCCGTGGGTAATCGCTATGGCACTGGAAACATTGGTCGAGATTATCAACTTGGTGTACTTATTTTACTTGCAAACGGTGAGTTTTAAAAACAAATTCTCAACATAATAAATTAAGACATTTCCGACAAATAATGTCTCGTACAAACTGTATAATATATATGTATATGTATACAACTATATGTTTTCGTTTGTACATTTCAATACTGGATTCCCTTGGTGGACAAATTCTATTCTACCTAAAATCTAGTTTAAGCTATAAAAACCAACATCATGCCTTTTTTTCCTCTCTCATAACAAACTTTTGTATTTACATATATATATCAAACCTGTGATTATAGCATTATGAATAATCTGTTATGTTTTTTTACTTTCTTTTCACTCACATTCAATTGAATACTTAATATGTGGCTACTGTACTGTGATGTTGGTGGCATGATGAGTCATTTGTTAGTTTTAAGATATTTTACAAATATAAATTTTATCCACTGTTTGTTGACCTCAATAAATTAAAAAAATTAAGTCGGCATTAGTGGATCACTTCAGTGAGCCTCACATAACTGTTTTGTATCATGCAGAGTAGTATCTTGGTGAAGATTTGCCTTCGAAAAAGAGGCACTAGTGGATCCAGGGGGTCTAAAACCCCTAAAACATCCGAAATCTTAGAACTTCTAGCTTTTAATTAGTTAAACCCCAAAGTTAGGTCGAGCTCTCCCCGTAAGCGTTTCTAAGAGTTCGTACATTTTCTAATATTTGTCACGTATTTTTTTTCCGATGATCTGTATTTGATCGACATTTTAAATGTTTTAATAAAGCGAAATATGCGTAGAAACTATATTAAACAAATATAAACATCTGTAATGCATTTAAATATTAGTAGCAAATAAATTTCAATAAATTTCAATTTAAAAAAAAGTTCAGTTATGTAGGAGAGTGAACTGCCTCCCGCGAAATTTTATTTCCAGTTCCTTTACCTACTTAACGGTAACGACAACTAGAAAAGTCAATTATTTATTTGTAGGTTCCAATCAAACGAAACAACAGATGTATGAATGTTTTTTCCCCAACGCGTTCCTTAAAAAAAGTTCATATCATTTCCCTTTTTTTAATTGAATACATTTTAATCAATCAAGTTTAAGGTTATTGCGTTTAGTTACATCGGATTAAAATTTAATTTAATATTTTCTTAGCTCAGTTGAAACAGGGTGTAAATGTTTTTCTTTATAAACTGTAATTTTAGGTGTTATTTTTGGTCAAAATTAAGATTGACATATTTATCTGAGTTTGCTACAATCCTAATATAATATTCACGATTTTATTTTTGAGCCCGATCAATGCCTACTGAATCCAGTGTTTCTTAACCTGTGGACCACTGGGGGCCTGCGAGTATATTAACTGGAGGCTGCAGGCTCATCTCTGGATCTTTTGACAGCAATGAAAAGGTCAAAAATATATGATAGTCGCAACTAAAAAGTGTATTTTGATTTGCGACAAAAACTTAGTAAGGGCAACCCGAATACCATTTCACATTTAAGTTACATAAGAGCATACGAACATTAACAATAAAGTTTTCTTTTTTATAAAATAGAAAACTGTGCTTGATTCCCTAGGGGTCGGTCGAAAAAGTTTAAGAAACGCTGCCCTAGACTAATTTGGACAGTGGTGTCATGACTGGTGCTTAGGACCTACCAATTTATTATTTAGCTTTCATGCATAATCAACATCATAATTATCTTTCTTTTAAATGAGACCATTGAACTCTATTTTTGTTTCAGCTGAACTTCAATCCAATCACATCGTTTCTTTTCACGTTGGATTTCTTCATCATCGTCCTGAATGTAAGTGAAATTTACTATTTAGTGTTTATATAATATATCTTTGGAATCGGGGAACCGATATCAATCAAACAATAAATAAAAACACACTCCATTAAGTCACCTTTTAATAAAAACTACATCAAAATCGCTTTAATCGCTCTAGAGTTATGATGCCACAAACGAACACACAGACAGACACGTCAAGCTTATGAACCTTCCTGTTTGTTTCGTTAGTTATTATTGCGTTACAGCGGCCACACTACGTTTGTTAAAGTACCCTGTGATCACGAGGGTCGGGCGTTAAAACAGCTTTGACTTTTCAAGTGTGGCCACACCATTTAAAGCGCTGATATTGATTACTATATTTATCGGAACGATGGACATCAATATGTCTCTCGTTTCTAATTGGTGATCAGTTAGAAATCGGCTTGTTGTGGTTGAGATAAATAAACACTTGAAGCTCAGCAGCAACATGTTTTACCTATACCTATAATCTAATTTGCTCCATAAGTAAAGTTTAATCTCTGCAATTATAAAAAAACTAAGCACTCATTGACTTAGTCCCGCACTAAGATAATCTTGATCTGCGTCTAGATAAAAATACTACATGAATACAATGCTTCTTGCAAATAAAACAAAATCTCTTCGGGGACCGAACCCGGAACCTCTGTCATCAATCGTCCATTCAATGTTAAGGATCTTTTGGGATCGGCTACGGCCACGTGAAAAGATTCACTTAACAAATGGAATCAATACTACGTCAGGTTGGGTTGATCTATAGGCCTACCTTGTAGGTGGGTACCACGAAGGAATGAAGATCACTATTACGATCAATTTGTTGTACATCTGCCTGATCAGACCTTCGAACGAATGACAATAGACCCTTAATTATCGTCCACCGTGAATGGGCTGGTACATACCTTTTCATTTAAATATTGTTTCACTTCTCGGTCTTGGATATAGTATTCTTATCTGTGTAGTGTAAAC
This sequence comes from Choreutis nemorana, assembly GCA_949316135.1. Lineage (NCBI taxonomy): Eukaryota > Metazoa > Arthropoda > Insecta > Lepidoptera > Choreutidae > Choreutis > Choreutis nemorana. The sequence goes on from OX438595.1 coordinate 1,561,760, forward strand.
CATATCGTTGCTTAGCACCTGCGACACAAATTGTGTGAGTCAATGTCAATGCTGAGCAACTACGGAGGTTTCTTGCCGGCTTCTTCCCCGTAGATAGCATTCCGAACCGGTGGTAGATAAAAAATGATGATTTGAAGCACTTATTTTAAGTCTATTCAAATAAAAACATTTGCACCAGTGACAAAGTGCAGGCTGAGGCATGGCTGGTGCCAGTTTTTTGCCGGGACCACTCCCTAAGCGTACCCTTCGTTGCATTATCTGTCGGGGATCCTTGACCTTCTCGACTCGGGCGTTTTATCAGGAATAATACACCTAATCCATTGTAGCACGTCAAAGTTTTCAAACAAAGACTGAAAGGACCATCAACATCCAGTATAAAGCAACTTCAGTCCATATTTTAAATATCGACCTGCCAGAAATAAAACATTTTATTTAAAAAGTTTATTGGTTTTTTTTTTTTTTTTTACACAACGGCAAACAAGCAAAGAGTTCATCCGATGGAAAGGATACCGTTGCTGATGCTGATTATACACGACGATGCCCCTGATACCTTGGAACGCCAAGAGCACCGCCTATGCGTTGTAAAGGTAAACCTTTACAACGCCACCACCTTCCTTTACCACCAACTGCCTTTAGGCCGCCACCTTCGCGCCGGTAATTACTCTGGGTCTCCAATCCTTCGAACCGAAAAACAGCGAACACGGTAGAAATAGAAAGGAGGGTGGTACCAATCCAGACGATCTCGCACGTAAATTTACCACCTGTGAAAAAAGTTGTTACCTGGGCGCTCTGCAAATGAGGGATCTGTGTACGGATGCAAGCCACTATTTTGTTGCCGACACCGCACAACCAACAGGAAACCGTAGTTGTTACGTCCGGTAGCGGCAACCGGATTGACATCGGTGACTGGTAATTTTTCGGACACACTCTCAACTTTTTCCCACCCCTGCAACTCCTGTTAACCAATATCAACTGTGGCGTCCTTTTATCGAATAATAATTAATTAATGATGCTGCTGTGTAATGAAGCGAATGGTTTATAACGATGTGGTTTATGTGACAATTTAACATTCGCTGGTAGAGCTTGTATTCGAGCCGACGCAATAAAACGCAGCGCATATCGATTTGATACGTTTGTTGTCGGTGTTGGTTCCCGTCCTGTTGTCGTGCGTCCATCGTACGGTTGCTGCGCGTTTTTTATGAAAGCAATCGTCCGTTAGCAGGACGACTAACGCACGGCTTAGGCACAGAACACGCCCGGCACGTCAATTGAAAGAGCCCCTTAAAAATATCATAGTTACGACAAACATTGCTTTCCAAAATTTTAAACAACACATTAAAATTATTCTCCCCGAGACACTGAATTAAGACTAAAGGAATTTCTAGACGATTTATTCTAAGCAATTCCGAGACAGAAAGTAAAAATATTTATTTAGAATCCTTTGAAAGGTCCTCGACTTAGCTCAAATAATGTCGACACAGTATCACTTGTGCTGACCTCTGTTTTAAGTCTTATTGTTGTTTACGATGCTCTGAACCGACTGTGAGTACCGTCGCTCATTCACTGTCAACTAACAATAATGCACTACTCTTAAATACAGCACACAATCATAGACGACAAGTGAAAAACTCGCATGCATTTTTACCATTTTTTTTTTCTTTATTAAAAAAAGCTATGGATTTATGATTGTACTGTTTGTATCGGATTTAGGTATAACAAGTATACGCTAATTGAAAATAGAACAAGAGAAATCGAAGGGCAATACAAACATTTTCATGTGAAGTTTTTGCTCCTAGTTTTGGGCATACGAGGTGTTCATTCGTCTTCCCAAATAAATCGACTCTAGCTATAACTATACTTACGCAGCCACGTACATTACGAGTTAAAATTGTAATTGTTTGTTTCCTACTATGATATAAGTAGGTGCCAATAGAATTGATTTTTTTTTCATTCCCTAATATACATACAGATCGATTCAAGTTTTATATTCTGTAAGTGATAATTATTTAAATCTTGTCTCGGTTTTTAAATGAACATATAAATCATTAAAATGTCAAAGAAATCGCCTTTTTCTATTAACTAATTAGACATTGCTGTAAATGTAAGGCAGAAACTTGAACTTCAAGGATCACTCATTTTAATTGAATCTAACTAAATTAAGAAAATTTTCAGGTACGTTATAATTTTTAAACGCAAAATTGTGCGAATTTTTTCAGACATCAGTGATCTATTTCAACATTATGTACTGGTATGAATACGATTTACAGGTCACGCACACCTAGGCGCTGTTATATTATGTACTGCTTACAACTACATATGTAATACAGAAATATCGCGGTATCTCAACACGGGATCACTTCAAGCTTTATTCCCTGTTGATAAGGTAGATTTTTCGTAACCTTCCTCAGGGGTGGCTGCTAGTCAATAAATTACATCGCCTCCCATCGTTAAGATACATTTTTCAAAGGGAGTAGTTGGAAAAATCTTGAAAAATGCGTTAGTAAACAATCTCGGGCGCCTCTTTCTCAACTGTCCGCAGTTTCATAATTGAAAGTGTTTGTAAAAAGTTGTGTTAGACTGCGGCGAAGGCAAAAAACGAGAGTTACGTTTTTAAAACATTATTAATTTCCAACCTCGAAAATAACCAGTCATGTGTTCCATCAGGTAACCGTCTGCTGGTTTGCTTAGGAATTGGTAAAAATAAATGGTCAAACAAACCAATAACGTTAATGCTCAACCTGAAAAAAGTTATTTTATCACAATAAAATTGTTGCTTTATCATTGTTTTATTAAATTGTTTACATTAAATATCCTTCTTCTTTTTGTTATACAGATTAAGAGAATCGCTAATTAAACATGGATACTGATATAAAAGTTAATAAAACAATCATGTTTACAAATATTGACGAGATCAGTTTGTGTACTCCTGTAGTTGCCTGGGGGTAAGAACTCCTTGATGGATATCCACCATAATCTATCAAGAGATGCTTTAAAAAAATAACTTTGTAATATTTTCACCTCTTCCTGTTCCTTACTGACAAATTCCAGCAGACTATGTAACAATAAACATTTTATTAGTTACCATAATATTAAGCCATCACGGCGACTTGGACGTGACGGTTAAAAAATCCCCTAGGGGATCTTTGTGGACATAGTAGTGTAAAAGACCCCATAGAGTATCCTTACAGAGGATCTTAGTGGTTATGTGGCATAAGAAGTCGTGACATTGTCGCCAAAAATCGTGGGTAACAATTGCGGAAATTTTAGAGGGGGAAAAAATGACGATCACTGGAATCTAAGTAGCTTGAGATTCCTTTATTCCATAAAGACAAAAACAGTCTACAAATCTGGTGCCTTGGCCATTAAACACATTAGGCACGAATACATGTACCATTCGACCTTATTTCGATCAGTTTAAAAGTCCCTGACGAGGCCGATTGAAATTTAAGACTCGGCCTCGAAAATTTGTGTTTAATTAAACAAATTGTAAAGAGATTCCTCGAAAGAACCATTTACACGCTTTGGAACAACCAATTGGCGCAAATAGCTCTGTTCAATTAATTAAATAATTGCCTTGATACGAATCTGAGGTGGGTGAGAATGCTACCGTGTCATGGGAGAAGGCATTTTACTTCAGGGAGTCATCAAACCCATGATTCAAGTGTGAAAAGGGTCCAATTGATCATACAAAACGATATTAGACCAAATAAACCTCATACCTCATTTATATCCTATTGGAAAACTAGGGTAGGGAATAAGCGTAGCCAGGTCGATCAGATTCAGCAAGGATAGTACCGGTAAGTACCGGTAATGCGAACTCGTATATCTATTTGAATAAAAGCTTATCTCACTCACTGATCCATCATGATATCTATGGAAACTACAAATGATTCCGAACAAAGTGTGGAAGTGCGTTAATTAAACTGTTAGTATTTACCGTTGTAGTATTAATCGCAGCAAAATAACAACACACCTGACAGCTTTGTAGATGACGTCTTTGCGTCGCTTCCTGCCATTGAACTTTTAGTACCGCCAGCAACACTAGTCACGAGCATATTTAAGTATTTTCCTACTCATTTTATCAATAAATAACTACATACTTAATTGAAGATGCGTACTGTTCAATTAATATTTTTTTGAATGGCATGGGTTTGCGTCATTATCGAATGCCGGTTTGTTCGCATACCCATCTCGAATTTAAATAATCTGACACTGTCAATTTAATTATTTGTATTTTTTTTGACATTTCATTTATAATTACTATTTTTCTATAAATTATTATTGTTAACTATAATTTAATGGTTTATTGTTTTTCTTTCATTTTATTTAATGTTTTAATTGTATTTTTTTAATTTTACGAAATGACTTGCATATGCCAATTCGCTGCACATACCTCTCTTACCTTGCCTCAACATCTGCTGTATGTACCCAAAGTATTGTGGAAGATAACAAAAAAATAAAATAACAATAATTCGATGTAACGGGCTGAAACGTGTTGCTGGCGGTACTAAGACTTCACTGGTAGGAAGTGACACAAATTTGAAGTCATCAACATAGCAGTCAGGTGTTTTACTATTTTGCGGAGATTTTACAAATTGTTAAGAACATGTAAGGGTCATAGTTGTAACACCTATTTTATGGTGAAATAATTTGTAATTTATATAACTTTCCCCTTGAATAAAAAAAAAGTAGATTTAAAGATCTAAGCATACATAGGGACAGGCAGCGGGAAACGACTTTATTTTATAATATGTAATGAAGACAAGCGAACTTTTCTCTGATGGTAAACAGTGAACATCAACCTCTGGTAGCTCAATCAGCTACAGAAACCAAAAGCTATGGCAACTTCCCATAAACCCTCAAGCTGCACAAAATTAATTTGTTACCTTCTACATATAAACAGACATACGCTAGTCTAGTGATGACGTCTGAATGGCTCGACATTTAGCTAAAAGGCTTTAGGAATGTTCAATGATGAAATACGGTCAGGCTTCTCCGTTCTGTTTGGTTTCCAGCCTTTGAATATCCAATCCAGTACGTGTGCTATTTGGATTCGCACTCAAAGTTCGAGACAAAAGATTTGTTCTATTAATCTCTTACTAATCTTGAATGGTAAGGTGTATACAGGACTGGTTAGGAATATGTTTACAATCTAAATCGTGATCATTTTGTGTGTTTTCAAAACGTTATCTGGATCCAAGCGGATCATCTGATTGAAGGTGATATCGCCTTTTGATACTGCGATACCCTTTACGTCTTGGAACGCCAAGAGCATTGCCGTAGTGTTGCAAATGAAATTCACATTGGAGTTGGAATATTAAATTGGAAGGAGATGAGAACACTATATTGTGCGGTTGTTTCATAATTGCGGCTCTCCACAGTTCAATATCCCTAGTGCTACGGTTTCCTGTACAATATTGTCCATACAATTATTATTTCAATGAATTACTTTAGGGAAATTGTTTTGTGTTCAGCGTAGACTTTTTGAAAATGGTAATAATAACCACATCACGACACACAAATTGACTCAGCCTTGTGCTAAGATCATCTTGTAACGCAGGCACTTAGCAACGATATGGTATAAACTACATAGATAAGAATACAACATCCAAGACCGGTAAGTGAAACAATGCGTCTTGCAAGTAACACAAAGTTCCGCCTCCGCCAGGATTCGAACCCGAAACCTCTAGCAGTCGGCTGTTTACAACACTGCGCCATTGATGTCGTCGTGATATTCGATTTGATTCACTTAATCGATTAATCAGAAGATGAACAACATTAATTTGATTGTTGACATTAGAAACTAATGAATTCACACCATTTATTTATTTGACGGAGTTTCGATTGCGCAACGAGTATAAGAAGATTCGTTACTTTATTTGCTAATACCATGACTTTATAACGTCTATGACCGCTAGCGTGGAAAGCTACTTGGTATGGAATTTTGTTAAGCGCCTCTAGCGGATACAAGAGGAATTATTTTTACTAGTATGCGTCAATTTAGATACGCATTTTGCTTTTCTCTCATACATTTTCGATACCGTAAGATTAAATTTGTTAAACTTTGCCGCAGCAGTTACGTTGGTTAATTAAAGATCTTTTAAAAATGTTTAAATTAGATTAACCGCCTCCCAGCCTACGCTGACAAATCCGCCATTGATACCACGACAGTTATAAATTCATTGTGAAACTAAAAATCTTATAATAAAAGATGCCTCGTATGCCTTCACAGAATACTACGTTCCACCCTAGAATCCACCGGTTTGCTTTCTTCTATCAATTGGAGTACGAAGTACGATCCCCGATTCGCCCAAAATCATGCATTCACGATACATGTACATAAAAGCAACACCTCATATTAAAATCCTTTGGTTCGAATTTATCGCAATTACAACGATTTCTTGACGACCCCGGTGGCGCAGTGATGTAAACAGCCGACTGCTACGCTAGAGGTTCCGGGTTCGAATCCCGGCGGGGGCGGGCCTTTGTGTTATTTGCAAGACGCATTGTTTCGCTTACCGGTCATGGATGTTGTATTCTTATTTATTAAGCATATACCATATCGTTGCTTAGCACCTGCGATACAAGTTCTTACGATACTTAGTGCAGGGCTGAGTCAATGTGTTTGTCGTGATGTGGTTATTTATTTTTTATTTATTTTAACGATATCATTTGTAAAGGTGAAAAAGACATTGTTTACTTTAACCGCAAATTCAAAATTTTTAAAAAGTATTTGACGATGTTATAGATTTCGAAATGAATGATTGTTATAAAACTACTGTCCTGATCATAATTAATTGATACGTAGGTATTCTTAAAAAAATGTTTTTAACTGTTCCTACTTTGTTTTTATTTTGTAATTTTAGTAATGTGATTTGTTGTTAATGAAAATGTTTATTTTTCATAACAATGTAACGATTGTCATCTGTTTATAGACCTATAAATAAATAAATCCTGCTCAAAAATTGACTGGGTGAAGGCAAAAACAACCATGATAAGTTAAACGAGGCTTTTTTAAAATTAGAGGGGACACTAGCAGCAAGTATCTTATTGCAAGATGGATGGTTTTTAAAATTTTATAGTCCATTGACCGCTTTTTCTTTTTTTTTCTTTAATTTTCCATTATCACATTTTTCTTAACCGAAAACTGTTACTGTACAATTGCAAGACACACTCGGGTTCCGTATTATCATTTTTCACAAGCAGACTTTTCACCTGATGGGAAGTGATACCGCCTATTGACACCACGACACGTTTGATGCCTGGAACACCAAAATCACCGCCAATTCGTTGCCCTTGTATAGATAAAGATGTTATACCTCTCGTGCTAGTAATTACACTGGCTCTCCAATCCGTCGAACCGAAACACAGCTAACTTCTTCACGGCAGAAATAGAAAAGAGGGTGGTACCAACCCAGACGATCTCGCACGTACATCTACGTGTAAACTTGATCTCTGCATTCCGTTCCACCATTGCAACTCCTGAAACCAGAATCAATAAGAGTGTACTTTTGAAACTGAATAATCATCCATGCAATTAAGCCCAGGCTTCGTGTCCGGCCTTACCCCCGTAAGTCTTGTTACCCTAAACGAATTATAAACTTTGCCCCTAGAAGTAGCGGAGACAATTTTTAAAACTGGCAATGGCTAAAAACCAGTTTTTTTTTTACAATCATCGAAAAAAAAAATATTTTTTTATTTTTGAGTTTAACCGAAACTCCAAAGCAAATCGACTACATCACACAAATATTTTCGTGAGCGGGCGTCATTCTCAATGCCTGTTTCTGTTTGCATTAACGTTTGCGGAAAATGGTTTTTGTCTAAGGTATACAAATTCCTATAAAGCTTTCGCATTTTTTAATAGAGCCCTCTTTTTATATGTAATCGGATATTCCAGTTTCAGAATAAGGATGAGCGGCAGAAGCTATTAATCATGTTGGAAGTCAAACTGACCTGTAGAACTTAGGGGGTATTAATGTAAAATGGGGAGACACAAGGCCAACTTCCCCGACCGGGTTTTTCTTTAGCTATCAAGCATTTTAACAGTTCATTTATTATTTAACAGTTTATTTAGTAGAAATATTGAAAATATAATAAAATGTAATGAAATATGAAAAAAAAACTATTTATTATAAAAAGGTATAATTTTACCTGATTTTGACTTTTCAAAAACAAAATAACCTTGTTTTTAAATTACATCGGATGTTACATTTTTATTGTATTCAATTCCTATTAAAGAAATTCTGAAAATCCATCGGAAACAAAACTAAATTGACTTTTTCCGAAGCTGTATGTTACTACAATTAAAAAGCAATTCACATTTTAAACTCAAAGCATCAAGCATTGAAAATCCAGTAAATGCACATAATATTTCTATGGGTAAGCTAAAATTACAACACGTACCACATAAATGTGCATTCCGAGTCAACAAGGGAAAGCTTTAAATTTTCTAATATAAATAGCCGGGAATTTTTACCTTAAACGTATTTTGTAGCGGGCAATTTGTAATACCCGGGCATTTATGAACGCACTTCCCATAATAAAATCCTCAACTATTGTCCGTTAAGTTATTCCTCGATCCATTTAAGTGGACTTGGCAAAGTGGCTTACTTTGAGTTAGTAAATATAAAGAAATATAACATAAAAACCTAAAGTATAAGATTAAAAATAAAACCAATATTTAGATCATAAATAATTATTTCTTTAGCCATTCCTCGTAGTAAGTGGTAAAAATAACAATAATTCAAAGCAGTAGTGTTTTCTGTGGGTCTATGATAAAGGTTTTACTTTTCATAATAATAATCATGGCGTAAAAAAAAAAAAAAAACTTTAAATAAACCATATCGCGAAACACTCAGCCTAGCAGTAAGTATCGTTAGATCTTGTGTCCCTAGAACTATGTAACGATATAATATTGTATAAACTACATAGAAAAGAATACAACAACCAAGACCAGTAGGCGGAACAACGCGCGCTGCGAATAACACAAAGTTCCGCCACCGCCTGGATTTGAACCTAGAGATTAACACAAAGTTCCGCCACATCCTGGATTTAAACCCAGAACTACCAGTGTAGTACTCGGCTGTTTACTCGACTGACCATGAGGGGGCCTAATTGATTACAAACTGTGAAAATTAAGAAACTTTGTATTTATACAGCTTCATCCAAAAGCACGTTAATAACGTTTAAGAAATATACAAAAAAAAATAAAACCAATAAATCTTCTCACCAACTGCCCTCCTTTACCACGACATGCTCTTTGGGGAGTCCTCGGATGTACTTCATATCGTTTAAGAAGAGTCCCTGGTTTTTGAAACTCCTAGTCATGTATTTTAAAACTCACTTTGCCTTCCTTACCGATGTCACGTGCAGGCTGTATCCATGGCTCAAATATTTCACTCCAATTCCGAGCAGCAGTATTAGTACTACGGAAAGTGGCTGGATATGATGTATTGAACATTTTCTACATATTGATACACTTAATAATTCGATACCATATATATATAAGCACAAACTCGTTACATTTTCTCAAATATCTATTAAAAAGTTATATAGCTTCAAAGTCGTTGGTTAGACAGAGAGATCTAAAACGTACGTAAGTACACGGGCGTCATTCAAATTCCATAGAAAAGGTTTTTCTGATGAGCACGATAGATAAATTTACTTTTAATAGTCATATCTCCTTGGTTCTTGGTTCAATCGTATCACATTAATTCCGTTATCACAGTAAACATACTATAATCACATACTTTAAAATAAATTGATTGAATAATCAAAATTAATTTCATGCATATTCCCTTGTTCAGCGGAACCCTGGTTTAGACATCAAAATTGGGAGCGTTTGGTTTTTCAGCTGCCTTTCCAACATGCTGATAAATCATAGACAAACATCTTCTTTAATAAAGGGCTACGTGAAATAGGCAAGGCGTGAAGGGATCAAAACGATTTGCGAGAGGGTTCCGTCTTTATTAAACTTAATCCCGTATACATTAGGCTAAATCATGCTGATGACTCTCGCCATATGTTAGTGAGGGATAGAACGATAGACAATAGTATAGCTGTCTCTATCTATCGGTTTGGAATGCACGTATAAATAAATATTGTTGCTGCATAGTACGTTGAGAAGTTTTTTTTTCAATTCCTCCTTAAGTATTTGTATTGTAATATCACAGGTATATTAATTTCTAAATTCGAGCGTTAATATACCAATTTACTATGATGCTGATAACCTACTGGCAGTCAGTATTACATCCAGCACAAGTTATTTATTAGAGGTAAAGTCTAAGACATCACGAGAATACCATAGTATAACATTACGAGATCAATCTTCTTTGATGTATGTATTTTTATAAAGATATCGATACTGGAAAATATAGTAAAATAACAAATTGCCTGCAGTATTTTAAGTCCAAGCCTGAACCTAGAACTGATAAGCTTTAAGTCCAGGACTATTTTGAATTCAGTCCAGTCCAAAATGAATTCTTAACGTGATACTCGTACTACTGGCCTATTATAGTGACAATGTCATTTGAGCAAGATTCAAACCCTTATTCTGTTTTGTAGACTTCGATGGTGGTGTAAACAGCCGACTGCTACGCTAGAGATTCCGGGTTCGAATCCCGAATATTCTTATCTATGTAGAATAAACCATATCGTTGCTTAGTGCCTGCGATAAAAGTTCTTACGATACTTACTGCAGGCCTGAGTCAATGTGTGTGTCGTGATGTGGTTATTGTTATTATTAAATAATTTGGGTGTAAGACTAGTAAAATCTATTTGGGTTCATGAAAATATTAAGCCTACCTCACTCACACACTCATCAATGCCCAGATAACTAAAGGTTTACTTGGAAAGCTGAATATTTTCACCGGCGTCACTTCAAGTGGATTTAAATCTGACAAGTGTGAGTCGGATTCACACGAAAAGTTTCGTTCTAACAAAACAATAACGTGCACAACATTCAACATTTGAGAGAAAGCACAGTTTAGATAATTTACTCAAAGAAACAAGATCAAGGAAAATATTTCGAAAACTTTACGTCTCTAGAATGGGAGCCCCACATATAATTTTGTATTTTTTTGTTCTTCGCATAGGCTGCAATAGAAATAAATCTCTTAATTCAATAGTCAAACCATAATCACGGGTACCGTCGTGTCAGTATACGGCGGTATCACTTTTCATTAGGTGAGCCATCTTTTTGCCCCTGATGTAGTATATAATATATGGTACACGAGATACATATTTACAACCCACAGAAAGACGAATGGACAGCGGAGGCTTAGTAATTGGGTCAAATTTTTCTCTTTAGTGTATGCGTAAGCCCAGTCCCAATAACAGATTCATATTAAAACATCCATTTATCGCCTTTAATTCATATTTTATTTACTTTTCAGCATAAATGACACCTCCTCCAAACACTCACCTAGTAATCGTGCCCGTCATCTCACCGTCATGTCAGCGGAAGTCACGTTTTAAAAAGTCCTTTAAATTTTACATATAATCTACATAGATTGATTTACTAAGCCAATAATTTAAATCAATTTGAACATTATAACAAATGCACCTATTATAACATTACGAACGTAAATTTTAAAAGGATTTTTAAAGTTTGTATGGTTTCTGATATCATTTTTAGATGTTTGCTATCCCAAATTAACGCGCACGAAAACATTGGTGAAGGCGAGAATTAGATTAAGTATTTTAAAAGGTAAAATTTAAAATAATTGTAATGTCACAAAGAGTGTGTAGCGAGAGGACATGGTAGCTCAGCTTGTTACATGCCTTGGATTTCCGACCGACCCGAAAGGTCGAGGGTTCGAGTCTCGGTTCGCCGTAAGTTGTAACTGCCATCTTTCTCAATGTGCCCGGATAGTGGCGACAGATTCGCAACCTGTCACACTGGGCCTCTCAAGCACCTCTGCCAACCCCTCTCGAGGGACTACGGCGTGAGTTTATGTAATTTTAAGTTTTACTTCTTATTTAATATCTAAGAGCATGAACTGGCAAGAAACCCCAATATTTGGTAGCGAATTCAATTGACGAAACGAGTAATTTTTAAGAGAGCAAATGTAAATATTTGATTCATACGCAATTGACTTTAAATTACAGCTAAAAACGGTTTCTATTTGAATATTCATTAATGCCACCGTTACACCGTTTACTTAGATCGTGTACGCGTATGTCGAGATTTTTGTCGCCATGTTTAACTTAATTTTATCAGAGTAACTGGGGAGTAGGAGTTTTCGAACGATGAGTTTGAGTTGAAATGAAGAAGTATATTTTATAAAATAATTACGTCAAAATATATGGTATAGTAGAGAACTCGCTGTAAAATATTTTTGGATAACTTAAATTATCAAAAATATTAGGGTTTCATGCCTGGTTCATGCCCTTACATTAGAAATAAGACATACATAAACTCACGCCGTAATGCATCCCTGAAGAGGGGGAGGCAGAAGTGTTTATGTTGAATCCCAGTGTGACCAGATGCGAGTCAGTCGTCCACTATCCGGGTACAATGAGGACCATGGCGGCTACAACGTCCGGCAACCCGAGACTCGAACCCTCGACCTGTCGGGTCGGGTCGGTCGGGTAGCCGAGACACGCAACAAACTAAGCTACCACGTCCTAATAAATAATGATAGAAATAAGAATCAGGTGTCAAGTTGTGCTTTTAAAGAGATAAACAACAAAAAAAACTGTTGGCTAAGGTTTAGGACCTTCTGTTTTTATTGGTGTCGGTTAAAGACGGTATCCATGGTAACTATCTAAAAGGATCAAATCACCGCCAACGCGTTGCCCATTTACAGGTAAAGATGTTATTACTATCGTGCCGGTAATTACACTTGCTCTCCAAACTTCAAACCGAAAAACAGCGCTTTGCTTAGCGGCCGACAAAGAACGGAGGGTGTTGCCAACCCAGATGATTTCACACACGCACACAAACGAAAACAAAACACGAGTTCTAAAAGCCCTCAATAACAATATACCTCGACCTCTTGACGACCTCGTCGGCGCAGGGGTGTAATCAACCGACTGCTACGCTAAAGGTTCCGGGTGCGAATCCCAGCGGGGGCGGAACGTCGCTACCTTATCGTTGTTTATACCATATCGTTGCTTAGAGCCTGTGATACAAGATTATATCTTAGCTCAGGGCTGAGTTAATGTGTGCGTCGTGATGTGGTTATTATTATCATTTTCAAAGAGTCTACGCTGAACACAAAACAATTTGTTTGAAGTAATTCATTGAAATAATAATTGTATGGACAATATTGTATAGGAGACAAGAATTTATTTATATTTATACGAAGAAACCTTAACAAATAGATATTTAGTTAATGCCCCTTTGATGTAGATGAAATTATTGAGTGAGATACAAAAAAAGCTTCCAGAAACCTCTCAAGAGGTCGTACAGACAGCATCGAAATTGCGCATCAAATTACAACTAAGTTCTTAATTAGTGTTAACTACACTCAACACTCGAACATTACTTTTATTTATTACAACTCTAACAGGTGTATGTCATTTTAATTAAATTATTAAAAACATCAATGGGAGGTAAATATGAACTTCCTTTTTTAAAGTCGGTTTAAAAATAGCCTAAATACAGAATTATTTAAATTATGGATTATATTAAGCGGACGATATTCAAGTCTTTGTTAATAATGTGAATAAAATTTCCGAATAAACGAATAAGTATATCAATTTCGAATACTGTAAATTGAGAAAAAAAACAAACGGTTAGAAAGACCAATTTACGATTCAATTCAATTCTTATTTTATGGCGAGTCTCGTATTGGACGACAACTAAGCCAATGTCACGTGATTATTATTTACAATATTGCATCTAAGATCTATGTGTCATGTCAAATCATGAGATGACATCCGACTGCTGGTGAATTGAAATGTCAGATACTAAAGATCGGCCATCTTGCAGAAATTTTAAATATTTAAATATACGTTAATATGAAGATATTAAAGAAGAGTTCATATAATTAATGAGAATATGTTAATATATTATAATTGACATGACAAACGATTAAAGAAAACGAAAAACTGAATTGTTTTATTGGCCAAGTATTAGTTTGATAAACGTACGTAAATTACAAAATCTGAGGTAACTTACCGGTATGTTCCCCCAAGAAAATTTCCTTAGCGGGTCGACTTAAGAAAAATTTGAAATCATTAAACGATTCCAAGTACTTTTTTTAAAATTATTCTTACTTTTGTCGTTTAAACTCCCCTGTATTTATTTGGCTTTCATTATTTGAACACAATTTTACCATGACATATGTCGAATTACTATAAACATCGCACGCTTTATGCATCAACGTTTAAATGCGACTGTACTGAACGTGTTTCTCACAAATAAATGATCCAGCGGGAACTCTCAGAGTACTACGCAAAATTCATTAATTTTTTCTTGAAGGAGTGTTCACTCGCAGTTCGAGTAATTTTCCATGAAAAAGTTGAGCCTAATGGTTATTTAGGGCTTACCTCGAGCACATACTTTTACGTCAGCTATTAAATTCATTATATTATCTCGAGTAGAATCGTGAAATTTGGCAAAAAAACGTCATTGTGCAGGAAAAAAGCCTTAAACCTAAAAAAATTAAAAACGTGAATCTCTTATAAGTGATTATAAACACACTTTTCAGTTGGTAAATTGACAATAATAATAAAAATCTGTGGTAACAGACAACCGAATTGTAACAGTAACGTTTTTTCCGCAATCTATCTTAAGATTTTTATTTACAACAAGGCAAGAGTTTGACCCCAATCCCGCCTGATGTTAAGCGGTGATGAAGTCTAAGGTGGAACATGCTTATCCAGGAGAAACCTATTCATTCATGCCTGTTCTTTCTTTTTTGCTTTCTCTTTTTATCTTCTCGGTAGAGCAATAATTTTTGTTTCCATAGTTAAGGAATTAATTATTTTGTAAAATTTACTCGTATTTTGTACACTTTTAAATTAAAAGTAGAAGAAACCTTCAGTATCAGGGTCAGGCTCACACTTTGACGGTTTTATTAGGGTTCCGTTCTTAAAGGGTAAAAACCCTTTACCCTACTAAGCAATCACAGTTCATCCGTTCGTGCGTCTATATGTCAGCGGGCTGAATCTCATGAACTACACTACCACTAGCTCTAGACTCTTGAAATTTTAATAGAATATATATTACCGTTGGCGCAATAAATTACAAATCCTAAAAATTAAAAGACATATTAAATTTACGGGTGCCTCCATACAAGAAACGTGATTTTTCCGACATTTTTTTTCGTTCTATTTCTATTAATTTTATCACGCCATTGCTGTTTATTGCCTTATTAGATGCCACGGAACCCACCATGTGTGAGTCTGGCTCACACATGACCGGTTTTTGTAAGAAATATAGTATTAAGTCGTGTGATGTAAAACGAGTTATTTTCCATCGGGTTAGCCATGTTTATTTCTAGAACATACGTTATATGCACACAACTAGATCTTAGAAAAGCTGGTATGTATGTATCCACCCATATTCCTCAAGTTTAATCTAATTATTGACTAGTCAACCACCATAGTGTATGTGTTACAGTAAGTGAGATTAATTGAAAATTATTAATAATTGTATATCATTATTTATAATGTTATTCATTATCAACATAATACGAGGTGAAAGTAAAAAAATAATCACGTTAATCGGTTATTATTTATTAATTAACGTTGTTTATTTTAGAATGAAGGAATCGACTAACAATACCAAATGTGATGCCTTTCAAATAAAGATTTTAAATGATTAGAACAACTTAATTACAATGCATACCTTTGACTCACACTATACTACCAAAATAATAAGTGGGAGGGGGTTTTGAAACAACTAAATTGCATTATAATGAGAAAGACGCATTGAGTACAACTAGCACACAATATGGGCTTGTCCCTTTTGATCAAATTTCCCGTTTCGTAACGTTGCTGGTAGCAAAACACAACTATAAACTCGGATAAATATTATTTAAAAGCAAGGTCTGACGTCTCCCCTAGGGGAGCGATCAGGATTTTCTTAGTCCTGGTGGTCCTAGGGAGACACGAGTCTGAAGCGGAATATCTACTTCTTCTTCTTTACTGCCTATACAATAATGACAAGTTTAGGTCTCGTATTTATACTTCTGGCAACTAAGCAAACTTTAACCCAGGTATATTGTTCAAAAGCTTATTATTATTAACATTCAAAATTATTGTCTGGTATTGTGACCCTCTTATTGTATTCGTCAGTCTAGTCAGTCTAGTCAAGTCCTATTACTTTTTTCAACGAAATCGATTAGTGATGATAGAAAATGATAAAGCTTAATCTTAATAATTATAAAAAGTAGCAATATTTTATGGTTAAATCATAAAGGAAGTTTCAGAATTAATTAATTTGAAATTATTGATGATTATAAGTTTAAAAAAAAACTATTTCTACTAGGTATGCCGAAATTAGATTCTCGCTTCGATCGAAGACGGCTCAGGTGAACTATCTAATTAAAACTTAAATTTCAATTAAAGTTGGAATACTTCGAATCTCGTAACTTTTAAAATGCGTCAACTTAATTTGAAGCACGTTTGACACGGAAATGGTGACAAGTTTCACTGTTGTATTATATAAGCTGTGAAATCTTACACCTCGAAATGGCTTTCGACAGAATATAATTGAATTTATCATAGTTTTGAAGAAAATTATCACCTGTTAACAAAATTAATTAAAACTGTAACTATTAAGTCTTCAGTATTTTCTATTTCGGTATCCATCTGTTTATATGACTGTCGAAATATGTTTTGTAAAATTTACTACTTAAAGTCTAAAACCCAGTTTAGACTATTTAATGTTGACTGAGAGTTGGTATCGATAAATGTTCTTCATGTGAATAAGGTAGCCACAAATCTTTAAGGTCAGATTTTTACCCTTTGGGTTCGGAACCCTTTAAACGAATAGCCGTTTGTTAGTCCCGCTAAAACCCGAAGACGGCTGGATCGGTTTGGGTAATTCTTTTTGGAAAATAGATTCCTAAACGAAAGGTGTTAAAGTTCGAGTGGTTATCAATTGTAAGCGAATAAAAACGTATTTTCTTTATCCACAGATCTACGCCATGGTTTGCGTCATATCACAGTTCCAGGAGTACCAGCAAGGAAGGGGAACTGCTGCTTTCGACTATTCAGACAGGGTGAGTATCTTCCTTTATCACCGGGCCCAGATCTGGAAGCATTCTTTCTTTAAGTGTCAGTTTCCGATGCTGAAATCCCAAATATATAAAAAAACATACATTTATCATATACCTGAAACATATAATATCCCTTTTTTTTCTAAAACATTAAGAATATAACGCGAACTACAAAAGGTCACTACATGCGAAGGGATCTCGCTTTTAGAGATCTTGTTTTTAAGTTTAAGAGACACCGCTAACATTCATGACATGTATTCCGGTTTTTCCCGGCTAAGAAAACCGGTCATAACAAAAGCTTATCCGTCTCAGTTTCTTTTGAGTCACCTCTTCTTCTTGGTTTAATTCTTTCCTTTTGTCGGGAAAGGCAAAGGGCTTTATCCCATACAGCACAGGTATTCCGTGTTATATTTTTCTTCTTTCTTAATTATTTCTACAGTAACATGCTAGTAATGTTACTGTAGGCTTTTTTGAGTTACTTAGGAGATGACGATAGAGCAGCCAAATCGTAGTATTTCGCTTTCTCAACACTTGTATAGCACTGGTTAAAACACTAGCATTTTACACATTAAACTGTGCTGAGACACAAAAAAAGACAATAAAACAGGAAAATTTCAACCACCACTCCCCGTTCCCGCCAAGTAACTCTTTTTGAGCCTGTGAAACTCGGATTAAGAATTTTATTTTAAAGAAATGAAAAATACATTTTAAATACAATTTTTTTAAATTAGATAACGATAAAATATCAGAAATAACTTTTTCATTGTACAACCTAAATAGAACGTAGAAAATTTTAGGCATAGTTTGTGCAGACCAGACCTTCGCCAGGTGACGTGATACAGAGTCTAACCCTCTGAAAAATATATGAAGTAAACAGTGCCGTGCCTAGAGTTTCAGTACAGGACAAGCCGAAAGATACACTTCATTCATCCGTTGTGGACTTGCCGGCGTGGACGAGCTCAGCGAAACACTCAGAAGTTTGCGAACATGTCAGCAAAACCACAATTCCGGTGGCTTAAAAAAAGTCGTTTGATTTGTTAATGAATGAATAAGAGCGCGAACTTATTTTAGTTTGATAGGGCAAGCCGGGCTTTCGGGCTTCTATGACAGTACCGCCATTGAAAGTAAACCTTAGTCACAAAGCACTTGGTAGTTTTTGGTAGTGGCGCGTTACTTAGTGGCTGTGGCGTGGTAGGCATCCATATTCAGCCACAAATCTTCTCTGCCAAAAACGATGCAGAACTTTATAACTAAAGTTTTCTTTAAGTCGAAGAAAAAGTCAAAATGTTTTATAAGAAAAAACATGAAATAAGCACTTTCAAATTATTATTTTTTCACTACCACCGGTTCGGAATGCTATTTCTACGGGGGGGAATCCGGCAAGAAACCTCCGCAGTTGCTTTTATCAATAATTATGTTAATTATTCATCCGCACCACAGCTCCTGGCGGCATAACTTCTGTATAAATCGCGCCTCAGTCTTGACAAATTTCCATCCAATCCTTAGCATAACTAGCTATTTTTCGTGAAAATGTGCGCGTAGAACTCGTTTTTTTAATTAGCTGTAAGTCAATTGTTGAACCAAGAGAAGAAGAATTGTTATGATTTTGAAATTTCCTAATATCCACTTAGACCATTTAATACGATTATTTAACTCAGTTCTTAATAAAACCAATTTCAACGTTTCAAACACTAGTGGAAAGGGAAGGGCAGATAATTCAAGACTTTATTCTTGAATTTGTCCATCCAAAATCGCCTCTCACAGAAATGGTCGTCCGATTTAAACCCAAAACCTACCTAATACCCTAACACATAGAGTTCAACATTCGCTAATCCTCGAGAGCTTATAACCTGACGTGACCACAAGATATTTTAATATGACTGATACCTCCTTGGAGACAGTATTATCATGTTTTATGCAGGGCAACCCACTTGCTGGATGCCCTCAAATATGTGCGTCTGGTTTGATAATAAACTAGTTTTTATAAAAGATGACCCGGCTCAGCTTGGCTTGGGCAATTTCCAACATCTTTTATCCCTCATGGGTGGTAATCCCGATTAGGTTTTCAAAATGAATTCATGATTAATACAGAAAATGTATAGACCCTTCATAGGTAGTACTGATACAATGTTTACAAACACAATCATATTTTCAAATTAAAAAAAACCCTGATTGGATCTATCGAATGAATCCCCACTTTCATCACCCATAGCTTTTGATTGATATCGATCAAACATAGCTAAGAACACGCTCGATTAAATCACCTTTCAAACAAAAAAATTACATCAAATTCGATTCATTCGTTCAAGAGTTATGATGCCACAGACAGACACGACAAACTTATAACACCCCTCTTTTTGCGTCGGTTAAATAGTGAAGATCCTTTTGAAGATGTTTGCAAACTTTCATTTAAAAAAACACATCTTGTCAAAGAGCAGACTTTATAATTGAAATGGGCCTGGCTTCTGCTCCAATCAGATAGAATCCAGATCAAGACGGATCAAAGTAGCCTCTGACCTAGATAAAAACATACCAACGTATTTAACCAACAGTAAACACGGCCTTAGACGGACCCTGTGGCGTAGTGGTGCAAACAGCCGACTGTCACGATGGACATTTTCATTTTAATTCAACCCTAACACACTAAAAATCCCTTAAAACACAAAAAAAAAACACATGCACACCAAATTCATACACTCGCACTCACAATCTTTAACAAAACAAATACATTTTCACAGATACCCCTGTTTTTCATAAGTTATTTATTTATTTATATGTACGTTAGTTATTTTATCTACTCTGTATTAAAGATGAATGTTAAGGGATACTTGGCTATCCTTAATACAGGTTGCTATGTAACCTAGCAACGAGCCAAAGAGAATTGTACAATGTCAAGTGTATATCATATTAACATACTTCGCACTGGGGGCCTGAAATTGCTCAATATTGTCGGCCCCTTCCGGCTGGGGGCCGTGGGATTTTAACTCCACGCCACCATGCATGCCACTGATTCCTGCTACATTTGAACTGGTGACAAAGTTTACACTATTAGCAATGGAGTTGACATAACATTGTAGGCATCTCACATCAGACGACTGTGGCGCAGTGGTGGGAACAGCCGACTGCTACGGTCGAGGTTCTGGGTTCGAATCTCGGCGGGAACCTTATGTTATTTGCAAGGCGCATTGTTTCACTTACCGGTCCTGAATGTTGTATTCTATCTACATAATTACACCATGTCTTTGATTAGTGCCTGCGATACAAGATTACATCTTAGTTATTGTGTGAGTTTGCGATACAAGATTATATCTCGGTGAAGGGCTGAGTCAATGTGGTTGTTAAGGTTATTATTTATTTACTTAACCTGTTTGGACTTTGTTCCAATTTCCTACTTTGTACAGCATAAGGATTGGTAATGCCCTTGTTATGTGAAGATTTGTGTGGACATCTGGTACTTCTTCTACGAGAATTTTGCTGCAAGTTATAAAAATGTATTTAAATGAAACGCAAAAGAATTCTGGCAATAATAAGCAGTGACATTGCTGCTTTTGACAGTAAAAACGGCATTGCCAAGTAAGAAGTATGTAGTTTTAGTCGCTCTTCGATCTTGTCAAGCAAAATAAAATTATTGTGTTAATTAAGGAGGTATATAGTATTGAATATTTATACAGAGCTACGCAACATTTTGTTCGACGTTTTCAGAGTATTTCCCACTGACAAGGTGTTTACCGATCAAATTGACAGGGCAGGGTGCGTCGGTCCCTTTAATATGCGAAATTGATTTTAGGTTAGGCAACACTGATAGGAGAATTCCCGCCTAAGCTTTTAAAGCTTAATTGCAAATCACGCAAGTAATTTTTATAGACAACGAACCATCTCGCAAGATTATACATTAGGTTACTTTTTAAATAATGTCGCAAAAGAAACAAGAACAAGCAGGAAATTTCGAAAAAGTTTCTTTTTTTGTTTTGTCTTTAAAAAGAAGGAGGTTCTCGAATCAGATGCTTGTTGCTTCCTTTATTTATTGTTGTTACAGCGGCAACTAAAATTTACATCGTCTTAAAATTTCATTACTTTATCTATAATAATAATAATAACCACATCACGACACACATATTGACTCAGCCCTGCACTAAGTATCGTAAGAACTTGTATCGCAGGTGCTGAGCAACGATATGGTATTTACTAAATAAATAAGAATACAACATCCAACACCGGTAAGCGAAACAATGCGTCTTGCAAATAACACAAAGAACCGCCCCCCGCCGGGATTCGAACCCGGAACCTCTAGCGTAGCATTCGGCTGTTTACACCACTGCGCCACCGAGGTCGTCAAAATCTATTATGATGATGGTATCTATTATGGTTAGTGAGATATAGCCCCGCGATAGACGGACGGACCAACAGCAGATCAGCAATAGTATTTTCCCATAAAATAAAAAATTACAATTAATAATTAAAAAAAATACAAAATGTATCTTCAATGACTAACAATTTGCATGTCAAATTAATCTTATTTTCTTTTCAATTGCTATCGATGAATTGGATAATTAATCTACTTTTATAATGATACTGATTGATCATATGTTTTAATGAAAATATTTTACAAAATCTATCTTCAATGACTACCAATTTGCATGTCATTTGAATCTCGTTTTCTTTTCAATTGCTATCGATGAATTGCATAGGTAATCTAATTCTGTTGTACACATAAAATGGAACTTTAATTTTCTATGAAATGAAGAGCGGTTCGTTAGTCTCACTTAATCTCGAAGACGGCTGGATCGATTTGAATGATCCTTTATTTTTAGAATGCTCTAATACACCGAAGGTTTATTAAACAAGACGTAATAAAGAAAACCTGAAATGAAATCAACGGAACGGTCTCTTGGTAAAACTTTGATAGAATTACGTTCCGATTTCACGGTACCTACGATGTACTGTGAAAATTTCTGGATCAACGATCGTTCAATAATTTTTTTACAAGAATCAAAAAATTAGCTCATATTTCTTTATGTATGGAGACTAATGGAATCCTTAATTGTTTTTATTGATCATATGGCTATCGAGGTCGAAGTTGCTAATGTCTTTCGAGCATACATCTGTGTTACCAAGTTTTATATGGAACTTACTACAGGGGTTGGCCAAAAAAAATTTCCTCGACGTCTTCAAATTACGGTTTCGTAAGATAGGTTAATGATTGGTCTCCGTAGATTAATTATTGGTCTCCGCTACGCTGTCATGGGTTGAAGCATAGTTTGTTAGTTAGGGTTCAGTCAATTAAAAACTAGGATTCTTAAGTAACAGTAGTTCGTCTTCCATCTTTTTTTTCTCTTCAACTCGACTTCAGATCAGAAAAAATCCGATGCAAGAAACGGATATGATCCATTAAATACGTCAGATAGTCTGATAGGAAACTAAATGTGACGTGTATTCTCAACCTTAGTTGTTTAACTTTTTTTTATTATTGGCAATCGTGTTAGACCATTGTTAACTTTTTTTTGTTCTAAGTATGACAGTCAGGACGGAGGACTTCGGAATTTATGTTTTTCAAAAGAGGACCAAACGAGACTTTCCAGCTGCGTTCCATTGTTTTAATTATAGAATTAATAACGGACTCTTCTACTTGGTATAAAGGTAATTAATTATATTATGTAGTGGTGAAGATGAAAGATAATTTCAAATTTACGAGAAACTTGATATTATTTACAGAGAATCTGTGATATTTATTTTTAGTTGAAAGAGCTTAGTAAACATATCTTCTTTAGGTGTATTATTGTATAAGTATTTTGTAAGACTATAGACTATATTCATACGTAGCAGTTATTACGTAGCAGAACTATTTTACCATTTATTTATATATATATTTTTTTTCTACCTTTCACCCCTCCAGTGGTGTAAACAGCCGACTGCTACGTTAGAATCTAGGTTCGAATCTGTCGAAGGCGGGTCTTTATGTTACTTGTAAGACGCATTTTTTCGTTGGCCAGTCTTGGATGTAGTATTCTTTGTAGTTTATAAATTATCTTAACAAGATCTAACAATTACTGCAGGGCTAAGTCAATGCATGTGTCGTGATGTGGTTTATTAATATTGTAACCAAAATATTCGAAAATCAATACTTTTATGTTCGTCATAATTGTTTGAGGATTCGCAGCAGTAAACTCACAAAGACCGTTTAGTTATAGTTACTGTACTTCTACATGACTCTAGTTTGTTACGTGCCTTGGTTAACTAACCAACCGGACAGGTCGAGAGTTCGAGTTTCGGGTTACCGTAATTTGTAGCTGCCGTGTTACTCTTTGTGCCCGGATAGTGGCGACGGATTTGCACATGAGACACAAATATGCGAAATGCGGCGTTGAACACCTCTACCGACCCGTTTCGAGGGATTACGGAGTGAGTTTGTATATTTTTGTATTATTAGAGTGTGCGTCATCTCTTTAAGGATCAAACTCTAAGGATGTGTGTACACATTAAAACGATATACAAACACGGGTAGCAAAACGAACAAAAACCTAACCTCGGTGACGCAGTGGTGTAAACAGCCGACTGTTACGCTAGAGGTTCCGGGTGCGAATCCTGCGCGACGGCGGAACTTTGCGTTTTTTGCAAGACGCATTGTTTCGGTTACCGGTCTTTGATGTTGTATTCTTATTTATTTAGTATATACCATATCGTTGCTTAGCACCTGCGATACAAGTTCTTACGATACTCAGTGCAGGGCTGAGTCAATGTATGTGTCGTGATCTGGTTATTATTACCTTAGGTGAAGCTGTCTTCGTTAGATCTAACCAATAGAATAACGTTGTATTTCAACCATCTGAAAATCGGCTTTCATTCGGAAAAAATAAATTTATTTATTCATTTAGACAACAGAGAGCCATATAATAAACATAATCAAAATTATACTTGACTTATAATTTGGCTAATAAGACCTTTTTTATATATCAAAAACTTATAGTATACAAATTATGTACACTTATAAACAATACATAGCATTACACAACATGAACATATATCGTGTGAGTTTATCAGGTTTAATTATACACATACATACAGACGCATATACAAATTAACACGTACACATATATATTTTATATAGATTGGGGGCACACCCGCCACTCTTTCCCACCACTGCAACTCCTGTTCACCAGGATCAACAGTGGCGTCCTTTAATCGAATAATCAACTGATAATGCAGATGTGCAATGACGCACAGGCTGTGCCCGGACACCCTACCGGCTGTCTTGGGACCCGCAAAAAACTTAACCAGAAGAAATAGGAGGTAGTAAGAAAGCGGTTTCTGATTTCCCTCCCTGCAAAGCGGAGACAGCAATGGAAACGGCCCAGAGGCCAAACTATCGTGCAGATATATATAGACGAGATTTGATTTGCCGGTGAAGCTTTCGGTTTCCAAAAGCTAAACCCAGATGACGTACTTTTTACCGGCCTGATTAGAACCTCGTTGTTGTATTCAGAGAACTGGGCCCTTTAAACTAAGGGCTTAAAAAACTTACAATTCTAAAAGTTAGTAGGAAATTTACAAATTTGTCAGCTTTTTGTAAAAATGCTCTTTAATAAAGCTAACAAATTGTAAGAAATCTACAAGGGAATATCTGAGAAATACGTAATTTGCAAATTCTATTGAATAAAACTTTACAATTGTAGAAAACGCCTGAAGATTTCGATGAGAAATCGTTCATATCTACAAATTTTGAAGTAGTAACTCACAATTTACAAATAATTAATTTTACAAGTACAGTTTAGACACAAGCCGAAACTAGCTTTGAAATGAAATGAGTACCTACAAATATGTTAAATTGTAAAGTCGTAACTATAATTTTTTTATTTAATAAAATAAAATTTTCTCACAAATTTGTACAAAATCACTTCTAAAAGGGAAATGTTTTTGAATAGAAATATGTAGAACTATGCTACAATTTTACAAATGTGTATGTTTTTCACGTAGTAAATTTATTATTTGTAATTTTTAATGAACATATATATATAGAATTAAAAAAAAAATTGTTGACTTGTAAGTTTTATTAAAAAGTTCACAGGTTATTAATGTGTGACTTTGCTAAGCAACGAAATCGTTAGAGATGACGGAAGCCGCTTGTTGTCAAGGTAAAATGCTACTTTGTAATTCGAAGGAAGGAATACATAGGAAATACACATATATTAAGCAAAACTTGTGTAACCCTTTTACAAAAATTGCTCAGAGGAAAGTGTATAAAATTTCACCAACCAAATTCACAAGTTCAACAAATTTCATTAAATTTAGTTCAATTTTCTAAAATCACAGTAAACATTTGTATGCTGAAGGAGTGCAGAATGATAATATTTTTACTTAATATACATACATTAGGAATACATTAAATTTAATAAAAAAAACATTACGTACGACACTATAATACACTACACTACAATGCGTTGACACACACTCATGACACATGACATGTGTGACATTTACAATGAAATGACTAGGTTTATTTAAACGTCGAAATAACGGGTTATTTAAGTAGGTAGTTCTAATTGCACTCGTTGAATGCCTCAATTAATATGCTGTTATGAATGAAAACAATGTCCATACATACAAATTCAACCCATACATTATTTTCCCTATTCACAAACCGATGACCCGATGAATTAGCATAAATGAACTGCCCCACTTAAATGACCCAAAAAATAATGCGCTGTCACACCTATCCTGTTCTACCTATAGATATAGTCTTCTCGTTCCCTCGCACTGTGTTTTGCTGAAATAAAAAGGAACGGAGGTATTCTACTGGGTACAGTTTGCTAATCGTATTTTTAGTAAGTACCTATTTTGTATGTAAGTCTAGTTTTTTCGTTTATTTTGGGATTAATTATAATCCATAACGCTGGTCTATATATTTTTTTTAATTTAGTTTAAATGTTTTAATTCGAATAGACTTCCGGAATGCTATTTCTACGGGGAAGAATCTGACAAGAAACCTCCGTAGTTGCTTTTTTAATATACAAATACAATAATTTTCTAGTACATCTTACAGTTTAATAAAACATTATAATTAAAGCTTTCTTATGATCAAATGTAAAACAATGTGCTATATAAACTAATATAAAATTTAAGACAATCGCTTTAAAGTTGTGTGTAATACAAAGGATGCAATGAATCATGCAATGTACGAAATTATGATCATTTCAAAGTAGGCATGCACTTGACCCCAATCCCGCCTGATGTTAAGCGGCGATGGAGTCTAAGGTAGAACATGTCTACCAAGGAAAAACTTATTCAACATTGCCTTTTTTTATCGGGGCATACCCGCCACTATGTCCCACCACTGCAATTCCTGTTCACCAGGATCAACAGTGGCGTCCTTTGATCGAATAATCAACTAATAATGCAGCTGTGCAATGATGCACAGGCTGTGCCCGGACACCCTACCGACTGTCTTGGGACTCGCAACGAACTTAATCAGAAGAAATAGGAGGTAGTAAGAAACCGATTTCAGAATTCCCTCTCTGCAAAGCGGAGATAGCAATGGAAACGGCCAAGAGGCCAAACTATCGTGCAGATATATATAGACGAGATTTGATTTGCCGGTGAAGCTTTCGGTTTCCAAAAGCTAAACCCAGATAACGTACTTTTTACCGGTCTGATTCGAACCTCGTTGTTGTATTCAGAGAACTGGGCCCTTTAAACTAATGGCTTAAAAAACTTACAATTCTAAAAGTTTGTAGAAAATTTACAATTTTTTTTTGAAATTGCGTAGGTAGCAATCGAAATGCAATAAAAAAAACTAAGGGGGGAAACACTCTCACTCTTGCCTTACAGAGCCCCGCGTTACATTTATCAGGGAACACGCCAGCAATGATTGATGAATGAGATACATACAAAATTTTATTTTGTAGCCACAATAGACATGCATTCTCTGAAAATTTCAATTGTTTACATATTCCGGTTTATAATATATGGTATATTCAAGTGACACATGTCAACCCAAAAACTAAGTCACCACTGTCGTACTGTTGGCACAACCTTATAAAAGGCAAAAAAAAAAAAAAAAATGTGGCGGTGTGTTGTAAACAATCGACTGCTAAGCTACAGGTTCGAAGTTTAAATCCCGGCGGCGGCGGAATTTTGTATTATTTGCAGGACGCATTCTTTCGCTTACCGTTATTGGATATAGTATTGTTTTCTTTGTAGTTTATACCATATCGTTGCTTAGTTCCTGCGATACAAGTTCTTAAGATACTTATTGCATTGCTGAGTCAATGTGTGTCGTGATGTAGTTTATGCCACAATTAGTTTATATATTATTTATTTATATCGCGGGTGAGTCTTGAAATGTTTGATTAATTTTCTTCTAATTTACTACAAACAAATTGAAAAATATTTTTTCTAAATACAACCAATTTAGTTTTCTTTATCGATTACCCTCAAAAAAGCCTGAAATGCATAGGCGTGCTTAAAGATTTGGCGCCCCGGACCCATAAGCTTTTGCTGCATCATTTATTGACGTGTTAAGTCATATAAAGTATTTCATTTAAGAAAAAAATCTGCAAAATTCCGCTCTCAGCCTGCCCCTGGCCCCTTGGCCCTTGTTAATACGCATTTGCTTAGATGCCCTTATAAATTAATGGAGATTTTTAAACTCCTTAATAAAGAACGAAATAAATATTACACAACAGACCAACTTTTGCTTGCTTAAAGCGCTTTGAACGCTGGTCGTTTTGTTCCGGTCTCATTTCGTAAAACATAATTTCTAAAGGATATATTTTAAATATTATATTATTTTACTGTTAAATATGGGATTTAAATTCGTTGATAAGTTTTTCACTGTAGCATTCGTTGTAGCTATAGTTAATAAATTACCAAATATATATTAGTATATTTAACACGGTAATGATTTATAGAAACGATTAATAAGTATCCAATTTAAAAAGCTAATAAAAATCATGTGTATGTACGATGGAGTGTGCCCATAGCACTGGCTGCATTTCCACGCTGTATAGCGATGCTCTACCTCTGAGCGAAATACAGACCAGAGTTACGGTCACGACTCCCTTTTTTAATTTATCATTTAAAATTTGGAATCATATTTTGAAATTCGCACCCCAAGAACCCATAGTCTCGAAACCAAACGGCTCAAATATGTAATTGTTACCCAAACATGGGATTCGACAGATGTGTAATTAATAAATAAAATAAAAAAGCCTTGTATTTCATGGAAACTTAAATGACATTAGTGTTTTGACTTATCTTAAGCTACTTTAATATTATCTAACTTAATGAACATATTAATTATAAAGTTTTTGACATTGTGTTAAGTTTCTGGTTTGTTTTCAAAAACCCTCCTCGGGTAAAGGCCTCCTCCAGTGATTTCCAATGATCCCTTTTTTGAGCTTTCTGTTTCCAATCATAGCCAGCCGTTTTGCCTACCTCGTCTAGCCATCTCGTAAGCGGTCTTCCTCTATAGCGCTTGCCCAGAGGGCCGGACCATGACATCACCCTCCTTGTCCATCTCTCGTCCTGTAATCGCGCTACGTGGCCTGCCCACTTCCACTTGAGTTTCAGAGAATGGTTTAGTGCGTCAGTTGCTTTAGTTGTTTGTCTTATTTTGTGTAATTTTCTAATGTCGAGGATACTGCGCTCCATTCCACGTTGACATGTAGATATTTTATGTCTTATTTTACTAGTAAATTTCCAAGTTTGTCATCCGTAAGTTAAACAACGTAAGAGACATGACGTCATGGCCTTTGTTTTAAGTTGGCACATCAATCCATCACGAGTGACTTCTGTCTGTGAAGAGTGGACACTAATTAATCCTGCTACTGTAAGTGTGTAAGCCATGGATTAATAAATTGGTAGTCACGGTGCAGACCAATCACTGATCTGTGGTCAAAGCATAGATTAATTATTGTTGAATCACTAATATATGGTGGAGGCATAGATTATTGATTGTTGAATCATTAATATATGGACAGATAACATAGATTAATGATTGTTGAATTATGAATATATGGTGAAATCTTAAATTAATGATTAATTATTGTTGAATCACTAATCTATGGCGTAGGCATAGATTAATTATTGTTGAATCACTAATCTATAGTGTAGGCATAGATTTATGATTGTTGATTAATTAATCTATGGTGTAAGCATAGATTAATGATTGGTAGTTGCGGTGTTCCTGGAGACCAATAATTTATCAATGTTTAAATTTGCAAGTCTGTACGTCCGTATGTTTATTTCTCAATCACCCAGATTTAAGTCACTTTTGATTCTAATTTTTTAAGAGACGCTCAAAACCTTTTTTGCGTAATTAGTTATTTTTACCCACCTAAGATGTACATGTTCACCGAAATATAAGGCTTTGTTTTTTAACGCCCCACGAATTGTCTGTCTGCGGCTTTTTTACAATAAATGTTAAACAAACATTTCCCGAAGGGTTAGTTCTCTTGAATTTGAAGTTCGGTGTTTGTTTACAAAGAAGGGTTCGGGTAAGCTACGGTAGTTGTTGATTTGGTTGGTTTTTGTATTAAAGTAACGTAGCCACAGTAGTGTAAAATATTTTTCCATGAATAAAGCAAGGAAATAAGTGGAAACAACTTACATCGTTGAGCTATGCTGTTGGACTAGTCGGAATAAGCGTACATGGAATAAGTTACACCAGTTCAACTGTCAAAATTTTCAAAATTTAGGGAAAAAGTATCTCAAAAAATAAAATAAAAAAGCTCAAGGCACTGACTCTTCAGTCCAGACAGCGTGAAGAAAATGTTATTCGTGAATATGAAAATCCTTTGGTAGTTTTTAAAACGTGATGGCATATTTTAACTTGTTTATCATCTTACGAATGACAAACTTCGTGCTAGTTGCTCAATCACTCGTCAACCGTTGATCGGATTTGGGTGAAACTTCTCGCGCCAATACACCTAATAGTAACTGAATGAGTATTGTTATCAAAGAATAAGCATAAAATCACTGGCTGTGACACGATAGGTCCCAGGTTCGAAGACGACTATTTAATCTGTGTTGGAAGTTCTTTATTAAATTAAGTATTTATTTAATATTTTACAAGCAAGCCTTGTTGGCTTAAATTAGTAAAAAAATAAAATACCGTTTTCAATATAAGGTTTTTTTTTCTGTTAAACTGATCTTGCAAACCCTAGTCCGCGGGCGCAGATGACTGCATAGATTTTTTGAATAAGTCTACTGGTACCGCTGTCATAATCAAACAAACGCAACGATTTGCGTTTTGAAATCTTGAGTGTGGGTTGTGTGTGGTTCTAAAATACACCATTTTTTTAGCTGGCTGCAGTACAGTACACGGCGACAGCTCAGCAGACGGTTACCACCAGCTCCGCCATGAGCAGCCGTCGCAAGTCAGCTGGGAGACCGATGGCGAGCCGAGCCGACCCCGAGGAATTCTCCGAAGTACCCACCAAGGCAATCAGTACGTATCACCAGCTCTTGAGTTCTTCCGGTCGTTCTGACTTCTACTGATCGAAGTCAGGGGCATACGAGCAGTTCATTGACCATGGCACATATAAATATTTATATTTAGATCCGTTGTGGACTACTAAACAACGTTTTCTATTTTTTTACTTATTTTTATTCGAATTTAATCTTTTCGGAAAACATTTATACCTACCCATACCCATATACTTTTTTCTTCTTTTCCTTAAAACAATATAGCAAAAGATTTTATATAAATGATTTTTTTTTCTTTTGGACAAATCGACGAAAGCTTTTAGGATCTTCAATTTATTTGTTGATTTATTTATCTCAACTACCATTACAGAAAAATCCAATGCGGTTGTGTACGATTATTACATATTTTTTTCTTGTTGCAGCCTCAGTTCTTTCAAAATCCAGCCGTTCAGCCGTAAAGAAGCACGTGCAGTTCCCCGACGAACAAAGCTGCATTGAGGAGGCGACCGTGATCCCCCCGACTGTAATTGAAGAAGAGAAACCTGGTGAGTCTTCTATAGTTAGAGAATTGTGGGTTCTCTTACAGTTTCTTTTGTTCCAAGGTTGTTTTTGCGCGTTGTGGAGGTTGGAATCTTAATTCAAAATGTTTGTGTGATCAGTGTTTTATTTTCTGAACTGATTCTCTTTGTATCAACAATGCCTTTGGACTCCAATAACTGGTGCCCTGAATGTAACACTAGTTCGGAACGGAAATTAGAATGAATGGTCCCAATGCAGTTCCGATGTTAAGGTAAATTTAAAACAGCCACCAGTACGATACCGTATTGCAAACTAGCATCTACAAGCCGTAATGCCACAATGTTTGAATTATAATCATAAATTTTCGCCAACGAATTTAATTATGAAAACTATCCGGTGACTTGGACACGAAATGTACCCTACATTCAGTTTACCTAATTCGTTTGTTCCAGCGAGCTATGTTACAATAGTTACTTAGGCCCTCTCATTGTTTATATCGCACACACAAAACTAATTTACGTGTACAACCGAAACGTCGCCGACCAACGACATTACAGCGACCACGGACCACGGACCCGTCGGGGGACGTAGGCAGATCGAGTAATCAATCACGTTGAAGCCACATAGAAGCCCAGTTCATCAAACGCCGCTCCATGGCTTCTATTTTTTTGCAATTATTCTTCACGTTGCAGCTGATACCGTGACCTTCATGGTTGTAACACAGCATCATAAATGGTAGTCACTTAAGTTAACACAGTTACTTTGACAAAGTTATTGTGTCATTTTGACAAAGTTCTTGCATTGTGACTGACTCAAAAATAGGATGTTCTCATTATGACCTGTGTGTTTGTCCGCGATTGTCCTGCGTTTGGCTGAACCGATTTTGATGAGATTTTCAGAAAAGTGTTTTTAAATCTTCAAAGTTCATTGATGATTCATGAAAAAAGGGTAGAAATGAAATTAAGATTTAATTTTTTTTAAATAACTAGCTAAAAGAAAGCTTCTAAAAGAAGCTACCTTGTAGAAGACGAAAATGGTTCTAAAAGGGTTTTTTATTACTTAACTTTATTTATGGTTTATTTCGGATAATTAACTCAGTATCTATATCAATTATAGCCTATTTGTTATGCTTATGTATAAGTTTCATTTTAATCTATTCAATAGTTTTTGCGTACAAGAGTGACACGTCATCTCTTTCAAAGTTCAATATTAGTAAGAATTGACATTGAAAATTATTCATTTTCAGTATAACAATAAAAGATTTAAATTTAATAGTTTGCGGTTTCAATAAATTGAAGGAACTGCTCACAAACGGCATGATTCTCATCAAAGAAGTGTCCAGAAAGAAATCAATTTAAATGTGACGCTTTTGATATTAATAAGAGTAGGGTTTAATAAAGCATCTAATTCTGAGCAATCCCCTAAAACTATTAGCTCCGGAAGACATTAAGAGAATTTTCGCCAAAGAAATTTAGGTGTTAATTAAAATGTAATGCTTTCGTTTGGGTGGTAGTTAAATAAAAATTACTTGGGACAATTAATTTAGCTGGGGAGGCCGAGGGTGGATTTTGGAGTTAAATTTTCACGGATTCCGCTTCCTTTTATTAGCTGATGATTGAGGTCTTCATCCTTATGAGTTAGTAAAAATGGTTCATTTTTTAACCGTTAGTTGTTTGATGTATTATTATTGATATAGGAGGTTGTGCTAGGTTTGTTCGACATGGAACGAGTGACGGTGTAGCGTTTTTGTTTATGACATACGAGATCCGAATTTAGGAAACAATTTTACTTGCATTTTTTCTATTCATATAAAAATGGATATGTTAGTTAGTAGAAGGAATGTTTTGTAAGTTAATTTCTCTCGGCAGGTTTAGTTGGTTTATAAATTTCGTTGCTGGTAAGGACCTGGTGGTTTTTTGTTGATAAATCTGGGTGGATATTGTCGATATTGCAACCTCGAATATCCGCATTCGTAACGAATACCAGTGGTATTAGTTTTTGGTATTAGATCGGAATAAATCGTTGATTTTCCAACAGTTTCTTTGTTTTGTCAAAATGTTTGTAACCACACTGAAGCCTTTGACGACTAGGTATGATGATAAAAAGTGATAAGATATTTTCGACAGTGTTTAACAATGCAGGATACTGTGTTTCAATGTTGCGCTGCAATCTGAACTTCTGATAACATGAGCTTATAGCCTTCTGAACTTTAAAACCAGAATCATCAGGTCATTTTGCTGAATCGTGTTCGAGAGAGAAATGATTAGTTAAAAAGCCTTCGTCGTCATAATCTCCAAGAGGCATTTGTTTTAACATCTGGGCGTTCACAGAGAGGAAAAAACCCTTTTACTCGCTTTTACCGTTGAAACATGAAATATTCAAATCAGAAAACATTTCCCTTATTAAAGCCTATTCCGGAAATCATTTCCGTAGGCAGCTTAAAATCTCGTAGCTTTTCGTATTTTCCTTTAATTTCGCCGTAACTCTTTTCTATGTTTAGCTTTTTTTATTACTCTTCTGTCCAGAACGTTTAATCCTCGTCTAATGTATTTTATCATTGTTCAGTTTCCCTGGTATTTTGTATTGATATAATTTTGACCTGACCTACCTTACAACGTGAATAATTTGCAAACCTGTTCTGTTTTGATTTGGTTCATTTATGTACTTTGATATGAATGTAAACAGGCAGGGATAAATGCATACATGTTGCTTCAGATCAAACACTAATTGGAAATATTGAAACAAGATAAATTCTCATTTTCTACGAACTGAAATGTACATACAATTTAGATAGATTTACCCGGAAAGATTTACGCTAGTTTTGAAGGTTAGATGTGCTTTTTTGAGAAACAAATGAATTGATTGCAGTAAACTTAAACTCACCCCGTAATACCTCGAGAGGGGTTGGCGGAGGTGCTATTGCTTATTTATGTTGAGTCCCAGTGTGACAGGTTACGAATCTTTCACCTTTATTCGGCCGAAAAGAAACATGGCAGCTACAACGTACCCGTGGCTCGAACCCTCTACCTGTCGGGTCGGTTAACTAAGGCACGTAACAAACTGAGCTATTATGTCTCGAGTTGTCTCAACCTATTGTAATAAGTTCTCTGATTTTTTGAGGGCTCCAATATTTATAAAGTAAAAACTCTTTGTTGTTTTTATGTTCCCTGTGATATTTGTTCCACCGGCAAGATTACAAATGTGAAGTCTTCTAAAAAGCAAAAAAACAAAAAAATATTGCGCCCGAATTAGTCCATGTTTTCGCAAAAAAGCTACTACGAAGGTTTCTCACCGGATTCTTCCCAGTAGAAATAGAGTTTTGTACCGGAGAAATTATTTTAATCGTATGATTTTGACTTTAACTTGTCTCTGTTCAGACGCACGCGTGATCAGCTCGCTGTGGGTGGAGCTCGAGTCGGACGCGCCGGCGCCGGAGCGCTGACGGCGTCGCAGCGAGCAGTACTACCGGCCGGTGTCCCGCGCCCGACTCGAGCGCAGGAAGATGTCCGTCGCAGTACCGCCCGCAATACAAACCGACTTCTCCTCCCAAGCGCCCACCACGCCGTAAACAACCCAGCTGCTCTACTCTACTCTATAGGAGCTCCTACACTGTCAATATCATCACAGTATTACTATTGATACAGTATTCAATATCGGTATTGATAGTGTGAACCCCTATAGCTTACTCTATGATATACGGATGAATTATTTAAAAGTAGTAAAGTCAATGTACGCTAAAATTTGTGTCTGATAAAATTGATTATTTTGAATGATTTCACGACAAAACATTAAAGGTACTTATTTATTGTAAAGTATGTTAACAGTACTAATTCTATCGCGGCATTCTTTGATTTTCTTACAGTGTATCGTATTTGACAGGTTGCGCAAAATGGCGACGGACTGATGGAATTTTATGAGCGTCAGTCGTGACTGATAATACGACTCGCGCTTACGTGATCGTGAAGCTTGTGCGGTACTAAAGTTCCACAAAGTTAATCTTAGTTTTTATAGATCTTGTTTGCTTTAGATTTAATTGTATGCAATATATGTTTATTTTCTCAGGTACTTTGAGGTCTGTCTATAAATAGAACGATGGTCATTTAAACAGCGTGATTCTATTTCTTTCTCGACTGAGACTGAATTTATTACTGTGAATTTTCTTTTTTATTATATCTGATACTAAATTTGTTAAGTTCCATTAATCAAGCTTATGAAGATTGGGGCATATCAATTGAAAAAAGAGAATTTAAAAATAAAAGCTTGTTTACTTAGATACATCATTAAATTTAACAGTACAGGTATATGCATAGGACTTTACATACGAGGTTTTCATTCTAGGAAAACAAGAGTTTATTCTGTCTACTTAACGTTTCCACATCCGACTTCCGACCGTATTTTTTTACGACCATCGTTATTTTTAGTTCTGAGTGTCTAAACAATGTGCAACTTAGTACCGTGCAACCTGAAAATGCTTGAACCTGTCTAGCACCTTCATTCAATTAACTATCTACTCGTAAGCATTTGCTGTCAAAATGCGATGCGATGCCTTGGCGCTTGAGTTAAGAATATAGGATTTCATACAGATTCAGCTCGAGCTGATGCGGTGTTGATCCGTTTGATGTGTCAAGACCCTTAAGAGTTGACAAGACACTAGTACAAGTCGGATTTTGACAGTAATTTCCTGTGGAAAAGTGGGAGATCACGTTCTACGGTGCCAGAAAGGGTCAGGTATTATAAGACATCAAAGTTAAATAAATGTACCTTGATTTTTGATTGTCAACTAAAAGCTAAAACTCAACATAAACTCACGCCGTAATTAATCCCTCGAGAGAGGTAGGCAAAGGTGTTAAACACCGCATTTCGCATGTCTATGTTGAGTCCCAGGTCGCGAATCTGTCGCCACTATCCGGTCACAATGAGGAACACGGTAGCTACAACTCACGGCCACCCGAGACTGGAACACTCGCCCTATCGGGTCGGTTAACCATGGCACGCTACAAACTGAGCTACCACGTCCTCATTTTAAGCTCAAAGTTAACCTTATTACTTGGTTTAAATGTTTTTTTTTTTTAATTCAGCTCAGTTATAAGTACATGTCTCCTAAAATATTCCGCCTTAATGACTAACTATGGAATCAAGTAAACAAAAAAGCTTTTAAATCTATGTAACATAGTATATAGCCTTGAATTATTTAGATTGTAACAAGTTAAACTTGAACAAATACTAAGAACTACATACTTATCTATTTTATATAATATATATTATACTTACTTTCTTATATTATATATTACTTATCTATTATATATAATATATATTATATATTGTTTTAGTATTATTATGTTACAATTTCAGATTTTAAAACAAAAAAAAATTTTTTTTTTCGTGAAATTATTAAAAGTGTTAAAATGCAAAATAAAAAAAAGCAGCTTAATAGAGAAATAGTCGAGTTAACTATGTGGTAATGAGATCGCATTTAAAAAATAAAAAAATATTTAAATTTATTAATGTTTAGTGATGGAACAATGGATACGGGTGTTTTTGCAGTGATTTTTTTTAATATTAATGTTATTTTTATTAATTGTCTATTTTTAAACACAAATATTTTCTTAGTTTTAGAGTTATTGAGTTTTAGTCTATTGTAAGCCAATTATACTCTGCGCAAACTAGGATTCTGTCATGACAAACGTTTACGGCAAATGGTAGTTACACACATTCGGCGAAACTTGCGGGAGATGAGATCAGCGTCAACGAGTCGAGCATAGAGGAACTAACCAAATGTCTTTTACTAATAAAAGTTTTTAAATTTGTCACGCAAGGTAATTTCAATCGATTTATAATTCGCATCCGAACGCTCATCCGATGTGTTTAATGAGCATTACATCGTGAACCTAAGCATAACTTTCCATTTTCTATGTAATAAGATTGTATCTCAAAAATTGTTTTGAATAAGCCATAAAACTGTAATAATAATTTTCCGTTGAGTTCATTTTTTAATGTAATTCATTTATCTATAATTCCCGACGTTAGTTTACTTACTATTATTTGACTATTTTTGATCATTATTATTCATAAACGCATTCTGACTAGACATGCTCTTGCTCCGACGCATTGTGTTAGCTTCAAAATTGGTTATTTAAAAGTACTTGTTTTAAGTCAATTTGAATAAAAATTATTTTTTTGATTTTGAATAGTTGGTCTATCCGGCACAAATAGCACAGCAGTAAGGTTTGCTTTCAAAATAACGACAGGGAAGTATCTTATCGAGTTCGTTTGGCGTGCTCGGCCTGAAGGTTCGTCGAATGTGTGTAGCTTCATACATTTTATGCTCAGAGCAGATATCTGTAAAATGAGTAAAACGCATAAAACTGACCCTGGATTCCGCTGGCATTACTTTTTCAATCGGAAGGTTTGATCGAGGAACTGAAAAACTTTTAAGCAATTCGACACTCAACACGAAAATGGATCTTAATCAGGCTTCGGTTTCTTTTAATAAGAAAGTATCGAGTTACAAAACAAACGAATTCTCCGAAATAAATCGAAATTTCGATTGTTGCTTTAAAAATGTTACCTAGATAGATTTATTTTCCGATGGCAGGCGTGTCTTACATCTGACCCAATCTTTTAACATCCAGTGTGATTGGGGTCAAGTTTTCCTACATATGCATAGAATAATTTAAAATATATAACATACTTATGGACTATGTTATTTGAACTGAGAAAAGATTGGATTTTGAATTTTAATATTTTCTTTTGTAAGATTTTTTTCATGTTTTTTCCTGGAAAGAGTTGCTTAGGTCGGAAGGCATGAAAAGGTCTTTGTCCCTCAGAATTGCTGGTAAATTAAATTAATTTGAGTTCAGCGGCCCCTCGTGAGCAAATGACAGAAAGACAGCCCTTTAACGATAAATATCAAGAATGGAATATTTTTTTATCTTAATAATAATTATCACAATTTTTCCTGGAAATAAATTAGTTTGTTTTTAACTACATTAGAAATTTTTAAAATCGATGGTGCCTAAATAAAATACGAATGAGGCCGATGATTGATGCGAAGTTTTGGACAAAGCTTGTGCATGTTGAGGCATTTTAATATTTTTTCCCCATCAGCTATATTATGGCTGACCTATTTTTTATTTAAAACAAGCATAAAAACAGATAACAAAAAATTACAAAACATCAAAGTATAAATATAAATTGTTTGCCCAAAAAACTTTACATAAAATTTAAATTTAAAAGAAATCAAATTGAAAAAACCAATGCCGCTTAAAATTAATGTTTGACTTGAATGTCACTAAGCTGACTCAGGGACAGTAATTAAATGCAAACTCGAGCGGTGAACTGTAATCGACCTCAAATGGCTACCAAATCCGCAGACGCAACGAAATATTTAATCTATCGCCCTTACATAGTTTGATCTTGCCTAAATGTGTCCACACTCAAAAGATACTATTTTAAAACAAAGTTTTTTTTCCTACACGAAGAGTTTTGCGGCCCGGAGGTCTAACCAACTTTACCGTGACTTTACCATGTCTGTCATTCCACAGACAATCGATCAGGCTGTGTCGTCTTTGTAAAGACAACAGAACAAGACCAAAAACAAAGACACGAACGGCATACCTGTCGGCTTCCTCATTGTATCTGACATAATACAGACCCGGTCGGGTTCGATCGAGAAACATTTGGGGTTTCCACGTAGAAGGCAAGTCCTTGTAAAGGCAAGAAAAGAGTAGAGAATATTTGCAATCAGGGACTGTGAGACAAGAGACAATACAATTACAATTCTCTCAGTAACGATCTACAGAATCTTAGTTCAAGCTAAAAATAATGCCAGATTTTCGTTTTAAAAATTCAATTCATTTTTAAATTCGATTTCACCTGCACATCGTTCTAGTGCGGAATTCCTTTGCTGAGAGGTTTCGCTCGAGGCTGAACACACTAAACAAACAAAACCAGCAAAAACCTCAGCAAGACCGGCTCCGTGAGATAGAAAATTACACGGTCATGAATGAACCTAACCAGTTTGGACTTACCGTTCTTAACTTGTACAGCATAAACATTGTTATGGCACTTGTTTTGTGAATATATATTTGCGGCCGTCTCGTCTAAGCCAGAGAACAAATGTTTTAAAGCCTATTCAAGCATTTCCTACCGAGTTACGGATGTTGGTGAGATTGAATTGACTCCGGTTTTGCTGAAATGGAAAATAAAAGCGGCATTCATTTCGAAAATAACCTATGTCAGACCTGAAAGGATGCGAAGTGCGAGCTAATTGTTTTATACGCCATCGTAAAAACTTGTTATTTCCGAAGCTTTTTGTTTCCAGAAGTCTCGCTTCCGCGAGCGTTTGCCCCAACAGAGAAACCAAAGATGTCGCTCGAGTCATGTTTCTGTGCATTACTTTCTATTGGCGTTAATGCGAGCTAAAAATGGTTATGGTATATGGAGCCTGTTTCCATATCTTAGTTTTATTAAAAAAATCATAAACTCTCTCTTTGCCTTTCCCAGTAAACTTGATCATCGACCTTAAATTCTAGGTTGACATCTTAAATTCATAAAATATGGTTTTATTAAGGGTTATGGAGTAATTTT
Organism: Choreutis nemorana; assembly: GCA_949316135.1. Classification (NCBI taxonomy): domain Eukaryota; kingdom Metazoa; phylum Arthropoda; class Insecta; order Lepidoptera; family Choreutidae; genus Choreutis; species Choreutis nemorana. The sequence goes on from OX438595.1 coordinate 1,601,464, forward strand.
TGGCACATTCCTATTTCGGCACAAAGCATTGAACTATGAAAAATTTCATTATTTAAAAAAGAAATAGGCTAACTTTTCAAAAATTCAGCGCTTCCTAAATTCGAATTCGGACTTAAAAGAATTTAATAATAAAGATATTCGCCTTTAAATTCCTTTATTGGACAAAGCAACTGGACTTTGGAAATTTTTTATGGTCAAAAGATCTGAAAAATGTACCTACACACACCCATCTAATTGACAAATCATCTCAATCCGACCATTCCTTTTTGTGCTTTTAATGATTTTATTTATTAAACATCCAAATAATGTTTTTTGACTATCCGAAACTTCAATATTACAATCGGTTTGAAACCACTTCTTATTGAGTGACTGTTTTTGTTTCATTTAAAAATAAAGGACTTTTCCACGGGAAATAGTCTGCGTAGACTTTATTTTCTACCTCTAAAACCTAAAAGAAGTTTAACCTTATCTAGGAGTGTGCCAAATTTTATCCAAATCCCTTGATCCGTTTTCGCGCGATTGATTAATTAATTACTAAACTTTCACATTTATAATATGCTTAAGTAGGACAAACTAATTAAATATTCTCTTTCGATCGGAATAATCCAATTCTACTATAACAAAGTGTACTGCCTTCTCGAACACGTAAAGCCAGCGGAATCCAAAGGAAACCGGTCATATAGATATTTATAGCTGTATCTATGCAGTAGAGTAATCTAAGGCGTTGCGCAAATTTGTGTCTGTGTGGGGCACCAGCCACCACCATGTTTTCATACGAATCTGTCGACCGGACACCGGACACGTGGCAACAGGCTCGGTTGTCACCAACAACTTCAGGCTGGCTATGTCTGATGATGGTGGTGGTGGTGGTAGAAGGCATTTTTATACTTCAATATTGTTTTTTTATTACTAAGATTTTATAATATTGTTTCGTATCAAATTGATACTTTTTTTTAAAATGTTATCAAAAAATTATTTATTATTTTAAGGATAACGTCGGAGTGATTGTCAAGAACAATCGAACAGGGTAAAGATAGTCTAGTCCTTTTGTAAATTATTGTAGTAATTAATTAGTAATGTCTTAATGTTAAAATTTTACTACTTGTCCAAAGGATAACTTTTAATTAGATCTATATTATATAAGTCACTTGTCAGAACAAATGATAGAAAAATATAAAAAAAAAAAACAAACGAAACCCGCCATTGATAACGGACAACCGATAAAATTAAAACACTTGGTGTTATAAAAATAATCAATAGAAAATAAATATCATAATCAGATACTAGTAATTTTAATTATACAAAATGTAGTTGCAAACCACAGCTTTTGAATATATATTAGTACTGCGTTGTAGTTTACTGTGTAAATGGGAGTTACACACGGCCATGCACAAACCTGACCTGTTCGTGAATTTGAACCGTTCTTTAGCTATACTACATAAGGATTGATATTGCGCTTGTTATGTGAAGCTTTGTGCGTGGCCGACTGTACGAATTTGTGTTTGACAGATTACGAAATTATGGCCGGTCGATATGAGGTTGGGATTAACCAGCGATGTTGCCAAATTTAAAATATTAATCAACATCTTGAGCTTAAAAATATCTGGTCACACCAATCAATAGAATCTTAATCCAAAGTTATGGCCCTAGCAACATTGAGGCCCCTTCGCTGGCTGTTTTTTTTCGTTTTCACATCAATGAAGCGAGGACTTTTTGATACCGTCTTTAGTAACTGACGGCCTGTTTTGGAGCCCATTGGAGGCCCCCTTAAAGTTAAAGGCCCTTGGCCTGTATCTCGGCCTCTACGGGCATATACACGGGGACGGCTGCGTTTTTGAAATAGGAATTGAAGAAGTAGAAAGAAATGAAGTCGCATAAAAGATGCAGTAATTTATATTTAAAGATCTCTAAAATAGAAATATTACTGATAGTTCTCATGATATTTCATATCAAAATTTAGTTTTAAATTACCAAACAGTCAATTTGAAGATAAATACTTCGTTTTTAAGCAAAACTTAACTACGTACAAAGGAAAAATAATATTAGCGAGCTACTAAATAACTTGATATAAATTTATCTCAAACGTAAAATATTTTGCGGACATTGAAAATAAACTTACAACACTTTAAACTTACAAAATCTCATTGCGAACTTTATGCTCTAGTGGTTTTTAAATATTAATTTACTCAAGTAAAGTAAACTATATTGACAATTTAAAGTGCTATCGTTTCTTCTTAACACACATTGCAAGTGCGACAGACAGTTGCAGGTTATTTCGAGATGTTACAAAGCAATTAGAAATATGATAAATGTGACCAAATATTTATGTATCCTATTTCGTAATATCACCTAGTAAGTAATTTTAATGAGAATTGCTATTATAGATCTCAAATAGGTTCTACGATATGTAAAATAATCTTTGATTAATGTATTAAATTATTAAAGATTTCCTGGACGTATTGTGAAATGAAAGTTACATATTCATAAATATGTAGCTAAAGCGGGGACGATGCAGTGTGATGTGATGGAGAAATTGAAATATGTTAACGAAAAATGAATGTTATTGTAGATCACGTTGCGTATTTCGCTTTATAATGTACGTTAGTATCTTAAATATTTATAAATGTTAAGTGTATCTAGTCATAGCGAGAAAATTATAAAATACATAGATTTTTTCCTTGTTTAGATGAATGATTGAGCCCACCGAATATACTTACTTTATATTCTATCCAATTGTCATTCTCTTTTATAATATATAAGTATAACATTTAAATTATGAATCCTTCGACTACTGTTAAATAATATATATATATTTATATGTATAGTATATTGTAGTTATCAGTGTAAATCCAAAGTTTGACTGAGATAGAATATACGTTCGAAATTTCTTAGTATATAATGTTTTTTATTACTACTTACCTACCAAACATTCACGTATTCAATAAAATCTACAAAGTATAATGATAAACGACCCGCAAAATAGTAAAACACTTGGCAGTAAAAGGGAGTTAACTTCTAATTTAATTGAACTATATCTGTCTCTATCCTTCATTGACGTCACATTAAAATAAAGCTTTGTATGGGATTGAGTATCTATAAAAATTAGGTTTCAAAATATTTCTGTATTCCTGTTGGCATCCAACAACCTGCTACTCAAAAACCACTTGACTACCTGATTGAATGACCGAGCTAAGTTGTCAGTCTAAAGGCAAATCCGGTTTTTCTATGTATGTATGAAATTTGGTAGGCGAAAGATCAGGTAAAAATAATGTTTGAACAAGAGCAACAACGGTGAAGAGGTTACAAAACCTAGGGCATCACGAGTTCACAGTTTTGAGCGAACAACTAGTTAATCATTGTAATAAATGAGTAGGTAAGTCTCATCTCGATAAACTTAAGAAGCAAACTTATTAACACAAAATTTCACCCGAAAAGATAAAAATTCCAACAAACTAGAAACTGGCAAACGTTATCCCTGTTCATGAAAAAGGTGACTCTCTTGTAACAAAATACAAACCCAAATCTCTCGTTTCCTTACCTTAAAACTATTCGAGTCATAATTTGTCCACACAACTCTAGGCACATAAAAAATGTGTTGTCTACGCTGCAGCATGGTTTTGTGGTGATGAAATTTAGAACGACTAACCTAGTGTCATCGACTTATCTGAATCTCTTGACAATGGTCTTCAAAATAACACGGATTTCAGTAGCGCCTTCGACAAAGTAGACCCCGGAATTCTCCTGTGAAAAATGTGGCAACAATTCATCAGTGCCGGAATGCTCTGGAGTTCATTTCAGTCCTGTCTCTTCTATGGGTAACAGTCGTAAAGATGGCAGTTGTTCGAAAATATATAAAGTCATGGAGTAAATGTCGGGAGTCCTTCAGGGATCTCACTTGGGTCCTACATAGTTTAGAATCTTTACTAACGACACAACACTATAAGATTCAGTCAATGTCTCTTGTTTGCTGATGACGTTAAGGTATATAGGGTTATTGAGTCAGAATTAGATGGTCTCGTCTTGTAGCAAAGGTCATGCAAGAGAAGACCATCTAATCGAGTTTGTAAGAATAATATGCTCTTGAACCTACGTTCAACTAACCTAAATGCAGTCACATATAATTCACGAAAAAAAATAAAATACATATCAGGAAAATACCTACAGGCAAGGACGTTGGAGGTTAGTGTTATTCGAGACTACTAGACTCTAAATTAACCTCTATACCACACTCAAGTTATCAACGATATAAAAGGCTAGGGTTTGTAAAAAAGAAAGGAACCGATTTCGAACGCAGAATCTTAGTATTTTCTTTTATACGATCCCACCTGGAACACTGTAGTCAGGTTTGGTACCCCTTTGTAGAGTTCATCTCGATCGTCGTGAAAAGATTCATCGCTCGTTTGCTGGAGTCCTCGTCCACAAGAATGGCATATACGACTTTTATGAAAGACTCGATAAACTCTCATAGTGTTTTAACTATAGGATTTTACTAGATTTAGTTTTTCTACAATAACTCGTCAATGGTGAGATTCACCCGTCACTCTGTCCCACCACTGCAACTTCTGTTTACCAGGACCAATAGTGGCGTCCTTTGATTGAATTATCAACTGTGTAATGCAGCTGTGCAATAACGCACAGGCTGTGCCCGGAAACCGTACCGGCTGTCTTGGAACAATGGGTCAATGGTGAAATATCTAACCAGAACACATACAGGCTAAACTTAAGTGCCATATCGTAGTGCGCGGCCAGCCAATCTAACTACTTTGGTCTGATGACATTAGGTCTGACCTAAACTCATCAATAATCCACAGGATTCAGACCTAGTATAATGATATTTGCTAATCAAAGGACATGCATATTTACGGCAACAAAGTTGTTTAATCCAGACGAAAAGTACTGATACCTGTCACTGATTGCTTAATCCCTTATTTGTTGTCATTGGACTGAATTTAAATATATATATTGGTATGCTTATTTATTTCATCATTGCTTATTAAGTTATCATTGTTATGTTTTAATTCTAATTTAGCTTGAGGTAAACCTTTTTTCAATCAATATCAGCATTGATTTCATTTAAATTATGAATTGTGGGTAATGTGCTGTTTCCATTGTTAATGTTGACATGTCCGATATTATCTTACAGGAATTTCGAAAACCAAAGTAATCATACCTGGACATTAAAAGTCATACATACATGAACAGTAAAAGTAATAGTAGGCAGTCATAGTCGCAAAGTCATTTCAACGCCTATTATTGAAGTAAGGCATGAGTCTAAATGGAAAAAAGAAATAAAATTACCCTTTTGTAAACTATGAGATATATTGATAAACTTTTTGATACATAGGTAAATATCGTCCAAACATGAGTTGTGCGAGACGATTTACAAGCTTTGTATCAGTTTTTACAGAGCACCGAACAGTTATATAGCATATAGTCTTAATGATTATCCTTCAAGAAGTTGCTCCAATGAGTGACACCGCGACGTTCTCGAGTCTGAGAACAACGCTATCGTAAATTACCGTTACCGATAACATAATAATTTGACAACTTGGCGGTTTTGTTTTTTTTTCATGTGCTTGTGCGCTCTCAGCGTAATTTTCCTCGTCAAACACAGCATTAAATGCCCTTGACGGAAAGAGACAGCAGTAGAATAAAACAATTTAACGTTATTGTGACATGAAGAAGGTTAATTTTGACGGTTAATTGTTACATTTAAATAAAACATCTTAGAGAGACACGCTATGCGATTTTTTTTTTTTTGACTCGATCTCTAGAAAAACAAGGCATCGACGGACAAAAGTATTCGGATTTTTTTTTTTCTGTTATTATTTTTCTTTTTAAATTTTCAATTGATTCGTAAGTACTTGTTTTATAAATTTAATTGTATTTATTGACAATTTTTAACTTTTTAACGATTCAAACAATTGTCCCTCGTTTCCCATAGTTTTTCCTACAAGATTTACATTTTTTTTTTTTAATTTCAGTACTTGCTTTTTACAATAATTATACTTAATACGTATAATAAAAATTCAATAAATAAAATATATATTATACATAACAATACAATTGTGCATGAGACTTATTGATGGAAAGTGCAAACGTTTTTTTTAAACTTCCAATTTTGAATAACATACGTTCACAAACCACTTAATATAAGTACTTGTGTGCTTTTTTCGGAAATAAGTGATTTTTACGCCAGACAAAAAAAAAAATTGAAAATCAAATTTTTTTTTTTAATACAAATATACATTGAAATTCAACTATGGTACATACAATTAGGGCCGTTTACATCCGAAATTCACATCAAGTTTTTTTTTAACTTTTACGAATTACAAGTACCTATTAGTTTTGATAAGAAAGCAAGCAATCTGTCACTTTCATGTCTAATTAGAATGTCACTATTATATTGACATTTATATAAAACACACAACATCTTGAAGCATTTAGTATAAATAATGGTAAAAAAAACAACCCTCAAATTAAATAAACATGTAAAAAAATCCCCCCTCCAAAAATGCAAGTCGTACATTTTTTTTTGACAGACGTCATTTAACTTTTGTTTATTTTAAAATGTCATTATTTTGCATTCGTCCAACACGGTTGTTGCCATAAAGCAAAAAAAAAACAAATAATCGATTCTTATCTGTTCACTATTACATAGCACTACTTATGTTTTTTTTTTACAATCAAAGGCAACTGCTGTTAGCAGGGATCAGAAGTGGATCTTTTGAAACTGACAGTGCAGCTGTGCAGTTCTCGGACCTGCTGTTTTGCCATCCACAACGATTTTCATTGAAAGGAATAGAAATACGATATCAATCTTTGAGGGGAAAAAATTATAGCATGGTTGTTTTATTAATTACAATAAAATAATACGCATGTCGGTATAAACATGTTTCAGATATTTTTATAGTTTTAAAAAGTTATGTTTTAGTTAAAAAAAAAAAAGTGATATAGTGAGTGATTACTGTATTTTTATTCCATTAAAACTACATCTCATTAAACATTACATTATAGCCTGTTAATATAAGTTACCTCTTTCACAATAAAAGCTAGCAATTCTAGAATTAAAAAATATAAATTAAGAATAAGTTAGGTATGTCAGTTTTAAATCAAATCAGTTTTAAACAATTTCTAATTTAAACTAAAAAGTAATAACAAAAATCATATTTTTTTTTAATTGTGACAATTAAATCTTAAAAATAAGTTTAGTTAAGTTTAAAGCTATTTTTGCAAAACAAAAAAAAAAGACTCGTTCAGACGAGGACAGTACATTTTTTTTATTAAAGCATATATAAACGATGTACTTAACATACTTTAAACGAGATGACATTAAGATACAGAAAAAATGACATCTATCACGGATCATGAATTAAAATGCGTTGAAAATAACTAACCTCGTCTGAATCGCTACTTATGACAATAATTGCGCGTAATTTTAAATATGTATTAATATTATAGGCAGATCTTATGTACGTAACAGGAGTAGATTTTTATAAAATGTATAATGTGCGATAGAAAGCCTATAATCTATAGACATTTCTTACACTTAATAAAGTATTGTCTGCCGACTAACGTGAGTTAAGAAAAAACTAATTGGTCAGACAAAAAAAAAAAACGTAGTTTTGCTGTATTTTTTGTTGACCACGTCGTATGTGAGTCAACAACAACAACAGTCGTGTGTAACTTAACAAAATCCATCATATAAACAAGCGTTATTAAGTATCTATATATATCGGATTTTAACTACAAAGTGCGTTACGACATTTTATAAGTTACAAATTAATATATATATAAATATACCTGTATATTTCTATTCACGTAACTTTAAAGCAAATTTCTCTTTTACAAAGAAATTTGTTCATCGACATTATTATAATAGTAAATTAAAAACATTATTTTTCGAATTGAACGTGAATTCACAAAAGAAAATAAAATAATTTTGTAGAACATGAAAAAAAAATCTGATACTTCACCACAACCTTAAATCAAAATCATTTATTAAATTTATATATATATATATATACTTAAACCGTTTTATTTATGTTATTAACGTAAAACGGTTGTATTGTGGTGGCAATACTGGACAAATGATGAATTATAGTCAATCTGACAGTCGTACTAAACATGTTTGAACGAGACATGAAAAATTCGATGGCTTCAAACAAATAATTCATTTTGTGACCGGAGAGATATTACATGAAAAATAAAAATTAATTAAGGTTATTTACTTTATATTTCACAGACTATGTTACATAAAGATCATAACAACAACGATATACGATAAATTTATAAGTAAGCTCTTTTTTTTTAATTTTGTGACACGGCTACGTAAAACGATTCATTCATCAGTTTTATCTGTCAAAATGATCTTATTCCAAGTAAATGTCAAATTGATGATCAAAAGAAACAGTCATCAGAATAAGTGTATAAATTCATATTACGGTAAGTGGTAGCGAAGCTTCTCTTTAATAGGAAGCAGTTAATTGATACCGCAATGTTCTCGAGTCAGATGGCAGCGCCAGAGTTGATTGTAAATGTTACTTCACGTTGGCGGCTTCTACGTCATGTCATGTCATGTCATGTTCTAGTGCGGCCTCTGCCTCGAGCACAGCATTTCATTCCCTATTATTTATTATATATATGTATTTAAAAACTTTATTTACAACATACACTTTATTATAGTCTGTTCCGTAGACGGAATTGTTTTTCGTTATTCTCTTCGCCCATGCTGGTTAGTCGCTGCTATTGATTTTATTTAAAGTAAAATATCCCCTAATTGGTTCCATTTGGGGATGAATATCATGATTACACGTGATAACATCTCGAATGTTACTAATTGTAACCTTGCAATAGGGTGTTTCAATGCAATTTAATACCGAAATACAGTAAAAAAGTCTACCAATAGAATGGAACGTGAAAACGATTTGTTCAAATACCTCATTTGAGTTGTTATACCAATTTTTTTTTTTGTTAAATATAATAACAACATCTGAAAGTTTGAATTTTGACGGTTTCTTGACATATGTCAAGAGGTGCTACTGGCGCCCTCTGTTTTTAGCTTTGCGGAAAACACCTCATCGATTGGGTTTACAGTTGAACGTGGCATGCCTGTCATTTTGACAACACTCGAGTTCAGAATCAGAGTTAAGATAGATTTTTTTCGGGGCACACCCGGAACTCTGTCGCACCACTGCAACTCCTGTTCACCAGGATCAACAGTGACGTCCTTTGGTCGAATAATCAACTAATAATGCAGCTGTGAAATGACGCACAGGCTGTGCCCGGACACACTACCGGCTGTCTTGGGACCCGCAACGAACTAAATCAGATTAAGATGTTAAGATTGATTTATGGATTTATGCATTATGCTGACCGTCTGAGACAGGTCTTTAAGCAGTGATATATGCCAGAGAGTCATAACATCACTCTGACTGCACCAAGGATCGCGCTGTCCTGTTACTCCGTTCAAACTCAAAACCAAGTACTCCAGGTTAAAAGAATCAATAACCAAGACGTCACCACGTGTCCAACCTCAGTAAGTTCAGGTCCATTACTATAAGCAAAATTTAATTGTCGCAGTTATCAATAGCATCGACTAGCTCGAGCATGACGCGGTAGAATCATTTGTAAGCGGTCAGCGTCCTGTACTGCTTGGGTAGGGGGGGCTAGACGGGGGGGATGGTCCATAGTACTGCGGTCTTGTCGGCGCTGGTCGACAGGAATGAGAAGTCGTCGGGGTGCCACCTCGCGGAGATCACCTTGTCCGGATGTCTCGCCACCGGGACGCTTGGTAAGGCGCAAGTTAGGTCACCTGTTAAATGGATATGATTAAAAATGGTACAAAACTTTCCCTCCAGGGAAGTCACAAAGAGTAACCATATGTTTTCAAAAATATCCCGTATAGGTAGGTGATATGAATACCAATGATACCAATTTAAACTGGTTAAAGTTTGACATCGGATACCTCAATAAAATTATAATAAAGTAGGTGGGTAACAAAAATGTTTACATTGACATCAAACATAATTAGGCGAATAAGTCAAATATTTGAATGAAAGTTTTATATTTAAAAAATAAGTGGTCCATGAGGAAAGATGAAAAAAAAAAATTGCTTACAATCAAGCGGGCCAAAAATTACGCATGTGTTGAAAAAAATCTTTTGAAGACATCAGCTTGTGTCATTTTATGGAAGCGTCTGGAACGAATCTTCATGAAACCTGGTTACAAAAAAAAAAAACAAACTTACCCTGAAGATCAGTCAGGACGACCCTGCCATCGTATCCAGCTGTGAGCAAGTAGTATGCACCAGGACTGAACCTGACACTCCTTACGTCTCCAGAATGCGGCGTGAACCGCTGCAGGGCCCGGGATCCGCGCACGTCGTGCAACGCGCACGAACCGTCATCGTGCCCGCACACCAGCAGGCGACCGCTTGGGTCAACTGCTAATGATGCGACAGCGGAACCCTGAGTTAAAGGGACGAGTGTTATTAAATACTAGCACTGTCTTGTTCAGCCCTAATGGGGGACCAAGCCACACACGATGCGTCATCGCCCCATCAAAAGTTGCACCTACTCTTCAGAGGCCACACTCGAACCCACGGTAACAACTCCTGTCAACCAAGATCGACAGTGGTGCCCTTTGAATTAATAATAAATATTGCTATGCAATGAAGCACAGAAGTATCTATATTTACTGCCAGCTGTCTTTGGAGCTGTCCGCAGTTAATTTAATGAAAGAAACAGATTCAAGTCCCAGCAAATCGAAACAGCGGTGAGACCTAAACAAACATATTTGTTCGGAAAAGTCCTAATGGGGGATCACTTACAACTACAAAAATAAATCGTCTTTATATGCTTGACTGGACTGTTTTATATCCTTCGTAAAACGTATGCCCTACCTCTCTTGTATTCCCTAATGTGACCTATCAAACAAGCAAGTGCCCACCTTATTGGCGACGGGTGCCGGTGGTGAGATGACGTTGACGCAGCCCCCAGTCCTGAGGTCCCAGAACCTGACTGCCTTGTCCTGGCTGCCGGACACGAACATAGCCCCTCCCCAGTTATACAGGGAGAGCACGTGCCCCGAATGGCCGCTCAGCGCCTTGGGGACAGAAGCCACATTAATCTCAAGTTACATTGGACTATACGTTTTATTTGCTGAAAAACATGGTACAAGTGAGATGACAATATGATAAGAATCCAAAATGTTGCATTACATTATATAAAACTAGAGGCGTAAGTTTATCACGAACTTTCAATGCGTATTCCTACTGCTACTCAATCGTTCAGTGATTAAAACGATGCCCCTATCTATAAAGAACCATGATCAGTAAGTCAGTGACGTTTGCTAGCTAATATGTTCAAGGCAACTAGCTCTATTACCTGTTCGTACCAAATAAAACATTTAATGGACTGGCTGATGGAAGATGAAATCATTAAATACAAATTGTTAAGGGTTCCGAAAAAATAACATTTTAATACACTCAGTAGAAACACAACATAAACTCAAGCCGTAATTAATCTCTCGAGAGGAGTAGGCAGAGGTGTCAAACACCGCATTTCGTATGTTTATGTTGAGTCAAAGTGTGACAGGTCGCGTATCTGTCGCCACTATCCGGGCACAATGAGCAACATGGTAGCTACAACTTACGGATACCCGAGACTCGAACCTTCGCCACACGATAGTGTGGTTCGGTCGGTTAAACAAGGCACGTAACAAACTGAGCTATCAAATCCTCTCTGTTACGAGATAAATACAAAATTTTACCTGGAACGTCTTCCCCGTGGCGCAGTCGGTGACGTAGATCTTACAGTCGCCGGCGCCGCCGCTCACAAGCAGGCTGGTCTTGTTCGTGGTGTCTTCTATGAAGCAAACGTCCCTCACTGTACCATCGTGCATCGTCAGCTCGACCTATGAACAATGAAAATCAGTTAAGTGACAGTCGGACTCGCACATGATGGGTTCCGTCCGTTTTAAGCTATTACTATGCACTTTTTACGTAATTAAAGGAACGAACTAAACATGTCAGACAAATCACGTTTCATGAATGGCAGCCCAGTTTGATTTTAAAATTTCTTTATATTTTTAATATTTGTCGCTATAACAGCACCAGAAATAAGGCATTTCCTGAAAATTTTAAGAAAATATATAGAATAATAATATATACCTAGATACTATTGTATATTATTCATGAGGTACAGCTCACTGATAGACTGCCGTTTTTTTTACCCTTTTGATACGAAATCCAAATAATGTTCGTTTACACTGCATACACACCACTTCTGGGCGAATCTAACCAATCAAGTCAGAAACAAACCGTCAACGTCTCGCCTTTTGCCTCGCTGTCAAACTGTTGCGACTGCGAGACTTTTTTAAATTTAGTTATCATAATTCAATACCACATATGTACACGAATCCGTAACATTTTCTCAGATATCTGGTATAAGGTATAAAGCTTCAAAGCCGTTGGTTGGACAGAGTGATCAGATATTCACAATGACGTCAAAGTACACGGGCGCCATACAACTTCCATAGAAAAGGATGTCTTGATGAGCGAGATAGATAATATTTAATTTTAATGGTTATATCTCCCTGGTTTATTATACAATTCTAATTCTATTTTCACTGTAATAACAGAACGATAAATTAATTTAACAATCAAATTAAATTACATGTATATTCCATATTGTACGTGTTGTTGCATTGCATGTGTGCGTTGCAGTATGGAATTTCATATAAGGAATAGCTTGAGTTGATACGTTGTTGATCCGTTTAGGTCAGCTGTTGGCACAGACAGCTGTTGCCGACTCCATTTGTTCCTACCAGAAACGCAGTCACCCGATACTATTTGCGACGGCAGCCTCGAGCGGTCCGTGTATGGCGGGGCTGAAGCACATTCAGCGTACCGAATGCAGTAACACCTGAGGGGTTCTGACGTTCCAGCTTCTAATGCTTCGTCTGATATAATAGTCGGTCTGAAGGACGTAAGAAAACGACACGTAGATGCACTAGCGTTTGTTATTTAACCACGCAAAACCAGCTGAAGAGATTTAGGTATAATTTGGCAAAAGTAGTAATATATAAGCAGCATATATATATACTTTTTATCTGGAAAATCTACGAGAAACTCACCGTCAAACACACAAATTTTATGAAGAGGAAAAGTTTGGTTGTTTATTTGAATTGATTAAGCTCCGAAACGACTGGATCGATTTGAGAAATACCTTCACCATTAGAATCCTACATTATCCTTCATGTACGAGTACATAGGCTATAAAATAAATTAAAGATAGTCTAAATTTACCGGTACAAAGCCGGGGCGGGCTTGTATATATAATAAATGCAAACGCATATTTTCCAACATGTAAATCTGGCTGTCTTATTTTAAACGAGGTAATACGAAAGGCTTTATTATAAATAATTCAACTGCTTACATATTCTCTGCAGGTGCCGTACCTAAGCGATACATCGTCTTCGATATTCATAAATCTAATCACATGGACTTATTCGATCCTCGTTACGTTCGATCGTTTTTTTATAAGGGTTCAATTCCCAAATTCCTACGAGTATTACTATGCCTTCGCTGACCGTTCGTCCAGGAGTCCGTCAGCAGACTGTGTGTCGTGAATCGTTTTAGGAAGACAATTGAAATTTTTCACACAGTATTTCTGTTGACCAAATGTACCTATTTATTCCACTAGGGGAAAGAGCAGGGTAACAGAACCAAACAAAATAATGTATATGTAACATTAACAGCGTACGAAAAACAACCTCAGAGGTGTGTAAACTTTTTTCATTTGTTTAAACAAGAAAAAAATGGTCGTTAGTTATATTTAGTCAGTTACAATCAGACTGCATTCAGATTTATATTACCATCAATAAGAATCCATTGAACCAATTGTCTCGTCTTGGACGAAAATAACATCAATAAAATCCTGCAGTGCAGCATTAACATTGATGTATTGAGAATGAATAACACATGAATGGAGGATAAAATCAATAAATCAATAAAAAAACAGGCGGTTTTTTTCTTCTTTTTAACTAGTACGTTTAACCGGGGTCGTGATGGATAGTAAAGTTATTTCTGACGATCTTTCCTGCACTATGAAGAAAAAAAATGCATATTCATTTCAATTTCCAATGAAAGTCGCACTGAGGGCCCGTTATGGTTAACACAAATTTGTCAATATTGACGGCCCCTTCCGGCTGGGGGCCTGTGGCATTTTAACGCCACGCCACCACGCAGTAACGCCACTGATTCCTACTAAAATTTTACCGGTAACTAAGTTTATAGTATTAGCAAGGCAATTTATATTGTTATTCGAAATAAGTACTTTTAAATCGTCAAAATTCTTTTTAAACTACCACCGGTTCGGAATGCCTGTATATGGAGAAGAATCCGGCAAGAAAACTCCGTAGTTGCTCTTTCCAATGTCACAATACAACCTTTCATTAGAATCTTAGTTATAGTATAAAATGTATATAATATCTACACATGTCAATAAAACATTTTATAAAGACGAAATATAACAATAAACAAGTACCTACTTGAGTAGTCCTATTGAATTAAAATATAGTAAAGTTACTACATGAACTACTGGAGTTGAAACAAAGACCCAACTAATAAAAGCTAGCAGAAAAATATTAGTAGGTGATATAAAATGGCAGGTATCTTACATCGGACGATGTCTGTGGCGTAGTGGTGTGAACAGCCGACTGCTACACTAGAGGTTCTTGGTTCGGATCCCGGCGGGGGCGGAACTTTGTGTTATTTGGAAGACGCATTGTTTCGCTTACCGGTCTTGGATGTAGTATCATACCATATCATAACTTAGTTCCTGTGACACAAGTTCTTAGGATACTTACTCGAGGGCTGAATCAATGTGTGCTTCGCGATGTGGTTTATTTATTGATCTGTTTAAAACGATTGTATTCCTGTAATACCAAACGCAACACGGACGGGGAAAGAAGCGAATAATTATTTAAAGAAAATGTCCTTTATAAAAATGTATATACGAAGCTGACATTTAATATTTATTTTTATATCTAGGGAGTGTCAGGGACAGATTCATAATCCCAACGCCCCCCTCTATCTCTCCTTGGTTGGATTGAAATTTAACGAACTTTAATTATTTTTCCTTCGCCCCTTCGGGGTGAAGTCGTGTCGAGCACAATAGCGGCGTTAGCCGACAAACTTGTAAGCTGACAGGTCTGTAACAATTTTTATAAAGTATATTTAATTTTTAACCTTTAAAACTATCTCTTCAGAAAATGCGGATCCTTTCTGTTGAAATTGTTTGCTTCTTAGAATGGCGGCTTCTATATATATATATATATAACAACAACTTTGAGACTTTTTGATGCAAAGAGTGAAACAAAATTAAATTTAACTTGGGTTCCAGTGTCCATCGATATTGGTAAGAATTTTATTTACTATTTCCTTATGTAGTGCCGTAACCTTTTATGCGTGATAAATGATTAATAATAAAAATTATTACTAAACGGTGATTTTTTTTTTCTTCTACCTAAACATTACTGAACTACGATCGGCCATAATGGTTACCTAGTCCATTAAATGGAGGTCTTGCATGCGGACTGAGCCATCGGTTTTGGCAAATCGTAGTGTCACAATCTAAGCATGGATTGTCAAACTCACGCAAAAGCTCCGAAGCTTACACGTGATCAAACTTCATCTGACAAAGTTTTTAAAGTACAAAAATTTTAATCTTAGAACCGTCAAATGAGTTTTAATTTTTCTTAAAAATGACTCGACCATCTGTTCGGATGATTTATGTTGTGGAAGAAACCGGCAGAAACCTCAGATTCTATGATTTCAGCGTGTTTTTTATACTTAGCCGCTAATACATATTACAGTCAAGGGTGAGAGAACACTTTCATACATACCTTATTACGAAAAACAAACTTTTAAATGAGATATCTCTTTAAAAGAGTTAATTACGCTACGCTACGCTTGAGGTTCCGGGTTCGAATCCCGGCGGGGGCGGGACTTTGTGTTATTTGCAAGACGCATTGTTTCGCTTACCGGTCTTGGATATTGTATTCTTATCTATGTAATTTTTGCCATGTCGTTGCTAAGTTCCTCTGACACATGTTCTTACGATACTTACTGCAGGGCTGAGTCAATGTGTGTGTCGTGATGTGGTTTATTAATTAATATGTGGTTTATTAGTTTAATAATAATTATTATTTATTTTTGTATAAAACATGTAATTAATGTGACAAATTCTATATTTTTTTAAAAAAATTTAATTGAACTTAAATTCTAGACATATTTTGTACGTATGACAATCAAAAATTGACACTGTTTGAATTATAACCATTATATTTTTAAGCTATTCATAGAACAAGACTCGGAGAATCTAACTTATCCATACTCTTACTACTCTACTCTACTACTACTCCACAAATACATATAACTATGAATTCCCAGTAGAAATACAGTAACTTCCGAAAACGATTTTTATCGTTTTTTTTTTTAAGTTAAAATTAACACTCGAACTATAACTGCGACCAGTTAAAAATGTAGGTAATCCATCATCTCATGAAGTGCGTTCGAGAATTGTACAATTTTCTAATGTTCCATCATATAACCTAGAATTAAAGCATCTTTTAAGCCGTGACATGTTTTTTGTACTTTTAACCATGGTACAGTCGTCCGTACACGATATTTAATAAATTATTATTGTGTTTTTTCTTGTCATTGTATTACTGTAATTTGATATTACTCACAATATATTTAATTATATTGAGTAATGAAATTAATTTTTACCCTAAATTATTTGTAGTCGATCATTGATTTTTTTATGAGCTGTCTTCTCCTTTTTTTGTAGTGTCATTTGATTTGTTTGTTATACAGCTATTGTTCTCTAATTTCATGCCACAGTTTACACTATGTTGGTGATGTTTTTAATGTAATAAATAAAATTATATTCGTAACGTACCTACTGATCGAGCTCATGGTTACGTTCGCTGAAACAATGTACGATTCTGAAGAAAAAACAATAGTGAAACCGTCTTCGTTTATTGGAATGACTTTTGAAGTCAAAAACGATAATTGAACTAAGCAAATGGACACAATTGACGTGAATAATCGATGAGACGTCTCTTTAATAGCTCGAACCCGGGGGGCAAGGTACGCAGCTGAAAGGGAATAGTGGCTGGAATTAGGGGAACAATCAACTAATTGTGCCCGAACCGGGATCACTGATTACTGACAACGGCGGGGCACGTCGGGACGAATACATTGGGTACTTCGGTTACGCTTTAAAATACTATACTGAATCCAGTAAAGCCCCCGGCCAAGCTTAAAGATATCTTTCCAGGGATTAATCTTAAACAAACAAAAATAACTGCGTGATTTTAATTCTCAAGTCTACTGGAACTACTCTTGTATGCTGGTAGGCATACAGGTTTTTTTATGTATAAACATCTTTGATCGAATCGTCATGAATTTTGGAAGGGGATTAACGAGTCAATTTTTTTATTTTTTAAGAGATAACACCAACTATATAATCCGCTGAAATATTGAAAGATCGCCAACAGGATACATTCTACGAGTTTAAGAGAGTGACAAGCTCATTTGGAGTTTACAAAGGCTTTTTTAATTGCATACTTCGAGCTTTTTAGTTTTCGAATAGTCCTCAATAAAACTAGGCGCATACACCTTGACAATTCATTTAAAAAAAAAATCCTCCCAAACCGCATATAACTGGCGTATGTCAGAACCAGTAAACCGATAATGGTTTCCGATGGCATTTCAAACCGCACGCACGTCAATAGCCTTTCAATCATGTTCAATAAATCAATTAAACATACAATTTGTGACATTCAATTGTCAATTACCGAATGTTTCGTTGTATCGGTTTAAAAGTTAAATTCTACCGTGAAATAAAAAATGCGTATACCATTTCTCCAGAAAAAAAAACATCACATTAAAGACAAGTTGCAATATGAAACTGCTTGTGAAAAAAAAAGGATTCTGATGCCCTTACGTGTATATACAATGGCATCAGATTTAGGCCAGTTTGGCGGTGCTCAAGGTGCTGGGAGCCCTTCGTCCACGTTAGTAACTATAGTTTCGTCACTGGTTACGAACGTGGACGAAGGGGCTGTGAGACAAAAAGGTTGTCACGATAGTACAACTATATCACTCTCCATCACACAAACTTATCCATCGTCAGGTCTGCTTGTTCGCTAAGGTCGAATGAAAAAAAGTGTCAGATGCTCACCTCCTGCCCTTCTAGGTTGCAGCTGTGGCTGTTGAACCTCATAAGCTTAACTGTTTTGTCGTTGGAACCGGTAGCCAGCAGGTCACCTGCTGGACTCCACGCGAGGCAGTAAATGCTGCCCTTGTGGTGCTTGGTCCTCTTGAGGAGGACAGTTGGGGCTGTCGGGGCGCTCGTGTCTCTGGATAAAGGGAAGACAAGTTTAGAAAAACGTATATCTATAGCATATCAGGGTGAGCGTCCATCCAAGGTCGTTTCTGAGCGAGTGCCGTCAAGTAGCAGCTAAAAATACAGTCAAACCACACTAGTGCTCCTAAACCTTAGCGTTTCTTCTACGCGACGTTTAATAAAACTTTAGTGATTAACGGTATTTCTCTTTACTGCAACTATCAGTCTAGCAGAATAAGGCAAAAGTCATTTTCCAACGCAAACGTAAACGCGAACAGAAATGAACATGTGTATTGATACGAGATTGACAATGTCATGACTTGGTTGCTCCCAAGTAAATGTCAATTCGATACACTTTTGTTGTCTCGGTTGACTTTAAGCGAGACCCGGGCGTTCGTGATTCGAAATTTTAATTCAATTTAAGAACTGAAACTTTCCTGGTAAAATCCTAAATTGGATTAGTAGCGAACTTGTATACAAAGCCTTCGATTCATGTTCATGTTTTTTACTTGAACACTTTTTTACTGCTATGTTCAAAATGGTTCGGAATCAATACGATCCGGTTAAAAAGGTCGCTTTGTTCAGAATCTGTATAATTTTCTGCTTATTTCAATTCTTCAATGTCAATATTGCTATAACACTATGGCAGCCTACAACCTGAGATTCCACCTAAGCCTTGGTTTTTCAAGTACCCTAATGGAGACAAAATTGCAACCTCAACCATTATCCTTCTCAGACTAGGTCATGTATGTTCCCCTGTGTTTCTCGCCAAAATTAGGGTGATGAATTGTTCTCTGTGCGAGTGTGGTCTAGCGGAAGGAACTCTGCAACCTATTTTTTTTACTTGCATTAATTTAAGAATTTCCCTTTATGACTGTTTACCCAAAAGCATCCCTCGTCCCGTCAATCTTAACTATTTGTTGTCTATGTCTCATACAAAGTTCGTCAAGTACCTTATTATGTTTATAAAATCTAAAAATACAAAATTGTGAAGTGTCTGTGCTGTCCTTGTGCTGTCCTTGTGTTATCCTTATAATGTAAATAATTGTTGTTCATATTGTTACAGATTCGGAAACTGTTCACAAGTCAGAACACCGATCATTTTTTTACTTATAACATTGTTTGTTCTCATCACGTGACATTGGCTTAGTTGTCGTCCGATACGATAGTCGCCGTAAAATAATAATTGAATTGAATATTGCTATTCGCGTATCTGACACTTTTCGATGAAAATTCGTTAAACTGGTAAACAGGGAAAGGCGAATTTATTTAACGTTAAATTAAAAAAAAAAAAGTAAAGCTTTCAGCTTTTTTGCGTTCGCAGGTTTTCATCCGCATTGAATTGTTTTTATATTAATTTTTATATTTTTTTACTATAATGTCGCTTATGTCCATCTCACCCTTACAATCGAGAAGCATTGGAGTACGCGCAAGATACAATGGTGGGCACAAGAAAGATTGATCCTAGTTTGAGGTCCTCTGTCAATTTTTGTTCGTTATAAAATCACTTTATTAATAAATATTTTTTATTAATAGTAATATCAAATTGTTTTTTCTCAATCTCACAATTTAACCTTTATTTTAACTTCTTGAAGAACATTTTTGACCTACTTAGAATGAGAGATATATAGTTAGAAAAAAAAAAATTATCACTGACATTTAAAAAAAATAATCATAAATGTAATTTCTAATATGACTATTGAACCTTAATGGTGATTTAAATGTACAATGTTTTCCATAGAGTTGAAAATACGTCCAGTTAAATTATGACGTTGTAGATCAAAAGAGGAAACTGTGAAAAAAAATATTTTCCATAGTTCCCGCGTACGAGTCAAACGAACCGACGGAATGAAAAAAATAATAATAACCACATCACGACACACACATTGACTCAGCCCAAAAGTAAGATTGAAGAATAATTTGACGAAAGTGCTAAGAAACGATGTGGTGTAAACTAAATAGATCAGAATACTACATCCTAGCCCGGAAAGTGAAATAATAAACCTTGAAAGTAACACAAGGATTCGAACCCGGAACTTCTAGCTTAACTTTCGGCTGTTTACGCCGCTGCGCCACAGTGTTGCCGTCTTATAAACACAAACGCTAGAGATTCCGGGTTCGAATGCCGGCGGTGCGGTACTTTGTGTTGTGTGCCAAACACATTGTTTTAGTTACCGGTCTCGGATGTAGTATTCTTATCCATAGATATACCATATCTTTACCAAGCACCTGCATTACAATCCCCTCAATATAACCGAAGGGCTGAGTTAATTGTGTGTCGTGATTTGGTAATCATTATTTATTTAAAAACAACTTCGCCCACGTGGAATCCATTTTTATATATGACCTATATTTTCAATAAAACTGGGGTATCACTTTCCATCATGTGAACCGTTTACTTGTTCGCCCATGACATTGTATAAAAAATTATTAAGAGCATTTGAATGAGAAGGTCAATGGACTTTTCAAGACGACAACAACAACAGTAAAAAAGCTTCCCTACACCTGTCAAGGCATTGTCATTCGAGATCCCTGAATAAAGATTTTTTTTGTCGTCGATTCGACACCCGTGGTTAAAAACCTTCTCATGGTATATGATTAGGTATATAACGAGATCACTACGTACTATCAAACAAAATAGCTTCCCGCTGTCTGTCCCTATGTACGCTTTGATCTTTAAAACTACGCAACGGATTTTGATGCGGTTTTTTTTTTACAAGAAGAGGAAGGGATATATGCATATAATAAAGGCATAATACCCGTGCGAAGACGGGGCGGGTCGCTAGTTTAATATAACTGTTAAACAAATAAGATGTACAGTCGTATTACGTACGTTATGTACTGGGTCGGCCGTTTAATTGAATTTTTTTAAATTTAATTATTAAAAAACTTAAAAATAACTTGACTTTCATCGTGATCCACTAATTTGTTGGTGATGCTGCATGCCGTGATAGAATTTCAGTGAATTTTAATAAATTACATTTAATTTTTAATTTATACATCTTATGTAAACTTTTTTGGGTAACAAATTAGATATTAAACATTGTAGTTTTTAGATTTTTTTTGTATTTTTTTTTTAATGTTACATGTTTATGTACTGTGTCCTAAATAAATTAATATTGTCATATCGACGCAGGTTATCCCGAATAAGTTGTAATGCTCAGATGAACAAAGTACAACGTAAACCGATTCCTATGAAAGCTTATTTTTTTAATTTCGTTGATATATCACAGACAATTGGACAAGTTTTCGCAAGAATAGCATGTATCAATCACTGATCAATTCAATAGCGGAAAAGAATATTTTAGGATTATTGATTCAGATGCAATATTGCCATAATTTATAACTTATCATTACATTGTAGAGTTTTATTAGTTCTATATTTTAAAATAACTAACCGATAAACGGTAAAACTGAAAGGGCAAACCGGAGGAGATGCAGTATTCTAAAAATACTTATTTTCAGGAAAGAACGGGAAATTGCTTTCGTACCGAGAATTTATTTTTACCTCTCCACCTGTATTTATAGTTTCTATCACTAGAACCAATTAAAAATACGAACATAAAATTTGTTCAACTCCTTTAAAATCAAAGTTCAGAACCTTATAAGATTTTATCATACGCCTTTGAACGCTTGAAGCATAACGCAAACGTTGACACTGTACCCTCAGTGACACTGTATCCTCAGTGTCAACGTTTGCGTTACGCTTTTCATGTTACAAGCGTTCAAAGGCGTATAATAAAATGTTATAAGGTCTTGGATGTAGTATTCTTGTCTATGTAGTATATACCATATCGTTGCTTAAAGCCTGCGATACAAGATTATTTTAGTGCAGGGCGAAGTCAATGTGATGTGGTTATTATTATTATTACTGAGCAAGTTCGTCATTCCATCCCATTTGCTTCTAGCTGACTGCTAGAACATTGGGCGAAATTAATACCGGTTTGGGTCAATTAAGTTGTGCAATTCGTAATATCTCAAAATATAATTGATCGTTTAGGGCACACCCTTAGACACAGAGAGAAGTGTCTCGTATCGCATTTATTTTCGTGTCTTCAAGAAGAAGTCATCAGCTCCGGTGATTTCTCCCAGGTCGCTTTGCTCATAATCGTACTGTGAACATAACAGTACTCGCTGTCTATTAACTTACCATTGCTACTTTCATGTTGTTCGTTCCTTACTGTACTTAGGTTGCGTGGACGCTAGAACGGGGAGTTCGGACCTCGCTAATACAATATAAGCGTATTAGTAGCGTTTAGTATGGTATAGTATTAGCGAGGTACGAACTCGAGTCCGAGTTTAAGGGGGGAGCCTGATTTAGAAGCTTCAAAAAATCGATTTTTTTTTTTTTGCATAAATGTCTTCCTAAACTATCTAAGAATGTGTCCTCAAAATTTCAGACGGAAATTCGCAATATTTTCGGAGTTATAGAAGAAAGAGTCGGCAAGCGTCGAGCAGGTATATACGAGCGGCCGGATCGCTCGGAGCGCGCGCGCTCCGCCCCTCGATCTATTGTTCGTGTTATGATCCAAACAGAATAACGGTCCTTCGAGGGACTGTTGACTGTTCGCAGAAGGTCATTGTAGAGCTATGTAGGGATAAAAGTATGTATTATAACGGTATATGTGACCTGGCAGCGTCGGTTCGAGCAAAGCTACATTTAGCATTTGGGTTCAGTTTCGATTTGTCTTTCGGCACGTGAACGTCTTCAAATCATGCAGAGCTATCCAAAAGTGAGCAAATCTTCAAGTGAACGCAGTGGAAAGCCACGGAAACGTAAATTCCACGGCAATCAGTTTCATAATGGCGGCTTTTAAACATCCACCACGTCTAATTGACGAACATGTCGAGCAGCACATTCGTCCTGTGTACGAGGACTTATCCAAGGACGAGCTGCTTACGAGGTGTTTGGGTGGACACACACAAAATGCGAACGAGTCGTTCAATTCCACTGTGTGGTGCATGACACCTAAACACCTTCACTCAGGCATTAAAATCATCGAAATTGCTGCTTACATCGCTGGAGGAATGTTCAACGAAGGCTACAGTGCAGCATTGAAAACCATGCAGTTGATGGATTTAAAAATTGGACAGCAATGTAACAATTTCGCCAAGAGAGCCGACGAGGAGCGCGTCACCCGACAAAACAGGCGCGATTCATTGTGTAGTAAAGAGGCCAGAACAGCCCGCAGACTCGAACAACAGGGCACAAACCAAATACGAAAACTTTGACGCACGTTTTCTCGAGTTTTCATTTTTACGATTTTTCCTAATTGGCGGGAAAGATAGGGAAAAAACTAAACGTCCTATCGAAATAAAACAAAATGCATTTTATTCGGGATGAAATTCTCTTCTAGTTGAACCTAAAAAACCTTGAAAAAGTTAAGATTAACATATTTTTTAAACAATCTAAAGTCAATTTTTTTTTTTTTTTTAATGAACTTTTTTTTCAATTCACTAAAAATTATTGAAATTTGAACGTTTTCATCAATTTTCTTGGTTTAACTAGAAGCTATACTATTCAGGAATAAAAATATTTTTGGGTTTTTTGTTTCAGATGAAAATTGCGACCTGCATCATTCCCGCCGCACAACAAAAGCGCTCGCGAGACGCCTCGGCGAAATTCTTGTCCCGGGCATAATATTGCTTAAATCTTCATGAAAAAATTTGAGAAGACTGTTGAAATATACAACAATAAAACCTGAAAGTTTCATTCCAATCGTATATTTTTTTCCTTCCCAAAAAAATCCTTCAAAAAATCGATTTTTCGAAGCTTCTAAATCAGGCTCCCCCCTTAATAAAACTCTTCTAAAAATTAACAAATAAACAACATCACATTGACCCTGCAGTGAATATTGTTAGAACTTGTGTCACTGAAAATAAGAAACTATATGGTATACACTATACTGACAAGAATACTATATCCGACACCGGTATCCGAAAAAATGCGTCATCCAAATAGCACAAAATTTCGTTCGCGGCGGGATTCGAATCCAGAACGTAGCGTAGCGTAGCAGTCGGCTGTTTACAGATATAAAAAACAAAATTGTCTTCAATTGCTTTTTAAAACGGATGAGCGTAACTGTTAATTGTTAGGGAAAATGGTTAAATGTGCGAAACGTTTTTTATATCACAACCTTAATAAATCTTATAATCG
The DNA here is from genome assembly GCA_949316135.1 of Choreutis nemorana. NCBI lineage: Eukaryota > Metazoa > Arthropoda > Insecta > Lepidoptera > Choreutidae > Choreutis > Choreutis nemorana. The sequence goes on from OX438595.1 coordinate 1,626,040, forward strand.
TAACCTGAAAACGTAAAAGTAAAAAAGCCATGAAAATCAAAACAAATGTTTCCCTTTTTTCATCATTTTATACAACGCCACTGGCAAACAAGCAGGTGGTTCGCCTGATGGGAAAGTAGTACCGCCGCCTGTCAACATACGGCGACGCTCTTGATGTTTTATTTGCATCAAATCGAGCTCGCCGCTCTTGAGTAATAAATACAGAAAAGTCATGGTCATTAAGCCCGCTGGCTGCGAGCACTTCTCTTGGAGCAGGGCCGATATTATTTTGGCCTTGAATGTAATGTAAAGTGGTCGACATCTGTCCCTTGGACCATTTCAACAGTAGTGACAATTAAAATATAAAAATTATAAAGTTGTAGAGGTTTTTTCAATTCTATTACTGAATTTAATTAACTTTTTATCATAAAAATTTTTAAACACACTCTTTTTAGCATTGTTTTAATAATAATAATAACAGTAATCACATCACGACACAAACATCGATTCAGCCCTGCACTAAGGTACAATCATGAATCATAAGCACGAAGCAACTATATGTTATATACAATACAACATCCGAGACCGGTAAGCGAAACAATATTGAATATCAATTGAAACTTGAACGGTATATTAATTAAATAAATAATTAAAAACATTATTTCCGTAAATTAAAAATTGAATTTCACGGTGTTTCATTCGTGAGCGCTGTTTTATATAAATTAATAAACAAAAATAATCCTACACGGGCGAAAAGCTACATTTACCTTGAATAAAATTTTATGCGAGTACATATGTACATGTAACAATATCACGATCCGATACATACAATAGTTCGCAACTTTTATTTATAGCGAAATAATTTCAAGGCCAAAACAACAGACAATAATAATAACGTCACGACAAATACATCGACTCAGCCCTGCACTAAGATGTAATCTTTTATCGCAGGTGCTAAGCAACGATATGGTATAAACTGCATAGATGAGAATAAAACATCCAAGGACGGTAAGAGCGAAACAATGCGTCATGCGAATAACACAAAATTCCGGAATCCGGAACCTCTAGCGTAGCAGTCAGCTGATTACAACACTGCGCCACCGAAGTTGTCAAATTTAATTTTAAACATTAGATAACCACTCGACTTTAAATTTAACAGTTACTTTCACCACCGCGTATATTTATAGACAGTTGAAGTGCAAAGGTTGCAATGAAGATCCGCGGTAAAAATGAACTTACTATTTCTATCGGTAAATCATTTTCGATCGAATATTTCACAAGTAACATTCATTGCATCCTTTTTAATTTTTAAATTAGAATATAGACTACGTCATCGAATTAAATATTACATAAAGATTGGTTTATATAACTTAAACTTATTGAAAGATTTGTTTGACAATTAGAAAACTGTTTTTTTTTTTACAAATTGTTGTAATTATTTTGAAAAAAGCAACTACGGAGGTTTCTTGCCGGATTCTTCCCCGAAGAAATAGCGTTTCGAACCGGTGTGTGTGTAGTATAAAAAGATTACGATTTAAAAGTACTTATTTTAAGTCTATTTTAAATTAAAAATATTTTGACTTTTGATTAAAATAACTTTTAAATCGTTAAAATTAATGAATAATCAGACTTATTCCATGTTGGAATTTTACCATAGGTCAAGGTTTCAGAACGGCTGTGAATTGTCAGAGGTGTATTGTGAATTTTACATACACGATGCAGACGGCCACGCATAAAGCTTCACATAGCGATATATTTACCGATAGTCGGAACAAACTGGTGTCGGCAAATTATCGATTGAAAAAAAAAAAAAAAAACTTTTAATTCGCATAAACATAACATAAACTCACGCCGTAATTAATCCCTCGAGAGGGGTAGGCAGAGGTATTAAGCACCGCGTTTTGTATATCGATGTTGAGTCCCAGTGTGACAGATTGAGAATCTGTCGCCACTATCCGAATTTTAAGTGTTTGTAGTGTACTTGTTTTTACATGACATTATTTCTATTGTGTCTCTCTACGGTTATTTTAATTTGATTGTGTTTATTGTCACTGTTATTCATTTTTTTACCTATTGTAATACTAATAGTAAGGAATAAAAAAGCAAGTGCAATAACAATCCTTATGCTGTAGTACTTGAGAACGATACAAAATCCGAAAAGGTAAGCTTGATCCATGACCTTGTAAAAGTCTCCTTCATATTGTCCCTCCTGTGTGAATGGAACGTCTCTATGGATCCAATTGGGGAGTTTTAGTTCGTCTTCGAACTGTAAAGAGAACCTTCTAGAGAAATATCCTTTCATTTTCCCACTATTGTTCAATATAGCTATGCTTTGAAATTGTCGATATCTGAGCCGAATTCTAAAGGAATATCGGTGTTAAAACTGCAATAACAGTACAACACTGTATAGAAGACCAAATATGAAGCTCCACATAACATGTGCGATATCAATCGCTTTTCTTCAAGAACCGGACAATCAGTAGCTTTACAAAAAGTTTCTTCGTATTATTGCAGTTTTAATATCAATATTCCTAAAGAATTCTTCTCAGGCATCGACAATTTCAATGCTTTATTTGAGTTCTATACAGGACTACACAGTATAGGTGACCGCAAATAAAACTTTATACAGCATGTGCGATATCGATCGCTTTACAACTTTAGAACGGTACAAATTCCAAACGGGTTAGATTGATCAATGGGAAATTTGTACAGCATACAGGATTGATATTGCACTCGTTAGATAAAGCTTTAATGTGTGCTGTCCGTACTTTATGAAATACAAAATACCTACGAATTAAAGATTATCTTTAATAGTGTTGTATTCCTTCTGGCATTCATTGACCTTTATTCGCAATGAACGAGTTTGACTTTGACTTTGACTTTGAGTTCCAAGCGGAAGAAGTAACCGGCAAAAGCTGGTTCAAAATACAGTAGCATCTCTTTTGAACGGCACTAACGATCTGCTTTTTTTTTAAATTGTTTACGAGCACAGAGCGGAGATCGGAAACTTGCATAAAACATCCGTTTCAACTTCCGAGATGAGGAAATGCGAAATAACTTTTAAAAGCAAAAGTTTTATTACCCCCTATATATATATATATATATATATATATAGTAATATATATATACTCCATGCTTTTTAAATTAAACATTCATAATTTATATATTAGGAGATCACAACTTAGAAGCGGAACCAATTCAAACTTTCCCTGACATCGTTCGCGTCTTACGTAATCATTAGATATTATTATTAAGAAAAATCTCTTACGGATATGTAAACAGTCTACGAGTTTATTTATAAGTGACTGGATTATCTCCATCATCACTTTTAGTAATTGCCATAACTATGATTGGTCAATTGATTCGACGCTAAATGCAATACATAACAAACGCCGTAAACTCACGCCGTAGTCCCGAGAGAGGGGTCGGCAGAGGTGCTTGCCACACATTACTTTTCGCACGTTTATGTTGAGTCCCAGTGTGACAGGTTGCGAATCTGTCGCCACTAACCCGGCACATTGAGAAAGATGGCAGCTACAACTTACAACCCGAGACTCGAACCCTCGACCTGTCGGAACGGGTCGGTCGGTTATCCAAGGCAACTAACAAACTGAGCTATCGCGACCTCTAAATGCAATATATTCTTTGAATATGAATATGATACACAAAATTTCAAATCGTAAAATGGCCAACTAGTGCTTTCGAGTTGAACTGCCAGCGGTCCATAGTGCTGTAACAATTAATTTATAATTATGGTGGATGATGGGTTATATTTATTAATTTTAAAAAATATTTAAGTTATTTATATTTTTACCAATGGATGCGTTGTGAAGGAAATATTTCGTCCTTTATGGTTGTGCCTATTGAATTTTTTATGGGGAGGGGTATAATATAGTAGCTATATCTAATTTTTAAATTTTTTTGATAAATAAAAAATGAGATGTCGATTTGTAATTATTACTGGTACATACTACGTAGATGAGAATACTACATCCAAGACCGGTAAGCGAAACAATGCGTCTTGCAAATAACTCATAGTCCCGCCGCCGCCGGGATTCGAACCCGGAACCTCTAGCGTAGCAGTCGGCTGTTTACACCATCGCGCCACCGAGGTCTTCAATGTTAGTAGCCTAGGGGGGCACCCTCCTGCTTGCGACCCTGAATCCTGAATATTGAAATGTATTTGTGGCCCGTCACCCAAAAGTTTGAGGGCCTGCCTTTGCGGACGTACTCTAAATCGGCCTTTTTTTATTTCATATTCTATAGAAAATATTCACATTCTCGTCTCACTAACTACTAAGACACGTGGAAGCGATGTTTCTCGTGTCCATTTACTGAATCAACCCATTCTCCATTGTTGCATTCGAATATTTATAACACGAGTATCAAAAGGAGTTCTTAGAAAATCTTCCTGCCTCGAGAGACCTTGAATTAAATCGCGCAAGCCTGAAAGGTTCCTCATAGATTTCCATGAAATCTTCTCCTTTTATAAGAATAATGTTAAGTTTTACTATTAAATAAATAGGCAAGCGTGAGTCGAACACACACGCATGAAAAGTTTCGTACAATTTTATACAAGATTAAACAGTACTTTAGAGATGATTTTATATGAGAATAGATGGTGAATCTTATGAGAATTTGGAAAAAGCAAAAAATTACGAAAGAACAATATTCACTTTTTAAAAAAATCTTAATTTTGAGTATTAATTGTTTTATATCGTCAACAGTAATAGACATGAACTCTGTGAAAAATTCAAGAGTTGATAAAATATTGCCCGCTGACAGACGGACGACGGACAGCGGAGGCTTTGTGATATTCATAAACAGAATGATACATAAATAATTTAATCACGTCATTACATAACACGTGGATCATAACGTAACACTGCTGTAACAATATTTTCACGAAGTATTCGTTATTTTAGATGACTTGTTAGTTTTAAAAAATAGTTTATTCCATTTTATTTGCCACACACTAGTAGTATCAAGTAGTAAGACTGTGAATGGTGGTAAACTTCCTCGTCACAGTTACTGTTAAAATTAAGTATATTTTACTATACGGATAATCACGGTAGGATTGAAAGTGAATTACAAAAATAGACAAGTACGGACACACCTTTCGTCTTTTCATTTGTTTCATTAGGGTTCCGTACACGAAAGACGGGACCCTATTACTGAGCCTCCAGCAGGTTGTATCTCATAAACAATAGTAGACTGTTGAAATTTCCAGAGAATGTTTATTTTTGTTGCCGCTAAACCAACAAATATTTAAAAATGAAGAAATTAAAATTTTAAGGGCTCCCGTATAAAAAACGTGTTTTATAGAAATTTTTGGCGTAGTTTAATTTAAAAGGTACAGAACCCATCATGTGCTATTCCGACTCACACTTTACCGGTTTTTTATTTAGAAAAACCAACAGGATAATAAATTTAAAAACCAAACTGAATTGTCTCACCATAAAAGGTTTTTATTATATATTGATTAATAAAAAAGAGAGAAGGACGAAATATGTGTGTGTGTGTGTTTTATGATGTGTGAGCATACGCGTGCGATTGTTTGTGTGCGAACTAACATGTGACACATGATGACAATGTTTTTTTTTCGATAAATAAAAGATTAAACGTATTTTAATTAAATATTTTATTTGAATACTCGGAAAATAAGTCAGCCTGTTTTGTCGTCGAGCTGTTTCTGCACGATGCGTAAGTCGGTATTAATTAATCAAGGGCCATTAAACCTTTCTCATTAATTATGTCTCCCATGTCCCTTTTTTAACATCAAATGTATGTATATTTCTGGACGCACCTGTCACTAATTAATACGTCCAGGCAGTGGCGTGCCCAGAGTTTTAGAATAGGGCAAGCCGAGAGATACGTTATTGTAGTTTTTATAATTCATTTTGATAAAGGTTTTAATGCCTCATTACTCTTAAATACACTTCATACTTTCGCGTTCGAATTAGCGCGAAATTTGAACCATGCTATGCAAAGCATATTGTTATTTGATTTGAAAAGTAATGAATGAACGAGAGCGCGAACTTACCTTGGTTCGATAGGGCATGCCGGGCTTTTGGGCTTGTATGACAGTATTTACCGCCACTGCGTGTATTAAAATGTCAATTTTTAAAGAAACGTCATCAACAACATTACGCTAAATTTATATTGAATTAATATGATATAATTTTTATCTTTATATAATGTAGCTATTTTTTTTTGTTTTTACTTTTAAAAAGTACGTATTAATTTTTTTTAAGAACCAAAGGCAAAGGCAAGCTGAAAGGCAAGTTCGGTGTACATTGAAAACTTTTCTATTAAGTAATGTTTGTATGTAGTTCGTTATTTGATTTGCCAGGTTTTTTAACGTCATACAAATTCATTTATTCATACAAATCATTTAAGCGTACCCAACGGAGGAGTTCTGAAATGTAAAGGCGCACTAATAGACTCGGAAATGGAACTCTCTATCTGTAAATACAGCTCTATGATTCGTCCTGTTCCTGATTTGTGCGGTACCGAATCTGTTTCGAACCGCTACCGCACTTACCGTAACAACCACAGCGTGGCTTTCATGAGTTTAACCTTCGATTTCCGATCGATTTCGATTAAAAATTTGTATACATCTAAGTTTCTTTGATGAGGCATTAAGATTGCTCATGCAAGATCACTCTAGTAATCTATTTTACCTGACGTGTAGGAAAACTATATATTTATTATGCTACGCTCAGAAAACTTGCTCAGAAAACTTTGACGACCTCGGTGGCGCAGTGCTGTAAACAGCCGACTGCTACGCTAGAGGTTCCGGGTTCGAATCCCGGCGGGGGCGGGACTTTGTGTTATTTGCAAGACGCATTGTTTCGCTTACCGGTCTTGGATGTTGTATTCTTATCTATTTAATATATACCATATCGTTGCTTAGTTCCTGTGACACCAGTTCTTACGATACTTACTACAGGGCTGAGTCAATGTGTGTGTCGTGATGTGGTTATTATTATTATATTAACTTTCAGTAAAGGAAACACCATGGTATTCTTGGTATACGCGGTACAAAAAGCTACGTAAAAAGCTGACGGCCCATATTTCCACGAAGCGTTACTGATTGTTACGATAAGCGCGGTACAGATTCGGTACCGCACAAAACAGACGCTCCAAAGAAACGTAGACGCTTACCTTTAACTTGACGCTTTACCTTTTTTTACAAGGTGTATCTGGGCCGGAGTATACCAAGGAGACCGATATCGCAACGAAAAATCAAGAAACGGCCTAATTTTGCTTTGTAGTCTAGGACTTCATATAAAATACCGACCCATTGATGCTACTACTTGATAGCTGATTTTGAACCGACTCCAAAAATTGCAATAAACTACTAACTATAAAATAACTTAATAATCTTATGGACGTATATGCTGCTCCAGATACGATTACAATATTTATATATACCTAGGGTCTTACGCCTTGAAGCTAAGTAATGAAATGACAAACATTAAAAAAGCAACATGCGACAGAATTGAGAACCACTTACTTTTTTTCAAGTCGGTTAAAAAATTGACAGGTGGTAGGTCTACGTGCGAGATTATCTGGTTTGGTAACACCCTCCTTTCTATTTAAAACGTGAAGCAGTTCGCTGTGTTTAAGTTCCAAGTATCGGAGAGCCATTGTGATTACCTTCACGAAAGGTATAACACCTTTACCTGTACATGGGCAACGCATCGGCGGTGCTCTTGGCGTTCCAGACATCAATCCAACAAAAATTTACAAGACATTTAGTTAATGCTCTGGCTGCTAAAGTAACGGGTTCTGGGAGCAGCATTTACTCACGACTGAGAAGAAATAGCGTACCAAATGTTACAATGTCGTGTCAATAATTCCATCAGGTGAACCGTGATGTTGTATAATAACTTTGCGTTATTTGAAAGACGCATTGTTTCGCTCACCGGTCTTGGATGTTGTATTCTAATTTATTTAGTATATACCATATCGTTGCTTAGCACCTGCGATACAAGTTCTTACGATACTTACTGCAGGGCTGAGTCAATGTGTGTGTCGTGATGTGATTATTTATTTATATATTTTATAAATAAATAGGTACATAAGATCAGCTACCTACCTATTGCGTTAAGTAGTTCTTAATTAGGAACCGTCTACGAGATGAGAGAACAAAGCAACTCTAATGATTTATGAACGCTGTTAAATATTTTATGTTAATAAGCAAAAACTTATGCGAGTTCCTTCCTTAGTCTTTATAATAACTAAAAGGCATTAAACATTATATATATTTATTACCAAACTTTATGTATTTCCGTCTGTGGAACCTCGTTACGGCTTATTTGGATTTATTCGCGTAAAGGGGGCGGATATGTGTTGACTGTTCGATAAAAATATTTATATCCTACTTACTATAATTATAAACGCGAAGGTTTGTAAGGATTTATGGATGTTTGTTACTCTTTCACGGGGAAAAAACTATTGAACGGATTTTAACGAAACTTTACAATAACTTCTAATGTATAGAAGTTATTCTAATGTATGAGCTGTGTGTTCATTTATTTTAATTTATTTATTTGGAGATAAAACAGGGGACAGATTACAAATAATAATACAAAAAAAATATAAACATACAACATAAATCTGACAAACATGAACATATCTCACTACAAAACAATATACAAATACTCAAAAAAAAAAAGGCGATACAAAACAAATTATCTGAATTGTCCGCAGTACAACTAATGAAACCATTTTCGAAGCTAAACGCTGACAGAGTCGCAGTCAAAAAAAGCTTTTCGGAAATATTTCGAATACAGACATTTTTCGAAAAAGGGAAGGATAGAAGAGATATACATGACAGGGTGCATATTTAACAGTGAAACTAATAACACCGAGGCTATATTCTGTTAATTAAATTAATTATCTTTAGACAAAAACATCTATGTATTGAGATGGTGTAAACAGCCGACTGCTACTCTAGAGGTTCCGGGATCGAATCCCGGCGGGAGCGGCATTTTTTGTTCTTGCAAATAAGACGCATTGTTTCGCTTACCGGTCTTGGATGTTGATAGATAAGAATATCTATGTATTATATACCATATCATTGCTAAGTTCCTGTGACACAAGTTCTTACGATACTAACTGCGGGGCTGATTCAATGCGTGTGTCGTGATGTGTTTATTATTATTGATGTACGAATGTTTTAAAAAAGAACAAACTAGATCTCTGATTTTACTACAGTTTTGAGTCATTTAAACCCTAAGGTGTTTAATTATGCTGCCGGTCGATTGCGTATACGAAATAACAGTGCAACTATGTATGATACGACCGTGGCGTATAAGGTTATGCGGGAACGGGGAAAAGAGGTTGGTCACCTTGCGAACGCTCAGAAGGGCATGTAATACCTTATAGAGTCAGTCATCCGAAGCTGCACGAATACTATTATACTTATTCCAATATTTATACAATAGTATTTATTTTTTATTACAATAGACAGTGATTTTTTCTTTATTGTTTTTTTTCGTGTTTTATACAAGATCATTTTATTAGGTTCAGGATCTTTAGATTTCAATTGATATTTTTTTTTTTTAATTTCTTTTTTATAATGGATTAATCTAAACCAATGTTATTTTTCTTTGTGACCTGTTTTTATTTTAGTACATGTGTGTAACCTTTGTAAATGTTGTGTTCGTCTGTTATAGGCATGTACATCAGTTTCTGTTTATAATATGTGATTTTTATATGGTTTGTGTAATGTACTTGCTGTAGACGTCCCTAAATAAATAAAATAAAATAATAATAAAATAAAATAAAATAAAAATCATTAATAATAATAATAAACCACATCACGGCACACACATTGACTCAGCCCTAAAGTAAGTATCGTAAGAACTTGTGTCATAGGAACTAAGCAACGATATGGTATAAACTACATGGATAAGAATACAACATCAAAGACCGGTAAGCGAAACAATGCGTCTTGAGACATCGTGCGTAACGAACGTGCTGCCTGGTCACTATATAATAATGACCACATCACGAAACACACATTGGCTCAGCCCTTCACTAAGATATTCATGTATCGCAGGAACTAAGCAACGTAGTGGTATAATATACTACACAGATAAGAATACAACATCCGAGACCGGTGAGCGAAGCAATGCGTTTTGCAAATAACATCCCGCCCCCGCCGGGATTCGAACCCGGAACCTCAAGCGTAGCAGTCGGCTGTTTACACCACTGCGCCACCGAGGTCGTCAAACAATAGCAGACGGTTGGACACCTTCGAGTGTTGGAACATCGATGCCCTTGATGTCTGAGAACGCCAGGAGCATCGCCAATGCGTTATCCATGTAGACGCAAAGACGTTCTATTGCTCTCAAATCATTCGGACCGAAATACAGAGAACTGCTTCACAGGAGAAATATGTAGGAGGGAGAATAGAGGGGGAAAATAGTATACGGGGAAGTTTCCTTCAAATGTAGAAATCTATAGTAAATCTTTTAAGTAATTAAATTTTACAATTACATTTTGTAACAATCATTATCTTGTATAGCATAATTATTTTGTACTTCAGTTTTTTCAATAAAAACACCCATCGAGACCGTAAAGTCTAAAGCTTTTCTGTTGTAGGACTGAATTTTCTGTTCCCTTTATGATGTTGACAGGAAAGGATGTAGTTTTTTTTTTAATTCTCTAAAGACACAAAGCCGGCAAAGGCGTACTAGTCTAGGATGTGATACACTGTATCGATGTTCAGCACCTACGACAAAAGAATATTCAATATTCAATATCACTGCAGTGCCGTGTCAGTCAATGTATTGGTATGATGTAATACGGTTATTATTAATATTACCTAGTCCATACATCTTACTAGTAATCTGAAAGTCTTTTTTTTTTTTGGAAATTGTAACTCAATGTTGAGACAGTTGGAGGAGACATTTTTATTAATAAAGGATGTCCAGTGGCTCAGCGCAGTTAGCGCGTGACTTTAATACAAAGCTGACTGTTTGGAATTCTTAGTGGTGCTGTGAAAAATTGCTCCAGCCTTATTGGAGACCATTGAAAAGTATAGGAACAGTTATTTCACATGAAAATAATAATAACCACATCACGACACACACATTGACTCAGCCCTGCACTAATATACAATATTGTATCGAAGGCACTAAGCAACGATATGGTATAAACTGCGTAGTTAAGAACACTACATCCAAGACCGGTAAGCAAAACAATGCGTCTTGGAAAATCACAAAGATTCGCAGCCGCCAACCTTTAGCATAGCAGTCGGCAGCATTACACAACTGCGCTGCCGAGGTCGTTCAACTTAGACAATTGTGGTTTATTTATGAAATGGAATTCTATAAAAAATTTCATGTATGTTAAATGCCACAAATACACAGGTAGGTTAAGGTACAGGTACCATACCCGGGAAGTACGCAACCGAATCCTCGGGCCGACGAATAAAACGTTACAACTATTGAAAGCGACCCTACTCTGAACATTTTACGGATTGTTTCAATAGGTAATATGCATGACTTTTTTAAAATTAATTTATTATTATTCGATACCACATAATTACACAAATCCGTTAGTTTTTCTCGAATATCTGGTTTATTAGAGCTAAGTAATAAGGCTTCAAAGTCGTTGGTTAGACAGAGAGATCCGACATGTACTATGACGTCAAAGTATACAAGCGTCATACAACTTCCATAGAAAAGGATGAGCGAGATAGATATTATCTACTTTTAATGGTTATGTCTCCCTGGTTTATCGTTCCATTTTAATTCTCTTTTCACTATAAAGATACTATTTCCAGATACTCGTAAATTGTTTGAATAATCAAATTAAATTTCTTGCATATTCCCTATTGACTGACACACATTGACATGATCACAGACAATGTTTGGATGAACTTGACAAGGTTGACATCAATTGCATCGGAATTGGAGCACCGTCGACCCGTCCGAAAGACTTTCGGGATAGGAAACGCAAGAAAATTCAGACAAAATTTGTTCTTTCGTCGATTCAAAGTAAAAAAATTCACACATCAATTTACGACATGAAATGAGAACATTTGGAGAGATCATTTCACTTAATACGATCGTATTTTTTTAAGCCCCTCGACTTGGCTTACGTAAAGTCAGAAAATAACAATGAAAAAGACAATGAATATCAGTTTCGCAGTTTATACAGGGGAAAAGAAACGACCACGATGCAGGATGTGGTAGCTCAGTTTGGTACTTCCCTTGGTTAACCGATCGAACCAACCAGACAGGTCGAGGGATCGAATCTCGGGTTCCCGTACACAGTATTAGGGGAGCCAAATAGGGGATTTTTGTATTTACTAGAGCGCGTCAAATTAAGATATGGAAGACACATGCTGGAGCATTAAAAATATCAATATCTGACACACTTGGGTTTTTCCATGTCATATTTTTTTTCAAGTCTCTAAACGCTTTCCCAGCGCTAAAAGTGAAACCCTTATAGAACCACTTATTCTTCCTGTCATCTAACCTACCAGGTCTGATAGGTTTCCGTGACGCTCGAGTAAATCCACATTTAGCATCATGGGCTCCCCAACTATAGTACATAGCTGCCACATTCTCCATTGATTCCGGTTAGTGGCGACAGATACGCAACCTTTCACACCGGGATTCAACATAAACATTAATTATAGCGTTAGATTATGTTTACGTATTTATATAGGTAACAACCCAAAATGGAGTTAACAATTTTACTTCAACTGTACCTTATTGACTTTCGAGACGATCGCACAAACTTGATTAGTGTTTGCACGATGCTATCCATCTAACATAACTTATTACATCCAAATGTTACATTCAAACTTCTATAATGTACTGACTGCCTAACGTGAAGCTTCACATAGCAAGTGCAATATCAATCCTTATGATGTACAGCTTAAGACCACTCAAAACGGGTCGGGTCGGTCCATGGCCGGGTGTACAATAACGTATCAAACTAAATAACCAGTGAATCGAACATGTTTACATAAGCAACATTGATATTGGCTGTTGCTCGATCATTCTAGATAAATGTTTTACAATTTAAAAGCGCATTAATTAGATCAGAAATTGGGTCATTCTACTTTTCGGAGCTAAAAACAATGTCCCTTGTATATTTCAACGAATAATTTATACCTCGTCAGGATAATAAGAAAACCATTAGAAACTAAAAAAAAAACTGAATTATAAATTTAATCAAAATATTTAGGCTAAGAATATGAATAACTATTGCTTGGTAACGCAGTGGACATTCTTTTTGAGGGGACACGGGGACTGGTAATTTGAGAAGCAAATGAAAGTTTTTGGTAATTAAAAATTCAAAACAGCGGAGTCATTCATACAACATTTTAACTAACGATTAACTACTTCGAAAATATTTTGAGTATTCTGAAATTTATTTTAAAAAAAAGTATTCATAAATAAGTATAATAGCTATTTTAAAACCCAAAAAAGTAGAAAGGTCCAATGACATCTGTTCCTGTTTATATTCACACATTTAATCTACCAGAGATGGTAGGAAGTTAATTCTTTTCTCTTTTTTTTTACAACGATTTCACATGAAAAGCGTGTCCGCCACTACAAATGTGTCAAATTTGTTAAATAAATGTGTTAAATAAACGATAGTCCTTCCCAGATAAAATAGATTTGTTCCGAATTCAATATTTCTATTAACACTGTGCTCTCTCAATTGTAATTCTACAACTCCTGTGAAATATCTACGGAAAATTTTATGAACTACTGCCGTTAATTCTCGTACCTGCTGTTTGAAACTAACCTGGTACGATACCGGACGACTTGTTGGTATATCCTGCTCTTGGATTTCGAACGTCTTAATAGGAAGTAATAATAGGAATGATTAAATTAAATAATATGAATAATATTAATCGGATTTTATTGTCTATTAAACTTGTATCTAAATACGATAAAACTAATGACTGCATTAATTGATTTAATATAATTTTATTGAATTAATATGTGCTACTTAATGTAGGTACATATTGTAAGATCCCAGATCATGAAGTTAAAAAAAAGTTGGCAACTCCAAGAATCTTCGTTTGTATTGGGTCATATCCTCAAATCAATCAATTAAAAATCTGCTTTGAATTTCGAAGAATCCGTGGCATTCAAACACTCCTGACATTGGACTTCCCCTTCTGATGATGTTTCCCATACTGAAACCTTTATAAATAAATAAGTTAACAACGGTACTCACTTGACATCCTCGATCTTTGGGTAGGTGCATATCCTGAGGGTCTTGGTGTTTGATCCTACAGCATAGAGCTTCCCGTTGGGGTGGAACTCAGCACACCTGACGGCTTGGAGGTCCTCCAGAACGGTCACAGGTTTGAAGGTGGGCCTGGAACCGTTCATCTCGGTGGTAACCGTCGGCAGTGGACCCTGAATACCACCATTTCTCTGCGCCTGAAAGAAAATATTTGTCAAGTGAATAATTATAGATAAAACACTGCAGTGGCAAATAAGCTTACGGTCCGCAGTTACTTTAGTGTATAGGGAATTAATTTGAAATTACACTATGTACCAAAAAAAAAAAATCATCAGTGCCAAATTAAACATAGAAATCCGACGTGCGCTTCGCTACATATAAGTCAATTTAGATATTGTTTCGATTGAAGGGCCTTTTTTATTTCTAAAATCAAATATTTTAATCGTTCTGTACTATTATATAGCTTGCTTTAGCAAAATAGTGCAACTGAGGGAATAGTGTCATCTTTTTGTGTCTTACAGCAATAGGGAACATGCATTACTTTGTTTAATGTATTTAAAAAAAATCGACACCACACATATGCACAAATCCGTAAAATTTTCTCAAATATCTGACTTATTAACTAAGTTATAAAGCTTCAAGTCGTTGGTTGGACAGACAGATCTGATATGTACTATGACGTCAAAGTACACAGAGCGAGATAGATATATTTACTTTTAATGGTTATATTTACCTGGTTCATCGATCAATTCTAATTCTGTTTTCACTATAAATGTACTATTTCCATATACTTTACTAAAAATTGATTGAATTATAAAATTAAATTCTATGCATATTCCCTATTGCCTACACTAAGATCTCTGTCGTGCGCTGTCAATTGAGCGAGCTCACTCCTTTGAGCGTTGACACATTACGACGCGGTCAAACTATGTGAAGTGTGAGTATGAGAATATTTTAACATCAAACTAAAACACCTTAGAGGGCAACATGATGAGCAAAATTTTGTGATCGATTCAAATACCGCCAAATGGATACGAGGCTTAACAAAGCGCGTGCCAAGCGCGAGCCGGGCGTTATTGTGCAACGTTACCTATATTGTTAAGCTTCACGTGTTCCCCGTCAATTGTTAACAAGTGGATACGAAGCTTAAAGGGTTAAGCTTGGACGCCGGGAGGGATAGGCTGGACTGACAACGTCAAAATGATGACGAGAACAAAGCCCGTCCCTTTTAGCCGAGTACAGGTTTCTGCTTCAGAATGGAAGGAAATTTTGTAAGTCCTTTATTACTAACAAGGAGCCAAGAGAAAGAATTTCTGTGAACTTTAAATTCTGTAACTTTGTTTCTACCGTACACTTCAACATGTAAGTACGAGTTAGAGCTATGCAAGTCTTCTTTCCCGTAAGTAAAATGATTGGTATTAGTCAAAACGAAAACTAGAGGCATTGTCATCAAAAATCTTCGCTCAAGTACAAGAAACCATCAAACTCCGTACGAGATAATCGCGACTACAAGCAAACAAACATGCCCAAGTGAAAACTAATAATAATAACCACATCACGACACACACATTGACTCAGTCCTGCACTATGATAATCTTGTATCGCAGGAACTAAGCAACGATATGGTATATACTACATAGATATGAACACAACATCCAAGACCGGTAAGCGAAACAATGCGTCTTGCAAATAACACAAAGCCCCGCCCCCACCACGATTCGAACCCGGAACCTCTAGCGTAGCAGTCGGCTGTTTACACAACTGCGCCTGGGAGGTCGACAACCAAAACTGCTAACGGAGCGGCGTACTTTAAAACTTTAATTGAAATCCATTGGTTATCGGTGATTGGCGTTCGTCAACTACTAACAACTTGGCATGTGGTTTTGCTACATTAAGATGGCTTTTACAACTTCTTCAAGGCTTTCATGGTTCGGAAGTTGGATTTGATTAGAATACCCGTAGCATACGAGTAATGTTGACAGCGGATAACACAGGTCTAATGACTTATTTGAGCGAGCCCTACCGCAAAACAGTTCCCCGGCCCGGCTTGCCCTATCGAACCAAGGTAAGTTCGTGCTCTCGTTCATTCATTACTTTTCAAATCAAATAACAATATGCTTTGCATAGCATTGTTCAAAATTCGCGCTAATTCGAACGCGTACGTATGAAGTGTAGATTTAAGAGAAATGAGGCAAAGATGTTCATTGAAATGAATTATAAAAACTACAATAACGTATCTCTGGGCAGGCCCAATCCTAAAACTCTAGGCACGCCACTGCTAAAAAGCAATGTTTTATGAAGCGTTCCTGATTGATACCGTAACCGCGGTATAAATTCGGTACCACAAAAACACAGGAACTCACCAAAGAAACCTTTTGGCACCTCGTATACCAAAAATACAGATTTCATTTTCGCACCGACAAATCAGGGAACGGCCTAAAATGTAAAGTTGAATCTAGTTAAATAAAGATGTATGTGTTAGCCTCGCTAAAAATCGAAAGAGGCTTGACCGTTTTGAATGATTTATTCTACTAAAGAGACGGTTTGACAATAAAATAGAAAGAAACTGTCAATTGGTTTTCTTAATTAATCCATACTTAATATTATAAACGCGAAAGTTTGTAAGGATGTATAGGTGAACGGATGTCTGTCACTCTTTCACGCTAAAACTATTGAATGGATTTTAATGTAACTTTAAAATAATATAGCTTATACATTAAAGTAACACGTGGGCGTATTGTAAATTGTCTAAAATATGACGATAAATGTCAAGTAATTAAAAAATCTATAAGAACCATTTTCGACCTAAACGCGGATGAAGTCGCGGGAAAAAGCTAATTGATGAATATATGTATCGGTTAATATCGTGCATAATGAACATCAGATACATGTATATAAGGTGGCCATGTAAAAGTCACTTTCTATGTACATAGGTAGAACAGCTGACGTTGAGTGCTCAAGCCACTTACTTAGCTTTCCTTTGAGGGTATCGCGGTTTCAATTACCACCGAGTACAAATTTGTGTTACGGGGAAGTTCCTCGACGATGATAAGCTATCTTTTTTATTTCTGCCCTTAAAAATTAGGATTACCTTTTCAAGTGTCTACTTAAACCGGAGTAGTGTGGCATTTTTTTTTTGTTTACACGGCAAACAAGCTTACGGCAGTGGCGTGCCTAGACTTTTAGTACAGGGCAAGCCGAGAGATATACTTCATACTTCCGTTGTGGACTTGCTAGCGTGGACGAGCTCAGCGAAACACTCAGAAGTTTGCGAACATGTCAGCAAAACCACAATTTCGGTGGCTTTAAAAAAGTCGTTTGATTTGTTAATGAATGAATAAGAGCGCGAACTTATTTTAGTTTGATAGGACAAGCCGGGCTTTTGGGCTTGTCCTATCAAACTAAAATAAGTGACAGTACCGCCACTGGCTTACGGCGCGACTGATGATAAGAAGACATGATAGCGTATGGGAGTTTGCAATTTCGCAATACCAGACTTAAATAACCAAATCGAACAGATGATGGAGTAATAAAGATTATGTGTTTTTAACTACGTTAAAAGGTTAAGGCGTAGTTCTTGAGATAACTATAAATCATAAAGGGAAAACCACACGAGATCACGTAATGCGATGTATGGAGGACGTGGTAGCTCAGCTGGTTACGTGCCTTGGATAAGCGACCGACCCGACCCGACAGGTCGTGGGTTCGAGTCTCGAGTTGCCGTACATTGTAGCTGCCATGCTCCTTATTGTGCCCGGATAGTGGAGACAAGTTCGCAACCCGAACACTAGGACTCAACAAAAACATGAGAAATGCGGTGTTTGACACCTCTGCCAATCCCTCTAGAGGGATAACGGCGTGAGTTTATGCCTTTATGTTTATGCTTTGTAAAGCGAACTGATTGATGAGGTATTAAGATTAATCATATAAAATTACTGTAGTGATCTAGGCACGTAACAAACATAGCTACCACGTCCACTTATAACTTCCGGCTCCTCATTCTCTTACGACTTTACAAAGATTCATACAAAATTTGTAACTGCAGTCGCGACCAGCAATCAAGTGCAAAATTACCAACAAACAACTAGACGAACAACTTTTAAAATGATTCTATATCAAAAACAAAACTACTTGAATTAACCAGGTATTTAAATTTAAAAAAAAAAAAAACATAACAAACCAAACATTTAATATTATTTGTAAAGCGTGAAATTGATTTCGTATGAATATACATAAAAATCGAATATCCGTATTGATTTACGACCCGTGAACAAACAAGTCGATGCGATGATTTAAGGAGTGTCATTTAAAATGACAAAAAAAAATCCGACTCCGCTTCTAAACTCTCGTCGGGTGATGTCACATGTCTGAGCAGTAATAATAATGATCATCATCTGCAAGGCTAAAAATACCACATCGGCAATACAGTATTTGAATCTAAATATGATGCATATGTTCCTCGTTTATGCCCGGATAGTGATGACCTTGGGACTCAACTTAAACATGCGAAATGCGGTGAGTTGTTACCCAGAGGTGTTCCTCTGCCAACCCCTCTCGAGAGATTACGGCATAAGTTTGTTAAATCATACAATTTCCACTTACTACTTAGGAGTTCTACCGTCAGCAATCTGAAATCTAAACCTACTAATGAGCTATTATCTTGCAAACATTTCTAATTTAAGCTATCAGAACATGTGCTATAAAAAGCCGCTTTTTCAGGTCCGCTGATTATAATTGGTAGGATTTATTAGATTATAAAAAATAAGAATTACACGCCGACTAGGTTGCAGGCAAAAGCAACGCGTTTAAATAATCGAATAACGATTATAATGCATTTTGATCTATTAATCAATGAATTATCTAAGGGAATAATGATGAACCTACATGGATACCGGGATCATCGCAAACACTTAGCGGGACTTATCCCGGTCGTACATGAAACGGGATCCTGAGCGGGATTTGCGAGAAGCAAAATTTATACGTTTTATTGATAAATTATCATGTTTCTGTTGGCCGGGCGCTCAGAAACTTGATGTTAAAATTTAAACATTCAAAATTATTTTTTTCAACATGATCGCTTAGAGTCAACTTGGAATAACTCAACACAACAAATCTTATTACGAGTATATACCGTTACAATTGAATAAGTTTACCATTCTTAAAGTATTCTGGATTTTTCTATGGTAAAAAGAAAGTAATTAGGTACAACGAATATATCAAAACCCTGTCTTTTTAAATGTAAAAGCACTGTCCATGCGGGATCCATCAATCACCTGGATAACGCGAGACTCCAAATGTACGGTCCCGAAAATACTGTTACATTTTCATCCGGGATTGCATTTCGGGATTTTTTTTCTTTTCATCTTTGGTTTCATCTTAATTTAAAGCTTCAATGATCGCTTGTGTATAATAACTGGCACAACAGTATCTGTCACCCACGAGACATAATCTTCCTAATGTGGAAGCTGCTGGTCAATGTATATTGAGTTTCTTGTAACTATGTTCTTGTTCACTGATTCTTTGTTTAAAAATTATTATATATATATTCTTTTCTATATTATTTCTAGGTACATCTTTTGTCAACAACGAACGACAATATCGTCAAACGTATTTCTTTTAATAAAATTCAATGTCAACTGGCAAAGTCAAATAGGTACCCAATTATTACTAACAATATGTTATGGATTAATCCGAGAAAAACTTAAAGAGGCAATAACGATTCAAAATAACTTTATTCCATAAACTTGAAGAAAGAAAGTACTCTGAATCGTCAAATTAATTTAATATTTTTATATTAAAACTCGATTCTGTAATTTAGATTCTTGTACTGTCGCTTGTCGTTGATCATTGCAGTTCAAGATATCTTCATGAAACAACGAGTTTCGATGGTCAGTTCGTCCTCGGTCGTGATTGAATGTGTACACGCACATTGTTCAAGTGTTAGTAACCTGTACCCTTAGCGAACTCGAGTTTACGTACGCTGAAACGATGTGCGCGTACACGCTGGACAAAACTAACGACAAACCTAACAAAGATCTATTATTAGACTATCATTCACATTCGCTTATGAAGAAGCATTTTACAAAAAAAAAAAAAACTGCATTCAGTTAATTACAAAAAATTGTTTTACAAAATTTCATTTTTAAAGTATTTTAAAATTTTATTTACTAGTTACAAATTTTTAAATGTACTAGACTTATTCCATTACGCCCATGTCAAATGTTAACTTTAAAACTAGGACAACAGTTGGATTCAACAAGGAAAGAGAAGACAAGGTGTAGTACATTGAAAATGATAAATAAATTCCACATATCGTAAATCATCGTTCAGCATTTGACGCCGGGTCAATTTAGATATATCTCCTGCAATTTTAAATAGACCGTGAATTAGATACACGAGCAAGATAATAAGATTCTGCAGCAAGCAGATATTTACGACCGTTTTCTCCAAGGTTGTGACGCGGTTGTCATGTCATGTCATGTTTCGATGCTGCCGAATAAACGCTTGAATGCACAATAACTTTCTTTTGACCTTTAGGTCTACTACCTAGTTTACAAACATTTATGTATATAACAATCAAAGGCGTATTTTTCGAAACCTTTCCATAGATTGTATTTCCTACCTATTCACAATTTACCTAGCAAATTTCAACTTTCCAGGCTTAAAAGTAAAGTAGTCGTAAACCGATTCCGAATAACAGTTTCGCACTAAAAGCATTCATTTACCGCCTTTAATTCATTTATCATTTACTTTTCCACAAAAACAAAACATAAGTCTCACCGTCATGTCATCGGAAGTCACTTTTTTTAAAATTTAATCCTTAAAAATGTACATTTAATCATTTAAATAGAACGATTGATTAATTACGCTACTAACATCTGAACATTATAACAAACGCATCTAACAGTTGATGGGAGACTAAAAATATTTCAAAACAATATTTTTCTTTAAACAACTTTAATTATCCAGTTAAAATAAAACTTGACAACATATTGACACGCAATTACAAAATACGCAAAAAATTACGAATTATATTCCTACTTATTCTTTCATACTAATTTAATTAATTGGTTCACGCCCGCCGCTCTGTCCCACCACTGCAACTCCTGTTCACCAGGATCAACAGTGGCGTCCTTTGATCGAATAATCAACGAATAATGCAGCTGTGCTATTACGCACAGGCTTCAGGCTTTTTCTTTCATACTTTGTAAACAAATAACTGTTTTAAACTGGATTCTATATAATAAAAAAAAATATATAAAATATATATACGCGTACATTTGAACGAAACGAAAGTTAAATGCGTGAAAGTAAAATTTTAACGAAACGACTTTATAACCTCCTCCGTTTGTAGTTTTTCCTTCGATTTCATTTCATTTTACGGAAACAAAGAAAAAAAAAAACGCCAGACCGAAACCAAAACATTAAAACAAAGCTACTTAATTTCTTAAGAATTTTACTTTAAACATGAAACATAAAAAGCTAAACCATATATATATATATATCTTTTATTTTCTATGAAATAAGTTATTTATAATTAAAAAAAAAAACTAGCAGAACAACTATCGCACGTCACTCGTTTTATACTCATCTTAGATGATTTTAAACAACGGTATAGATTTTTTTTTAAACACTTTTTTCATTACGTTTTTTTTCGACTGCATATTGCTCTTGCAAGACGTTTAAAATTCCAAGCAGGTTCTTCGAAACCTCTTTCGTTCGAATTGTTGTTCTAATCCAAAAAAAAAAACCATCAACTCCAAAGTTATTGTTAAAGTAAATGACTTTCCTTTCAGTCCACATCTTGGAATGGTAAAAATATTAGAAATGGTTTCGTGCGGTGCTTACAGCTGTAATTAAATTTTGCAGTACACTGTTTTACAATTTTATATGACGCAGTTTGTCGCATTCATCATTAATATTCAAAAGATTCACTGCATTTTGCGAACGAAGCTTAATCATTATAATTAAACTCCAACAATAAACTTACAGAAACAATTTTACCCAGACTAAGGCGAGAGTTATAAACAAATACCAAATAAACCACATCACGTGGGACACATTGACTCAGCCCTGCAGTAATTATCGTAGTAGCTTGAGTCACAGGAACTAAGCAACGATATGGTATCAACTACAGAGATAAGAAAACATCATCCAAGACCGGTAAACTAAACAATCCGCCGGGATTCAAACCCAGAACCTCTGGTGTAGCAGTCGGCTGTTTACACCTGTGCGCCACAGATTTAATTACCATCAAATTTATGATTTCATTATTTTTTACACTTTTTACCATCAAACAAATACTATTTAATAATATTTAATTAATGAATTTCATATTTAAACAATCAATCGATTTAATCATACAGCAATATTTTTATTCTTAATAGTGATACTTTGTTTAAAATACGAATTCGAAACATTTAAAACTGCGAGTAAAAGTCAGTACTTAATACAAACAAACATACGCGGAAAATATTCGTAAGAAAACTCATAACACTACAGATAACATTTCGTGTATCGTCGGCGTCGAACGAAAACCCCGTATGTCTAAAACTAAATTTTATAAGAGGAAAAACATTCTCCTTTGAAAAAGTTTGTACGGGCAAAGTATTTGATAACTCTTACTTTTTAACCGACTTAAAAAATGGAGGAGGTTTCTTTTTTAGAGTTTCCTTTTTAATATCTAAATCCGATGGAAACAATGCAATATACCAGTTCTTTTAATTTACTGATGAGTTTTGCCTTCGACTGCCGCTTGCGACTACAGTTACAAATTTCTATGAATCTTTGTAAAGCGCCTCTAACGGATTGATGAGGAATTAAGATTGCTGACACAAAACCACTGTAGGAATCTACGTTACCTGACATGTAAGAAAAGTGGACACACTCAAAGTAGACACTCTGCTGGTAGATCTACGTGTACGAGATTGTCTGGGTTCCACCCTCCTTTCTATTTACAACGCGAAACAGTTCGCCGTGTTTCGGTACGAAGGATTGCAGAGTCAGTGTGCAACGCATCGGCGGTGCTCTTGGCGTTCCAGACATCAAGGGCACCTCCAAAAAAAAATTACAAGACATTTAGTTAATGCTCTGGCTGCTAAACTAACTGGTTCTGGAAGCACTGACTTACGACTGAGAAGAAACAGACGACGACGAAAACGATTCGTGAAAGAATAGTGAGAGTGGTCAACGGGCAACTCCCCTTGTGTTAAAAAATAAATTACTCAGACATAGCTCCAGCAAAGAAATAGCTAAATGTCTACGACAGATTGCTGTGTCATGCGCGATAAATTAAAAAAATAACCTTCAAATTGAACCGTCTGTTTGTCCGAGATCAGATTCGTTTGATAATATTTTTGTATGCGAATGCGACATGCGAGATTTTAACACGTCACCGACGGCATCTTTTCAACCAGTATAGAGCCGTAAAAACTACTAAAGTTGAGAATTTTAGCACCTATCCCTAACCGGTATATTTCGTAACGCAAACTAAGTTATCACACATTGTCATTACGCCACCGGTAACATGTTCCAACACCTGTCCAGGAAGTAACGGTTATTATCGATCGCGTAATAATAGCAGGGTTTAATGAGATATATTATAACTTGATAGTATGTTTTCGTGTTACTGCTTAGGTAAGCAGCAGTAGCTCATTCAGAATCGTGATGAAACGTACGTAATTTGTAATGCTTTAAAAACGTTAATTTATCGAAACTGGAGCACAACAGTCGAATCCTGATTTTTATGAGCCCGAAATTCAAATATCAGACAGTATAGAAGGATCAGGACGACCTCTGTGACGCAATGGTGTAAACAGCCGACTGCTACGGTAGAGGGTCCGGGTTCGAATGCCGGCGGGGGCGGAACTTTGTGTTATTTGCAAGACGCATTGTTGCGCTTACCGGTCTTGGATGTTGTATTTCTTATCTATGTATTTAGTTTATGCCATATCGTTTCTTATAGTTCCTGTGACGGAAGATCTTACGATACTTGCTGCGGGGCTGAGTCAATGTGTGTGTCGCGATGTGGTTTATTTATTTATAATAATTTAAGAAGAAGTAAAAAAAAAGATGTGACTGTGGTGAGAAGAAATCATTGAAACGGCTTAAGCTTTGGCTAAAATGTTTAACAGCTTAAAAATTATTCAAAGAACATAAAACAATTACATAAACACATTCACACATAGTTTTAAATATAACAAACAAATAAAAAATCATTTAAAACTTTATGTACAGCTATAGCAGTGAGAAATGTTTTTGTGCGAAGATCCCCGAACGCAGCTATCCGATATATGTCAATTATAATCGTATTCATAGTATGATCAACTTTATAAAAAACGAAAGAAACGCCACATAACCTAACCTTTTAATAAATTTGTTACATATATAGAGTGATAAATTACGGAGTAAGTTTTAATACGAGAATGTACGGTATCCAGGTAAAGCAGGTAAAAAAGTACATCAAATCGGGAACGACGCTGGTTTATCAGATAAAAGTTGTAGCACCAACCAACACGCTTTATTTCTTATCTTCTTTTAATGTCGGGGGTATTTCAAATATTACTTTCATCTTTAAAAAAAATTATGAAAGGTTTTTCATCCGGTCTTGAATTTTCTAATTCACTTTACCTAATCTCAATATATTTCTCACAACAACCGTCTACATTTTGTAGACGGTTAGATCATCGTTTATGCATATGGTTATAAGGTAAAGATCAACTTGGTAGAACTACGCGATGTTTGCGGTTAATTTAGTATTAATTAATGCAATAAACAATACGAGATATTAGCATGTACAACTACACATAACTAGACTAGAAACTCTCGTACTCGTACAGTGTTGCTGTAATATGATTAATATGATACCATATCTTGATACAAATGTATTAAGAACTAGAGGACCCGACAGACTTCGTCCTGTCACATAGAAAACAAAACCTTTTTGTATGGGAAAGTGAAAATTGCTGTTTTTATAGTTTTTCTGGAAATTATTCGAATTTTTGTCGCCGTAAAAACCATCCTTGAACTTCAACGAATATTTAAAAAAAAGAATTGGCCAAATTGGTCCAGGCGTTGTTGAGTTATGCGCTTACCAACACATTTTGCTATTCATTTTTATATTATAGAAGATTTGATTCGCTACTGTTATGCAATATTCATGGGTAAAAGGTAAAACTTTAAAGTGTAAATATCCATCGAACTACATGGATCGTGGATTTCGAAGCGACAGTTTGTATTTTATCTTTCTAAAGACTTTATTTTATTTATAAAAAAAAAATCGTTCCTTTTTTACTTGACGTTTAAATTTGTTTTATATAATACTAATATTTTTGTCATTCCTTTAACCTAAGATAAAAAAAAATTGATTTTTTTTTATAATAGTTTTATATATTTAAGATTTATCTTTTTTTTAAACTCATTTCTGTCTTGTCCGTCAACGCGTGCCACTGTCCACTGTCTAAACTACTTTACGTAACTCCTCTCTTCAATATTATGCATAAATTATACATTTCGCAACGTTAGTGAAGTGAATTTCGCTCCGGCCATCTCTTACAACTTTCTGTTTGCTGATTAGCATCAGATGACTTACGTTTTCGAACTTTGCCATATGTTAATATCCCCAACACGAATGGTGATTATTTATGAATTTCCCGAGAATACGTTTAAAATTATGAAACCCAAAACAATACAGATTAAATTGTTTGATAAAGCCATGGAAACGCGTCTCTTCCGCTTTAACAAAATTCAATTTAAAATCAACGTATGAATATTTAACGCATTTTCCCACCGTATCGTTATAATTACAGTTCGCATTGCCAAACACATTACGTAACAGAACAAAAACCGTCCTGATCAATTTTATTTCGCATTGGAAATTATAAAATATAACTATTATCCGTGTGCTTCGCTGGATGTTTATATGTGTGTGTGTATTTAATTTGAACGGGAACAGGAATGAGAAAAAAATGCCTTAACTGATGTCACACTGTATACAACAGAACGGACCTAACAAATTGTAGGTATCAAAACAAAATGTACGTAGGTTTTTGGATGTGAGTTATAAAGCTGTAATAATTGTTATTTTGCGTTTGTGTGCAAAGTAAGCAGAGGTGTATAAAGCGAGCAGGTCGAGGCAGGTGATGTGTGGCAACAACATTGTAGCAAACATCCGTTACGGGCAGGACGGCGCGCCGCGGCCCACCGGAGCCGAACACATTCCCGTACCCATAACTAACGCATTATCTACCATCGCACTCATCTGCAACGCTCGACGCCTAACCAATTCGCCATCAGCCAATATTTCACACATTTACACTTCGCGCAGCTCGCTCGTGAGGTAATCATGCAAAATAGACATATAGAAAGTGTGAATAAATACATTTTAAAGTGGCACGCTGTAGTACATTATGGTAAATTGATGCCGACCCTTGCGCTGGCAGCGGGACGGCAACACTATCGGAATACGACAGTCATCTCGCCCGACACCGCCGGCTGACAGTAGAAAGTCGGTTAGGTTACCTGGAAGGCGGTGATGCGCTTTGGAGGCAGCATCTGCGGGGGCTTCTCTACTAGGTTCTCCATCGAGTGTCGGCTGAGGTACCCTGGTTTGTTGAGGAAGGACGAGTTGTTCTTGAAGGTGGTCCTGTTGAAGTTGGTGGCGGGAGCGACGATTCGGTTGCCGTTTTCATCGTCATCCTCCCATTCGGTGAGTACCTCGGGCCGCACGTCCTCGAGCGAGCGAGAGCGGGAGCACGGGCAGGCGGCGGTTGGGACCGGCCCGGGAGCAGCGCGGCCCGCGGCCCGGGCTCGCTCCCGGCTCATGTACACGTCCCCGTGCGCCACCGCCCCGGGGCCCGCCGTCCTGTAGCTCGGCGACATCAAGTAGTAATCACGAGACTTGTTGCTGTACGCACTCAGACCGGAAAAATTCGAATAAGTAGATCCCTTCGAAGAAGACGTCTTGAAGTTCCTCCCGTCCATCGGGTCCGGGGGGCGAAAGTAAAAGTTAGGCTGCGCCTGGCGGGAAAGCGGCGGCCAGGGCCTAAACGGCGCGTCGACGTAGTGAGTCGGTTTTGACTTCATGTTGATCCACGAGTCATCCGACCGGTGTTCGTGCGGACGTTCGCGATGGAGCGGAGCTACTGAGCCGCGGGCCAACACCGACCTGCGCCGGAGTACTCTACATCGAGTTAGACAGAGACGACGGTATGGAGAAAGGCGCACTCGCGTTCCGCTCGATCCGATGAATGCGAATACAAGTGAAAGGGGTAGCCCGAGCGCGGTCAACGTCGAACACGCTCCGCGAGCACCTGCACACAGACACACACACACGGTGCACGAACACAAGCGCAGCTGCCCGAGCTGATATCTCTTAGCTTGTTTCGCCACCGAGCCAGCCTCGTAAATTGACAACTTTACTGGCAATATGTATTGTGCTGTCTGTCGGCGGCGCTCGTTTGCCGGCAACATTTCCTACCTTCCTAGAGTTTTCGTATCACGCCATTTGTATGCATTATTCTTATTGTTGTACTTGTCATCGTGCATTTTTCAAACTTTCTATCGGAGAGTCAATTGCTGGGGCACTTGTTAGTGGAACTGTCTCAGGTGAGAACGATCGATAGATTCGTGATGGTACATCCGTATGATACGCATACAAATTGGACGTCGGACATTCGTTTTCATGAGTTTACGTAATGCCCGATCACGCTGTTACATATTCACACCGCGCCCGCTGACAATATTTTCTATAATGTAAACTCTCGACATCCGATGACGGAGCATTACTTGCAACTATATCGTCACTAAACAGGGAGAAAATATGTCTTTACTTAGATCGTGCTATATAACAGATATAAACCTACGTACCTTTACTGAAACTTATTAAATACCTGGATAATTAATTACTATGGCAACACGGTAGTTCTCAATTAGTTCATTTAATTATCCTTTGTCTGTATACTAGGACCTAATATGATTGGATGAAGAATATAAAATAAATTTTATTATAATTTAATACTGATATTGCCTGTCTCTACCTGACGCTGAATATAGCATAGATTAAAAATAATGCATCTGTAATTAATGTACCGTTGCAGTTTGGCGTTAATATTAAGCTTTCGTGATTTTCGAAAGACTACAAATCATACATTAGCAGATTGTACGCGTAATTCGCTATCACATGACCTATATAACGATTTTCCGAACCAGATGTTTTATCTACCTTAAAATCTGGAAATTATTTTTCCATGTGACATACAGTATTTTTAGATGCATTCATTTATTGTTTAATTAAGTTATTTTAAAAGGAAGAATTTATTATCTATTTTTTAATAATGATTTTATTAAATATTTACTTTTAATTTAATTATTACATTATTTGACTTTACTGTTTTATATTATGTATTGTTTTCACCTTTACTCTGATTTTGTTAGATTTTTAATATAATTCAATATAATTATTGATTTATATATATCTCTAAAAACTTTTATTATTAATAATTGTGCAAAATATGTTTCTCCCTATAATTATGTAATCAAAATTTATTGTATTAATGTTATTATTTTTATTGCTTGTGAGGTGTTCAAATTAATTAATAAAGATTTAATGTCTAAAGGAGGACGCGCAAAGATGCTCCGAATCCAGCGCAAAAGTAAACTATAGCAGATTGTTATATTCATTATATTGTTTGTGTAAAAAATATAAACATACGACCGACTAGTACGCTAGGAGTCCGGGTTCGAATCCCGACGGGGCTTTGTGTCATTTGCACGACGCATCGTTTCGTTTACCGGTATTGGATATTGTATTCTTATCTATGTAGTATATGCCATTACGTTGCCTGCGATAAAATTATATCTTAGTGCTGGGCTGAGTCGATGAGTGTGTCGTAATGCGGTCTAAAGTAGAAAGTTCAACTTGGACAAAGCACAAAGCTGGAATCCCAGTTGTAATTATTCTAGGTATCCGAGCAGTTATGTTCAATGCAGGTATCTTAATTAAATTCTAGAGTTGTGGAAGTGGTCAAATCGGGTTATCCCGTATATTAATTTCAACATTTCTATATATTAGAGATGTATTATATACATACATTTTGCAGTCAGGGGACTGCAAAAGAAAAAGAGGTAGACAGACGAAAAGATGGGAAGATGACCTTAAGAAAATAGCGGATCCTGTGCGGACTCGCATAGCAAAAGACAGGACTAAATGGAAATCTTTAGAGGCCCATGTCGGGCAGTGGCGGTACTGTCATACAAGCCCAAAAGCCCGGCTCGTCCTATTGAACCAAGGTAAGTTCGCGCTCCCGTTCATTCATTACTTTTCAAATCAAATAAAAATTTGCTTTGCATAGCATGGTTCAAAATTCGCGCTGATTCGAACGCGAAAGTATGATGTGTAGATTTAAGAGTAATGAGGCAATAAGACATTTATCGAAATGAATTTATTAAAACGACAATAACGTATCTCTCGGTTTGCCCTATTCTAGAACTCTAGGCACGCCACTGATGTCGGGAGACAAGCTGTGACGTAGAAGATACCGTTTGCCGATAACTACATGTTATTGCACACAACAATACAACCTAAACTCATGGATATCTCAAATAATATATATGTATATATATGTAAACTCAAAAACAGCAATAAAGGCTTTCCATTCATTCATTCATTTCATATACAAAATTTATGTATATGCTTACTTATTTTCATTTAATTTCATTTTAATTCGTATGTTGTGACATGAGCTTAATGACATTCTCTCACTCTAGATTATAAGATGTATCAGTGGCTATGTATAAAACAAGTTCATATACCGAATTATATCTTCCCCAACATAAATTTTCCGAAACGGTGAACAAATCATTTAAAGAAAAAAAAACGTTTATTTTTTGTACTTATTAAAACTTAAGCGGAGATGGACGATACTGGCTGCGACACAATTTTATAACTACTGTAGCCATTTTCTGTCCGTTGAAAATAGGGAATACGCATGAAATTAAATTTGAATATTCTAACAATTCATCGAAACGATGTAGAAACAGTATATTTAAACCGGGGAGATATAACCAAAGTAAATATGTCAATCTCGCTCATCAGAACAACCTTTTCTATGGAAGTTGTATGGCGCCCGTGTACTTTGACGTCATTGTACACGTCGGATCTCTCTGTATAGCCAACGACTTTGAAGCTTTATAAATTAATTAATAAGTCTGATATTAGAGAAAATGTTACGGACAGACTTCGTCCTGTCACATAGAAAACAAAACCTTTTGTATGGGAAAGAGAAAAGGGCTGTTTTTATAGTTTTTCCGGCAATTATTCGAATTTTTGTCGCCCTAAAAACCATCCTTGAACTTCAACGAATATTAAAAAAAAAGAATCGGCCAAATTGGTCCGGGCGTTGTTGAGTTATTCGCTTACCAACACATTTTGCGATTAACTTTATATTTTAAATATATTTATATTTATTAAAAAATGATGTATGAAACATAACCTGTACAACTATTCTTTTAATTTACTTATGTTTTACAATAAATGTATTCAAAGAATTCTTATTTATCAACTGCATCCATATGTCATAGGAACGAAATATGCAATACAGAGACAATTTATCACTGATTATTAAAAAAAACGTTTCTTGAGAGCAGGCTTAAATTTTTAATCTCATTATGTTTTCATTATTTATTTGTTGGTATAGCGGAAACAGATATAGACATTCTTTGAAAATTTCAATAGTTTAGCTATTATGCTTTTTGAGATACAGCCCACTGACTGACTGACTGAGTCTTGGTAATAGGGTAACCCTTTGGCTACGGAACCAAAAAAAAAAAAAAAAACCACACAATCAAAATATCACAAGAAAACACAATCGTCGTAATTAATCAGACAAAAACAAATAAATTACCCTACATACGCCCCCATAGATCATCAAGTAGGTACTGTATGAGATAAGAAACTACGCAGTCACGAAGGATGACACAACCCATTCAATTTCACGAAGACGGTTCGAATAAGGTTGTTGTTGGTCAAGTCAGGCGTGTACGGTACACAGTGTATCAGTGTGCGTAAACTCGAGTTCGCTCAGTGGAGACGTAACGCACACTAGAAAAGTTCCTGTACGATAACCAATAACAGCTACAGCCGAACGGTCTTTGTGTGGTGGAATGACTTAACTCGTTCTTTATTCTCCGCTCATTATGATTAAAGTACTCATTACAAGTATAAACACCCACTGAAGACGGTTGCGGAAAATTTAAACAGTTTAATTACAAGCTATTTCATTTCATTTATTAATTTGATCATACAAGCTAACAGATGAAGATATCCAAAGCGCTTACAAGATTAATTATTATTTGCCTATCAACAATTAAATTAAAAATATCTGAAAATATGTCACAAGCTCGTCAAATTATACTATATTAGATTGTAATGAAATAGCAAAATGTTAAATTTAATAAATAATAATAACAAAAATTTTAACGATTAATATATGTATATAGCAGAATAAAATTTCATTTGAACTTCAATTCAATAACATAAGTAATAATATATATATATATATATATTTACGACCTAGGTGGCGCAGTGGTGTAAACAGCCGACTGATACGCTAGAGGTTCCGGGTTCGAATCCGCATTGTTTCGCTTAACGGTCTTGGATGTAGTATTCTTATCTATGTAGTTTATAACATATCGAATCATAGTTCCTGTGACACAATTTCTTACGATACTTACTGCAGGGTTGAGTCAATGGGTGTGACGTGATGTGGTGTAGTTATGTGGTTAATAATAAAAATAGTAAGTCATAGTCATAGTAATTATAAGTCTGATTAAGCATTCATTCATTAAGTATACAATATGTCATATAGCTATGTACGAAAGAAGATGGCAGAATCTGCTCTGTTTACGAAACCCATGTACAAGAACTCATATACATTAAAAATAAAAATCTTATCTAATCTCACATCGAGTATTACGTGACTCAATTCGGGGTGAGAGTCTGATTGAACCGATAGAAAAAAAAATCGGTTCAGATGAAGGTATTGCTGCCCTTCAACATTGAGCGCCAAGGAAGCAGTCCCGACGACCCGTACTGCCCTCTCCCCGCTGGGCCTTCCCGAACGGGTTCCCACCCGACAGGGCTGATCACGGAGGGAAAAAAAAAATTCAGACTCACCAGCAGGCCAGCGGCGAGAGATACCCCGAGGAAGAAGCCTACCTAGTTCCCCGCAAGTTAGCAGGCCAGCAGCGAGCCATACCCCGAGACAAAGACCTGGCTTCGATATCGGCTCCTCGCACCCCCTATCGGAGGGCACGAGAAGAATCCCAAGAGAAAATCGGTTCACTACCTTACACGCACGAATACAAACCATACGTAGACTACTGAAATCATAACCCATCCTTTCAATACAGCCGCCATGTTCGGGTTATGAGATATCACATCAAATTAAAGTTTACCTACACGTGCGTGCAAGTCACACACACAAGTCCACGTTATTAATGTACATAGATAAACACACCGTTTGACACAAGCGGCCGCCTGGTAAGAACTTTTAATTAACTAACCGTTAATGGGCAAAGGAAATCTCCGCTTATTTAGTAAGTAATTTAAAAAAGTCCCTTTTTATTTGTCACATCAAACAAATGTAAAATAGATTACGAAATTATTTCCGTTTAACATGTTTGCGCTTCCGATTTTATATTTTAAAATATAAAGCATAATCTGTTTCGACTTTAAGTGTCTTTTTAAATTTAGATGACAGAAATCGAAAAGAAACACGCATTTCGAAAATTATACCGGGCCGTTCAAGACATCGAGAGCATCGTCATATCAATAGGCGGTGGTATCGCTTTCCATTAGGTGAAACGTCTGCTTGTTTGCCTGCGTTTAAAAATACACAACGTTTTACTAAAACTTTAAAAGCAAATAAGTAAATTATCCATTCAAATACAACTGTATCTGAATTCCATTCGTCTAGTTCTAAATCTATTAACACTGTCCCGAACCTAAACCAAATTTAATCAAACTATTAGTGAACCTAGAGCGAGTATTTTAACTGACTACAATGCAACAATGTGTTCTCTTATTGATCATGTCTTGCTGAGGTCGAGAAGTTTTTTTTATACCAATTTTACAGGTAATAATAACAATAATAATAACCACATCACGACACACATTGGACTCAGCCATGCAGTAAATATCGTCACAGGAACTAAGCAACGATATGGTATATACTAAATAAATAAGAATACAACATCCAAGACCGGTAAGCGAAACAATGCGACTTGCAAATAACACAAAGTCCCGCCCCCGCCGGAATTAGAACTCGGATCCTTTGACGTAGCAGTCGGCTGTTTACACCACTGCGCCACCGAGGTCGTCAAACAGGTGACAGGTGGTAGAGATCTACGTGCTAGATCGTCTGGGTTGGTACTATCCTAATTTCAATTTACAACGTGAAGCAGTTCGATGTGGAGGATTTGAGAGCTAGAGGAATAACATCTTTTATATCTATTGGCGGTGCTCTTGGGGTTCTAAGACATCAAGGGCATCATCGTGTTAATAGGAGGCGGTATAACTTTCCATCAGGAGAATCGTCTGCTTGTTTGCCCATGAAGTTGGAAAAAAAACAAGCATACGGCCCGCCTGATGGTAAGCAGTCACCGTAGCCTATGGACGTTTACAATAGCAAGGACAGCAGCCACGCGTTAACGACCCTGTAAAAGCCTCATGCTTAAATCATTAGGGAAAATCATGCCAATTACGGTACGAAGTCACGATGCGGTTTTCAACAGGCCGGCGGCAGCTGCTTCAGTCGCGTCACCGCACCGACCACATGTTCAGGTACTAATTATCAATCACACACAAAGCTATTATTATCGGTATAAACCATAGCAAGGCATAGCACGATATGTTTTGTATGAAATGTTTCTAAGAACTCGTTTACTAAGAATGTACATAATCTGTGTGTGTTTATGTGAAAAATTCATCACATTTGCACGGCAAGGTTTTCTACCGATACGTTATACAATTTGGCTGCGATATTCAATGTAAATTATAATGAAATGAAATCTAAATATTTATTAATATAAAGCGTCGTCTCCGAGAGTATTAGCTTTCTATGTCAAATATTATAGTACGGTACATTAATTTATATTCTAGCTAAGTGTGATGGGTTAAGAAACCGTCCACTTAGCGAAGTTCTGCCGCAAGCGTTGAGGCAGATGGCCACGAGCGTCCCGGCACATGAACGCAAGCGCTCCGGCACATAACCGCAAGCGTTGCGGTTATGATCACAAGCGTTGCGGCACATGACCGCAAGCGTCGCGACAGATAGCCACAAGCGTTGCGACACATGACCGCAAGCGTCGCGGCAGATAGCCGCAAGCGTTGCGGCAGATAGCCAAAAGCGTTGCAGCACATGACCCATCGTGCTTCAGCGTTAACCATTTAACCAAACTTTTTAACTAACAATGACACTTAAGAATTAGTTTTAAATTAACGCTTTGAGCTTACTCTATTAATTGTACAGTCATCGCATCTCATGAAGACTGTTTGACTAGAGTTATTGTTCTGTTTCGTCTGGCGTTTATATTGTTTCGAGTTTGCTCAACAAATGCGATTCGCACACTAGGACAGGACTTCTTAACCGAGGGGGCACGCCTCCCTAGGGTGGCGTAGAGAAATGTCAGTGGGGGCGTAATAGATACATTTACATTCCCGATTTTTTTTTTGTTTTTTAACGCGTACATAAATTAACTGTTCCCATTGTTATAGACAAGAACGTTCATTTGAAAGATTGGTTCAAATATTGCCGAGAATCGTATTATCAAGCTAAAAATAGAAACTGAAAAAAATATCTTTGGTTCGAGGAGGCTCGGCAAAATAAAATTTGTGAAACACTGCTTTTGAACAAGGTTTATGTACACCTCTAATCACAACTGCATATAATTTAACTATTCAAATAAATATAAAAATATATGACTGCAAAAAAGTTTAAACATACTGAGATTGAAAATAACCAGTAAATAGTTTTGTAACGTAATGCGTTTTCAACTATGTGGACATTTCATAGTTCGCAGCTTCGGTTCGGAAACTATGCTGTACTTTACGTTCAGGCTTTTAATGAGCCTTTTTGCTGTGAAAGTTTAAAAAAACATCCGCTATTGACAGCGCTAGTAGAGAAGGTACGAAATTACGTTGATGCCGTAAGGCTTCAGTGAATTTGTAACGCCTAGCGCTATCGATATCGAATGTTTTATTAAACTTTCAAAGCAAAATGCTTTTTTTTTAACCTACGTTTATCAAATATAACAGAATTAATTTAAAATATCTACCAAGGAAAACTATATAGCATATAAAAAATATATACAGTCAAAAAGAAAAACTGTTTTAGAACAATCGGACCAACTTGAAACTTGCTACCGATTTCAACGAATGTGTTACATTCTAAGACGGCTGTTGTTAACATCAATACGCCGATATATGGGAGAGAGAGGAAAAAAAAACTTGATGAATAGGTTATAATTGCTGGTTAGAAATGTATGAGTATGTATGACATTGGTACAAAGTTTCTGGGTCGCGACACCGTTTGTGATGACAACGATCAGAACGGATCATACAAACTACTCCGCATTGTGTTTACATCAAAGAGTTAACCCACTTTTTTAATGCTTACTTATTATTTTATTCGCCTAACAAAATACACGTTAGGTCTTAAAAAAAAGGATTTACATTAATATTTTTTAATATTAAAAAACGATAAATGGCGTGAGATTTTTAGAATTTTCGTGTTAAAGAAATCAACGAATCGATTCATCATGTTTTAATCACTCTTTCACATACATCAAGGGCGGAGACGAGCTACATTTTTTTACTGTACCTATTCTCAAAAAAATATAAAACGAAAAATAAAATTGTAAACCTGTGATTGGGACATATTTTCATCGAGTAACAGCAAATGTGTCCAATTGGAGGTTTTTTAACTTTTGAATCGGGAAACTGACATTGATCAAGTATTGCTAAGAACACGCTCGATCAAGTCATTTATTCAAACAAAAAAAAAACTACACCAAAATCGCTTCTTTCGTTCGAGTTATGATGCCACATACAGACACACAGACAGACACGTCAAACTCATAACACCCCTCTTTTTCCTTCAAACAAAACGAGCTTTACGTGGTCGTATCCAAAAGCTTTTTCAAAAAGTTTTAATCCAACAAGTTTAATAATAAATATCAAACGTTCAAAGGTAAACAATAGCGGAGCTTTACATAACATCTATGTCAGGTGTTAATTGTTTCATATTATTCACACACACAAATACCTACATACATACATACATAACAAGAACGAGAACGTACACACGCTCATACATCAACCGAACCTGTTTTGAGTTTTCGTTCTCAACTCCAACAGCCAGCATGAAGGATTGATATTTCACTAGCTATGTGAAACTTTACGTGTGACCGTCTGTACACATCTTTTTATAACATAACTATAACAACTTCCAATAGCTAATAATTCAACTAACATATAACAATTGGCTATGGATTTAGACTTTAACCTGCATTGAATAACTTTTTCTACAATATATCTAGAGATTTTAAAGTTGCCTTTAATCACCCTGAGATCCTATGATTTTTTTTTGTTTGAAATCAGATAAATACATCACCAAAGAAGCGACATTAAAGTAAAAAAAATCTTTCTTCAATGTATAATTCATTATTTTACTGTAAAGTAAAACCATTACCGTAAACGGTGGCTATCATAGTAGACAGTCAGCTGGTTAAAGAGTTAACTGTATTAGCCATTGGATCACAGGGGTCATTGTGCAAATGCGTTACCCGTTCTACAACCGTACGGAATGTCATGTCATGTGATTCGAATGAATGAGAACACGACCGTTTAACCGGATTCAACTGACGATCCCTTAATCCTACATTCCTTATTCAAATTCAAAATGTTTTGTATTCAACAAAAGAATTAAAATAAGTGCCTTCAAATTTCGGTTCGGAATGCTATCAACAACGAGGAAGAAACCGGAAAGAAACCTCCGTAGTTGCTTTCAAATTTTTTTTACAAAAATTGTTCATTACAATTTGAAGCTAATATGACTACCTTTACATAAAGCAAATGAAAATATAAAATATTTTAAAAAATGAGTAATTTTAAGTCTACAACAACATTTTATTAAATGACATGTAACATAGGGGATGAAACAAATTCAATGTACAGAATAATGTTATTAAAAAAAATATTATCATTACAAAATATTGCGACCAGATGAGACAGTTCGCCAAAACAGCACCGGATCACGAGTAAGTTATAAATGAAAAAGTTAGGATGTTCAATTGTTGTTGTCTAATGTTTACTGGGTGTTGTTGTTGTTATTTGTTCGTTAATCACCAAAAAAAAAAAAAACTCAAGGGAATTTGATGAAATTTATCACAAATAAAATCCTGAGGGATAAAAACCAAATCCACCAAGAACGAAGTCGCGGGCAAACGCTTGTACAAAAAAAAATACATAAAAAAGTTTCTTCCAGTGTGAACTTAAAAAAATATAGACTCAACAGCGACACAGAAGCTGTCTATATATTTTCTCTTTGTTATGATGAATATGCATAATAATGCAAGGTAAAGATGAATAACATCTCGCGGGTTCAACCGACTCTAAGAGTATGTGGGGATGACTATTTGGGACTGTTCAGTGATGAATAACACACAGATACCAGTACAATACACAAGTCAAAATCAAAGTCAAAATGTTTTTTATTCAAATAGACTTAAAATAAACAATTTCAAATCGTCATATTTTTTTTAACTGCCACCGGTTCGGAATGCTATTTCTACGGAGAAGGATCCGGCAAGAAACCTCCGTAGTTGCTCTTTTCAAATACAATATTTTATACTACAAATTACATAGGTACGGTTGGGGAGGCTACTGCACTCAAGTAGTACCTATCGTGGACTGCCTTGTAAACTGCTTCATTACTTTTTTTTTCGTACCCCAAAGGGTAAAAACGGGACCCCCTATTACTAAGCCTCCGCTGTCTGTCTGTCTGTCAGCGGGTTCTATCTCACAAACCACAGTAGCTATAAACTTGAAATTTTCAAAGAATGTTTCAATATCTTTTGCCGCAATAATTAAAAAAAATAAATTAAAAATTAAAGACGGCTCCCATATCAGAAACGTGATTTTATACACATTTTCTACTTGTATCTTTTACGAAATCAACTAAAAAGTCTATATAATATTAAACCGGAACCCATCATGTGCGAGTCCGACTCAAACTTGAGCGGTTTTTTTTTGTCGATTAGTTCCGTCGGTAGTTTAAAACGTTTTTCGATCAATTGGTCGTCATTGGCGACCATTTACTTCGAGTCTTGGAGGTTACACGGACAAATTACGACAACAAAGTAAATTAATTAAAACTGAATGTTTATAATTATTTAATTATACCTACTGATCCGGTTTCGCATTACTTCGGTTATTCTATCAAAGAATTGTTTTATTTAATTGAAAAAAAAAAACGCACATTGTCTTAACTATATTAATAAGTGAAGAAAGAAAAAAAACATCGGTCAGGTTTGACGGCCTTGGACGACCTCGGTGGCGCAGTGGTGTAAACAGCCGACAGTTACGCTCGAGGTTCCGGGTTTTAATCCCAGCGGGGGCGGGACTTCGTGTTATTTGCAAGGCTCATGGTTACGCTTACAGGTCTTGGATGTTGTATTCATATCTATATAATATATTCCATATCCATATCATTGCTTAGTTCCTGTGACACAAGTTCTTACGATACTAACTGCAGGGCTGAGTCAATGTGTGTTTCGTGATGCGGTTATTATTATTATTATTACATAATATGAAGATATATAAGAATTTACATGGTTGACACATACAACGATATTCACTTAAAACTCGTTAAAGTTTGTTTTAAAGTTCGATCAGTAGAAGAGGAAGGAATTACAACACTTTATCGCCAATAGACAGCGGGCCAGGGTGCTAACTATAACCCCTTATAGCTGGGAAAAAATACTACTGCATAAACTTTTCATACTATGAGCTCTTATAAGTCTGGCTCGCAGTCAGGCGATTTTACGATGACGAAGAATTTCGTATTGCTTTGTCTAACTCTCCCATTAACCTAGTCATTCATGAGTTAAAACGGTTGTAGAAGCTTTTGAAAAAGTCAAACGCCGACTGACTCCAGAACTGCATGGGAACAGAATGGTTTTTAAAAGGATTATAGTAAGCGTCCAGCTCTTTAAAAGTTTTCAACTCTGCCTCGAGTCGCACGGGTGACTTCCTTCCTGTCCTCCTAGCAAACCGTACCGGATATTATTTACTTTATATAACAATATAGTCGACAATAATGGTTGCTTCTTCTTCTTCTTGGTTTAATTCTTCCTTTTTTTTCAGGAAAGGCAAAGAAAGGCCTATACAGCACAAGTGTACCGTGTTATATTTTTCTTCTTTCTTAATTATTTCTATAGTAACATGC
The DNA here is from genome assembly GCA_949316135.1 of Choreutis nemorana. Classification (NCBI taxonomy): domain Eukaryota; kingdom Metazoa; phylum Arthropoda; class Insecta; order Lepidoptera; family Choreutidae; genus Choreutis; species Choreutis nemorana. The sequence continues at coordinate 1,665,759 of OX438595.1, forward strand.
TAGTAATGTTACAGTATGCTTTATTGAGTTACTTGGGAGATGACGAAAAGAACAGCCAAATCATCGTATTTCACTTTCTCCACACTTGTATATCACTACAGATGTTCAGTGGTTAAAACACTAGCATTTTACACATTAAACTCTGCTGATACACGAGAAAAGAAAATAAAATAAGACCCCACCCCTACCCGTTCCCGCCAAACCGAATAATGGTTGCGTCGCGTAAACTTCTTGCCTGTTCGAAAAAATCATACAGCAAAAAGTATTGAAGGTAGCATTTGAATATTTTTATGCACACAGTCGTGTATTTCAAGATTAAAAAAAAAACTTTTGAGAGTATGAATGACGATGTAGACGATGAATATTTGAAGTATGGGAAATGCGATCGAAAAGGATTCACTGATATAAATATAACAAAATGGCGGACAAACCGGATCGAAATTTTAATTTTTGAATCCCTCAATATATTGACCGGAACGGAGACCAACTTAAACAAATCGTTTTCAAAATCCATTAAACAAAACATTACGCATACCACCGTGTATTTTGTTTTGAGATTTTTTCAACAAAGGATGCGTCCGTACCGCATCCTGAACCTATCCTGTCACCCTAAACTGGTGCCTTTTTTTTTGCCGGCTTTCATAACAGCGAAAGTTTCTAAGGATGAATGGATGTTTTGTTACTGTTTCACGCGATAGCTAAAGAATTTATTTTAATGAAACTTTACAATAATATATTTTATATACATCAGAATAGCACACATGTTATGATTTTTAAAGAAATAGTGTGAATTTTCCAAAGCGCAACGAAAAATTACAAGTAAATCCCAAAACCTATTAGAACCATTTTCGACGCGGACGAAAAATGCGAATTTATTAATTAGATGTGTAATTTTTATATTAGTGTAAAATAAATAGTATAGAAAATGACATTTTGTGATTTATGCGAATGAAAAATTTGCAAGCTGATACTTTGCAGCTGAATACTCTTGACTATATACATAACTGTAACACCTGATTGTAAATTTGTATTCAAGCAAATAAAAATAATAATTATTTAATTCGCGGGCAAAAACTAGAACAATAAATGAATGATTACATTTCGTCTCAAAACTCAAAACTAAAGGCAATATCTACTAATATGTGAGTGTCGTGAAATATTCAACAATTTTTACAAAGGAAAACAAATGCCGCCCTCGAGAAACTTGAAATGTAAGTTTTACACGAGAATTCATCGTCGATCCACGACAGATTGTTTGTAAATCGTCTTTTCTATCACGAGACGTCGATTTTGTTAGGTTTGGAATAAAAATAATAACCACAACACACACGCACACACACACGTTTAAGCGAAAAAGTTCGTCTTGCATATAACACAAGTTCCGCCGCCGTCGGGTTTCGAATCCGGAACCTCTTTCGTAGCAGCCAGCTGTTACACCGCTGCAGTTTTAACACAAGAACATACATTTATGGGCACAGCCTTACAATAACATTGAAGAATGTCGCGGGTGCTAAAAAACGATATGATGTAAGCTATTTAGATAACAACACTACATCCGAGACGGGTAAGCGAAACAGTTCGTCTAACAAAAGTTCCGCCCCGGCCGGGATCCGAATTCGGAACCTCTTGCGTGGCAGCCAGCTGTTACACCGCCATACCATAGAGTCTTACTCCCAAGTAGGTTTCTAACACATTCCGACAAAAAAAAACATAAAACTGATACACAAGTTATCTCCATTTATAATTATTGGCTGTACCTATGAGATAACAAGCTAGGTATTCACAATCTATCGGTGACATTTACAGGAAAAATATCATCGAAACTGCTAATCCGATTTAAAAAAAACGTTTCACCAATAAACAGAATCTACTTTAAACATGAACAATTTCCTACATTTTTTTTTGAACGAAAATACCAATCCTACACCAACAAAGCCATTAGCAAAAAGCTGTTTTTTTTTTAAATAAAACACAATTTCAAAGGAAATCAAATAAAACGCCTTAATGTATGTACGTACTAACTAGTTTCAATAAAATTATTGTACTCAAGATTTAATTGTAGTCTGAATAAAATTTGGAATTGACTCCTATTATGTGACATTAGTCGAAGTTCATAAAGTTATTGCCATTGACCTAGACGAGGTCGCGACACGTAGGCGGTAACCTATATATATATATATATATATATATATATATATATATATTTTCTTTGTATTTGATATGTATTTCATACTTAAACACTAGGTACTATTATTTATAGATTGTCTAAACTGGAAGAGCGGTGCCTCCTAACACAGGCTTTTTTATGCTTAAAAGGAGGCTCCGGCCACTGTCATTTTTTGTAATGTGCCTTTTAATGAAATAAATATATTATTATTATTATATAGGTATTTTATCTATTTAACGATGCCATTAAATAGATGCTTCATAAAAAAAATCAAAGAAAATCTAAGCCTTTGTTGCCAATTCGCCATTTTGTCTCTTTTCATCGTAGAACGATATCAACTTCATATAATGCTCCTGAGTCGTTTGTTTTTTTTTTTCTTAATAATTAATTCTAAATAATCGAAAGATAAGATTAACACTCAACTATTTTTTTTAATAACATTACTTTTAAATAAATCTTTATTGATTCACTTTTTTTTTAGATTTAATAAATTCGCTTATTCCCGCGTTTTTATACACTCACTTTTCTTGTTTGTTTGTCGTTCCGGTTGAATTTTTGCAACTGAATTTTTAGGCACTTCCCGATAAGCTAGCAGGCTGAAATTTTCAGTGTAGCTTCAAACCCGATGAAAACAGGAAAAAGAGGGGCCACTCAAAACGTGGGGGCATATCTTTGCAAGTTACAACCACGATCTATACACGTCATGTAAATTTATCCCATTAATAATCCCTTAAATAATATACGCCCCGACTTTTGAGTGGCGCCTCTTTCAGCCCCGCAGGGTTATATTATTATTTTTAGGACATTTAAAAACGTGAGTTTTTAGATTTTTTAATCTATTAATTTTTTTCATCTATTTTCCTTAAACTCTAACACTTTAACAACATGTTAGCCTAATACAATACTGTAAAAAAAAAACTTCAAAATTCATATTTATCTAATTAACAGATCGCAGTAAACGTTTCTCCCTAAAAGGTCGGCCATGATAATGGCGAATTTAAATTATAATATGCCTAAAACAGTCCACAGTTAATATTCTGGGTTCCGCTTATTTAACAAATTTATTTTTTAAATATATTTTTGGGGAACTCCCACCGAAAATTCTAAATTCGACTGTAACGATAAACAAAGCAGTAGGTGCATGTGTAAAATTTATAATTTCATGATGTAGCCGGCGATCATTACATTAAACGGTTGTATTTCATGAAAAGGCCCACGCCCATCTCATGAAGTTAAAGAAGAATACACATATTAATCTCTTTTAAATTTGACTACAGATAGTAACCATAAAAAAAAATCCTATCCATTAAAACGTCACACATGTGTCATATATATGTGTGTGTGTGTCAGCGCATGACAGTGAATTAATTAAATGCATTTGTAATGCATATTATAAAAGCTTAGTTATCTGCACTCCTTCCCTATATGAACTGTGGCAAATTTAATAATCTTTCGTCCGCGTATTAATATTTATAGATATATATTTTTTAGAAGGACATTATTGTATTCAAAAACTCAGAAGTCAGATTTACGTTTATTAAAATTATACAAGAAAAATATACCTACATAATGTGAATCAAGAAAAACATTTCTTATCAATGTTTTCATTAATAAAATTTACCTTGTCTTCTGAACCATTCACATCCTCCCGATATTTTTTACATTGAATCTTAAACATGAATGACGCAGCATATTCTTACTGTATGAAATGTTTTTCCAAAAACCAATATCTATTAAAACATTTGAGTAAATAAATACGACAACAACACAATAGATAAAATAACTTTTTTACAGTCCAAAAACATAAAGCTACGGAACCCAAATCCGGTGATGTCAAAACACACCAAAATCTGACAATTCAAAAACGGCATCATGAATCAAAGTAAATATTATCATGACGCTCTTTTGAGTAGCATTCGATCAAACATGTCCATCTTTGGCTATACCGTGAAGCAAACACTACCAATTTAAAACAACCTCATAAACTATTCACTTAACCTCTCACTCTTACCGGTCGAGCGTTGTTAAGAGAGAGACAGAATGTGTTTATCCTTCTGATGAGTAGCATCTCGCACACATCAGTCCTTGTTAGTGAGATAATATCGTTAGGTATATAGGATCGGTTTTATCACCGTCGCGTATAATTAATTATGGATTTTAGGACGTACGTTTTATTGATGATAAAAGTTTACTATTAAAACTTTTCGCCTGTTGTTTTCGTGATGGAGACATTTACGGAGTACCTTATCTTATTGAACTTTTATTTGTAGCCTATCGGTTGTTGGCTTAACAACAGAATAGGGTTTTTTTTTTTTAAATAAATTATCAAAGAGTGTTCAAGAGAAAGTGGCCGAGCATTTTTGCTTCAATCAAAGCAAACTTGAAATGGGAAGAAAACCTCACTGAATCCTAAAGAAAACCACAGTCACATAACGTTCCATTGTAATTGTATGAGATCATAACCTACCCTAACCTAACCTAGTGTTGCTAATACATGTAGTACCTTCATACACTAAACGCCCTAATGCCAACCAACTGTCGAGAAATCCTAACCTTTATTAAAGTTGTTTTTGACACAGATTGGTTATTTCATAGCGTGAAGAGAAATTAAGCAACAATTTAAATGACTCACTGCCTTTCTGTGCACCGACCAAGTCGCAGCACAATAATCAACGTGCTGATGAATATGAGATTTTCACCTTTTCACAGTTCATTGTTCGGTTGATCGTTAAACTTCCACCGGATTGACAATCATTGAGAAAAAAAAAATAGAAAATTACATTCTATAGTTTTAAAGATGATCGCATAAAGAGGCAATGGCTACAAATTAAAGTTTTCAACTGGCAGTAATAGCACCTGGGATAAGCCTCATCGGTTAAATCTCCCGCCACAGCGCATTTCTTAGTACCACCTGTTTTTTCTGATCACGTTCATTGCGGATCCCGAGACAGCCGGTATGTTGTCCGGGCACAGCCTGTGCGTCATTGCACAGCTGCATTATTCGACTGAAGAAGGTCACTGTTGATCCTGATAAACAGGAGTTGCAGTGGTTAGGACAGAGTGACGGATGTGCCCCAAAGTTTGATTGAAGCCTATAAAATTTATACTATAGTTGACCTTCATACAACATAACCGTACTTTGGGAACATTTTCCCATTTATTCTTATTCTAAATCTACCCTTGTATTTGAGCGAATAAAGAAAAAAAAAAATATATCTGATTATTTATTTATTTTTATAAATCGATTAAATTGTCCCCGATGAAATCGAAGATATATTCATGCTACGACACGATACATTAATAAACATAGACAATAAATTAAATCACATCACACAAATAAAAAAATAAACAATTAAAACCGGTTTATTGAACTCTCTCTCCCTCTTGCGATAATACGATACATTCGTGTGTTTATCAATATTAAAATCACGTTCGTCAAGCTTAATCGATTATTCGTTTGCACTGGTACAATAGTATTACAATCCATTGTTGAAGGGTTTAGGTCACGGCTTGATTTGGTCAATATGGAAACATATGCACCCGGCTAAGGTTAAAAGAAAAGGATATTATGCCATTGAAATATGTTTTATGGGTACTTTTATTACTATTTTCCAGTACAATCTGGACCTGCGGGACTAATTGACCTAATTTTTTTAATTCAATTTTTTTAGACTAAAACACGGGAAACCTTTAATTAAGACCCAGCTGGTGATCCGAACGTCCATCCGTATGTCATCGGGCTGTATTTCATGGACCATAACAGCTAGCTAGACTCATGAAATTTTCAGATTTTGACTTTTTTTGGACACATAATTTCAACAGAGATAAATAAGTAAAATAAATAACCACATCACGACACACACATTGACTCAGCCCTGCAGTAAGTATCGTAAGAACTTGTATCACAGGTGCTAAGCAACGATATGGTATATACTTAATAAATAAGAATACAACATCCAAGGACCGGTAAGCGAAACAATGCGTCTAGCAAATAACACAAAGTCCCGCCCCCGCCGGGATTCGAAAACTTCTAGCGTAGCGGTCGGTTGCTTACACCACTGCGCCACCGTGGTCGTCAAGAGATATTCAATAGTTTACAAAAAACTTGAGTCTCTCTCCAGAATAAAGTACGTACGTACGCAACGTACCTATATCAAAAAAAAAAATCTATTAAAAATGACAATGTAAGAGGTAGCCTTCATTATATACATTTGTTTCTAAAAATCCAATGTCAAACAAATGATTCTATTTTAACGCTTCCATAGTGACACATCCTTACTGATATTATAAACGCGAAAGTTTACAATTATAAAACGTCAGAATAACACATGGTTAGTTTATTTACACATTTATAACAATATAGTGTGAATTATCCAAAATATAATGATTAATGTCAAGTAATTAAAAATCCTATAAGAACCATTTTCGACTTCTACGCGGACGAAGTCACGGGCAAAAGCTAGTTTTATTTTAATTATGTGATGTCACTGTGAAAATTTCGCGTTGTACATAAATAACCTGCTGTTTTGATTAACTAGTACTGGTTTTTTCTTTTCTTTTCATCTATAAACTGTTTCTTGAATCTTTTTATTATGCGCGCATTGTTTGCCTTAATTAAGTTGTTCTCTAACAACACATACCATAACTTACATTATACCATAGTGTGACAATTAAACTATAGTTTTTTTTAAGCAACTACGGAGGTTTCTTGTCGGCTTCTTCCTCGTATTTAGCATTCCGAACCGGTGGTAGATAAAAAAAGGACGATTTGAAAGCACTTATTTCACGTCTATTTAATTCAAATTCAATTCATTTATTTGCTAAATGTAGGTCCTTACAGAACTTATTATAATACAATGTTTCACTACATTTTGCTATGTAATTCAGCATGCAAATATTAATAATAAATTACGATTCAATATTTACATGTGAGCAAATCATTAATATTAGTTAAGTCTTTATAAATTATAAAGCTTTGTCAGCGAAGAATTCCATTAAAGATTAGTATGCCTTGTCAATTTAAATATTTTTTAATGTCAATTTTGCTATGTTAATGTTACTTATGTCATATTTTTTTTAAATATTAATTAAATAGAAAACGTTTTGAATTTGAATGAATGGTGAACAATTTTTTTTTTTTTAATACACCTCGTACGCAACATGCTATACTCGCATGGGGTTAGATCACTCGATGAACGATTCAAGTTATGTAGGTCGAGCAGATTCAGTTCTGAGAAGATGACTTGACCGCTTAGTAATTTTAGCACTTGCGTATGTTCGCATAATTTAGCTCTAATCTTTCCATTCGACACATATTTGAATTCCACTTACAAACGACTTTTTCACCCGGTATAATTTTTAGGGTTCTAGACGACTGACGATGTCCACGGAGATCCCCTGGAGGGATACCCAAGGAGATCATTCTACACTATCATGTCCATAAAAATCCTCTGAGGTATCTTTTTAGACATTTAGGTCTACAAAGATCCCCTACCTATGTGGTAGTATCTTTACACAGAGTGGATTAATCGAACTATAGAAAAATCGAACTTGGCAATTATTTTTTTTACCCACAACCGATAACCGTGGGCCAATTTTTTGTAGGTTAAAAATTAAACGTACAGATCGCAGTAGCGAAACGAACACACACAACAAAACATGTGTCAATGTGACTCGGTTTACCAGACCCGATTATCGATCATACGAATAGTCGGCCGTGTGCCTAGGTGTAGCCAAAGAGCGTGTAGTTAATCCGGATTTCATCCTTAATGATCAAGTTCGTAAGGTCGGAAAAATATTGGTATACATTGTAAGTTTTTTTTTGATAAATTCGACGCTTCGTTTCCAGATGAAAGTTACATGCACGTTCCATAAGTTACAGTATGAAAGGGTTGCGTTTTTAAAGCATTTTTCAAATCACTAATTGTTTAAACCGCCGGACAAATTTTAAGTAATTCGCTTCGCACTAATAAAATTCAAGCTTTACTCTTTTGTTCGATTTCAGTTCCGTCGGTATTCTCATAAAACTGTACAAAATAAAAACGACCACTCAAGTCAGTGCTTAAGTGGTTCCTTTAGAGATAACGAATTTGAATATGAAGATAAATTTAACTAACATGTGTAATAAAATTTTAATCGAACAGTATTCTAGTGTGTGTTTATAATATGTTGTTAATTATTAACGTACAAAACACGACATTGGATCGGCTCTAACATTATCTAATCTATAGCTTGTATAGGAAATAACACATATCTATGATAGAGAACAATTACGTTTTAAGTTAATACAAAACACGAGCACTTGAACGGCTCATTGTTTAAATAGAAAATGTATTTGAATGTGATGTCGCCGGTTATTGCAGTAATGCAACTAATGCAGAGACGTTTCCAACTATTAACGTATTTTTGTGTCGAGACAATTTGCGATTGTCTTTTGAGGAAAATGTAGCAACTGCGCAGATTTGTACGGCAAACGACATGTACGCTTTTGTTTTACTACATGATTTATTCGCCGCATAAAAGTCCGCACGAGGCAGTCGCCATTTGCAAATTCAGATGTTCAGATAAAAATTTTACGACGGCGAAACATGCGAATGAGATGATGAGGCAATCGATTATATAGACAATATAATGCATTCTTTCATCGGCGCAAACCTTTGCGGCATTTACCTTGTGTTCGAAGACGTTGTCGTCATGCGCTCGCGGCGACACCGACTGCGCCCGGTCCGTCTCCCAGGACACTCGCCAGTTGTCCAAGGAATCAGAAGAGGATTTTTTCGTATCTATCGAGCTCTTCCTTGAAAGCGAGCTCATAGATCCGACGTAATCCCGCTTTATGTCCCTCACGCCATTGCTGGACACGGAATCCCTTCGGTTGTAATTCGTCACGTTGGCCTTGGATAGATTGGTGAAGGAGCCCATAGAGTGGCGTTTCGAGCCGTACTTCGGGCTGGGAGTGTGTCTGGGAGGCGTCAGGGACGGGCTGTGGCGGTCGCGACGCAAGATACTCGGGAACGACGAAGGGTGGTCCAGCTCACGGCCTGGGGAGCTCGACAAGCCGAGCGAGCCGCGACGCCTGTTCCATTACAAACGTGTCAGTAAAACTTCAACATGATTCACTATCATAAATATTTGAGATACGGACCTTATGATAAGCCCGTTTGGAGGCGAAACGGAATCCCGGTAGTAGCTAGGGGTGGACTCTCTGCTGTGGAGGTAGAGGGAGGACCGGTGTGGTGTGGGACAGCGGCCGTGGACGTCGCAGTGGGGGTCGTACTCAACCACCGAGCTCACGTAAGGCGAGTGCCGGCCATCCAGGTTCATGTTCCCGAACATGGAGTCCAACTGGCGCATAGCGGACGCCCGACGCACGGTCGTCATTTCGTAAACACTTTAATTCACAATTACCGTATGGAGCGTGTGGACTGAGAGGTGACATGTGCCTTGGCAGTGCGCCGCGGGTCGACTGGCTGGAGCGGTCTCTGCGCTATGAGTCACGCGCGGCCGGCGCGGCGCGGGCGCACAGTCATTATCGACATGTCCTACAATTACGCTATACATAAACATGGCTGACAAGGAGGTAAATAACGCTGCGAGTGCGCGGGGAAACATCAATAATAACAAGGACCATGTGGGAGGCGGCTCAAGTTCAAGCCAAGGTCTGTCAGGCGGATGGAAAACATCTTTCGTGATCACCATAACGCTGTATAAGCATATACTTGTAAACAATTTATATAGATAAATGATTTTATAATTATAAATACCCACGCTCCCATTTTAATAATTCACAATGCATATTAATGACAATAAATCCATAATTACGATACGTTTGTTTACCCAATTGATAATTCTTTATGGTAATTTAACACCTTGTTCAATATGAGTTTTTTTTTTAATTGGTAAATTGTGAAGGCTTATTAAGTCAGTATACATAGCTGTGATGGTCCGTCACTGATCCATATATGGTTGGTTCCATTGACACCGTTCTTTGAATCGTATAAGATATATACATATCTACTTATTTACTTTATTTTCGATATATTTATTTATGAAATACTTTATTTTCGATAGTAGAGAGATAACCGAAGGATAGTGGCGCAGTGGTTATAACGACGCTACCCAATCATTTAAGGTAGCGAGATCGAAATTTTATAGCATTATTAATACGTCAGTATTATTATTTTAGACTTCAACAGAAGACAGCTGTTAGACGGATGAATTTAAACCATTTAAAAAAAAGCGATCGAGATATAAAATCGATTACATCTCGATCATTACTTTATTCGGATCGAACACATCTTGCGCAATAACGAACTCTTCGCAATACATTGATAAAGCAGTTTATTCTTATTAGTTAGTTAAGTCCATTCGATTACAGTTAATTAAGTGGTAAGAAAACAGCTTGACGATCAAAACATATATGTATTACAGCAGTGTATTTATTTAGTATATACACAAATATTTTATCTAGGTATTACCTAGGTAGTGTGACCACTACTATATGTTTTCAAAACAAAAGTAAACATGTGTGTTTTGTTTTAAATATACATATAATCTATTATAAATAAAAATAAAGGAAAAAATCTATGTACGTGAAAATAAAATTAAAGCAAAAATAGTTGCTCGAGCTCGGACTCGAAACCGGGGCTTCATGTGTCACAGACGGCGGTTAAGACCGCTGCGCCAAGGAACATGTAAGACAATGTCCTAAACCGAAACTTATATTGTATTATATATTCAGGTTGGTCGAAACCTTTCACTATTATCTTGCATTATATCTTCAGGTTGGTCGAAACCTTTCAATATTGAATTATATTATATCTTTAGATTGGTCGAAACTTTTCTCTATTATCTTGCATTATATCTTCAGGTTGGTCGAAACCTTTCAATATAAAATTATATTATATCTTTAGATTGGTCGAAACTTTTCTCTATTACCTTGCATTATATCTTCAGGTTGGTCGAAACCTTTCAATATTGAATTATATTATATCTTTAGATTGGTCGAAACTTTTCTCTATTATCTTGCATTATATCTTTAGATTGGTCGAAACCTATCACTATTAGATTTTATTTTATCTTAAGGTTGGTCAAGCTTTTTAGCCAACAGTAAGCAGTTAAACAATGTTTGATTATCATATCATCCCAAGATGATATCACGTCAGATTGTTAGATTACATCACAAACACAGCGATGACGTTAAATACAAAGAAAATAACTGAACGGATGTAGGATGTTTAACTAAGCCACTGTTTGAACTAATATTTATAAACATTGACCGTATACTGTTATATATAAATAAATATTTGCGAACAGATGTGTAAATTACATATATATAAGGTGGCAGAATGTTCAAGAGCGAGATCGTCTCTTCCCACCCTCCATTCTATTTCTGCCGAGAAGCAGTTTGCTGTTTTTGATCAAAGGATTAGAGAGGTATCATCGTTGGTAACATCTTTACCTCTACATGGACAACATGGGCATAGGCGGTGCTACAGGTGTTCGAAGACATCAAGGCCATCTTCGTCGTGTCAATATGATATGCGGCAGTATCACTTTTCATCTGATAAACCCGTTTGCTTTTTGCCTATGCAGTTGTCCATTAAAAAAAACACCTTGAAACTGTATCATTTCAAAATTGGTCTTATGGAGACGAAACTTTCGAAAATAATTAAAGTTTATTATTATCTATACATTTATTCTATGGGAACGAAATTACAAAGAAGATAAACGACGTTGCCTCTATAATTAGATATAGTATAATTTGTCATCTCTGCCTTATGAAGTGCGCATGACTTCATTTTATTGTCTATTATTATAAAATGCGACACAATAACAAATTACGTTACTTTAAGATGTAAATCTTAGAAAAAATTTACGGTGAAGGCAAATATCTTGATTTTATACAACTAATACGGCCCGGCTGATGGTAAGCAATTACTATAGCCTATGGACGGTCAACACCAGGGGTATAAAGCATGCGTTACCGACCCTGCACCTAAACCATTCATTGTTAATTGATGATTAAGAGGCCTGCTTGGCTATTCACAATCGTCTCGGAACACAGTATCTACTTGATATCGACAACTTCTAGAAGGGAACGCTATTTACATTAAACGGCCGGATAAATTTGACATTTGTTTTAGGAAATATGACAGTTCTGTGGGTGACGAGATCTTGATAAGCGATCATTGTAAGAGGTAAATAAGCTTTTTAGGAATAAGATAGGTAACACAAGTTAATTGCAATTGTTAATGGGAACAATTTTTATTTAAAAAACCTGTTTTTTGTTAGGAGACGGGTGCATTTTTAATTAGATACTGGACGAGATGTGAATTCAGTCTGTAATATTCGGATCGAATACTTGACTATCGGAACATTCCCGCTTCCGAGAGAAAACTTTCAAAAGCACTGTGAATTGCCCTGCAGGTTGGAAGAACTTGAAGCCGTCGTGTTTGTGTTTGAGAAAGTGCAGATATCGAGGAAGTAAGGGGGTAGAGTTTGGAGGACAAGGGGTTAAGGAGAGAAAGAACAGGAATGTCTTTGCCAACTGTTTATATTATACTAGTACAAGCTAATAAGATTTTTCTCTTCTGTGTCCACACCCACAATCTGTCCCACAACTGCGTCTCCTCAAACCAGGATAAGCAGTGGCGCCTTTGAGATGCAGCTGTGAAATGAAGCACAGGCTACGTGACCGGACATTCTACCGGCTGTCGTGGGACAAGCAAAGGAATCACATCAAAATCGTTACTGTACTGACACTAACAATTTGATAATTTATACTTAACTAGGCATAATAAAGTAAGTGTCCTGTGTATCGGAACTATGGAATCAAACCAGTATCTCAGATCACAGCGTTCATCCCAACAGTACCAACCAAATAATTTTATTGAACAGCAAATTGTTAATTAGTGCTAATGAGTTTGAACAGATGGAATCCTCCTTTGGTGTATGGTGATGGCGTGTGTATGTGTGCAGGAGGGTGTGAGTGCTATTTAATTTATTTTTTATAGTGATGTATCACAGGGATGAAGTTAAGTGAACAACATTGAACAAATGTCAGGTCTGAAATTATTATTTTTTCTTTAAAATAGCTGAATAGACAATTGACATTCAAGAAATCTCATATAAAATCGAAATGCGGTTTCGGAAAGTAGAGTTTTTTTTTTTACCTATAACCTAGCTCACTTGTCACAAGTTTTAAACGGACAAAGCCGCGTTCAAAAGTCACAGTCTTCCACACAAAATAAAGTATGAATGCTTTAAAACGCTATCCTTTCGTGGTTAGAACGAGGACATATATCATGATTACGGTATCAATACAATATCTAGGTAACCTAAACGGATATTTAATAACTATGATTAATTGAGAAGTTGTCCCGAGCTAATAATTTATTGGTATATAATTTAAACGACCTTCGGAAGGTATGATAACGCCCACGTCTCCCAACTGGCTGAGCGCTTATTAGTTTCCAGTTATTTGAAAGAAATAAAATTTGTAATAAGAATTTTAAAAATCAGTTTACAACTAAAACGACTACAACTTAAAAAAGCTTGTTATGAATTTATTAGTCTTAACTTAAGAAATGTCTATGTTTAGTGATTAGAACAGTCGAGCTCGAATGCCAAAGTAACCTAAACACACGCGCAGTTAAGACCTTTTTAATGATACCTCATACGTCGAAATAGGATCGGCAGTTTAGGCTCTATGATGGAACATCCGAACATACATACATACGTTCACCGCCAAAATCATAACCCTCGCCGTAGTCGCTGTAAAATGGCAACCGTACACAGAGCCTGAGAGATGTTATTCAATATGCGTCCCAAGACAGTCGGTAGAGTGTCCGGGCACAGCCTGCGCTTCATTGCTCAGCTGCAGTAAGTCGATCGAGCGTTTTCAGGAAGAATATCGTAAGCGCCAATTATTATTTTTAAAGGAGATAGATACTTCATTGTTTTTATCAATAAAATTATTTCTTTTCATTTACGATTATACTTGCCTACAGTCATAAAGATATAGTCAATTAAAAATAAAGCTTAAAACTTTTCGAAATAAAATATAAATATAAAATTTAATGATTTTTGTCCCTTAAGATGTTCCTGAAAATGCTCGAAATATGGCGGTCGTGCCTATGCTTTCCGTCTTGTTGTGTTGTCTCTGTAAAGACGATACAGCCTGATCGATTGTATAGGAAACGATAGCGACAGTAAATAAAAGTCACGGTTGAGCTGCGAAGGTCAAAGGGCCGCAGCACTCGTCGATTAGAACAAAAAAAAAAAACAAAGCGTGGATGTAAAGACGCCACTGATGTCGAGTGACAGTTGTGAGAGAGTGGCCTAACAGTAATACTTGCATCCCTAACTCCAACATTTCCGCATGTTTATGTTTAGTCCCAGTGTGACAGGTAGCGAATCAGTCGCTACTATCCGGGCACATTGAGAAACCTGGTAGCTACAACTCACGGCAACCCGAGACTCGAACCCTCGACTTGTCGGGTCGGTCGATTAACCAAGGCACGTAACAAACCGAGCTAAAATACTTAATTAATTTTCCTATGTTATGCTAATATTACAGAGATTTAAAGTTTGTACGTACGAGGAAACCTTTAAACTGCTCATTAGATTTTAATAATTCTTTCACTAACATTTAGGATGGTGCTTTTGGATACATTTTACAACGACAAAAAAAAAACACAAACGGTCCAAGTTTTCGAGGAAAAATGGTAAATCTACATCCAATGGCAGTTTTTTTTTTTTTATCGACAAGTCAAATGAGAGTAGAGAATTAAGGAAGGTTTTTTTTTTTAATTTCAACCTATTGGAGGATAAATTGGGGAGAAAATAACATACTTTTGATCCAGAGATAGACATTGCGTATTAAATGATAAGGGTCGATTTTTTTTTTTAAATTTAATTTTGCCATGTGATCTAATACATTTTTCATGGACATCACCCGATATATGGTTAAAGCATGTATTTTTATAAAACTTTTATGTAATACAGTGAAACCTAGTTAATTGGGATCTCAAGGGACCAAGGATTTTGTACCATTTAAAGAGGTTTTCATTTATCCAGTTTACCATTTAGACAGGTTTAAAAATTTCTTGTCTCATTTACAGAGGCCGTAAACAAAACACGTGCAAAAGAAATTCGAATGTTTGTAAACAATTGTGTCGAAACCTGTCCCAACCTGATACATTATCTCACTTATAAAGGGAACTGAGCTCCAGAGTCCCAATTATAGAGGTAAACATGAAAAAAATCCTAGAAATCAAATCTCATTTAATCAGGTTCGAAAAGTCCCATTAACAGAGGTAATTCGATGAAAAAGTGCCGGGACCTCATTGTAGTTCTCAATACTAGAGGTCTCTCACTTATCCAGGTTCCACTTAACCAGGTTTCACTGTATATACACAGTCCCGTACGAAACTTCACGTGAAACGTGGCATCAATTTTGGATAGAGTCAGAAAGATATTTTTATTCGAAATGAACACAGGTCAGAGTTAATTGAACCTTAACAACAGCAAGGAAATTTAAGGACCGAATCTTACAAAGATCTCTAGTCAAAAATAATGAGAGTAATAAAAAAGTGTTTCAAGTTAAACGGTTTTATCTATATTGTTTTATTTGGCTGGCATTTTTTTTCATGGTGCACTACATTCTTCTAGTCAAGCCCTTTCATTTGATACCCATATTGAGGGGTTTGTGAAAAAAAAACATTTAGTCCGCCATTTTGTAGCGGCGGCCATCTTGGATATACAATGATACTGAATATATCGTACTGTCATCAGAACTAAAGTTGTGTGTAAAAATCAAGTCGATCTGTCAATAGGAAGGGGGTAAAATCAAGTCGATCTGTCAATAGGAAGGGGGTAAAATTTCAATCACTAAATTTGACCCAAACAAACTGGTCAAGTTAAATAAAACCGTTCATATTCTCATTCGGGTGGACATTTTGTAACAGATCGATGATGGCAGCTCAAAACAACATCCTTCAATAAGTCAATAACATTATTTACTTTTTAATTCTAAGTAAAGTAGTAATTCTAAGAATAAACGTCTTTCCCGGAATCGAACTTAATAATTTTGAAACAATTTATGATTACTCTTGCTATTTATAACAATTTATATCGCATTTCGATGAATTCATGACATTCACATAATCATTACATGAATTCATCGGAAATGATCAGGTAGATATAAATGATCAGGTAGACATACTTAAAATTGTGCTCATATAAAAATATATGTATTGTATTTTCAAAGTTAATAGTCCAAACTTTCTTCCATTGACGACCTCGGTGGCGCAGTGATGTAAACAGCCAACTGCTACGCCAGAGGTTCCGGGTTCGAATCCCGCTGGGGACGGGACTTTGTGTTACTTGCAAGACGCATTGTCTCGCTTACCGGTCTTGGATGTTGTATTCTTATTTATTTAGTATATACCATATCGTTGCTTAGCACCTGCGATACAAGTTCTTACGATACTTAGTGCAGGGCTGAGTCAATGTGTGTGTCGTGATGTGGTTATTTATTTTATTAGGCAATCAATTAATAACCATTAATACCAAGTGTTTCTTTCTGAAAACTTTTCTGTAGCTTCGAAACAGCTAAAGCTTCATAATTAGTTAACCAAAATATTTCTGCTAAAAAAAACGTACAAACGTAAATTATTTCAAGTTAAAAAAGTAGAGAAGTGTGTGAAACTTTTAATCATTTTGTCTAATCATAGCCAGGTAAATATGTACATAGCCAGGTAAATATGTACATAGCCAGGTAAATATGTACATAGCCAGGTAAATATGTACATAGCCAGGTAAATATGTACATAGCCAGGTAAATATGTACATAGCCAGGTAAATATGTACAAGAAATTTGAGTTTAACATTTTTGCATTTGTAAAATATCTCGCGAGGATTGGTATTTAGTTTTAAGGTGCTTAAATAAATTAATAATTATTTCATTTTATAAATATCAAGTAATACCTACCGCCATACTGAATTTCAGGGTAAAAACCAAAATCATACATTAAATAACCTTTTAAAAGTATTAAATAAAAAAAATTGGTACGAGAGGTTTCCAAAATCTTTCTCAAACCGCTAAGAATCCTCAGTATACAATAGTTATTATTTTTTATTAATAATTTCATGTTAAATGAACAATGTCAAATTAAAAGGATATTCTTGGTGATGCCACAAATGCTAAACCACTAATTATTATTGATACACAATCCTGATCAGCACCCACCCGAAGTCATAGATTGGGTCAATTTCATACTAGTATTCTAATGTTCTAAATTTTACTAAACTAAACAAAAACATGAAAAAATTAAATGCGGTGTTTTAACACATCTGCCTACCCTCTAGTAATTAATTACGGCGTAAGTTTATGTTTATGGATATATAATTTATTTTTCATTTACAGCAACTACAAAATATTGAGTAAATATTTAGAGCGCATCTTATACGAATATGAAATTGACCCAATTTGTGACTTCTTATGTGTGCTGATCGGAAAGTATTAATTAAAAAAACTTTTGTGGAATTATTTGCCCGTGTGTAATACCCTGACAAATTTAACCTTTAAGGTAAGGGTAAGAAACTTATTCAGTTTCTCTCTCATTAGGCATGTTCCACCGTAGACTCAGAACATCCGGACTAAACGCTTCGATAGCTCCTTCATAATGGGTGTGGAATTCTTTGCCTGTTGATGTGTTCCCTGACCAATATAACTTGGGCCTCTTTAAGGCAAGAGTGAATAGGTTGCTCCTAGGCAGGCATGATCCACCTTAGACCTCATCGCCGTTTAACATCATACGGATTTGGGGTCAAATGCCTGCCTGGTCTTGAATTAAAAAAAAAAAGACTCCATCGCCGCTTAGCGTCAGGCGGGGTTGGGATCAAATTCTTGGCTAGTTGTAAATAAATAAAAATGTCCATGAAGAAGTAACAGAGTTTACTTGTCTGTCTTGTCAGACTGTTTGCTGTGACTTATAAATTAATAATTTATTTAAATAGCTACACCCAAACAGAGATATTCAAAATTAAATTAGGTGTGTTACTTAATTTTGATTTTAAACCCTCTCTTAATAACTTATGTATAGAACAATGGGACATATTTTGGACTATTAAAAAAACACTTTTACACCTTGTAAATATTTCGAATCATAAAAAGCGTAGCATATAAAATCTTAAAATCAAAAACCATTTCGCACAGCATTTGATTTTCGCTTGTAATGAAAATAACAACTCTGATACAGTAAAGGTATCCCATATGATCAGGACGTATTTACCCTAGGGTCCCATGGCCTGGGGCGACATTTTGCTGGTATTTTTATAAATACTTATTTATACGTCTGAAACTGGGGCGGCAAAGCTAAATGTCCTGGGGCGACAAGTCTTTAAATAGGCCACTGCATATGATATCATTAATATATATAACGGCTTATCTCCGCTTCAAAAGTAGTTGCCTTGCGTAGAAACTCAAACATCAAACTGTAGACCTGTCACCCCTTGTTCACAACCTTTCGCTTTACTTACTAGACAACCCAGCCAGAAATCTAGAATTATAATACAAGCGAGACTTATATTTTTTCATTCAATATTAAAACACATTCGCATAGGCATAAAAAAATATATAACTACAAAGAAAATACATTCAGTTTTACTACAAGTTTTATACAGATGTATAAATTAAATAAAGTCGACCGATGTAGTACAAAAGTTAAGCTTTTCTTTTGAACAGATATAAATAAATAAATAAAAACTTTAATTGATTGAGATTGACTGAAGATCATAAGAGAGTCCAGAGGTAGATAACAGAGGTGATTACTGAAATTTTTTTTACATTGAGTTAAAAGAGGTTACATTGAGTCACATCTTATTATACAAAACCATGAACTTCAAATACATCACCAGTTTAGAACACAAGGCTTGATTGATAAATTGATTTGAATAATGGACAACGTTTAAAATAAAACGAAACAAAAATTGAAGTTTTCGCCCTTTCAGGAAATCGATTTCTATCAATCTAAAAATTATTTAAAGAATAAAACTGTGTAAAATGGTATGTCACGAAAATCGTTAAAGGTGGGAGATTTAAAAAAAAAAAAACTATGAAAAAATTTCATTGCGAAACGGTTTTATTTATTTCGCACTAATTTTATCATCACAGAATTCTTAAAACTTTAAATTCCCCGTGAAAACTGCAACGGTTTTATTCCCGTACGAGAATTTACCTCATATTTTTTAACATTTTTTTAAACTCTGTAAATATTTGTATCGTTCTCCCTTTGAATATTTGGATTCGCTGCAGGTTTATTTTAAAAAACTTCGATATTTTTTCAGGTTAGACATATTTGATTTGAAGCGAGAAAACTTAACGAGATGCAACTTGAATTCGATTTACTCAGACACGATGTAACTGTGGCACTTTAGAAAAATGCTATTTTTATCATGGAAAAGGTTTGTCTTATCGTTTTTATCTTATATTATTCAAAGTTAAAGTCAAAATGTTTTTATTCGATTAGACTTAAAATAAGCACTTCGAAATCGTCATTTTTTTTTTACAACCACCGGTTCGGAACGCTATTTCAACGGGGAAGAATCCGGCAAGAAACCTCCGTAGTTGCTTTTTCAATATTCAATTACAATATTTTCTACTACAAATTACAATTTTTCAACATAATATTTCGAAGAAATATACCGATTGAGTTACGTTTAAAAAAAATCTAGTTAGAAAACATGTCACCGAATTAATTTTCCTACCTAGTAAACATAATAATAATGTCATAAATACAGTCCAAGTCGTAGTTTAAAAAAAAAACAATAAAACAAGTTAGTTAAATCATTATAAATAAATTACCATATTCCCGACAACTGCACTAGAATGTTATATGAACAAAAATTAATTAGTAGAGAGAAAAATTCAACAAATTCGAAAAAAATCATTTGTTTGGCAAAATAAATCAAATAACTTAATTTAATCAACGTCACCGAAGGAAAAGTTCCGTTTTTGAAGTTAATTAGTTTCGTTATTTGAGTAGAAAGGTGATAATTAAGCATGCATTATAATTGGTTGCCAGCATCGAGAGTGACTACGCCGTGCGCACTCACTTACATTCCCGTTCCGATCCAATTAAACATTTTATCACCGTAAAACTTCGATTCTACCAATGCAGATACTTTTTTTTTTAATTTTCTACTACTTACGTTCGAAGTCTCCAAAACTTCCGGCGCCTCGGCCGGGTCCTTCCTTCTGAAATTAAAAAAAAAAAACGACCATAAAGACCCTTTTTCGTCGTGTTTTTATTTTTATAGAGTTATTTTAGTCGCTCCATGGACCGCGAATTGATGTATTAGCATAATAGAATATAATTTATCGCGTTATTACACAGAACGGTGGCAACAGGCAGACGGACAGAGCAAATTGCTTGTTCGTTCTACCGGAGAGAGTGCACCGTAACAATTTCATTACTGTTCTTTCGAGACACCGGATGCAATCGTATCATTTCTACTTATGACGGTGTGATACTGAAAATTCTTGAATTAACGATGTATAGATAAGATCGTTTCATAAAAAATATTAGCTGCTCGTTAGTATCGCTGAGACTCGTAGACGGCTGGACCGATTTGAATATTTTCATTTTACTTTATTCTTAAAAAGTACAGGTTTGAAAAATTTTGATAAAATCCCCAAAGAAACTGTCACGTGGTAAGTATTATTACGTCAACTAATAACTAATAATAATTATAACACGAATTGGAATTATAATTACAGGGCAAGTTGCGACGGAGTCTTCTCCTGGGCCGGCAAAGGGTTGCTGTATTTGACGTTACCCGAAAACGCTAATGCAGCATCCGGTTGCTCCATACTGAAACGGAAAAGCGACACACATTATTAAAAAAGTTAATATTAACATTACGTAAAATTGGTGTGGGATTCTTCGCCTGCCGATGTGTTCCCTGACCAATATAACTTGGGCCTCTTTAAGGCAAGAGTGAATAGGTTTCTCCTAGGCAGGCATGATCCTCCTTAGACCTCATCGCCGCTTAACATCAGGCGGGTTTGGGGTCAAATGCCTGCCTGGTCTTGAATAAAATATATATAAAAAAATCGAACCAGTGGGCGCACTATCACATAAGGAGACATATCGTAAAACGGTACGATTTCAAAGTATTATTGGCATGGGACCCGAAATTTCTAACAAATTGCTACAATTAAAAAGATAAGTCACTTTTTTTTTTATCAGCCCTGAAACACATGTTGACAGAAAAAGCATATCATGCAGTCAATGATTTCCTAAACGACAGATCATTTTAAGGATGTTTAATCTGGAATTTTGACTTTAAAAATAATTGTTTGGTATCGCTATTTAATTAATTTGTAAATTCTGATTTTGACATTCTACTTTGTAATTGTCCTTTAAATATGTGTCTTTTTATTGTAAGCAAATATTCGGACACCTTTTCAGAGGTAAAGGTATGAGTCTTCCTTAACTAGTAACAATATTGTAACCTACATTTTGGCAAATAAAATTATTGTTAGAAACTGCATACATACAAAATTACAAACAATTAAAGCTAGTGCTGCCCGAGGACTGACGCGAAACATTGCAATATTGATTCTTATTGTTGGTATTTCATACTCACGGTTTCGGTTGCCTCATCTCGGAAGAGCATAAGTTTCGGAGGTAATCGTCACACTCCCTCTGCTTCTGAATCTGGTACTCTTTCAGGAGTTCCCTGCGGAAGTCTCCGTCAGGTCCAGGGGTTAAGGGAGTATCGGGGACGGAGGGGCGCTCGGTGGACGCCGCAGTGGTGGACAGAGACGAGGCCGAGTAGTCCTGTCCACGATGCTCTGGTGTAGTCGCAGTGGAGGCACCTACACTGCCACCGTCCACCCCCGCCGCTTTCAACTCCTCGATCGGCCTCAGGGATTCGTTTAACCCGTTAAATATACTCTCGCCGTTCTTATTGTCGAATAGCCTGTCGACTGACGTATTCATGAGCTTGCTGCCTTTAATCCCGGTCAGATGAAACCCGGCGAAACAGGAGGAGGAGGGGCCATAATCGATGGCAGAGAGCGCCATAACAGCGGGGTGTCTTGGTGCGCCATCTGGTAGTGGTCGGAGTGACCGCGTCATGGCGTCGGCGGCAGACCGCGGCCGTCGGAACGGCATCGCCAAGTGCGGGAACGTGCGCGGCTTGATCGGCGTCACCAGCATATGCTCTGTCCAAGAAGTATGCAGCGAAGGCCGCTCCAACTTCTCCACGTCCACATTTAACATTCGCTGCTCGAACGGCACGCTGAACGTCTCCGCCGGGATCGACTGCAGCCACGAAAGCAGACTCAGATCCGACTCATCGAAACCCGAGCCGTCCAACAACCTCGAGAACTGCACCTCATTGGTCTGCGCCTCCTTCGAGCCGGTCGCCTTAGCCTGGCAGTAGTTCACGCACGACTCGTACAGTATTCCTTTTATTACTAGCTGCATGAGCCGATCGTTCTTCGCACACTTCGAAACAGTGCCGCTCGACTTTTTGTCGCAGGGCAGAAACTGTTCAACCAACGGGTAGACTTCTCTGAAACATTGAACCCTGGCGTTGCTCGGATTCCACTTCTTGAATTGTGCGTGATCAGTAATACTGGGGAGAGTGAGAAGTAGACATAAGTTTGAGTATTCTTCTTTAGAGGGAGCAAGTTTTTCGAGATCGCTTAATACTTTGACGACTTCATCGACAATATTCTCGACGTTGTTGTACGCCTTGATTTCAGATCTGATGCAGAGCAATTCGATGTATTTGTGCCTTAGGATGGCGTAGTTGAACTTGTCGGCTTCGAAGGCCTTGAGGGCGCTTAAGGGTTGTATGAATTCGAGGACGTCATCCCACTGGCCGTCGAGGATCAGTTGCCTTAAGAAGAGCACATCATCGGCTAGATTGCCGTTGATGACGCCGGTCTCGCGCTCGAGCGACAGCTGCGTGATGTGCAGGTCCCGGTTGTGGAGGAACTCCAGCGATAAACGCACCACGTCGTCCTCACGCAGGTTCAGCTGGGTGGACGGCATCTCTCGACAGGGGAATGCACCTGCAACCAATGAGAAATTTCACTAAGATTATTTAAAAAAAACGTATATTTACATCCGAATGGAACGGTAGTTATCCTACATAAAAATGAATTTGTTTTGAGTGAGGCTTGGATACCATATCGGAGAGATAAATTTCATAGAAATGATGTAAAGAGTATTGCTTCAGGCTATTCTATTTTTCGTTTGTATGAAATCTATTCCGCAAAAATCCACTCGGTATATTCCGTGTGAAAGAGTTTATTTTCATTCAGTTCGGACGCCGATCATATTTTCCGATTTTTCCTTTCAATTATTTTTGTTTATTTATTGTAACACTTCAACCGTTCCGGGGACAGAGAAGATTTTCACCGAGATAAAAATTCCAATTTGAAAAACAAATTTAAATTCGTATCGAACCTATTTGTTTTCCTATCCGTTTGTTAACTTTATAAGAAAATATTGAACTATTTTTGTAGGTTTAGTGCACCTATAGTTGGCGAACAAAAAAACTATTCAAACTGGACAACTGTATAACACGAATAATTAATACGGTTAATTAATATGGTTGTTCCACACAAAAATATCTTGTCAAAACCATATGTGGATATTTTAAATAAATTAATACATTTTGTTTTTTAATACAGTTGTTAATTCATAGGAAACGAGATCAACTAATGCACCATCTTAAACACGAGGGAAAAATTATACAAGTATTTAATTATAAGAACAATAAAAGATTTTTTTTTTTAGAAACAACTATGAGAAATTAAAAATTAAATTAAAACCTTATTATTCTAAAAAGGAAAGCAACTATTTTTGTCTGTCTTTGACGTCGACAAGTTAACGCTAACCAATGAATCAAATAAGGTCATTATGTTTTAACTTATATAATTAACAATTTTGTTAAAATATGAACACCTGTTGTCCAAATCACATTCAAAGATTTCTAAAGAAAACATAAACGAAAAAAAAAATCAAGTAATCCTCGGTGCTATTGCTGTTTCGCGTGACCAACGGTGGAAGATACTGCTGAACTAACAAAAGGTGTAATTGGAGCATTCTACTTTTACGGGCCTGTACAAATGTATCTCGTATTTATTAAAGAATAACTTATTACTCGATACTATAGTCTACGAGACACTCGTTTTTATTTATTTATTTAAACAATGACTTCGCATTGTAGCTCAGTTTGTTACGTGTCTTGGTCAACCGACCGACCCGACCCGAGAGGGTTGCCGTAAGTTGCAGCTGCCATGTTTCTCAATGTGCCCGGATAGTGGCGACAGATTCGCAACCTGTCACACTGGGACTCAACGTAAACATGCTAAAACCGGTGTTTAACACCTCTGCAAACCCCTCTCGAGGGATTAAGGCGCGAGTTTAAGTTATTTAAACAATTAATTACAAACACATAATAATAACACAATCATTACAGTTATATACCAATTCAATAGTGCAATAAACAATCATACAATTAAATTAATAACAATAGTTAATAAAAATCAAATTATACAACATTACTTGAGGCACCGTTCTGTCCTAGGTTAAACGTCGCGAATCATAGCTCTAGGTTCCAGGCTGTGAAATTATTTAACAGTCTACCAACAAAACTAAAAGCGGAGACTAATTTATATAGATTCAAAACCGAGTTAAGGCGACTTTTGCTGAGGGAAGGTTTTTACTCTGTGAATGAATTCTTAAATCATAAATTTTGATTGACTTGTATGTAATTTAAACTTGTGAATACGGTCATTTTTTTTACTCGTTATTTACTGTAATATTTATAAACAGATTTTTGTATTTTATTTATGATCGTTTAACATGACTATTATATAATAATTATTTGACTATATTATGTACTTAGACAATTGTATGTGGTAATATTATGTTTTAGACATAGTTACTTTCAGAAACGATTGTTATAAATTGTTAATGAATAAATGAAATGAAATGAAATTACAAATAACATTTTAGGATGTGGTAGCTCAGTTGTTTACTTTCCTTGGTTAACCGACCGACCCGACAGGTCGAGGGTTCGAGTTTCGGATTGCCGTACTTTATAGCTGCTATGTTCCTCATTGCGCCCGGATATTGATGACTGATTCGCAACCTGGGACTTAACATTAACATGCGAAATGCGGTGTTTAACACCTCTGCCGACCTCTCGAGGGATTACGGCGTGAGTTTATATGTTTTTCAAATAACATATTATATTCAATTTAAGTTTGAAAAAAAAAGTTCCAATTGTATTGAATGCAAATGTTCTAATTCATAATGGCATACATACAAACAGTACTAAATTTTATCGTAACAAGTAACGTATGGCTAAGAACGTGAAAAACTATTGCTTGGTAACGCAGTGGACATTATTTTTGAGGGTACATGGGGATTAGTAACGCAGTGGTAATTTAACAGTAGTAACGAATAAAAGTTTTTGGTGATATGAAGAAAAACAAGTACAGTGGGTTAATTCATGAAAACGTTGAGGCCCGGTTGAGAACTAACGATAAACGATGCCGAAAATATTTTGAGACACTTATAATCTTATAACGTTAATAAACTTTTCAATTTCTATTTTAGGACCTAAAAATAATGATTCAAATTCATTTTTTATTTTTTTTATCCCGCGGCATTTATTTCGCAGGTTTGCTCTAACATGGACGATATACATCGTTTAGCTATTTGAAAACTGTGTGATTGATTTTTTTTTTTTGTAGCCATGCTTTGAATTGTATCTTGTACTTTTTTAAACTCATCCACCAACTGAAGCAAAGATTTAAAGAATCCCTTTTTATTTAATATAGGTTCTTTAACAATAACTTTTTAAATAGTAGTTCATCACTTCATATTTAGTGGTATGCTTAGTCAGCTAATGAGAAATGGCTTTGTCAACCGAAACGAGGGTTACAGTTACTGACGTAAATGTTGATTTTATCTAAATTAAACAACCTTATTTACAGTATTTTTTTTCTTTTTCAAATTTTATTTTTGGATGATAGTTCCAAAGGTATTTTAAAGCATTTAAATAAACGTATTTTTAATAAAACAAACTAACTGCAAACAGAACAGTTATAAGTCAAAATGTTTACGAATAAATAGAACATTAATTTTCATATTAATAATAAAAAAAGGTACATTTTCAAAGATTTTCAGAGTAATTACGAACTAATAAAAATAAAATCAAAATGTATATTTATACAGCCATCGCGTAAAATGTTACATATTTGTATAGCTTATAATATTATTCTAGATTATAATATTTCATCACCTTTATTTTTCATTACAATTTTATTTAATATTAATAATTATTAATAAAATATAATATTAAATTAGAAAGTCATTGAATTACTGTCCTGTTATCTCACAGCAGATTTTTTTTTTTCAAGTTCAATGAACCAAACTAGGAATGCTGGTCACATGCAGGGCCGGCTCGACTAAATAGGCGAAATAGGCTACCGCCTGGGGCGCTCGGTTTAGAGTACAGCCAATCGGACAGCTGGAGTTATTACATTTTTAAAATGGTTTAACAGAGGTTAGGTTTACTTAGTTTATTTAGTCCCATAAAAATCTGATCAAAACTATCGCTAATCTAATTTTAGTAAAGTACGTCGACGTTAAAGTCACGCATTTTCCATAATCTTATTATTACAAGGGCGCCGTCCTAGCCATTCGCATAGGGCGCCAAAAATCTCGAGCCGGCACTGGACACATCCACTTTTGAAATTGTCATACAAGAATATGCATGGAACATACTTTTAGGTTTTTTTTTAAGTTACATCAAAAAAGCTACTTTTTACAAACATTTCGTTTAACTGGACAATTTCAATGCATAAAACCACTGTTATATTTAAAAACCTTGCAAAAATTAACTAAAGAGATAGATAAGTTTGATAAAAGATTTTTATTTATTTATTTACACTTATAATCCATAGAGCTTTAATTGTTTGAATAAATTTCTAACAACAGTTATCCTACTCCCCATGATCCTTCATTTGAAGATGGATTTTACTGTGTTGTTATTGTGGAGTTCCAGATTAAACGGACCTTTAGATCAGCTGTTGTGTTAGTAAATCCTCTTCACAAAACAGACAAGATACTGGAAGCTTGTCTAATTCTGTGCCTGGGTATGATACCTAGCTTTGTATATACAAGCATTAAGCATGATGGCATCTGAACAGCAGCCTTAGATTTCTATCTGTTTCCGCAAGCAATTACACTAACAGAAAACAAAAATGTATGGAAATTACATTTCCTGGCAAAGTCATTTCCATAAAAAAAAATTGTTAACATAAATTCTTTCAGATATGTTATTTATCGAAGGGAACAGAAAATTTCAACTATATAGCCGCTTATGGTTGCAACATAACATTATATACATCACCACATTAATTTTATTTACCTCACTTCTTTTATTATAATATTTTATACAATAAGAAAAAGTAAACAAACAAAGCTTTAATTAATTGTTAGTATTTAGGTAAATGCATTGTTTTTGTGTCAAACAACTTTTTTAAATTTAATAACTAAAGTTAAAGAAGTCAATTGTATGGAAAAATATGCTTAAGATTCTGTGTTTATAGCTTAGTAAAAATGAGTCCATGGCTGAAGATCAAAACAAAATGTAATCCTTAATAAAAGTATTTTTAAAGCTAACCAACATAAATTTACAAACTATAGTGTAACATAATGATTTTTTTTTCAATATTTTGCCATTATAAATAGTAAAAAAGTGGTCCCAAAATTCCAATTTAACAAAAAAAATATTTTCTGTCCAATGTCATTGTCATGTGATGTCTTTATATTGAAATTCTGTATGAATGACTATTTTATTACTATTTTGAATGCATGACTATTAATTCTAGAAATGTTGAAAAAATTGTGGTAACTAGCCAATGTTATATATATCTATGTGCTGTATATCAGATAACTCATTGTCTGGTTTATTTTTAAATTAAAAAAAAAACTTTCACATTGGTGCATGATTTTTAGTAGCAGAATGCAGATATGCAAGCTATAGAAAGATTGTGTGACTAATTTATTCATGCCGAGGGGAAAGCCCGGTAGTGTCTGCACATAATGGTACATCACATACCAAAAGAGAAACTTCGCAAAGAACATTTGTAATTTCAAACTAATACTAAACAGTCGAGAAAAATATTATGCCTCAATTTATTTAGAGCCTACCCAGAACAGCTAAGTCCACCTACTCGTTTTTCGACAGCCACAGAAGACTACGGCCTTATTATGATTATCCTTTTCCAATCCAAGCAAAAAAACTAACAAGTTAGACTACATTCTTAAATAAAATATTTACAGTTAACTTGATAGCATTATTCAAATAAATAATCAACTGAATGGTTCAAAATAAATTATCATACCTCAATGTTTTGTGTTCAATTTCTTCGATAGAGAGCACTTAAGGACAGCACACGAGTTCAGTACATTATGCATCAACGACCGATAAATTAAAATTGTATTTATTCCTCATTTTCGCGATGGAAAGTATTTGATCAAAGCGATAAACTAAACAAGAGTCGATTGTAGAACAATTTCGACAAATCCGCTTGATTTCGAGTTCACTCTACTGACGTTTTAGTTTCGTAAAGTTTCTTGTCTATAGTTGCCGCTGTGACGTTTAAGCAGCCATCGACAACTTAGGATTCGTTGCTTGTCAAAAAGTTTTACTGCCAAGACCCACATTCTTAAGACTATTTCTCATAAGAAAACAACATTTTATTTTAAATACAATATTTAAAACACAATTGTATAAAATTGATTTTGTTTTCGATCAAATCCAATTTAGATCATTTAAAATATTAACGTTTCATTTTTCTCTGTATGATTATTGAACAGAATCAATCAAATCGGAACGTTAAAAAAAAGTGTCGGTTCGTTGGTTACAGTTTTGGCAAATTTTTATTTTGTATTTATTAATAAATTTGTTAACATGGATGAAGAAACTGATAACATTTTGTTAGAAGACAACTACTATCAATTGCTCAATGTATCTACGACGGTAACTATATTTTTTGCACAATATTTAACTTTATTTACACTTTTAACATTAAAGTTATTATATAACGTCATTGATAGTTTAAAAAGGAATAAGAATTATACACAAAAATGTATATATTCCTATATTTTGGCGTTTAATGTTAAAATTTAAGAAGTAACAAGACATTATTAACAAATTGCCGTCTATGTTTTTAGGTTATGTCATTCGCTCGGAAAAGAAGCCTACGAAACTTATTGTCTCATTTTATAATATCCTATATCTCATAAAAATACTAATCACATCATTTACTATCTACAAAAAATAAGACCATCTTTATCTTTATCAAACTTTAGTGCACTAGGAATTATAACACATTTTCTTATTTGAATCTAAAATCAATATCATGGTTTTACCAATCAATAACATTATAAAAACCAATTTGGAGGTTTGTTTTCTTTTCATTGCAAGGTTTTTACATTAACAATAATAATAATAATTAAAAACTTCATGTAATTGTAGTAGACTAAACCTTTGATAAAGAAAAAGCATAATAGCCATCTAAGTTCTTTTTTTTAATGCAGAATATTAAAGCAATACAAGATAACATATATATACAGACATCGCTTACTTTAGACTCACTCATTTTAAATAACTAAATATTTTTATTTTAATATTTTTAATAGAAATCTGAAATTCACTCAAAATCTGAGCTAAAAAACATAATTAAAATGACATATTCCATTATGGTATTTTGCTTAATCGATTGAAAAATTGCATTCAAATTGCACTGTGAACCAGCAAGTTGCAGTAACGTGCAAGCAAAATACAATGGCCCAATCAATAGACTAAGTGTGGAACACACCCTGACAAACCAACTAACTAACCAACATTGGTCACATGTTGCCATATATGTTGATACCATGCAAACACTCAGTAGCATGGCATCAACATATATGGCATGGCTATTGTTTATTTATTTAGGCAATCAAACATTAGATATGTGTCACAATTAAGCAAAAACATTTACATTCAACAGGACAGATAGAAATTGAAGGTGATCGCACTTTTTCAACATAAATCAGCAATAGCATAAATACATCAATTAATTATATAAATTTTATAATTTTTGTTTTTTTTTTTTTTAATACATCAAAAGAAAAATAATACAAAAGTATATTAAACACACCGTAACTAGATTTACTCATGAAAAAATGATAAAGTAAAATTGTAATATTGAATTATTACAAGCACTATAGGACTCTGGTAACCTGTGGTGCCCATGTTATGATAACATTAAAATCTCTGTCATGAGCCTTTAATGAGATTTTAATGTTACCATTACCTAGAGCCAGATCTTTAAGTATACTTGTTAATAAATGTTAAAAACTTATTAGTGTTCATTTGTCATAAGTATAATTACACTTTCAACTATCTCACCATCCTTAGTTTTTTCAGAGCAATTTTTGTTTAATCTCATCCCCTATTTACTTGAAAATGAATCTTGGATAGATACTTCAAAATTGCATTTTTCATTTACAAGTTACAAGATATTCTGATTTAGCAACAAGTTATTTTTATTTCTGTACTAACTTTTGCCAGAAGCTTTGTCTGAGGAGGACTTGTTGTTTTTAATTCATTTTAAAACATTATGACTTCCATAAGATACAAATTTATCTCCATATCAAAATTTACGGAAATATTAACAGTGGTTTGGATGTAAAAATGTTAATTTGACATACAAGAGAAAACAGGCACATTTACGTATGGTACATTAGTTTCTTCTATGGCAGAATGATTAAAATAAAATATTAATTTTTCCTCAACTGTCTCAAAGTTTAAGTTTTGTTGTATTAATTTAGAAATATGGCTCTTCCTCAATAGGCAACACCGGAGGAAATCAACAGCGCGTACAGGCGGTTCTCCCGCATGTTCCACCCTGACAAGCACAGCGGCGATCCAGGGAAGCAGAAATGGGCTGAACAGATATTCAATAAGGTCAAGGAGGCTTACGAAGTGCTCTCCGACTCACACAAGAGAGCCATCTACGATACACTAGGTGAGTCAAAATGTTGTGAAGAGGTTAAGTTGGGTTAGTATTATTATTATTTAAAAGTAGTGGCTTTTCAAGGCTAAAGAAGCCTAGTATCACTGCAACCAATCCTGATCTATTGTGATCACCACTTCCTACAGTTCTCGGTCCAAAACCTGTAAATTCCATGAATTCCAGTATATTCTTGAACTCGAGAGATTTGATCTCCTCTGGGCACATAATTTGTCTTTCCAGTTTGGAGCTATGACTCCTCATTAGAGATGGGCAGTCCGTAAGAAGATGCATGGGCGTTTCTTCTGTCGAAAGACACGAGTCTACACAGCCCTGATGCACTTCTCCCTAAGTTCTGCTGGTGCATGTTTAGGCAACAATGACCAGTAGGACAATTATCAGAATGCGAAGTCCTACTCAGCGCTAAGGCATGAGGGATTTGGAATGTTTAGGTAATAGGGGGAATTCACTCTGCAGTATTCTTTCCGCTGGTGAACTCCCCAGGTTCTTAATACCAGAAGGTCGTCACCGGTCTAACATTACCTTTTTATCATGGGCTGTTATCTTTACTGATTTAGTTTAATATTTACATAATAGAATTATCAGTCAGTTGCTATACCATGGGTATGCTGGATGCGTGGCCGACCCTGGATGAACCTTTCAACACAATTTTCTTTTTATTTTATGCAAGTACCAACGAATAATACACATGCATGCAACACAACTTAGAGACTTATATGATTCCCTGTGTTTATCCAATTACAGGTAACCACAGATGACATAAAATTTAACAAAACACAAATTCCAGTTACAATTTTAAAGGACTATTTTATAATTTAAATAGTTATACAAAACATTAATTAAATAGTATTTTTAAATAGTAATAGTTATTATTTAAGAACCAAATGTTGCGGTCGCTTCAGAAAACCATTCCAGGGAGTTCGTTTCACAGCCTGGGACTTCGCAGTAGGGAGCTCCTTTGAAAGCGAATGGTGCGACTTGCCGTCGAACTGGTGTCAAAATGGATGCTAGTGCTAAACATTAGGTTTCAATTTCTAGTGGAAGCCCTTTGCTTGAGCCGGTTTTTTAACTTTCAGATTTTTTAATTTAATAAAAAAATTATGTTGTGATTTTTATGGATTATTTAATCAAATAAAATAATTTTAACAGTAAGAATAATAGATAATGCCACGTAAGAGAAAAAATTTGCACGTCACTATGTGGCGAAATGTTTATGGTGCTTAAAATTTCTATGAATACCTAATTAATTTTACCAACATTTTATCCAAATAAAAATTCTGTTCTATTCTATTAATTTCAATTTAGTCTTGACCTTTGTCAAGTGATTTTTGTGGTGATGGTGTGATATACACAGTCAGGTCATAAGTATTGTCACACAGTAAAAACTTTTCTTTTAGAATGCTGGCCATAAAAAAGTTTATTGAATTCGAATTTCGAACTGTTCATGAAAATAAAAATGTATACTTTTTAGAATTTTACTCATTTTAAAATATGGAGTGGACGCTTAAAGAAGACCGTGTTGCAGTTATTGCGTTACATCGTTGCGTTTACGCCCCAATTCAAATTTTTGACATACTGAAAAATTTGAATAAAACCAAAAGATTCGTTTATCGTACCATCAAACGATACAATGAAGACTCTAGTGTAGATGACAAGTCTAGAAGTGGTCGCCCTCAGTCTGTTAGGACTCCAGCAGTGATAAAAGCTGTGAAGGCGCGAATTCAAAGAAATCCCAGACGTAAGCAGAAACTGTTGGCCCTTCAGATGGGGTTAAGCAGAACCACGGTGAAAAGGGTGTTAATGAAAACTTACGGCTTCGGGCATATCGAAGAAAAACAGGACATCGTTTGAATGCTCGTCTAATGGACCTGAGACTGAAGAGATGCCGCGCTTTCTTGAAGCGGTACGCGGGAAAAAAATATCGGGAAATTCTTTTTTCGGATGAAAAAATTTTACCGTAGAAGAGAGCTACAACAAACAAAATTATAAGGTGTACGCACACAGTAGTGAAGAAGCGAGCAACCGTATTCCGCGTGTCCAACGAGGT
Source organism: Choreutis nemorana (assembly GCA_949316135.1). NCBI lineage: Eukaryota > Metazoa > Arthropoda > Insecta > Lepidoptera > Choreutidae > Choreutis > Choreutis nemorana. The sequence continues at coordinate 1,699,104 of OX438595.1, forward strand.
CATTTTTCATCCTCGCTCATGGTATGGTTGGGAGTTTCTTATTGTGGCTTAACAGAGGTACATTTTTGTGAGAAAGGTGTAAAAACGAATGCAGTTGTGTATCAAAATACAGTCCTGACGAACCTTGTGGAACTCGTTTCTCATACCATGTTCAATAACAGGCACTGGGTATTCCAACAAGATTCGGCGCCAGCTCATAGAGCGAAGAGCACACAAGACTGGCTGGCGGCGCGTGAAATCGACTTCATCCGGCACGAAGACTGGCCCTCCTCCAGTCCAGATTTGAATCCGTTAGGTTACAAGATATGGCAACACTTGGAGGAAAAGGCGTGCTCATCCCAATTTGGAGTCACTCAAGACATCCTTGATTAATGCAGCCGCCGATATTGACATGGACCTCGTTCGTGCTGCGATAGACGACTGGCCGCGCAGATTGAAGGCCTGTGTTCAAAATCACGAAGGTCGTTTTGATTAAACTTTTGTTAAGTTCATTTTGGTATATATACGGTTACATAATGAATAAACTTGTTTCAATGATTTTATATTAAACATGTGTCAGAATTTATGACCTGACTAGGTATACAGCACGCCACACACATTGACTTAGCCCTGCACCAAGTGTCGTAAGAACTTGTATCGCAGGTGCTAAGCAACGATATGGTATATACTAAATAAAAAAAATACAACATCCAAGACCGGGTAGCGAAACAATGCGTCTTGCAAAAAACACAAAGTCCCGCCCCGGGATGCGAACCCGGAACCTTTAGCGTAGTTGATGGCTGTTTACACCACTGCGACACCGAGGTTTACTTATTGTTTTATGTTTCAGGTAAAAGAGGGCTTGAAGTCGATGGATGGGAAATAATATTTAGAACCCGGACACCAAGGGAAATTAGAGACGAATATGAAAGGTAGGATATTGAAAGGAGGTTAGATTCAATTGTACCCACCTGTCGTTTTTTTTATTTGCTACCTAAAACAGATATATGTCAAAATTATACATAGTTTTAATACAAATTTAATGTTGTTTTTGATTTATCTAAATCTAAATTATAATTTATTACTATGGCAACCTAGACCAAATCCCTAATGAACATATTATTGGTACCAAGTGCACAGCATCCACCATTTAACTTAATTCGTTTAAACATACACATTATAAGAATTCATTTTATTACTACTTTTTATTCAATATTAAAGACTACTTTGTAAACGTGTTGAATCACATTTTGTACCGCAATGTCATAAATAACGAGATCTGTTAAAAAAAAAAAAAACTTAGAGCCAATATAGTTTTGCCTATAGTCCTTCATGTTTTTCCTAAATTCTGCCCTTGACTTCATTTGGTTCGTAGAGAAATTAACTTTGAGTTGAATTTGTTAAGTTATTTTATGTTGGTACATTAAAAAACTTACATAATATGGACTATACCCGTTATTACACCATTATATCATTGGCCACCACGACAAATTAGTTACAATGCGATAAATCGGTTAATACGAATAAACAGAAAGATTCAACCCCATCTTTTGGATTTGGCATCGTTAGTGAATGACTAATTATATTCATTTTCAAATTATACGGTAATTTCAGTCTATTTTTTGTAAAATTTATGTAAAATTATTTTAATAACAATATAATCTGAGTATATGTTTAAAATTTTCACACACACAAACATTCACAATTATTTGTAAATGTTTAATTCATCTTCGGAATCAATTGGGGTGCAACGGAATTACAGCGTCGGTATCGTAAGAGCTGACACAGTGCTGAGTTGCATACCCTTTCATGGTTGTAACACAGCATCTTAATGTAATCGTTTACGTTATTATATATTGTTAAAAACACTGTGATGTGAATGTGAATGAATAAAGTTCTTACTTACTTACTTAGTGTGGTTATATTCAGATTTTCATGAATGTACAATAATGAATGTGTATGAATGTATTATGGATCGGAACAATAAAATAAGCTATGTTTATTTGATTGATATATTTCAGGCTGAAGAGGGAGAGAGAGGAGCGTAGATTGCAGCAGAGCGCCAACCCGCGCGGCACCATCACCCTATCCATCAATGCGACGGATATGTTTATGAAGTACTATGATGAATATGAAATATTGTGAGTGCTAGTCCATACTATGCTAGCTTCTTTTTTTATTACTAATCAATCTTTTCTCCCTCTTATCAAAAGAAAAAGTTTCAATTACATATGTATTTAAGAGAGTACCAAGACTGTCAGTTTGAGTTGAGCATTGATATGAAATGTGCCCTTTGTTAATTATGGTTATATTTCAAAGTATATTCTTACTGAACTCGGGGCACACCCGCCACTCTGTCCCACCACTGCAACTCCTGTTCACCAGGATCAACAGTGGCGTCCTTTGATCGAATAATCAGCTAATAATGCAGCTGTGCAATGACGCACAGGCTGTGCCCGGACACCCTACCGGCTGTCTTGGGACCCGCAACGAACTTAATCAGAGGAAATAGGAGGTAGTATGAAAGAGGTTACAGACTTCCCTCCCAGCAAAGCGGAGACAGCAATCGAAATGGCCCAGAGGCCTTCTTACTCTTATTCTTACTGAACTGTACATATAACATAATCTGTGGTTTACTGCCAGTTAGTTATCTTTCTCAATATGACTGTGGCGCAACAGTGCAACAGCAAGACGCTTCCGGGTTTAGATCCCGGTCGGGAACGGAACTTGGTGTTGATTAAAAGATGCATTGTTTCGCTTACTGGTCTTAGAACTAAACGGTGGACGAGTTATTTTGAATAAAAAAATAAATTCTTTTTGTCTTTTTTTAAGTTATGGGAATAAAGTTTTTGATTTAGATGTAGTGTTCTTAAAATGTCATGCCATATCATTGCTGATTACCTGAGACAAGATTACTCAATCTTACTGCAGGGCTAATTATAATATATGCAGGGCTGAGTCAATTTGTGTGTTGTAATTATAATAACTGGTAGTCATTTGATTTTTTTTTTAATTTAGAGAGGATAGTTCTATAATACCGAACATTGAAGTGTCGGGTATGACGATACAGCAGTCTATAGACGCACCGGTGTCCCTGCGAGACACCATGACCATGTCCGGGAATATATCGACTCAGAATGGAATCGGTGAGTTTAAAATAACAGAATATTTGTCTAAATGGTCTCCAGTTAATATTCAACAAAAACACGGAATAAAGTTAAAAAATTAATTTCATTAGGTTTGTCTTAAAACCTTAATATTTTCAATTAAATTTTCTACTTAAATCGTATAAAATAAATAATAATTTCTATGATGGTTAAACTTTCTTGAATATTTTTTATTTGACTATATATTTATTTTGGTGGAGATTACAAAGATAAGAATAATTTTATTGATGATTGTTTTTTTAAATGATACTTTTTTGTATCGAATTTTGATTGCAATTTGATTTTAAACATACTAATTTCCAATCATTGTAGCATTCGTTTTTATCCGTCGAAATTGTCGGTGTTCATGGATACCTTTTTTTTTGCTTTTGCTCTCGTATTTTGTTTCTAAAGAAACAAAATGTATCCTTAATCCTTTCTCGATACAGTGTATTTTTTTTTTTGCTGATTTATCTATCTATCTTCAGCTATTGAAATAAAAAAGATCTACTTCCACATTTATAATCCACTTTAACATTCATATTAATGTTACAATTAACAATTATTAATATAATTTTGTATTTTTGTTACTCAATCAATTGAAGCTGAAGGAATTTGGTTTAAATCCGACACATTGATAATGACTGCCTGACTAACACATTTAATACCTTTTTTTTTTAAGTATTTCGATCCGTAAGGCAAGAGTGAATAGGCTCTTGGATAACATGTTCCGCCTAAGACTCCAACGCCGCCTAACATCCGGCGGGATCGGGGTCAAATACTGAATTTTAAAATGATTCCTTTTGTATTAAGAAAACTTTCAAGCAGTGGCAGTACTGTCATAGAAGCCAAAAAGTCCGGCTTGCCCTATCAAACTAAAATAAGTTCGCGCTCTTATTCATTCATTAAAAAATCAAACGACTTTTTTAAAGCCATCGAAATTGTTGTTTTGCTGACATGTTCGCAAACTTCTGAGTGTTACGCTGAGCTCGCCCACGCTAGCAAGTCCACAACGGAAGTATGAAGTATATCTCTCGGCTTGCCCTGTACTAAAACTCTAGGCACGCCACTGCTTTCAAGTGTGCTTTCGACTTGCACGAGATGGTTTCATTATATACTTTTTAGATAATTTTGTAAATAACAACTAAAAACTGACAAAAAAAATATAACACTATTTTTGTATCGGAGCATTATTTAATGAAAATTTCTTTACGTTTTTAATAATTGTATTCTTAGAAAATTTTGATAGTCTAGCTATTGTGATCAATGATATACAGCCCGCTGTCATAAGGACAGACGAACGGTCAGCGGAGGCTCAGTAACAGGGTCCTGTTTTTGACCCTTTGAGGACTAAAAGTTTCCTAATTAAACAAAAATCGAAAACAACGCTGAAGAAGTTGCCGTTAAAAGCTACTTACTAACTTATATTTGTGTACTTTTCCACCAACAGGTACGGGATCTGTGAACCTCTCGAACCGCCACCTCAGCTCGGAGAAGGGATGGACAGAACTGGAGTTTGGCATCGGTAATGGCCCGCTACTCGGCTTCAAGATATTCCGAACATTATCAAGGCTAATGTTCGTCAACTGCGGCACTGTACTGCAGTTCACGCCAAGAGGGATATCTCCCACTTTCGTGTCAAGTGAGTTATTTTTATTCATATCTGGATACAAAAAAAAATATATAATATATTTATATATATATATATATATATGTATGTATATATTTACATGTGTGTAGTACAACAGTCAAACAGTAATTCAAGTTACTTTTAACAACAATGAATAATATGTGGGGAATCGAATCCTTGCTAATATTGTCAGTATGTATGGACGCATTGGATGTTTGGTACTCTTTCACGCAAAAACTACTGAATGGATAATATAGCTTATACATCAGAATAACACATAGGCTAATAATTTATAAAGATATTGTGTGAATTGTCCAGAAAATAGCGAAGATATAATCTTTAGCGTAGGCACTAAGCAACGATGTGGTATATACTAAATAGATAAGAATACAACATCTGAGACCAGAAAGCGAAACAATGCGCCTTGCAAATAATCCAGAATTCTGCCCCACCGATTTTCGTACCTGCAACCTCTAGCGTAGTAACCAGCTGTTTCACCGCTATATTACAGCTGTTAATAAAATCTAGCTTTAACCTGGACAATATTTCCAGCTCTGGCCCTACAACTGGACGCGAGATCGGTGGGCTACCTGACTTATAGAGCCAGCGGTCAAGGAGGCTCATCCATGACTTCAACCTACGTAAGGGACTCGGAGAAGTACCACACTAACACAGCTATACAGATCGGCAACCCACACTCCTACATCTCGTTTAGCCTCATGAAGAAAATGCCTCAGCACGACATGAAACTGAGGCTGGCTTTCAAGTGAGTTGTTCAATTATTTATCATCCCCGTTTAATGCTAATACGTCTGACGGCCATGTTGATGACAAATGTACGTCACTTCCTGTCATTGAACTCTTACTGCTAGCAACACTGGTCCGAGTTTATTGTTACTAAACGGATTTATCTACCTTGACCCGTTGGTTTGGGTCAAATTTAGTCATTGAAATTTTACCCCTTCCAGTTGACAGATCGACCTGATTTTTGTCAGACACTTAGTTCTGATGACAATGCTATATAATATATTCAGTATCATTGTATAACCAAGATGGCCGCCGCTACAAAATGGCATTTACAACCCCCTCATTTTTAAGTTTTAATTAAATTCTCTTGTTTGTTTTGGTTGTTGATAAAATTTGTAGAAAAATACTTAAGTCGTACTGTGACTAGTGTTGCTAGCTACTAAGAGACATTAATTACGGAGTGATTTTATGTTGTGTGTTTTATCGGTCGACACTTTTTTTTTAAATAAAACAGTTAAAAGTTCTATTGACATTTTAAAATAAAATGCTTTGCGAAATTAATATGACAAACATTGGATTGCGACCTGCGGGTGTATTTTATTTACAGAAGGTATATATAAAACAAAAATTAATAAAGCTGTAATTATAATAAATTAAACTTAACATTCTCCCTTATTTGAATTTATCTCAACTTGCAATGCGATCGTTTTTTATTATTTACAATATTTATTTTCTTAAAAGTATTTGACGATCTATGTGGCGTAGTGGTGTAAACAGCCGACTGCTACGCTAGAGGTTCCGGGTTCGTAACCCGGCGGAGGCGGGACTTTGTGTTATTTGCATGACGCATTGCTTCGCTTACCAGTCTTGGATGTAGTATTCTTATCTATGTAGTTGATACCATGTCGTTGCTTAGCACCTGCGATACGAGTTCTCATGATACTTACTGCAGAGCTGAGTCAATGTGCTTATCGTTTTATGGTTTATTATTAAATAGTAAAGATTTGATTGTTTGTTTGAATTTAATATCCTTCGAAACTATTGTACCGATATTAATTTTTTTTCACCACTAGAATCCTACGTCATCCCTAATGAACATGGGCGGTAGATTATTGTCAATATTCCGTGCGAAGCCGGGGCGGGCCGCTAGTGTCAAATAATTATGTAACTAAATTTTTTTGTGCATAACAAGACAAGCTTTTCAACTGCTCAATTATAAGAGTTCATGTGATTAACGTACAGATTTACTCACGCCGTAATGAATCCCTCGAGAGGGGTCGGCAGAGGCTACACACCGCATTTCGCATTTTTATGTTGAATCCTAGTGTGAAAGATTGTGAATACCGCTATCCGGGTAAAACGAGGAACATGGAAGCCACAACTTACGGCAACCCGAGACTCGAACTCCTGACTTGTCGGTTAACCAAGCGTCTCATGCAAAATTCAAAATCTGTTTATTTCTTGAACATGAATCAAATAAATGCAGTTGTCATGTAAATGCCTAGTGTGGCATGTTCTTCCATATTGGCATAAGAAATTCCAGATACCTTATTAACTAGCTACAACTAAAGTCACTGACGTCGAATTATGTGGATTTGAATTTACACTTACAAAGTAGATTAAATCATGCAAAGCTTTTCAATTATTTCCTATAGAGACATGTATCAGATCATGTTTACTAAGCAACATACATTTAGTATGCGAATTGGTATATTTTTTTCTTTCTAAAAGGGGACACTACGCAAGCTCGAGGCAAAGAGCACACTAGCACATGACGTAATTGTAAAGAAACCGTCAATATGCAAAATGTCATTTACTATTACATTATTTTACTGTAACAAAATAGGCGTTCCACTGCAATTTTGTCACGCTACAGAGCAACCAAGTGAACAATATTTTTTGACGAAGATATTCAAATGAATCTTGAGTTTTTATTAAAAATAAAACACTAAAATGGCCTTAGGAAGTCATCAGATTTATTTTTGATTTTTAGTTCGTTAAATAAGTAAATCAATTAATGTTTGATATGTTTTTGTTTAAGATTGTGAGAATAAAATATCAAAACTATTAAAACATTGTCCATATTGACGGCGTATTGACGTTTTTGACATCAAACTTACTAGAGCGCCCTCTGCTTTGAGCTTTTGCGGAAAAAACAATATTGCAATTTACTCTAGTGCTGCTCTCTGACGCGAGTATTAAATAATTACTAATTATTCATCACTTCGTATTGTTTCATAGTTTTAATGAAGATGTTTTAATGATAAAAACAAAACCAATAATTAATCGTATTGTATGAATATGACATTCTATTTTTGAAATATTTATTGCATGTACACTATTTATAAACTTTGAATATTATTTAAAAACTCAAAAAAAAATAAACGTACCTTCTTATTCTCTAACACCAATCGTACCAAAACTCAGACAAATAAATGATCCTAAACATTTTTCAGATTGGGCAGTTTCGGCGCGGTGGCGGAGTATGGCGCTGAGAAGAAAGTATCACAGAACAGTAGCGTGTCTGCGGCGGTGATGCTTGGTGTACCTAGCGGGGTCATGCTCAAACTCAAGTAGGTATATCTACACCAACATCATTGTCATAGTATAAATATATGAGGGTAGGCGCAGGAGTTGAATAAAGGCGGTCACAGCTGGACCTGGTTGTTTGTTTGACGTCCTCTTGACATGGCGCAGTCGGTAGGATGATGAGGCGTGTCTGTTAGTCTTGCAAAAAATTCGAACACTCGACCGTTTTGATTTTTTTTTTACTTTACCTGCTCTAATATAGGCAAAGGTTTAAAAGATAGGAGTCTAATAGTTTTGAATTAAACACTTAAAATGCTGCTGTATTTTAAAAAAATAAGTAACAAATTCCCCCAACAGATGGTCATGTTCGACTCAGTCCATAGTGGTACCCATCCACTTGTGCGAGGAACTGCTTCCATCTCCGGTGTTCTACGCGACTGTCGTCCCGGTCGTGTCATGGTTGGTGCTGAAGAAGCTGTTCCTGGACCCTATAGCCAAGGAACGCCAGGAGAGAGAACGGCAGAGGTCCATGGAGGCTAATTACGAGAGGTATTGCATTGTTTTTTTTTTTAATTCAACACAAGCAGACGTTTCATCTGAAAATGAAGCTGTCTTAATGACATTATGAGGCCCTCACAACGCCAAACACTGCCAATGTGATGCCCATGTAGAGGTAAAGTAGACGACTTGCCGGTCGCACACTTGCTCTCCAATCCTTAGGACCGAAACACAGCGAACTGCTTCACGGCAGAAATTGAAATGAGGGTGGTACAAGCGTATTCACAAGTAGATATTCCACTTGCATTGTCACAGTAACTGTTATTTTATCTCGTGAGATCCTCTTGTGTTGGTTATCGTCAAACGAATGTCCGTTACTCTAGTGTTTAACCTCTTTCCTTAGCGAAATTGAGTTTAGGTATTATGTTGAACTATCCATGAAGAAATCCAATGGATCTCAGTGATAACCCGAACGTAAGCGATAGGACCGAGACCTAACCGCGTAAGTCGGATTCGAGCAAATCGTGTTTTAATTTATACGCGTATGAATACATTAAAAAAATGTTGGTGGAAATTAAAATTAAATTAGTAGGACTTGTTTTGTAGGAAAAAAAATCGAAAATTTTGGAATTTGCTTCGTCTCATTTTATAATTCAGCCTCAAAAACTAGACAAATCTACCAAATCTATAAAACCGCGTAACTCGCAAAATCACTTAAGTCGAGGTACCTACTAAGTAGATGTGAAGAGTACATAACTTTTTACTAATTGTTATTAATACACCTAAATTGGCAGTCACCAGTCTTGTTCAAATTAAACTACACTTACCCAAACGCACTTTAACTTTCCTCTAAGCAATTTAAAAATTTCAAGTAAAAACGAAAATAATTCTGCAATAGAATGAAATGCTACAATAATCTCGCTCCATAGATCAGCACTACAATAAATTGTGACTGTTGCAATGACATCATAATGTTTGACATTTCTGTAAGATTGTATACTAGTGTGCCGTCTGCTTCGTTTGTTTTATGTTCCCTACCGTCGTAGGTTGCAAGAGATGCAGCGCCAGGCTCGAGCGACGGTGGAACTGATGAGGGAGACGTACGCGAGGATCAAAACTGATGAGGAGAAGAAGAAAGGGCTCGTCATATTGAGAGCCGTTTACGGGAAACTGCCGCAAGGTGAGTTTTTCTTGGAGAATGGTGTTTCTGCAATTTGATCACTCTGTGGAGCGGCGCCACCAACTATGTGAATAGTCCTTGAAGAAGATAGTCAAGTCATTCTTCAGTTAATTAAAAAAAAACAATTAAAAGGCCGTATGAAGTCATCACATATTATTAGTGTATTCAACGAATATTATAAATCGATCATGTGTTTTAGTATCAATTTTGAAAATGATTATGCCGACGCTAGAGGTTCCGGGTTCGAATCCCGTCGGGGACGGGACTTTGTGTTATTTGCACAAGACGCATTGTCTCGCTTACCGGTCTTGGATGTTGTATTCTTATTTATTTAGTATATACCATATCGTTTCTCAGCACCTGCGATACAAGTTCTTACGATACTTAGTGCAGGGCTGAGTCAATGTGTGTGTCGTGATGTGGTTATTTATTTATTTTATTATGTTACCTCTGAATTTTGATCTTTGCAAATAATTAAACAAATAGATTTAACAAAACTCATAAGATTTCTGGTTGTTTATATTTCTAATAAGTTATAGGAAGGTATTTGACGAGCTCTGCGGCGCAGTGGTGTAAACAGCTGACTGCTACGCTAAAGGTTCCCGTTAGGGGCGACACTTTGTGTTATTTGCAAGACGCATTGTCTACCGGTCTTGGAGTGTTGTATTCTTATGTATGTAGTTTATACTATATCGTTGCTTAGTGCTTGCGATACGAGATTATATCTTAGTGCAGGGCTGAGTCAATGTGTGGGTAACTATGTGGCTATTATTATGGATTTAATATCCGAAACCACTCCACTGGTTATGGGCGTATTTATCTAGGACGGGTTTTTAAGTTGTAATTTTTTTGGGATTATTTGTTCCATATTTAAAAACACAGTATGTTTCCAGGTCAAACAAGCCACACTATCCCAGACGAACCCGCCGGTGATGTTCCGTCGCCTGAATCGCCGACCGCGTACGCTGAGGTCATCGACGTCACTATCCCTATCCAGTGCCTCATCAAGGACTCCAGGCTGGAACTGCTGGAAGCTAGCAAGGTATAGATAAAATATATGATAGCAAGCGAACGATATGGAACATTCATTTAACATACATACATACAAAAATATTATTACGCGGTGACAGGTGAACATATTTCTTACGTGCCATGTTTTCTATCAAACAAAACTATGCCATTGGCTGATCACTGGTCAGTGTTGCCATAAAGTTGCCTCATTTCATATCCAGGCACAATTTTGGCAAGCTTTACCAATTTAAAATACAATGTTAGTGAAAAGGTTGCTTAGGTTTGTGCTCAAAATTTTCAAAAAGAACGAATAAATACTATTTAAGTAAGGATCTACGTCAGAATAGTGATATTTTGTATCATTATTACAAATTATAAATTACATACTCAAACACGCTTCCATGACAAGCTATGTATTTAAAAAAGGATCATCCCAAAAGATTTGCATCCATTGCTAAACCTTAAAAATGTTTATGGTTAATTCCAAATTTAAACCTTGTGTTTCCAGTCCGAGTTGTCCGGTTTCTACGACCCGTGCGTGGGTGATGACAAACACCTGACTATCCAGTACACGTTCCATGGAAACCTGCACAGCGCCACCGTGGCTGACACGCAGGCCCTCATCCTTCCAAGAAATAGTGAGTTTTTACTTAGGGTATCCAAAAATTAACGCAAGATCAAAACTTAATTTAAAAAAAACCATAGGTTTTAGTTTTTTTAATTCATAAAATGCATAGGGTTTTTATAGAATAACACATCAGGAAAATGGCTTGAATAGATATTATTTGTTTATACAAAAAAAAAAATGCAAGGGCAATACTTTTTGGTAGATTTTTTTGCTATGCCTGTTAAGATCAGAAAAAAAAATATACAAGAAAAATAGTAATGCTTTTTTTCCTTATTACAGGTCACCGGATAAAGAACAGATCCTGAAAATTACAGTTTAAACGCAAGTTAAATCTTTGCGTCGCAACTGATTCGGTAAAAACAACAGTCCCATTAAAAGCAAAGGAACGAAATATATCTCAAATATCAAGAAACGGAATATAACGTACAATTTTTAATTTAAATGATATTATGATTAATCTTTGACATTTTTTTAACGATTTAAAAACATTAAACTCCTGTAAGTAGAGTTCATTTCCACGGTTTAATTAATATTGCTTACCGATGAACCGTTTGTAACGTTGTAAACGGCACAAAATTTGTAGCTTAGTGATGGACACGTGTCCGTTATCATGGTAAGTGCCCGCATGTGTCCTTAGTGAGAACTATAAAATTAAATCGATAGCTTGGTAAAATAAAATTTGGATTAAGTGACGGCGCTGTAACCGACTTTCTGGCAACAGTAGTCAGCCAATAGCGTTGCTTGGTTTGACACAACATTGCCATAGATTCATCTGTCGCCACTATATACTTGTATTTTGCCAAGCTGGGCGACGACCAAATTTCACTGCCTCAAGTTGTTTGTATAAAACTTTTCACAGTCGTTGGAAGTTTCATATTATGAGTAAACACGAAAGCAATATTGTTAATTTAATACAAATACATCAACTGTATATTTTTTAAACAAAATAAAAACTGACAGCACAATTTTGACCTAGAAAGGGACGGGGTCATAGCAATTCTTTCGAGTGTAAGCGGGACGGATATATTTTAGTTAGTTGTGGATATGATTTCGCCTCGTTATGTTGGCAGCACGTCACATGACAGCGTGCCTATCGTCCTAGTCTGTGCGTATATTTATTTTTAGTTTTAGGGCATGATTTAATTTAGAATATACAATTATATAATAGTTAAACCCGCGACCAATCCTGTCATGTTGCCGGCCCTTTCGTAATATTTCTGTTATAACCTTCCCTTTATAAAATAAAAAAAATAAATTCAAATCGGTTCAGCCGTCTTCAAGTTTAAGAGAAGCAAACGAACAGCTCTTCTTTATACATAAGATATCAACCTCTATCCCGTAGCTACATTCCTTATTTAGTTTATCGATATCGAGACAAGATATTCAGCTTTTTATATGCGTATTTATTAAACCTCTACATGAGCAACACATTGGCGATGCTCTTCGGGCTTTAAGACATCGAGTGCATCGTCGTGTCATCAGGCGGTATCGCTTTCCATCACGTGAACCGTTCTTATTTGCAAATGAGGTTAAAAAAAAACTTTTAATTCTTGAAGACAGTCAGTCAATAGACGCAATAGATTCGTCAATCATGGAACTTTGATTGAAGATTTAACAAAACTGACGTCTTAAGTTGATAATTAATACATTTTCGTAGAAAACCTACCTCGCCGGAGCATTTATTTAACAGAATGTTGTATCCGATTACTTTAATTATAATTAAACTATCAAAGTGTTTAAATTAACAGCTTTTCTTAACTAAGTAGTTGTCATCAATAATAATCTTTTTTTTTAAAGAAGAAAGTGGTCGATAGATTTTGACAGTTCCAGATATAATTAATGCAAAAGTTGAATATAGCACATTAAGCAAGGCCCAAAGCTAGCATATAAAGTAACGAATTATTTCTATTAAAATTCATATTTGTACTGTTAAACTGCGGTATTACTTCAATTGTCTAATTGCATATTTACAACGCCATCTAGCGGTTGTAAAACTAAAAACAATGAGTGAACCCATGGATTTCCCTTTGATAGGCATTTGTATACAAATGTTTTAAGCAATAGAGCTGCCTTGTTATGTTTTTCCCATTGTTTTTATGTCAGTGTTGATGATTTAGTAAAATTGTATCAATTGATTATTATAATTAGTCTCATGTTGCATTATAAACCATTTTTTATGTCATCCTGTTTAACATGCATTTATTTCTAGTGCATTTCTTAGGATGAAATGTTTTTTTTTTTACCGCAAAATTACAGAAAACGATCTAAAATAAAGGGCAAACTTATTTTATAGATAATGTCGTGTAAATTATTTGAATAAGTGCCTTTTGATTGTTGAAATGCTTACATGAAATAAAAAAAAAACGTGTTAAAATAATCGTGTTTATTACAAATATTATTTCTAATATAATAAGCAGGGCGTACGAGTATGCACGTGCACGCCAAACATTTTTAATTCTATTCATAAAAAGCGATTAACAAAATAAGAGATATTTATATATCTAATATTTAATGTATATATATATATATTAAATTATATATAATATATAAAGGTAGATTTAATATCTGTCAAATACTGTAATCATATGTATGTGATGTTGACCGTAATTTTAATTTATTACACCTATGATAATACAAATCAAGATGGACAACGGTTCAGCCGCGTTTTCTGTTGCTATGAGTGCAATTTTTATATAAATAAAAAGTAATTTAAAATAAACGAAACATAAAAAACCTCTGCATCAATTATAAGTTTTCCAACGGTTGCTATTTATTAACAATCGTTTGTAGCGATTTTCGTAATTCGGTGCAAGATCATCTCTCGTTTCTCTGGTAAGGTTTTAATCAATTTTCGTAATATTCCCCTTGAAAATTTTTGCGCCATTTTTTTATTTGACGCTATGGTCATAATTGTACGCATGCTGTCAAATAGGTCACCATAGCTGTAATCATAGACGATGCTATACATATTTATAAATTAAACTGTCAGAGGTTCGTCAAATATAAATGACTTATACATCTTTAAAGGCATTTATATGACAATGTAATAGCGGCCTTATAAACGAAGCAAGCAACCTTTGTGTGCGTGTGTGTATGTAATATCTCTTATTTTGTTAACTTTTATAATCTACAGTAACTGTATCCATTAATTTAGAATAGAGAAAGAGAGATGAATTTTAGTTTTTTCTTCCTTTAATATATAGTAATGTTACCGTAACTATTCGATAAAAATTTAAGGCAACATTAAATTGTAATAAAAAAATAATAATTAAGCTCAAAGATACATATAGCCGCTTTCAAAATCAAGAATTCGAATTGAACTCGAAGAATCTTTTACTCAAGTTGTTGAGTACTCAAATTCTCACTCTACATTTTTGTTGTTTTTTTCATATTAAAAAATAAAATAAAAACATTTTGTTTCGATTCAGTAACCGATCCCCCAGTATCAAACTCGCGGTTGCTGGACGTAATTTATATATTTCAGTTGTCAAACGTGTCTTTATATGTAAGTGAAATTGACGTTTGGGAACTGAAAATGTCGCAACCGGTTGCTAGTTACACTGTCAGGCGTCTGATGCTTACTTCAGAGGATGTAAAAAAATAAAAAGAAATGCCGCTGTTATTGCTAAACCGACCCCTCCTCTCAAACATTGATCGCTATTTATCCATCACACGTCACATAGACAAAATACTGATCATAAAAATAATGTTACAGCAGAAAATTTACACGTAATCTATTTTTATACACATACAATTTTTAAATTGCAACAAATTTATTAATTAATCACAGTGTAAAATAGATTTACCTAATTGTAATCAATATTAAAAAAAACAATATTTTCTTAAATAAAAATATATATAATAATATTTTTAAACATTAAAAGGCTCGACTCGTATGCATCCGCGCCACCGAGCGGCTTGGCCGCAATTTTCAGCGGCCGCTCCGCGCCGGTTTTCGATTATGAAAGTTCCATACGTAACTGTCACTACGACAGTCAGACAGGTGCGCTAAAAATGCATCGATACAACAGAATACGTTGAAATCTGTGAGAGCTGAAAGGCCGGGCGACCACGCCGCTCCAAGCTGCGGTGGGAAACGGCTGTAACGCTAGCAAAATTCGTTGTTTGAAACTTCGAAGCGTTGCGGCCAAGCCGCTCAGTCACGCAGTCGCATATAACTTGAGCCACATACTGTAAATTGTCGAGCAATAAATTAAAAATCCATTGTAATGTAATCCTTACATGTGAATTCAACATATACTTCTTGTATATTATCGAACTGGTGTCGCTTAGCTTGTTTGCATGTATAATGTTATAATAATTAATAGATTTAAAAAAATCTAAAAACCCACGTTTTTAAATGTCCTTAAAATAAGAAAATAACCCTACGGGGCGGAAAGAGGGGCCACTCAAAACGTAGGGGCGTATATTATTTAAGGGATTATTAATGGTTTTTACATGACGTGTATAGATCGTGGGTGTAACTTGCAAAGATACGCCCAACTTGCAAAGAAAGATATTTTCTTATTTTTAGGACATTTAAAAACGTGGGTTTTTAGATTTTTTAAATCTATAAATTATTTTCTTATTTATTTCTGCCTCAAAAGCCACTCCATACAAATTTTTATCAAAATCGGTCCAGCCGTGTTTATAGTTGTAAATTGCATTGTCGTCGGGTTTAAAGCTACCCTGAAAATTTCAGCCTGCTAGCTTCTCGGGGAGTGCCTCAAAATTGAGTTGCAAAATTCCAACCGGAACGACAAACAAACAAACAAGAAAGTGAGTGTATAATGGGAAAAATATATTTAATTGTTGTCTTTCACATGATCCCAGAAATGCAGCGTGTCCCTTAAATGTTTACTAGTTTTATAGGTATATGTAAATAATAATAACAACTGTGGTATGTATTGGTTGTTAATTGATTTAGATTGAAAGCAATTAGAAATTTTTTTTTAAAGTAGAGATAACCATTTTCTTTGCTTTTCTGTTACTAGTGAAGTAGATTTTTTTTTTTTTCTAAATTCGGTGCTTTGTCATCTGTCTACGTGTTTTTGAATTGTTGGAAAAATGTTTTAATATTTCGCTGTAATAGTTTTAAAATCTTTAGGACGTTTTTCGTTCGATGTAAACCAAAAATTGTATACATTTTTAAAATATTATCTTAAAATAGATTTTTGCGGTATCCGTGCCTTGAAATGAATAATTGCATTTAAGTTTGTATAAAATAATTGATAATTAAAAAACTACAAACATCTAATTCTTACAGTCGTAACATCACTTTGGATCGGAAACTTAACGTCGCACCTTTTGCCTTGTGAGGCGATACGATACCGTTACGACGTTGATCCGTTCACGAAGTGACCCTTAAGCTTACCTATTCAGCTAGTATAGTGGAACCCCGGTAATCCGGCCCCTGTCTCATCCGGCGCCCCCTGTAATCCGACATGGCCTATTATTTATTATTGATTTTTTTTTGACAATCTTCGCTAATGCATTATTGAAGTTACTTAAGAACTTGTACGCACCACCACTATCTGTAATTTATCGGATTACAATGTAATATACTCTCTTGTAAAATAATATGAGGCAGTACTGTACAATCCGACAAATTCGATAGTCCGACACTGCCCTGCAAAATGTTTGTCGGATTACCGGGTGTCCGCGTAATTTTAAATAAGTGTCACTCATTTAATTAAATTCTACACCTAACCTACCTAGTTAAAGCATTCTATGTAAAATCTTTAATTTTTAATAATGCGCCATTCAATTGAATACTGTTACGTCATAACCAAATTAATTGTTATATAAAAATTGAAATTGGTATTTAACACTACTTATAAAGAACAGTAAATTTAAGGTCGCAAGTTCGATATCAAGCGTATACATTTCAATATAGAAAAGTCATTAGTGTTATCTCTCTTTTTTTGTCTTTAATTTTTACAAAATACCTTAAAGCAATTTTCAATCATAACTCATACATAATCAACGAGTCCTGAGTTTCTCATACCTACGGTGGAACTTGCTTTAAAAAATTATGTTATTTCATTGGAATTGTAAATAATGTAATTGTAGTAGCAAACGTTAAATAGTCTTTGTTATATCATGCCCTAGAGATATCCGCATTTTATTAAATGTAAGTTGTTGAATCATGATTTTCATTTTGTGAACCCAAACTTTTTACCCTATCCTTTCTATTTCTGCCGTGAAGCAGTTCGCCGTGTTTCGGTTTGTGGGATTGGAGAGCTAGTGTAATTACCGGCACGAGTGGTATAATTTACCTCTATATGGGCAACGCTTAGGGGGTGATGTTAGTGTTTCACGACATCGGGGGCATCGTCGGCGTCACTTTCCGTCAGGTGAACCGTTTTGTTTGCCTGAAGTTGCATAAAAATTATTACCTATTACTACCACATCACTAGATACATTACTCAGCCCTACTAAGATAATCTTGTATCGCAGTCACTAAAGCGAACTACATACGTAATCCAAGACCGGTAAGCGAAACAATGCGTCTTACAAATAACGCAAAGATCCGCCCCGCCGGGATTCGAACCCGGAACCTCTAGCTTGGCGTAATTGAAATAAATCTTAGATTAAATTTAAGTACAATAAAATGACCGGTCGATTTTTCCTGATAGTCTTATTGATTAACTTTTAGAGTGAGTTCCATTTCGGACTTAAATAAGTCAGTCACAGATTGGTAGGTATTGGGCGGGTTGCCTAAGACAGCTACGAGCATATAGCTGTTTCAGGCCCTCCGCCCTTTTGGAAACAACAAACCTAAACAAGTGTTTAAAATCCCTATTAACAGCTTTAACTAGTACCCAGCGCTACCTCAAGCAGTATTCCTTAAATCTTCAGAGGTAAATAGCTTATTGGAGCGTAAATTAAAGCAAATCTACATAACCAAGAATTGACTATTCAAGAAACATGCGGAATGAGCTGTTTAACACTTCTGCCTACCCCTCTCGAGGGATTAATTACAACGTGAGTGTGTGTTTTATGTGTTAAAGTGTTTGATAGTTTATGAATATTAGAAATAATATTAAAATCTCAATAGGAACTTTTTCGCAAAGATTCGGCCCTATGACTGAGATTCTATAAGTTCTGATCTAGATATGCAATGTAAGTTTATTCTTTAAGTACCTGTCTCCATAACACTCAATAATATATTGAAACTGACCTGGACACCTTTACATTACGTATCACACACCTAAGGCTGCCATCCATCCGGGTTTCCCCGGATTTCTATCCTAGTTTGAAAAACGTCCGGCGAGCGTCCGGGCGGGGTTTCAATTGTAGTCCGGGTTTTCGATCAGATCCCGTTCCCATAATTTATGTAAAAATATACTGGGTGAAAGCTCGGGGAATTATACTTCCGGTCCTAGGGGGCAGGATTTAGAGATGGCGGCCCTAATCACATCCCAACTTTTAGTTGTGGACTAAAAATTCCGGATCAATCCCAGCCATCTGGCATACCTTGGTGTCGGTGATGTAGGTATTCAAATTAATTTGTTCAGCTTGTAATCTTTATTTAAGAAGAACCACCGTGAAAGCCGGTTATTTAATGTTGTTGAAAAAATAACAATGATTTTTAAATATAGGTAAATGGAAATTAAAAAAAAAAACTCTAAAACAAAACAAATTGTACGGCCAGGCATCGTATGCTGCTAACACAACCCCATCTTTTGAAAACAATAAAAAGTCACGTGTTTAAATGATTATATTTAGATTTTCTCCGAGTTCAGTGTTGTCCACTTTAAAAATAAGAACAATAGAACGTTACATCCTTGTAAGATTGAATCAGACATAAGTATTCAGTACCAACCACTCACTGATCATTCGGTTACTATTTAGAGGTAAATTGCTGACTGATTAATTTATAGGGAGTCTATCATAGTCTGCGGTAGGCCAACACTGCTATTCGATTTTTTTTTTTTTTTAGATAAATTACATTTTGAAACTATTCCGTTAACTATTACAAAAGAGTTTAAGTACGCTTTTAAATACAGTTTATTATTTATGTCGTTGCCAGAAAGTGATTTTTTAGTAGCAATCCTTAACAATAGTTTTTTTTCCCATTTGTAATTGTTCTTAACAATGCTCTTTAATTCTTATTTTAATTCTATATCGTTTTATTAATTGTCTACTAGTTGTCCTCATAATGTACAATAAATCTTATTTTTATTATTTATTCGATTTTTATATTATATCCAATGCTTTGTACGTTCATAAACGTTACTTATTTATTAAAAGAAATGTACACTGCTTTTAAAAAGTAGCCAGTTGGAGCTTCAAGTTTTAATGCCTCCCATTCTGCCTTGTAGACGCCGGTTTTATGGCGTCAGCGCAAGGAAACGCTCGCTGCGTTAGGGATAAAAAAAAGTAAATGTACCTAAATATAGCCCACACGTATTTCTGACATAAGGATCTATTAAAAAAAAACTAATTTATGAACCTAAATGTATCATAAATACCCAATAAATCAATAAAAATAGGTCAGTAGGTAGTTGCTTAGGTCTTGACACAGCATCTCCAATCGGTTCTAAAGCATTTGCCTTTGAAGATTTAACATACATATTTACAAGATTTAATGGCAACAAGTTGGGTGATTCGGAGGATAATGTGATGATTTGGAGAGGTTTGATTAAAAAGTGAAGTCAACATATATTTTTTACCTTTAGTACCTAAAAAAGGGACATGTTTAACTTTGGATACTGTCAATAAGCTATACGGTTATCTTAACAGCAGTGGTGAAAGTGGTAATGGCGGAGACATTTTTCCGCCATGCCACCATGTGCTTTCCAGAGACCCCGATTTTAAAGGGCCCCCTTGCAATGAGCCAGAAAGGTCTCATATTTTTTAATCTGAATGCCGCTGGCTTAGTATGCTAGTGCTTTTCCTTGAAATGGAGTTCTAAAAACATCACCAGTTGTTTTTAAAGGCCCCCTATTTACTTGCCACGGGCCCCAGCCTTTCTAGTTACGCCACTACTTTACAGAGAATAAAACTGGGATTGAAAATACGACGAGCTCTAACGTGACCCTCATAGTAAGAACATCTATTTAAAGATGTCCAGTTTTACATATGTACATTATAAATATAGAGTCGATGGCGTTATTTACACCGCGCTTCACTTCCTGTCCAATAACTAATACTTAATTGACAATGCGCATCCGATCGAACTTGACACTTTGTTGTCACTTAACTACTTGTTATAGTGAACGCTATATGATGCTACGCCTGTGAGCTCAGCTGTTGCCTGCCAATTTCTATCGTAATTTCGATCGTATCGTAATACTCTTCCTAATCAGAGGCGTTAAATTAAAAATAAATACTTTTATCATCGTTATTAACTAAATATATTTTCAGTCATTATTGATATCAGCAACGTCACCCAGTTATAACTATAGTCACGAACGCTTAAAAGTTTAAAAAGACTGTGCTATTCTTATCAGGCGCTTGCGTTGGAAAAGTACAAGAAAAGGAAGTAACCCAGGATTTCTGTCAGGCCATTTGGGAGTAGGCTTTTTCCAGCAGCGGACCTCTTCCGGCTGATGATGATAAATTCCTAGCTATAAAATATATCGTATACAAGCGATCGTTCATACTAGCTAACAGTGTCACTTCATCCTAAGTTATAACATGACAAATGACATTACACTAACGTACTCTTCCTTGTTAGGTTTCATGTTATACATAACAATGTGCGTGCAACAATTGATTTTTGTTTAGTACAAATCTCCACAAATATATTATTATTTATATGGGAATATTTTTATGAGTAATCCCAATTGTCTTGCTAAGCTTCAATCTAGGAGCATTATTTAATTAATTCATTACAAAACTAAGTTCCAGTAATTCCAACTAATTCCCAGTCCCTGATATTCGCTATAGATACTTTTACTCATGTATTTTTTTAATTAATCAATTTATAGGTACTGTAAGAGACAGTAAGGGAACCAGGGATCTTTTATATTCTAATTTAATAAACCGTCTAAAGAACTCTTAGGATGTCAATAAGAATGTTCAGACAGAAATGTCGGTAGGTGTTTTGTTTCTAAAATTATGAAATACTCTTACAGGTGGTAGAATTTCTTGCGAGTTCGTATGGGTTGGAACCACTTTTCAATTATTAATTTCTTTAGATCTCATCTTTTGTTTCTATATACACTATAACACAAAGTAATTAACCATACATACTCATATGATATGCATTATGTAAATTTTTATGTGCGAGGTCTACTGGTTTTGTACCCTTCTTTCTATTTCTGGCGTGAAGCAGTTCACTGTGTTTCGGTTCGAAGGATTGGAGAGCCAATTACCGGCACAATAGGTATAACATCATTACCTCTACATGGGCAACGCTTAGGGGTGCTCTTGATGTTTCACGACATCAGGGGCATTGTCGTGTTTATAGGCGGCGGTATCAGTTTCCATCAGGTGAACCGTTTGCTTGTGCCCATGAAGTTGTATCAAAATGTAAACTTATTTTAAACTAGAAAATTCCAAATGTTAACATATCTGTACAGCACCTACTTTGAATAAAAATATTTGTCAATCTGTCTACCACTAACCGATCGAAGGGGAGGCGTAATCCCCCAATCCTCGCCCCTTCCGGATCCGTTACTGGTCTCCGTCCTTGCCCTGGTGGTGCCCTGACTACGTATAACAGATCCTTCCATGAGGATTTATCCATGTTAAAACAATTAAAAAAAGAAGAAGGAAAGAAAGAAGTCAAGACCCCCAAAAAACCATTCTTAAAAAGGTTAGTTTTGAGGGTGTAGGGACTCCACTTTAATTGCAAACCTGGATCCGCCACTGGTGTCTACCATGAGTTTGGTCAACTAAATCGCTGTAAATTGGTACTGCGGTGACGTACATCCGTAGGCACAATGGATTTCAACTTCAACTACATTATGAGTATCCATTGTTTATAGATATATCATACTATTTCATGTTATAGTTGCTCTACTAGCAAACAAGTAGACGGTTCACCTCAGGGGAGTGACATCGTTTGCCTGTTGACACTACGATTCCCTTAATGTCTAGAACGCCAAGGGCACCGACGATGCGTTGCCCATGTAGAGGTTAAAATGTTTTGCCTCTCGTGTCTGTAATTACTTATTTGACTCTGATAAATACAGTGTCGGTCATGTTTCATGGATTGATTGATTTAAACTTTTATATTATCATTGTTTTAGTAACCAAATAATTAATTAATTATTTTTGTCCATTTACCAATAGTAAAACGATAACAACTCGTCCGTCAGTATTAATAAAATAAAAATAGCCTTTATTCTACCACAAGATATGCATAACGTTACATTTAATATTTATTTACATTTTAATTCTAAAATCTTTTATTTTACAAAAGTTGAATAAAATATTAATCAAACTTTATCATTTATAATTTAGAGTGTATTGAAATAAAATGTAATACTTAGTAAAAATATTATTATTTTATTCTAATAAATTGTTTTTTAATCGTGGAAATCGCCTATTTGTCGTAGGCCTCCCCCAGTTTCCTCCAGTTATCCCTGTTCGTAGCTTGTCTCCTCCATTCTCGTCCACATCTTTCCTTAAACACAT
The DNA here is from genome assembly GCA_949316135.1 of Choreutis nemorana. Taxonomy (NCBI): domain Eukaryota; kingdom Metazoa; phylum Arthropoda; class Insecta; order Lepidoptera; family Choreutidae; genus Choreutis; species Choreutis nemorana. Next base: position 1,722,043 of record OX438595.1, read on the forward strand.
CATCCCTTCGTGTCTTTGGTCTACCTCTTCTTGGCATTCTGTAATCCTCCTGGTCCATCTGTCCCTGTCCCCCCTTGTCCGTTAGTAATATAATCAATTATTGATTAATAGATCAGCGGCGCAGGATCACTCAGATTATAAATATTTTGTTGAGACCTATGTCCAGAGTTGACGCCCTGTGTTACATTTTTGACTTTCATGTTTCTGGACCCCAAGATACCGGTTGATGCTATTCGGGGGTCGTAGTCAATCTTTGTTAATTGTGAAATCACTTTAATTAACAATAAATATTACAACAGAGCAACTCAGTTTGATCTCCATAATAAGTAATTGTATGATTACGAGCAGCATAAACCAACACACTACACAAATTAATGTCATCAGTCTCATTAGCAAGGTCATAATTGGGACCTTGAAATGATTTCCCACATTATGCCACTGTGTCCAATGTTATCTAATAATTCATTTTTGACATTAAAATGTTTACCTTACTCATTGCATATAATTTATCTCGATCACGTACTGTTTTAACTATTACGACATAATTTCTACCTTATTGCGAACGGTCGAAAGATTAACGTTGATTAGATCGAGTGTCATTTTAAATAAAATGACATTCATTGTACTTTTATGTCAATTATTGTATGTTATGTTCGGAGTAGTGTTTTCATTGATAAAATAATTTGGTTGAATGAAAATTGACCCAAATCGATGAACATACTCGTATTTAAAAACTTTCGGACATTTTTTTTGAAGTCGGCTATAAATGAAATTGCTACTTGTTTCTTGTTAAAACACTAATTAACAGAATAAAATAAAATGATATTGTAGTTATATAAGGAGAGAAGCTGCTCGAACTCCCTTTGGCTTTTGGTCTCTGGGCCGTTTCCGATCCGCTTAGTTTCCATTACTGTCTCCGTTTTGCTGGGACGGAAGTCTGAAACCGCTTTCTTACTACCTCCTTTATATTCTTATTAAGTTCGTTGCGGGCCCCAAGACAGCCGTTAGGGTGTCCGGGCAAATCCTGTGCGTCATTGCACAGCTGCATTATTCGTTGATTATTCGATCAAAGGGCGCCGCTGTTGATCCTGGTGAACAGGAATTGCAGTGGTGGGACAGAGTAGCGGGTGTGCCCCGATATAAGCTGCCCAAACTCATTAGATTTATTGCCTAAGAAATAAAAAATGCGTCTGAATCAGTGTTTTTCAGAAGCACTTCAGAATGGTTTTGCCTATACTACATTGCGTGCTATTAGTTGCTGTTATAAATAATTTTGTTTACTAACATATTAAAAACAACAGTATTAATTTAATTACACATCTGTAACACTACATTTACACTTAGAATGTGGTATCACAGTTACGTGCTACCGACCCAAAAGGTCGAGGGTTCGAGTCTTGAGTCGCCGTACATTGTAGCTGCCATGTTCCTCATGTGGGCCCGAATAGTGCCGACAGATTTGCAACCTGTCACACCGGGACTCAACCTAAACATGCGAAATGCGGTATTCAACACCTCTGCCTACTCCTCTCGAGGGATTAATTACGGCGTGATTTTATTTATATGTGTGTGTTATGTGTATAACACTACCAGGAGTATTCAGTATGAATGTACATACAGGTGGTTGATCTACGAGCGAGTTCACCTATTGATATTATTAATAATAACTTAACTCAAGCATATTATTTCCGGTTGTTCTCATCTGGCCAACGGTGACTACTTACACAGACATAACTTAGTAGCTAGGATCATTCACCAGCAACTTGCACTTCGATACCGACTAGTGGAGACCGAGGTACCGTACTATAAGTACGTACTCGTATCTTCGCCAGTTCTCGAAAATGGTCTTGCTACGCTTTATTGGGATCGATCTGTCATCACGGACAGGACTATTGTAGCCAATAACCCTGATATCGTGCTGACAGATCGATCGCAGCGTCGTGCAATACTCGTCGACATCACCATCCCGCATGACGAGAACCTCGTGAAGGCCGAGAAGGACAAGCTCAGCAAGTATCTTGACTTGGCCCACGAGGTGACCGCCATGTGGGATGTTGATTTGACGATTATTGTACCGATAGTTATTTCCGCGAACGGTCTCATAGCGAAGAGTATCGACCAACACCTGAAGAGACTCCCGCTAGATAGCTGGATCAAGGGTCAGATACGGAAGGCAGTACTCCTAGACACGGCTCGCATTGTCAGGAGGTTCCTCTCTCTGCAGCCCTAACCACCGGTAGCTTGAGCACTGCCCCGCTGCCGGTGACACTCTAGGTTAGGTTTTATAGTGTTTATATTTTGTATCTGTGTTCTATTTTACTTTTATATGAATATTGTAAAAACCTGAACTATGAATTAAATAAATAAAGAGAATAATAATATCTTTATTTATTTAAAAACATTTAACACAAAGTATTTTATCGTGGACCCTGCACTAGGCGAGCCTGTATCGCAGGCGTCCAATTTAATACGCTATGAATTATAATATACAGTACACAAAACAATACAATAACAGAATAAATCTAGATGGATAAAATAAATAGGTGTTATGACAAAACATGAACATATGAATTAGTGGGTTAATTAATGGACGGGAATTATATGTATGAGTGTGGGTGGGTGGGAGTGTGTGTGTGGGTGTGTATGGAAGTAAGTTTCAGCTCTTTGGTTTCATAAACTGCTCGAACCGGGTATAGGAAAGGGTTGAAAGGTAATTTTTAATTGTATTATTAATTTATTCAACATTTCTATGAACAAATCAGAAAATTATATTTCAAATCAATGAGTTTTACTTTATATAATTAAAATGTCATAATTTCTTTGTTGGTACCAACCTCCATTCTATTTCTGCCGTGAAGCAATTTGCTGAGTTTCGGTTCTGAGGATTGGAGAGCCAATGCAATTACCGGCACGAGAAGTATAACATCTTTACCTTTACATGAGCAACGCTTAGGGGTGCTATTGGTGTTTCACAATATCAGGGGCATTGTCGTGTTTATAGGCAGCGGTATCAGTTTCCATCAGGTGAACCGTTTGCTTGTGCCCATGAAGTTGTATCAAAATTTAAATTTATTTTAAACTAGAAAATTCCAAATTTTAACATATCTGTACAGCAGCTACTTTGAATAAAATATTTGTCAATGTGTCTACCACTAACCGATCCAAGGGGAGGCGTAATCCCCCAATCCTCACCCCTTCCGGATCCGTTCCTGGTCTCCGTCCTAGTAGAACATCTTAACCTCATTGTCATTTTATATTGAAAACGGATAAACGGACAGCGGAGGCATAAGGGTTCCGTTTTACCTAAAAAAAGGGGAGAAAAGTGAGTTATCTTTTTCTCAAAATATCTCGTGTCAAGCATCAATTGACCTTTTTATGATGAATTTAAATAACACTCGCACGAACGATACCTATAGAAAGTTTTAACGTTAAAATATGCAAATCATTTAACTGAGAACTCAAACAAGAGACGTTTGTATGTGCTTGCATTGTTATCAAAAATAAAACCAGGTCAAAGGGATACTTGTGTTTTATCCAAATATAAACACTATCACAAAGAAAATAAAGTTTTCCTCGTTGCTTAACTAAAATATCAATAAAAATCAATTTAAATCCCAATAAAGGATAAAACAAAAAGCAAATTGAGGTGAAGTATCACATATTAAATACATACTTTCGTCTGTTCTCTGACATTTATTTTCTTGTTAGATTTTTTTGTTTCAAACAAAAGAAAAGCACTAACTGTAATAATACCAGGAATTAATAAATTAATAAATTCCCTTAAAGAAGTACGATCAAATCAAAGTGTCATCTACTTTTGTTTTTTCGTATTTTATTTGTTTTTTTTTTGTGACATAACAGCAACTCTGTTACACTACGCAAATCATGTTAACCAGGATCAATGAAGCACAGGCTATACTGTTTTGTAAAAGCCCCTTTTGTATCGCCGATAGTAATTTTCTAACATTTTTAATTAAGGAGACGGTTTTATGGAAAGTGATACCGCCGCTTATTGACACGACGATGCCCTCGATGTTATACCTCTCGCGCCGGCAATTACACTGGCTCTCCAATCCTTCGAACCGAAACACAGTGAACTGTTTCACGGCAGAAATAAAAAGGAGGGTGGTATCAACCCAGACGATCTCGCACGTAGATCTACCACCTGTAAACCTGGTTACGGCTGGTAGAAGCCACAGGTGGTAGACCTACATGCGAGATCGTCAGGGTTGGTTTCTATTTATAACGTGAAGCAGTTTGCTTTGTTCCGGTTCGAAGGATGGTAGAGCCGGTTTATTACCGGCACCAGAGGTATAACTTCTTTAATTCTACACTGGCAAGTTTAGAGGGTGCTCTTGATGTTTCATGCTATCCGGGGCATTGTCGTGTCAATAGGCGACGGTATCACTTTCCTTCAAGTAAACTGGAACACTGGGACTCAACATAAACATGCTAAATGCAATGTGTAAAAACTCTGCCAGCCCTTATCGAGGGATTTCAGCGTGAGTTTATGTTATTTTATGTATGTAGGTATTCTCAGGCATATAGGTGAGCAGTCTCACGTCTACATTTTTTCCTAATACAGCTGTTTCGTATGCAATTATATCATTTATCACGGAGCTTCATTAGATACTGGGCAAATGACTGTAATCAGTTACTATTAGCTTTAGAATTCATAGATAGATGCTTGGTTTCCGGCGACGCAACTGTGACCTGGTAGATGATTAGGATTGAAGTGACAAATCTCCAGTAAACATATGAATTAGGCCGCCATTTGCCACAGCATTACAAAGGACACGAATTATACATAATACGTGTTACAGCAAAGTGGCGCATGTCTCGCCCCTCAAACTCTTACGTAATATTTACCATACCTAGCTACTTTAGCAAATCTCGTGTAGGTTTTTTTTTTGAGACCACTTGGTAGAAAAAGCCGCAGAAAAATTATTTGAATAATTAGAATTAATTATTTTATTTTCTCTTTCATAATGCGTACTGCAAAGGAACGGAATTTCCTGCCGATATGTTCTTAATATAATCTGGGACTCTTTAAGGCAAGAGCGAATAGGTTACTCCTGGGTAGGCATGAGCGGCGATGAGGTCTAAGGTGGATCATGCCTGCCTAGGAGAAAACTATTCACTCTAGCCTTAAAGAGGCCCAAGTTATATTGGTCAGGGAACACATCGGCAGGCAAAGAATTCCACACCCTTTACTTTTTTACATTATGAAGGAAGAACTTTTGGTCTTAGACGAGATTTTTAAATTTACTAGAAATATAGTGTCAGATAATTAGCTGTATAATAAGCTAAATAGTGTTGTAATTTTCAAGATTTAAGATTTAAAGAGTTTTAACCTGAAATCGTGTAAAAAAAAAAATGACCATCAACGCGAAAACTTGAAAAGTTTGATCAAATAACTGATGAATTGAAAACCTCTTTTTTTGGAATTTTATGTTTCTGTTTATCCACAGCTTTACAACGGTTTTAAGCAAAAAATAAATATATTTCCCGTTAGCTGATCATCAATGTTTCGTACAAATTGATGGTCGTGTTAATTGTCGTTAATATTCTCTTGACACAATATCGCGTGCTACATATACCATACGGAATCCCGGGATCATCCTTGGCTTCAATTGTTATAAAAACGCCGACCGTTCCCATGTAATAATAATGTTCAGTTAGAGATCCTTGACGAAGAAAACTTGTTTTTTTTTTCAGCATAGCGAGTTGCTGAATACTGATCTTTTAAAGTATGATCGTCCTTTTTTTCTATTAAGGATATAGATATTCCCAAATTATGGTTATTAAAAAACTACTTTGCGTAAAATAATAAAAAATATGGTATCTAAGTCGACTAAAATTGGAAATAGCCTAGGGGATGTTTTCGGGCATAATAGTGAAAAATATTTTTATTTTATTGGAAAACCAACAGTTTTATATTTTAATTAAGATTAACAAATAATAATTAAATTACCGATGAAGTTTCCACTGATTGACATTCACAATCGAAGCAGAAAAATTAAATCGCAAATAAACATTTTAATCACAAATTGATCATCCTAGGGGCTCTTAGTGGACATCGCCATTATTTTTTTTTCATAACTTGGAGTTTGAATTGTTTGATTCATATACACTATCCAATAGCGTAGAATACATTTAATTTGTATGAAATTTTCATAAATAATAATAATTTTTTTAATGTGCCTTTTTAGCCGTTGAATATACAGTTTTAGGGCACTTTAAATCTTGGCGTTTACTGTCGGCCGTCTTAAGAGCCGAAGCAGTGCGTTACGCTGGCTAACAGACGGTCGTTTTTATAAACGCGCGACGACCGTGCGACAGACGCACGACAAAATGATAGTATAACATTTTAAGAAAAAAAATTGCAGGAATATGTCAGACAGAAAGCCGACAGCAAACATCTGATTTGAATGAGTTATTTTGAACTATTTATTTAAGTTACTACGAATAGGAATATTATTCCAATTTAATACAAAATATTATTCTTAGAGGCTTTATTATTGTTAAATAGGCCGGTTAAAAGTATTCTCTTTGAATATCGTGTTTTTTAACGGTTTCAGATTATTTAATACTTTTTGATGTCATTTGTTTTTAGCGACACATGACCATTATGAATTTTCGTAAGTAAAAATTCGGTCCATTCGAACAAGCCCAAAAACAGTGTCATAATTCAAAAAATTCAGTTCCTCTTTAACCTTCAACAGTCCTATCATCAGGTTAGTCAGATTTTGACCATTATGAATTTTCAATAGCCATCATTCATACCATTCGAACAAGCCCAAACACAATATCATTATTGTTAACTTCCCTTGAGGTCCCTTAGATCAACAAATTTCGGACACAACGAATGCCCAAATTTTTGCACAAATCTACGCTATCTGTATGCATATAAAATATGAGGATTGGCTTCGATTTCCCATAGATTATGGTTGGTGACAATAGGGTCTCTTCAGGAGTATTTCCTTTCAAATAAAAAAAGGCTAACAATTGAAGGTGAAATCGATGAACTTTTTTATGTCGGTTAATAATTATGCGATTTCGTGTTTTGTCGTCCGTTGTCTATGTTCATTTTACATAAAATATTTTAATAATTTGTCATAAGACGTCGTTAAATAAATACGATTATTGATATATATGACAGTACCGTTCAGGAATCTTCGCTTAAACCGAGAAATTACGAAGTAACAAATATCCTCAACAACCTGGACGACCGGACAACCTGCCTGTAAACCTACACACGTTTCACTAAGTGAAATTAAATCTTAATCGGCTCATCTGATTGGAAAACAGAAATTAATAAACAAGCAGACGTCCAAGATAAAACAAGCAAGAAATTTGAATTTTCTTGATTGACTCTTTTATTGTTTATTTCTGACTTAATGGTTGTTTAGGTTTGTAGAGTAAAATGAATGAATGAATATTAAGTAGCTATGACGTGAGAGGACCCACCCGACCTGACAGGTCGAGTGTTCGAGTCTTGGCTTTCTGTATGTCGTAGCCATGTTCCTCGCTGTACCTGGATAGTAGCGACAGATTCGCAACCTTTCACGCTGGGACTCAACGTAAACATACGAAATACGGTGTCTGGCACCTCTGCCAACCCCTCTCGAGAGAATACGGCGTGAGTTTAAGTGTAGGTTTGCTAGTTAAAACTTTATGAATGAACTTTAACACCAATCAATATGTTTTTACAAAACAAATACCTATTTTCCTGTTAAATAAATAGTTAATATCTAGAACCACAAAAGTATTTTACAAATCCAACCGCAAAATTGTTTTGATTCTAAATGAAAAATAAAGCAAAAACATTAAAAACACAATGACATATTATATAATATATACACTATATACATAAATAGACAATAAACATATAATAAATAACTAGTGAAGGAATAATGAGTAAATAGGAAAACTAACTTGAACTTTTTTCTTGATTTCCGTCAATTCTCTTTAACTGTTAATATATTATTTTAAGTACTTTTGTTTCCTGAAAAACTCCGATTTTGGCTACGTAATGGTTTATTAAAGATATGAACAAAATTATAATACACCAAAAATGTACAAGAAAACTTGAATAGTTGAAAAACTCATCATCAAAAAGCAACACAAATCTTTGTTCGGTGAATTATGATAACATATTTAGAGTGCGTATCACTGGCTAATGGCCATACATTACAAATTGGTTGTACTTGCCATTACTTGCAATTTTTTCATTTTAATTTCCAAAACTACCGTGGCGTACCAATACCCACTATTTAAATTATAAAAGTATGAAGTTTAATACCAACATGTTTTATTATTCTTAATCACTCTTTTTTTTGCCTGGCAATAGTGGTTGCAGAGGGCCAGAGACCAAGTTCAGTGGAGTGCCATCGAAGAGGTTCATGTCCATGTCCATGATGACCCTATTTTGAGAAGTAAAAACCATACACGTGTCATCAAAAAATCTTTACAAACCTAAATAGAACAAAACAGATAACTTTAAATTAAAGCGCTGGATAGAACAAAGCGAGGAAAGCTTACTCGTTGTTGTACATATCTGCTCGATACCAAGCAAATCTAGTGCTTACCAGCTGAATCCAGCGGTCCCTGCGCCGCGATCCAGAACTTCGTAATTAACAACACAATAAATATCAGTAAAGAATACAATCGTACACGAAACTCTTTATACCTAATTTATCTTAATAAATTTTAATATAAAACTTTTTGATTAAACAGAAATAATAGGTTTTTTGTTTATTTTTATCAATTTACTATGAGATTTACTTGTTATAAATGGGAAAAATATTTATGCTTTCATTCCATTCAAATATCGCTTGGTATTTTTTTGTGAGTAAAATGTTGCCATTCGCGAAATTATAAAATGTTCAAGAATTGTAGACTGATCAATCGAACATACTGTTAGAAAATATAACATTTAGGTTTTTTAGAATTTCGTCGTTGAAGTGACAATACCTCCTAACTAACATTTTTTAAGAAATCGACATTTTTAATGCAATAGATTTAAAGTTCAATTTTGCATAGACTGTTTTTTTTTCTATCTGATATTTCGTTTTTAAATAGCAATTAAAAGTCTGTAGAAATAGCTCCTATATTAAAAGTAATATGAAAATACTGTAATCAAAACTTAAAAAGTTAATCGTTTTTTCCTTCTCCTGTAAAATAAGCATACCTACAGTTAGGAGGTATTGTCACTTCAACGACGATTTACTGTTTAAGGTAGTCAATCCATTGAGAACAGTTCTCTAAGTGTATACTTTAATAATACTTCTTTTTACAATCCTATTGTACGTATGTGTCGTCAATATAATTATTTACTAAAAAATAAAGCAGATGTATATATTTAATCCAAAATTTAACATCTTTAAACGTAAGGCCGCGTCCTGTTTTACTTACAATGTATGTATACATGCGTGTGTATCTGTTAGTATTTTTGTTTTGTTGTGCCGCTCATAATAACCAATTACTAATCACACGAGTTTATGGACTACATTACAGTTATAGATTAAGAAATTAATATGTAATTTTTTAAATTTTAACTGTAATCTGTTTCGTGTTTATTAAATAATAATAAAAAACACTGCTTTGTGCAATCTGTTTCTGACTGTACTGTAGATATCTAATTAGGGTTGAACTTAGGAAAGTTTCCACGACCATGACGCATGGGCATTGCATTGTCGTCAAAAGATTTTCTCGTAATTGAAAAGACTCCCAAATCGAATCTCTCCTGCAAAAGGTTTATAGAATAAGTCCCATGCAAAAGATGATGGTCTAGTAAAGGTTTCTATACTGGTCATGCCTCTGTCATTACTATTTTTTAATATACGACTTCAATTTTAAGCAAACGTGCCTCCATTCGGATCACACCTTCCACACTATCCCATGCAGTAAACATGGATTAATTGTTGCGTACTTTGAGATGCAGCTGTGCAATTAAGCACAAGCTAGGTCGCCATAATACCGCCTGTTTAGGACTCGCAAAGAAGCAAAGACAATGAGTTTACTCAGTAAAAACAAACAGGACCTACTATCTCTCAGCAAAGCAGCAGCCCCAAAGCCGTAAAACTAAAGGGGACCACAATCAGGACCAGCCTGACTATCAAAATAACACGATAAGCACCAATGGGTATCACAGTCTGCACTATGAAAACAACACACTTAACACAGGTGGATCTAGATGGGACTAGGGGAGCACCCCCCTCCAAAAGCATCTGAGTTATTCGGCTTCGTAACCATTCGCCTTCGCAGACGACGGACTCTTCTCCACAGAGGATAACAATCTCTGAAAACTGTGTTATATTATACGTCACTCTTAACTCTTGTTGAACGTTATTCGATACAGATGTATTAAATTTAAAAAGACAAACATGTACGCCGGACAGAATTCCCTTGTCTGCGGAGGCCTTCAGGGTTACTGGTCAAATACTTTAAAACCTAACGTGAGTGAGCTGAAACCTCACCCAAAAAGCGTTTAAAAATGTCCTCAGTTTCGAAGGTGTAGATCCAAATGACTGTCTACGATCCATCGGTGACTTTATACGCTTAATCAAAAGCAAACCTACATCTTACATCATTACACGTCCATGTGGTTACTTTGCCAAAAAGCAGATAAACTTTGACAGCACCAAGTTTCACGCGCCCAATGCTAGCCTTCTAGACCTCTATTACCTCGAAAAACTGATTAAAAAATCCTCCTTAGGGTAAGATCCATTCAGAGACTAGAACTATCGGGGCATTACGATTCCGAAATTAGCAAGAAAAAGAAGACAAAACTTCTTCCTAAGCCCGCTTTACGAATCTCAGGTTTAACCTCATATTTAATGGACGTCAAACAAGATTCTTACAAAATCCAACCGATGTGTTCATATACACATATCCTGGCGCTGTTTAAGGCAGGAGGCTTCTCCTTTTGTTCCACCTTAGAATCCATCGCCGCTTAACATCAGGCGGGATTGGAGTCAAATGCTTGCGTAGTTGTAAAAAAAAATAAGATTCAACATTATAGTGTCTAGAATTAATTATATAAATAAAATTGTAATTCGAATCTCTGAACAAGCTCAAAATAAAGAGTATTCCACGTCAGTTGAGTAAAAATAGCCTATCGATGAGCAACCTAGTGCCTTTAATTATTTCCCCTTTCCCCCCTGTATCCCCATTTAAGAACAGCTGGAGACGAATTGAAATTAATATCACTTATAAAGACTAGTTGGGTCGTTGGCCGATGCTCGCTAATCAATGATCTAATTTAAGGTTTAAATGGTTTTATACTTTCATGATAATTCCAAATTTAATACTATTTTTTGTTTTCGACTGATATTTTTAGCAACAACAGATATTTAAGTCCGAAAACATCCCAACAGAGAAACATTCCGTACCAAAAGTTAAATTGAAACATCTTTTTTAATGCATATTAAATCTTTAATGTTCTTTGGACTTGCTGCAGTGCAAAGGGTGCGTACACGGGCAATTTTTCCAGAAATGATTGCCCGGCAACTGAAGTGGATCAATCTGAAGCAATTATCACTAGCAGCATGAGTTAATATTGCCATGAGTGTCGTGCATGTTGTCAAAATCGCTCGGGATTACGAAATATACCTTAACTTAGAATTGGTGATCTACGTTGTCACGTTACATTCTTTTTGTTTTATACAAACAAACAAGAAGACGCCTCACATGAAGAAAAGTGATACCGCCTATCAACTTAACAATGCTCTTAATTTCTTGAACGCCAAGAGTACCAATTATGCGTTGCCCATGTAAAAGTAAAGATGTTATACCTCTCGTGCCGGTAATTACACTGGCTCTCCAATCTGTCGAACCGAAACACAGTGAATTGGTTCACGGCAGAAATAGAACCAACCCAGACGATATCGCACATAAAAATTTACATAATGCATATCATATGAGTATATATGGTTAATTACTTTGTTTTATAGTGTACATATATAGAAACAAAAGATGAGATCTAAGTGATAGATTCAATCTGTTCTTACGTCATTTCCTGGACAAAAAAAAACATCAACATTCACTTCAGCTGATTCCACACATTCAATTAAATTGCTATTGATACTAACTACTTCTTGCCTGCTTTTTCGTCCGTATACAACTCGAATGATTGCCTTCTTCGCTAAAAACTAGACATAGGCTGGCAACTCTAAATGATCTTTCTACTCGTATATAAGAAAGAATTTTCTTAATCCCAATTAGTGTCAAAGATTACCACAAACATAAAAACTTTTATTTTTTTGTAGATATTGCTATTGTAGAAAAAATCAGAACGCCATTGATTAGGTATTGCCAGTGTAAAAATTGGTACATAAGCCATGCTTTAAACAATGCAACCACAAGTACCTTTATGAGAATATTACTTTTATCTCTGCGGTGAAGCTGAATATCATGGAAACGTCATAGCATTTCATCAAACCAATGGGTTACGCTATTTTATAAGACAAAATATTAGACAAAGACCTTTGTTCTACTTCGTTCAAAAATGACAGAAACGTAACTAATGAAGGATATTGCATTATAATGTGGAAAACATGGATTTTCGAATCCAACGATATTAGTCACGAGTAGTTTGAAAATATGATAGTTTAACATACAGAAATATTTATACACGAACGTGAGAAAATGGAAAAATCAAGACATTACCGGCATTGTTATTGTTATAACTATTCAAAGTTATACAGTTTTGTTATTTTCAAAGGAATGTTTCTTATATTCAAACTTGCTCTTTACAGGGACGCTGTTTCGCTGACGTGAATTTTGATCGTCGTATGTTTTTGTCTCACTATGCATTTTACAATCAAATTCAAGGATTCTGGATATGGATTTGGTCATTAGTGTACTCCGAAACGAAATAGCGGCCGAATGTTCGGGTGTTTCCTACTACGAAAGACTTTCTGCCTGGTCGGTCTGGCTCGCAGATCCGTCGATACCGATCGAACTTTGGTATATATTGCATCAAAATTTATTTCGTATGTAGTGCTATCTTTGTTTTTATGTTCGATCAGTTTATCGGTCGTGCCGAAGATTTGGTGGCGTCATTTCTGAGTATAACCCCTGGTCCTAGTAAAGGCAAACTTTTTAAATAAACACGTATAAAAAATAAATTTTGACATACGTACAGATCAAGGTTTTTTTTTACGAAGTCACATGAAAATTAGGAAATAAATTTGAAAATTTTGTTAAAGGAAATTGAAGACTTAATGGTAGAACCATATTTTAAATATTAAATATTTTTATTATATTGTTCGGAATGTTCGTTCACTAATTCCCAACTGTAATGCCTAAAGGAGAATTCTTTGCCTGCTGAAGTATTCCCTGATCAATATAACCTGGGGCTCTTTAAGGTTTCTCCCGGATTATGTTCCACCTTAGACTTCATCGCCGTTTAACATCAGGCGGGATGGGGGTCAAATTTATTTATTAATTTTATACAACATCCCCATGGCATCAGGAAAACAAGCAGACGGTTTATAAGACTGTCCCCTTAATGTCTAGAACACTAAGAGCACAATCCAGAGACAATCCGTTGCCAAAGAAGAGGTAAAGATGTTATACCTCACGTGCTAGTAATTGCACTACTCCAATCCTTTGAACCGAAACAGCGAACTGCTTCATGTTGTAAATAGAAGGAGCATGGTACCAATCCAGACGAACTCGCATGTTGATCTACCTGTAAAAAAGCTTCAAATGCTTGCTTGATTTGAAATTTTAAAATGCTGGGGGATTTGATTGCCTGCGAATGATTAAAACCTGAAAATACCATACTTGCTAGTAAGGTATTTGCTTAAAATGTATCCTTGAATAATGATAATTATATTTTCTACCCACTCTTGATTTAGGTTATATTTATCAGGACCCCCAGGTTATATTTATCAAGGAACACCTCAGCAGGTGAAGGATTCCACTCCTTTGCAGTACGCATAATAACATCTCGAAGCGTTTAGTCCAAATCGTCGGAATATCCACAACGAAAACATAGCGAAAGGATAGGAAGGGAAGATCTTCGTTGTCACCTTCTTTAGAGAAATCAGATTTTTCAGAAGAGATCATTAAAAATCCAAAGAAACTCAGCGAAAGCGTCAGCAAAAGTATTTCAGAGTTCTGTCTGTACCTTGAAAAATAAAGAAAAAAAAAGTTTTTCTATTGAAAATTTTCTGTTGAAATATTAATTGAAAACATAAAAAAACAATCATAATGCATCATGAATCTGGCTTCTATTTCTATTTTCAGATTTGACCGTACATAAACGAGTTTAGATGGAACGAAGTTAATTAACTAAGCATGTATAAAGTGCATCAAAATTTTTTATTCCGTTTCTTTTTACTTCAATCTGACAAACTTATAACACTTCATTTAACTTTTCAGTTACTTTGAGGGTATAATTATCGCTTTGAAAATTAATTTTAAAAAAAAAAACACAGATGTTTTCGTGTTTATTAGGTCAATTAAAAAAAAGTTTTCAGTGATTTTCTGTTTATTGGAGATAAGGCAGTTAGTGTATGTCTACGATAGTGGGTCGGGTATCCTGATCATTGAATTGAAAATTGATTTGACTAGTCGAAGAAGATCATTAATACAAAACAAATTAATTTGAACGAAACAATTACGTATTCATTCAATTCATGTATAGGTATTTATTAACATTTTCATTGAGAAAAATCGAATTTAGGTACGGTCTCAATGACTTTCAGTTGTAAATAATTACTGAAACCGTTGAAAAAAACTTGAATAATTTCTTGTTATGACGTCTTTAGAATCGCAAAACTACTAGACCTAACCGTTAATAAAGGTCATACATTTGGGGTTAGGTAAGAATATTAATAAGATAATATAGAAAACGATGCTTTGAGTAATTCTGGGAAATGTTAAGGAAAATTGAGAATTAATATTCATTGATTCGTTCAAGGTGGCATTTTCGGGGTTGTTTGGTGGTATCTTCGGGAGGGTGTGAAGGCTCAGAGTGCGGGCTGGAGGCTGCCGGAGCCCGAGCCTGGCAAGCATATAGCGGCCCCCGCGCTCTCGGCCTTCAGTCGACTTCGAGCCGCGCGCCAACGACCACGCACTCACGCGCACCGCTGCCGCACCACGCGAGTGATCGACCCTTTCTCTCACGCCTGTGACCGTGCCTTGACCACTGTGAATGCTCCTCCGGACCAAACACCGCAACCCCATACTACCCTGCTCTCGATCATCTCCAATTCTTACAGGTAAGTGCTTTTCTCGCACTGCGATTTGTGCACCTGCGACTCGATCCTCTAACTTTCCAAACACTGCGCCGCCCGCCGCCGCAGCCGCCCGCTGCATTTCGCGTTGGCGGTTCATTTGGCGCCGCAAACTGACATTCTCTTTGGTCAAGACTGTACTGTTAAGGTTAACAGCTCTGGCGGTATTTGTAAATACACAGAGTCTGCACATGTGAATAATTCATGTGAAGAAGCGACGGACGGCGGAGGCAAAATTTTAAATATCTCCGTTTGCATGATAGAATAATGTTCGTGCATTAAAATTTCCCATAATATGTGGTGGCATGGATGGCGCAGTGAAATGTGTTGCTCGATTCGACTCGTACGTTTGCTTCTTTTGTCTGCGCGTTATTCACCCGCGACTGCCGCTGTCACACACAAAACCCATTTTAATAACACCTCGCCTCCACCGACCTCAACATATTAAATACGACCACAACACAAGGTATTCATTGCAACTAAACACACGCAAATCGACACCTATCTTTTCTTATTTATTTTATTATTTTCGCTAGATTTTTTTTTTTTTGCATAAATATCACCGAGATCTTTTGTTCGGAATTTATAAATGTTTGTCAAAATAGGTGAGCTGGTTTTGTTTGTAATTTATTGTGGACACAGACGTGGCTAGATAATATTCAAATAGTTTCGTACTAACAGTAAATAATCTCAAATGAACGTGACTTAATCAGTTTTACGCAACACCAATATCACACGCCACAGTCAGATACAAGTTAAACACTACCTGTTGTACACAAGAATTATTTTACTCCATTTAAATAACCGCGATTTTCGCGACTGTAATTTACTGTCACAACCGTTTCATACTGCATCGATATTTTACTAAAAAGAAATGTAGTACAAACACGTAAAATTCCAACAAAGAACTGATCAGCTCAACTATTAATTTTAAAACAAACAGACAAGTCGGTTCGACAAATAAACAATAACAAATATTCGATCATTACTTATTGTTAATTTGTAAAAGTTGTGTCTAGATTTTTGAATGAATTACTTAACAAGATAAAGGTAATTTCCGATCTGAAAAGACAAAGAACTGACGTGACTATTGCCTGTCAAAGTTATTTGTTAACGTTTTATCTTTTCTTTTTACTGCAATTCAAGTTGCATTCCAACTCATTCACTAAACATTGTGAAACGAAAAATTACTATGCACTTAAAATTCTGTATCGAACGCAGAAATAAATCCATAAACATTTTTACAAAAGAAATGTCTATTATTTGACGAAAACTCTATAAAAATTAGATAAATTTGAAGTTACAACTTCCGCTGCAAAAAAGCATGTCGCTTACATAACTCCCTTGAGCGCATAAGGTCGACATAGCTTGAGATTATCACGTGATCACCTAATATCACAAGCAGATCAATCAGAAGCAAATTAATAAAATAAAGTATATATCTTGCATAATATCTTGTTGGAAATAATTTGCCCCTGGTCAAAGAAAAAAAATGCGCTCCAACCTCACCATAACGATCGCCATTGTTTTGTGATTCACCGTCGTAAAATCGAATAGTAAATATTTTTGGGTTCCTCATTGATACGTAAAAAACTCATTCTCTTATGGCGTCAATGCTCTAAAAGTTTAAAAAAATATCCGCTATCGACAGCGCTAGCAGAGGGGCTACAATGTTTTTGAATCCCTACGACAAAAACGTAAATTTGTTTGTACCCCCATTTCTAGCGTTGGCCACAGAGAATATTTAGAATATTTTTTAATCATTGCAAATATTAGAGAAGGACCTAAGTTTTCTCGACCTCGCAGGCGCAGTGTCGTAAACAGCCGACTGCTACGCTAGAGGTTCCGGATTCAAATCTCGACACGGGCGGAACTTTGTGTGATTTGCAAGACGCATTGTTTCGCTCTGTGGTATTGGATGTAGTATTCTTATCTATGTAGTATATACCTTATCGTTGCTTAGTTCCTGCGATACTAGATTATACTCGAATCTTAGTGTTGGGCTGAGTCAATGTGTTGTGATTTTTATATTTCGTCTTCGTAATACATGTGGCTGTCAAATCGAAGACCAGCCTAGATCTCGTTAGAGCTGACACAGCACTGAGTTGCATACCTCATGGTTATAGTGAAACACCTTATAGTGTAACAATTCAAAATCTCATAAACTCACGCAGTTATCCCCCTCGAGAAGGGTTGAGCAAAGGTGCTACACACCGCTTTTCGCATGGTTATGTTAAGTCCCAGTGTGACAGGTTGCGAATCGGTCGACCTTATCCAAACATGGCAGCTACAACTTAGGGTAACAGGAGAATTGAATCTTCGACCTCTTGCTCGGGTCCGTCAATTATCCATGGCACGTAACAAACTGAGCTACCAAGTCCTCAATTCAAAACCTTTAGTAAACACAAATTTTTGTTTGTATAAAATTTTCTGTAAGATTCGGTATTATTTTTTAATGAAGATCTTACGTATGTTATAGTGTGTTTCACCTCTTTACTGTGCAAACTGGACTTACGCACACAAACACAGGAAAAAATACACTCCTAACAAGACTAACGAAAACTCAGCAAAACGTCCACCGTGCAAAATAACAACACAAAATAGTCAATATTTTTAAATGACTACGGAACCGTCAGCTACGTTTCTCGCTTGACATCTTGGAACTTGCAGTTATTTTAACGAGTAGTAAATTAAACGTAACATAAGATAAACAAGCCCCATTAAAGCATATACATTCCTAAGCTTAAGGCATGACAAATTCAGTACTATCTTAAATCAAAAGCTGGATAATCATTTAAGTACCATTTTCATCTCAAGAGACGCCCATTATTGAATCTAGGTACATTAATCTTATGAAGAGGATTTGTTAGTTTATAATATGAAAAAATTCTTTCACCATTAAATAAATCAATAGTAACCACATCACGACACGCATATTGACTGAGCCCTGTACTAAGATATACACTTTTATCGCAGGCACTATTCAACGATAAGTATACAAATCCAAGACCCGTAAGCTAAACAATGCGACTCGCAATTAAAACAAAGTTTTGTCCTCTCCGGGATTCGAACCCGGAACCTCTAGCGTAGCAGACGGCTGTTTACACCACTACGCCACCGAGGTCGTTAGAATCGAACATTATCCCCAATGAATATAGGCGATAGAATATTTTCAAAAAAGTTACCAGTATATACTCGTGCAAAGCCGGGGCGGGCCGCTAGTGTATAATAAGTCAAACATGTTGTTCAAATTAATGCTCTGACATGCTCGCCTTTTGCTTGAGGCGTAAACTGCTTTAATAATTAATTATTTTAGCAAAATTATATATATTCTAACAGAGGCTTTGTTCATAATCCATATGTGTGTGTATATAATGTACATATACACATGTATATAGGTAAATTTATTATGCACGAGTATGTAAAATTTCTTTCTCCTTCATTTGAGAGTGGACATGGATTTTGTCTTTTAAAATACCAGAAGGAAAAACGGATGAGTATTATGTAAATGAAAAAACTATCATTATATTTAATTATGTAATACATATAAAAATCTATGTAACAAATAAATAAATAAAACATAAGTGATAAATTCTCAAGGAAAAATACGATACATTTTTCGGTTATTTCGCCTTTTCAAAAATCAATATGTTAGCACAAATGATAGTTTATTTATTGTTTAATTGAATACGGTTAGTCATCCTCTGTGGTTTCTGAGGTTTAAATTTCCATAGACTAATTAGGCGTAGATAATAATTAATATTTTTAGAAAATCAATGATGCACATTGTTTTCAATGCGGTTCGAACGAAATGATAGAGGTGCGTCGTGTTTATTTATTTGAAAATTAAAAAAATATTTATTGGAGAATCCGAGGATGAAACACAAAATTGACAGTGGGATTAAAATGGTCGATAAAGAACAAAAAAAAAATGTGACGTAAAAGCAATTCTCCTTTTGGACCATTTCACGAATCTCCATATAAAAGTGTCTGTATAAAAGTATAATTTTTTTAATTGTAATTGTTCTATTTGACATAAGTCGAGAAATAAAAAATAAAAAATTGAATACATTCTATAGGTTGCTGAAATTGTTGATTGTTCAATAAAATTTTTATCATTAAGTTATATGTTTATTACTCCAGAAGCAAGAATTCCAATGATTTCTGGTCTTTAATGTTGTATTCGTTGCTTAGTACCTGCGATGCAAGATTGTATCTTAGTGCAGGGCTGGGACAAATCAATGCGCGTTTGTGACAGGAAGTTTTTCAAGGACTGTTATTTTCCTACGCGTTGTGAAATTATGTCCTGAGCTACGTTGTGATAGAATAAATTTTGCAAATCAATAATAGATTTGAGAACAGCCAGCTTTCATTCATGCTAATCTTATTTCGAAGCTCAATAAAGTTCGTAATCGAACTTCATTCGTTCGTTTGTTCTATGTGAGTTTTGTTTTAGCACTGAATTCAATACAACAAAAATGCCATACAAACAATTTGTTCATATTTTGTTAAAATTTGGTTTAAACTACTTATTTGATATAAAATGTAATTTTTTTATTTATCTTTTGCATGTATGCTGTCAGATTGGTGGAGTTAAATTCAATAATCACACCATCCGAATATTAAAGTTAAATGATAATGTCACTGCGTTAAATTCGACATTAACGTTGGTGAAAATGAAACAGTTGTGCAAATATTTGTAAAAATAAGTACACGTTAATGTAAGAACTTCCTGGACTTTTTTTTTTGTTTGAATGTTTATAAATGCTCAAATATTTAAAGAAAGAAGTATTTTTTATTAGCCAGGGGTTTCGTACGATGATCTTGTGTCGATATTTCTGACACACGGGTCAAGGATTAATGTATTAATAAGGTTTGTTTCCGTTGATCGAAGAATCTTTTTGGAACAAACATCGATGTAATTAATTTCGAAATCTGTTTCTAATAAGTATCTAAGCATCAGCTTAATAAGTATGCTTTTAAATGGATTTCTACCGAGCATTATTGGATTTGTGGCGTTGATGGTCGAAAGATAAGGTCTAATTTTCACCACCATTTTAACGCTATTTTAACTAGCGTTGGAAAAGTGTTCGTGCGAATGGGTCCCAAAATCGTAAATACCGCTGACAAACATATCACTTAAGGAAGTTTTTCAAGGACTGCTATTTTCCTACGCGTTGTGAAATTATGTCCTGAGCTACGTTGTGATAGAATAATTTTGCAAATCAATGATCGTTTTGAGAACAGCCAGCTGTCATTTCATTCTTTATTTGGAAGCACCCCAATTCGAACTTAGTACCCCATTTTTTGCATTGAAACTAATAAAAAAAAACTAAAGCAAATATTCGCAAGTGACGTCAAAAATTGATTGCTTTTTCGACTTGAAATTTCAAGTTGATTTAATATTATCGGTGAGACGTTAATGACATTTCGTCTCTTTACGGACATTATAATGATTGACTTTCCTACGCAAATGGATATCGGAAACCATTTTTTTTTCTTTTTTTTCCTTGAAAAAGGATCATGTACTTCTTTTACTCAGTGTTTATTATATAACAATTCAAGCATCGGACGTCATAATCAACACGTTCTTACGAAAAGTTTTAATTTTTTTTGCGTAATTTAAAATTTTAATCTTGTTTCCGAACTTAGAAAAAGTAGAAAAACCTCTCCAGTATTAAAAAACTAATTTATAATAACGACACACACGTTGACTCAGCCCTGCACTCAGACATTATCTTGTATCGCTGGCACTAAGCAACGATACGGTATAAAATACAGAGATAAGAATACAATATCCGAGACCGGTAACCGAAACAATGCTTCTTACTAATAACATAAAGCCCCGCCCCCGCCGGAATTCGAACCTAGAACCCCTAGCGTAGCAGACATCTGTTTACACCACTACCGAGGTCATAAAAAAATATCGCTAGAATAGGCAAAGGTATGAATGTAGGCACTGCACCAGTGGCTGTCGGATTAAAGAGTGTCGAGTTTAACAAAACCAGAGAGTAAACAAAACTTAACTATTTATTGAGTCAGTGAGGGTAAACAGAAATATTTTTTAAGAAAATTTACTGTGTTACTAATACTTCGCAAATACATTTTTAAGCGCATTTCAACGGATACTTTTTACACTTTTCGGTTCTTCTTCCTCTACCCTCACTTTTTTTTCGCGGCACACCCGCCACTCTGTCCCACCACTGCAACTCTTGTTCACCAGGCTCAACAGTGGCGTCCTTTGTTCGAATAATCAACTAATAATGCAGCTGTGCAACGACGCACAGGCTATGCCCGGACACCCTACCGGCTGTCTTGGGACCCGGAACGAATTAAATCAGAAGAAATAGGAGGTAGTAAGAAACCGATTCTTCTATCCTCGCTCATTTATTATGCCGTTTCCTAATTAGTGCGGAACGGAAATAAGCAATCTAAAAAGCTAAAACCTAAGCGATCCGTAAGCTTTTGGTACCGTGTAGGTAAACCAAGAACTTATTCCGCACCGACAAGTCAGGAAGCGGCCTCAGTGAAATCAATGGTTTCAATTAATGATTAATACACATGTCAGCCATTATACAGACACACAAGTGTCGCATCAGACGTTCTACAATGTAAGTGAAGGTGAAATACTCGACAGGTGCTTGCTAGGTCTAAAAATTTTACCGAATCTTAATCACCACATTTGCATATGTCCACAGATGAATCAAAAGGAATGTAAGATATATTAATTCCATTTAAAATTATAAACGTTTATTTCTACGGTCGGTAGTTACTTTTTTTGTTTTACCAATGCTTTTAACTCGTCACTTAAATGAGTACTATAACTTGAATAGCTATTGGATTTCTAAAGATTCGTCCATCGAAAAACTGGTTGAGCTCATCCCTGAGCTTGAGAAACCGTTTAATTCTACGTTGACAACCAAAATGTTGGCGTGTTTCGCCGAAATCCATCCGATATAAGTGGTTATTTGGCTTGAACTGGATTGATCCGGATCGAGCTGGTGCAATCCGCCGCGCCCCGCATCTACAGCTACGAAGATCATTGCATAACCTCGCTTGGGAAGTTTATGCTGCATTAAGATAATATAATATATATAATGCATAATGCTTGGGCTTTACTGGGCTTCAAAGGAGTCCAGTTATTGTAAAGCGTGTGGACTGAAAACTCTTTTTAGGCGCCGAATGCGTGTTCGGCAAAGAGGGACAAATTTAAATAGTCTTTTGTAATACTGTACTTGTGGACTGTGGTAGTAGGTATTAAATCCTCGAAGGTTAGTCGGCGCTAAGCCCATAAAATGCATTGCACAATACTAAAATAAAGAATTCTGACGCATATAACATTTCTATGCGACAAGAACTTCATAATACATTGGTGATTAAGGAAATGCACGTGATTTCGCTTATCGAACTATCGCTGGATTTAACGCGGCTTGCGCTTTAACGGTCTTCAAAAAAAAAAAAAATCGTCTCGAGATTTATTCCACCAAAACCTGCAGCGGGAAGAACGAATGCACGAGTCATTTTTCAGGTTATGAATACTATTAAGAGATATGTTTATTGGTATCGAGAACCGGTCTTAAAAACGGATTCCGAGTTAGCTGGATGGAACTGGTTCCATGTCGTGAACGAGCAAGCCGCCGCGTCGGCCGCGCAGTTGTTTGGCAATGTAGGCAAATGCACTGGCGCTCCATGCGCTCCGCATGCCAATGCGAAGCCACTCAAGGCTGCGTGAATTAAAAAGGAAAATTCAAAAGCGAAAACACGCCGCCGCTGACTGGTTTTTTAAAACGATTATTTTCCTTTTTTAAAATCGTTGACCAACGGCCAGACGTTAATCTCTGCCGATTTGAATCATCGGCGCGGTCGGAACCCGAAAATCGGACCTTATTTATCATCTCCTCTTTGATACAAGAGAATTTTGAATTCGAATTTTGAAGAAAGAATCTTTTATTTATAATTATCTTTTTAGTGGGCATCGAAAGTAATTAACGTCGATATAAATTAAAGGCAATATTTACATGTTAATGACAGAACAAGTCGAGGAGCAATGGCCATTGAATACATTAAATTATCTCTCATCGACTGACATAGTGGTCTATGACGTGACAGAATCCCGAACTAACGCTTTCACGTACTGTAATTGACTTAATTAAAGGGATCTAGCGCCGGGACAGCTGTTCGCCAGAAACTCGTTTGAGTATTGACATCTAATATTAATACGAAAAGTCAAAATTCTGGTTTTGGTCGAGAAATGGAGCAAGTTTGAGGACGTTGTTTCCAATAACGGGTCGTGATATAATCAATTCGTTTATAAGGTAAATAGGATAACGAACTTTCTTCCGATCGTTTGATCAAAATAATTTTAGACGATCACAATACCGTATTCAGATAATGTTACACTTTAAAAAAGACGATAGTGGAAATGTAAATAATCGAATGGCACCAAATTCAAAAATTATTATAAATAAAAACTTAGTATCTTACCTTTTAGCTAATCTCCTGGGAAATAACCTGATTCCTATAAAACCCTATAATTTAAAAAAATAATAAGTCATGGAATAAATTTATGCCACTTGTCGGGATACTGTTTATTTTTAATAATTAAAAAAAAAAACCTAAATAAAATAATTGATAATTGCGATTATTTGTAAGTTATAGTTTTGAATTATTCTTGTTATTTAATGGTTATTTTGTTAATTATACTCACTCGCATGTTTTTGTATTACGAATGCGAAAGTGAGACTGTTAATTCTACTTTCACGCCTCAAACGTTGAACCGAAAGCCATTAAATTTGGCATGCAGATAGCGTAAAGACATGAAAACGTATGCTGCAAGTTTTTGTACTTAAAACTTATACTTTTGCACCTTTTTGTAATTGAAATGTAATTCTCTTTTAATTTTAAATTAGTTTTTCTTTTCTTTTCGTGCATAACTATGCCCAAAAGTGGAATCAGAGTAAGAAAAAAATGCGATGCAAAATTATAAGAAATTTATTTTATTTAAAAAAAAAGTATATTCATCATTTTAAATACAATGTACATGTTTTTTTTTTTGCATAAAGAAAAGAAAAAAAAAGAAACATCTCCGGAATTCTTTTTTTTCTTTAACACGTAGCAGAAATTTTCAAAATTAAATGGTTGAGTGATTTTTACGCAAATACATGGTATTAAAACGCTGGTGGTTATGAATAAATCCTTGTTCTGTTTGTTCGGCTCAGTCGGTAGACATGACAGCCCGATCTGCCTGTATCATACGCACGAGTTATCAAATAGAAATAAACATTAATAACTAATTAATAACGTGATTCGACCTGTTACAACGAAATTAATTTCATTGGATCCCATTTAGGATAACCGTTTGCCTGCAAGACTTTTCGAAAAAGAAAAAAAAAAAAACAATTTTGCCTCGTTAAATTGGACGAAATATTAAATAGCTAAAATTTTAAAAAACTAAACAAGTAATAGTTACTTTTTCTTGTGTAATAATCTGATGTCAGAAAATTTACTGTTCAAATTGAAGCGTTGCGCAATGACATCTATATTTTTATTCGTTTACAAACTTTTCTATTTTCTATTATACATCAATGTTGATAACCGTCAATATAAGCTTGTACATGCGGCCAAACATAAAGCTTTACATAACAATAAACCGTATGCTGTACAACTTAAGAACGGTGCAAAGTGAAAACAGGTTGTTTCATGTGTGTATTCAATATTTTTTTAATCCAGTCCCCTGGTATGAATTTATTGCACCAGGCCTTGCAAACTGAGACCTTTCTCGAGATTAAAAAGAAAGTATAGGATTTATGAGTCAAGTTGCAAACAGCATCTGGAGGATTGCTTTTTGAATTATGTGTCTATGACTAATTAGTTGACCCCAAAACTGAAAGGCATTCGATTGTAATTAATTTCAAGTCGAGCTAAACTCACGGATAATTATTATTGATTTAAAATTAATTAATTAAATATTCATTTGAAAAGAGTACAAGGTGTTTATTTTTAGTTTATAAGCTATACTTTATTGGAGTCTACATTAAAATTTCTTTTTTGTTAATTAAAAATATAAGTATTAAATTTTTTATTTTTTTTTGGTATTCGAATTCATATATACATTCCTTTTTCTAATCAAAGTCGATTTTTTTTTCAGATAGACATAAAATAGGTGTTTTTGAATTTTAAAAGTCAAAATGTTTTTTTGTATCCGTCAAGAAACCTTCGTTGTTTTTATGTATTGATTACCGATGACTCAAAATTTATGACTTTTGTTACGTCTTCTATTGAATCATGATTAATTTTTAGATAAATAGCTGTGTCAATTACCCCATATTCTAAGAAGTATAATACCAAAATACAAGTATGTTTCCGATGGTCGATAATGTTTAATGTGTTATGCGATTAATTATTTCATTTTAGTTATTTTTAAGTATGTTTTGACAATTTATTTAATATATTTATAATGCGTCTGCTTCCCACGAGTTCGTCGGCGTGAGGGAACCATTACATATTATTTAAATTGTTTAATTTGTATCTGATAAATACGAGTATCCAGAAAAAAAAAATTGGGACATTCTTTTGGAAACTATTATAAGATATTAAAAGACGTAATTTATAAATAATTTCTCTTTAATTCATATACTGTGACATGAGCTTTATCGAAGTCTGTCACCCTAGACTGTAAGATGTATTAGTGGCTGTAAGTATAGTATAAAAACAAATCTGGGGTTTCTTGCCGGGATCATCCCCGACATAAATTTTCCGAACCGGTGGTCAAGTAATTTTAAGAAAAAATTAAATTCAGTTGACGATTCTAAGTACTTTCTTTAAGTTTATGGAATGTAAAGTAATTTTGATTTTGGTTTTTGATTGGGGAATATATTCGAACGAACTCAATCGAGAGACAAACATGATGTACGAACTTCAATTCTTTTGAATCTTCAGCATTTTAGTGAGAAAACGCAACCCAACGTTTCGCTGCCACAACGCCATATCCACAAAACAACGCAACGTAAATATTCAAACACGGCCATAGATCAAATCTGTTCTAACAATGCATAAGGATTGATATTCCACTTGTCATGTGAACTTTCACGTGTTTACGTCTACACAGAAGTTTTAAAAAGTTTTGCGTACAGGGAGCCTCCTAGAGTTCCCAACTACATAGTTAAGTATATTATAACGTATATCGTATGGTATTTTGTTTCGAATAACCCCTGTAATATTCGGTAACATATACAATTAGAATACATTAAATATTCGTGTCCGAAAACTCCTTGAAAAAAGCCCGCATAATATTACAGATTATATGCAAACTGTATTTTATTGAGTTGTTAAAAATTTTATAGCTGTGTTATCAAGGTCGAATAATTTTTATTGAACTTGAATATTTGAACTAGACTAACGACCCGCTCCGTCTTCGTTCGGATATTATATGTATTATATACATATAAACCTTCCTCTTGAATTACTCTATCTATTTTAAAAAAAACCCGTATCATAATTCGTTGCGTAGTTTTGAAGATCTAAGCATACATAGGGACAGGTACATATTGCTCGCGTCTTAATTTTTTCGGGTGTTTTTTTTTTTGTTTTCGTTTTCTGAGTTGAGTAAAAAAAAATGTCTTAAGTAAAAAAGTAATAGGCGGATAAATTTCTTTAGTTATTGTTATAAGAGATGCCATGTAGAAGCAAATATTAAAACTTGCGGACGGGAGATTACCTTGTGGACCGGTTATTTTGGGAATCAGAATAAAATATAAATTGAAGACCATACAGTTTTCCCTCGTACCCTGCAGAGGTCGTTGGATCTCTTCCTTGATATCACTTGCCAAATTTATTTGGTGACGTTTCTTGGGGAAAAAAAAAACAACAGTAAAAATTTGCGATCACCCTTTTCCTGATGAAGTCAATTGCTTTAACACCGTTATGGTTAAGAATAAAACGTGTCATGAGATTACTTACCCAACGGATATTTAACATTAAGGGGAAAAACGTCAAAAAAAACGTACAAGCGCAAATCGGACTCGCACATGAAGGGTTCCCTACCATTATTCGATGTTGAACAACATCTTCTTTTTAGATAATTTTGAAAAGATACAAGAGCAAACAAAAAATTTAATTTAATAAACATTTAAAAAAATAACGTTTCTTGTATGGGATTAATGATGGATGTGTCTTTAATTTCTTTTTGTTTTTTGTGTTTGTTGTTATTTTCGGGCCACTCTGTCCCACCACTGCAACTCCTGTTCACCAGGATCAACAGTGGCGTCCTTTAATCGTATAATCAACTAATAATACAGCTGTGCACTGACACACAGGCTGGGCCCGGACACCCTAACTGTATTTGGACCCGCAATTAACTCAGATGAAATAGGAGGTTGTTGTTATAGCGGTAACACAAAAAGACATTCTCTGTTAATTTCAAGAGGTTAGCTACTA
The DNA here is from genome assembly GCA_949316135.1 of Choreutis nemorana. Lineage (NCBI taxonomy): Eukaryota > Metazoa > Arthropoda > Insecta > Lepidoptera > Choreutidae > Choreutis > Choreutis nemorana. The sequence continues at coordinate 1,749,729 of OX438595.1, forward strand.
AGGGTCGCGAGAAACAGCCCGCTGACAGACGGACGGATGGATACTGGTGGAAGGAGCAACGGACAGCAAGGGCTTAGTAATAGGTTCCCGTTATTTACCCTTTTGGTACGGAACCCTAAAAAATATATTTTGTAGATTTTATAAAAAAACAACTTAAGGTAGTAATATTTCTACACAAATATAGTGTAAGCATTTCAGATAGATCACGTGGGTTTCCCACGGAAGCTTCGGGAGAACCGATTTCGATGGAAATTTTGCATTCGTAAAGCATAAAAATAGAGATGTCGTTGACCCATCGCTTGCTTTTTTGGACCGCACATTGCAAACTGGAACGTCACCTTTTTTAAACGAAGTTTGAATATTGCTCTTGCCCACGGAACCTAACACTTTTATGGGTTCCTAGTATTTATGTTTATTTGGTTTTGAGGTCCCAAAACGGAAAAAACCTGAGCATGAATTCTCAGGACACCACTTGTTGTTTTTTTTATTCTTTCAAGCAATCGGTTATCTTCATGAAAAATGTTAAGTGATACCGCCGCCTATTACGATGCGCCACTGCCTATGCGTTGCCCTCGTAGAGGTAAATATATTATACCTCTCGTGCCGGTAATTACAGTGGCTCACTAATTCCAACCGAACCACAGCGAACTGCTTCACGTTGTAAATAGAAAGGAGGGTGGTACCAACGCAGACGATCTCACATGTAAACCTACTTGTGATTATTGTAAAGTGTAGAAGCAGTCATAAGTTAAAAAATGCTCTATCTCATATATTATTCATCAATTGGCGACCTCGGTGGTGCAGTGGTCTAAACAGCTTACTGCTAAGCTAGAGATTCCGGGTTCGAATCCAGGAGGGGCGGGATTTTGTTATTTGCAAGACCCATTGTTTCGCTTACCGGTCTCGGATGTTGTATTCTTATCTATGTAGTTTAGTTCCTGTTGCTTAGTTCCTGTGACATAAGTTCTTACGATACCTACTGCAGGGCTGAGTCAATGTGTGTGTCCTGATGTGGTTATAATCATAATTATTAAATATCCAAAATTAACTCGTTCCAAAATCGCGTTATCGTCAGTCACTTCATTAGTTTTGGGTTGTTTCACGGTACTAATAGAAATCTGAAGAATGTCACGTGTCTACATACACCTCTTATTGAATATGACATTCGATTTTCAACCTAATCACCGTTAAAATAAGAACCCAAAGCGAGTTCAGGTTTGGACTGCAATGCCTTACAGACTAACGAAAAACCAGCTCTATTAAGACGGTTTAGAGTTGAATTTGTCAATTTTTATTGCTTATCGGCTACTATATGATTACTTTAGAGACATGAACCTTTTGTTCAAGTTTCGGCTTAAAAGACAGCTTGTCACAGCGCATGCGTAACATAAATACTTTGAAGGTCATTATCTGCTATATAATCTCCTTGGATGAACCTAAACCCAATCCCATTTCAGTAGGAAAATGTTCTTCCAAAAGCAAATATATTACCTATGACTGCCATAGTTTTGGGGGCTTAAAAACCATATCACCAGGCAGTTCTTAAGACAGCTGGCTTTTGAATGGTTAAAAAGCAAATTAACCTTGAACATCAGATAATAAACTTTTATATTTGTGCATATTTTTCGCTTAAGTCAAAATTGACATTCCTAGCGCTAATGTCGAGGGGATCTGTCAAAACTTAAGTACTTACACAAGCTTCACTTCTACACTCTCTATTTGATGGCGTTACGTTCGCCTTTACACGATGGTCATGCTATGTGTGCCATACGCCATTACCTCTTCCACAAAATGGCCCACTAGGTAAGCATACGCCACTACCACAAAATGGCCCAATAGGATGACCACATCGGAATGGACCGGGATGGCTTATCGTACATAGAAGCCATAACAAAATTGTTTATTCTTTTAATAGTCTCATTCAATTTACGTGTTTGTTTTATAAAGTCTAGTTTACAGCATCCTTGCTGGCGATAGCTGAGGACGACTGTATTTTAATTTGCATTCTAATTAAAGCAGCCTGAACTATTTCCTATTACAATTAATAGAAATATGTGGACATCTCCAATGCTTAGGTATAAAATGATATAAAACATTTAGATTTTTAATTTCTGTTAGCGTAACACTTGCGAGAAATGGTATTTGCCTAAGATGGCAGCTTGGTACATGGTCGTGTGTACAGACGACTCAAGATGAACTGGTTCTTAAATCGTAGCTTGATATACGTTGTCGTCTGTACAAACACAAAAATAAATATGAACATATCTAAATTTTTTAAAGAGTTAATAAAACATTATTTCTTATTAGATCTATTTTTCTTTGAATACAAAAATACATTAAATAATTCAAAATAAGCGAATTCGGACACGTATTTTTAGATGTAATTCCGCGATTTTTCATCTCAATATTAATATTATTTTAAATAATGGCCGCCATGTAATAGTATTAACTGTATTTTAGTGTAGCATCCTACCGTTAATTTAACTATTGATAACATCACATGAATACGTTTTGAACCAAAATTTGATATAATTCACCAATTTCACTAGCTGTTATTTTAAATTTTGTATTCAGAATATTTTACAATCAAACCACGATACCATTAATGATTGGGGGCGGAGACCTATCATTCATCATGTTAGAAACATTGTTATTGGTAGTCAATTTTTACCTAACTTCTTCTGGAACTATTAAGTATTGTTGACTGTATTTTGATATTACATTAAAAATCTGACAAGGCTGTCTTTTTTCTATCTTTCTAATAACAATAAAAATATCAAAAAATAAAATTTTATTCCGAAAAAAGTATCTGGAGACCGTACATCAATTTCAAATTTTCTGGTTACGAAAATTAAAAAAAAAAAGTTGTTGATTCCTAACCAGTTGGTTTAAAGAAAAGAAAAATCCACGTTTTAACCGGTAACGAAACTTTCGTTAGAAACGTGAACAAAGGGAAAAAAACCCTTAAAAACAAAACAAGGTGTAAGCGTACAATTCTGTATAGGGACATTTCATTTAATAAAACTCAAATTTTTAACACCAATCCTAGAAGCGTTGCTTGACAAAAGACTCGATTAAAATACCCGTTCCGAAACACAAGATCTTCGAACAAAGTAAACATGGCAGGAACCGCGGATCCGTTAATGGCATAGATTTAAGAATGGTGACATGGTTTGTACAAAACCGGGTTTTCTGAGTCCTAACAGTAACATTACTAACAAGTGTTCCCCCTATCGGAACGATCCGTAAACACTATCAGATTTTCGATTTGGTTTCTTAATTCCTCTTTTTCTTCTGATTAAATTCGTTGCGGGACTCTGGACAGTGGGTAAGGTGTCCGGGCACAGCCTGTGCTTCATTTCACAGCTGCATTACACGTTGATTCTTAGACCAATGGACGTATTTAATGATCCTGGTGAACAGGAATTTCATACCGACCTTGTATTTGAGTGATAGTTAAAAAAAAAAACTAAATTGGTCAAGCCGTGCTAGCGAGACTAACGAACAGCGATTCAAATAAGATTCAGGCTGGATACACACTTCAAACCGAGCATTCCCTTAAATTTGTAACAAAGCGACAAGATAGTGTCGCGCTCATTGTTCGGTTCGTGAACTATTGACACATTAAGACCGCAGTTATTATTATACTACTTAGATACCTAAATAAATACAAACGAGTTGAAACTTAACATCTTGGAAATAATAAATAAGTTTCGTTCTCGCTGGGATTCGAACCCGGGAAATTTTGGACAGCAGCCGTCACCACCACTGCATCACAAAGGTAGTCAGAAATGATAATTAAATCAAACAAATACAAAACAAACAAAATTATTGACCTTGAATCTTATTTACCGTAATTTATGATATGAGAAATATTTTTTAAATAATTTCACTACATTTAACATCCATATATCAAACCAATATTTTACTGTTTTGATTTCTATTTCATATAATAGGTCTGTATAGTTTTACTTATTTTTATATTGTCCAATTACTGCATGAAACATACAAATGTACAATGTAGGACAAAATATTAAAGACACTATCTTTTGAAGGACATGCAACATAGTGCAACATGCAATATAGTATTAATTCTACATCTATTATGAATAATTAATTATCTAAAACCACTATATTAAATTATTGGCAATAAACACTTGTTTTAGCAATAGTTCATATTTCATTAATATTTTAAATGTATCAGAAACTTTTTATAATATTTGAGTCTGGCCATTTAATTAAATACAGCTTAGTGTTTAGTTAAAAATAGATTTATTTGAAGAAGAAAAAACACCTTTTTAGGTTATTTTGTTGCCAAATTTTTAAGAAACGCACTTTAAGACGAAACCAGCTTTTAATTTTCTTTAGCAAAGAAGTTTTGATTCTACTGCTCTGAACAGCGTCGAGATTTTGAAACAATATTTGTGACCATGACATGACATAAAAGACTAGACTAGGACATGAAGACCCGCGATGCTCTCAAGACGTGATCATGAATGCTATTAATCAATTCAAGAAGTTTTATACAACCTTATGCACAGCATAGCTAAATTACCAAGTTTTAGAATAACAACTCCACGATATACATACAGTCCATTTCAGAACTTCTTGTTTTTTTATTTGGTTCATAATAACTGTTTGATAATCGGAATAAAGAAAAAGATTATATAGATATAGGGGAAAAAATTAGTAGGGAAAAAATTACAGGCACAATTGAAAAAGGTTTTATGCAGTTCCATAGGTAGCGTCTTTTTTTGTCCGCCACTGTATATAACATATTCATTGTCTATAATTCCGTTTAATAACAGCAGTGGTAGTTTAAAACATCGATCCGTCTAACTCGAGCTAATGGGAACGAATATGTCAATGACTAAACATTTTGCCATTCAAAATCAGTGTCGCGTCGACAAACAATAGACAATTTCAAGTTTTTATAATGTCCTGACCATTGTTAAGGTCTCTGAAATGCGACATATAATATCTGTGTCATGTAAACGTAGACAAAACTCTGTGAAAGTCGAGATAATATCAAGTATTAGCAGAGTTCAAGATACGTAATTTTATTATCAAAATAAATCAACTTTTAATTAGTTAAAAATCAGACGAAGCTATTTAAAAGAGAGTAAATTTTACGACAGGTCATTTAAATTCCGAATGCATTAAGCCAAAATTATAAAAAAGATGTCGCGAAGAAATCCTGACACCTTCATGTTTCAAGCTATGTTGCGACCTGGGCGAACATCGCAAAAACGAAGTACAAGCATAAAGCTTCGGTTAAACGGTCATGCCGACGCCGAGGTCAACCAATTGACCTTCTGAAAGACATGAAAAAAACATCACAGACGCCTCCCGAACTCGAGAGGTCGGTTTGATACATCATCACGGGTTCATGCCGCCAGTCATTTTTTTTTTGTGCGAACAAACAAAGCACTTTGCGCGATTTAAAAAAAAGTAACAAAAACTCCTCAATTGTAGAATTTTGGAGTTCCTTCTCATGCTTGGAGCCAAAAGATTTTTTATGGCCGTTCAAAGAAAGGCCATGTTTTTACGTGACGTGTTTGAGGGTTCAGGCATCTCTGTCTTTCGCGTGCTTTATATTACAGACATATCTTATCTCATTAGACTGCTGTGTATTGTTCTTTATAAAAAACAGGTTTGTTGAATCACAATAATAATTAAAATAGAATTATTTGACATCAATTATACGGTTTGTAACGTACGACGTTATAATTGGATATGTTTTTTGCCAATAAACTTCGGTTTAATGCATTCTCTAAAACTGAGCGACAATAGAAAAACCCTGCAATTTTTCGCCGACGGAAAGTGCCATACAACTTGACCTTAGCTGTTAATTATTAACTTTTAACAATATCTTACAAAAAATTTTTACTAAAGTTTGTAAGGATGTATGTATGTTTGTTACTCTTTCACGAAAAAACTACTGAATGGATTTGAATGAAACTTTACAATAATATAGTTTATACATCAGAATAAAATTTATAAATATTTTGTGTGAATTTTCCAATATATATAAATTCAAGTACAACATTTCAAGTAATAAAAAATCCCATTTTCGTCTTCTACGAAGAAGAAGTCGCGGGTAAAACCTAGTTCTTTAATAGATTTATGTAAAAATTACCAATTAGACTTAAATTCAGTCATGTTTCATGCATCTTCAGCACCAGATTCCTGAGTATCGGTACAATAAAACCGTTGTACTGTTGAAACCAAGAAGTACCAATTCCACCATCAAAATTTTCTTCGACAGAAAATGAATTACCTCTGGCGGGTCAGGGATCTTTATTCATTAATTAGATTTCATTATCAAAAAAAATCTTGTACTCTTCAAACGTTTATATTGAGTTAAATATCATGGTTAGGCTTTTTGTCTGAAAGGAGTCAACTTTACAGGCTTTAAAGAAGAATTTCATTACCTTTGTTATGTTTACAAACTAAACTTTAAATCTTAAAGCTGCAGCATAACATCTAACACAGGTAACCTCGCCGGCAGATTAGCTGGTTATGTAATAAATTCCTATTTAATAGCACAAATTTATGTTAAATTGCATGTACTAGTTCCTTATTACATAAACGGTTAGTACCCTCAATGTGGTACTATCGTATGAAAAATTAAATATTTTATTTATTGTTTCGTTATGTATCTGTTTAACCTATTTGCATGTCCGTCCTTATGTTAGCTACAAAAACTAATTGAATGGACTGATTTTAATACAAGAAACTGTCACATGTAAATTTAGAAATAATAATAAACCACATCACGACACACACTGACTTAGCCCTCAGTAAGTTTCGTAAGAAATTTTAGGGTAATTGCTTTGGGAAATGAAAACTTTATCTTCTCGGTGTTTTTATCGTCTTCTAGAATATAAAATATAATCGATTGGTACAAAAAAAAGGTCAGCATGTTCGTGACTCGATTTTGAAACCCTTGATTCTGAGTTCAGTGCTAGCACGCTAAACGCATCATGTTCCTTGAGACGAGATTCTTCTTGTTTTGTTATGTTAGAGTGAAATCTATGGGCTCAACGTTACGCCTCACATGTTTCGATAGCTATAAAGGCGCGACGTACAGGCACGATGTCCTTAGCATGCTTGTCCAACTGGTGAGTTCTAGCTCTAATTTAAGTCATAGCGCGCGAGACACGACATTCTCCCTCATTGACGACGCCTTGTTAGAGATGAAAACAGATGTCGATGTACGATGCCTGTCGTACTCTAGCGTGCTAGCCCTAAAAATTATGAAAACTCAAGGAGTAAAATTTTAACCTTCAATCTCAGGAGACATGACTTTATTCTCCCTGTAAGATACTACAGCAATTAATAATAGGCATTTCATTAAAATCTTTATATAAGCTTGCATCATCGAAATTAATCTAGGTATTACGTGGTCTTAAATAAATTAACGGGATTACGAAAAAAAAAAAATAACTTAGAGCGCTAGAACTTTCTAAAATTGTAGATGATAAGTATTGGAATTTATTAAAATATTTGTTTACTGAATTATTTAAATGATTTCATTTTGTATATTATTCGATTTGATTTTGAAATCGAGTACGATTAAAGTAATTTTTAATAGATAACAAAATTGTTTCACTTTTTTTACCTCTTTTATAACATTTATTGTCAATGATGAAGTCATTACAATATAGATTTTAAACGAGTTCACGAGCGTTCAACAAAATACTTTCTCATTTACTTTAAAGAGCTAATAGTCGGAACCAACCCGCGGTACGTCGCTAGTGCTTCATAAATATCAACAAGGTTGAACGCGCCTTTATATTATACAAGATAACCGGAATTCGCAATGCAGGTAAACAACATTCTAATTTTTGAAGGAATATCTATGATTCTAGGAAATCCAAGAGATATCATTAAATTATTTATAAACATATAGACATAACTGCATAATGTATGATGAATTAAACAAAAAAAAAAATCTAAACTGAAACATCACCAATAAATGAGATGATTAAAGTCAGTGAGATTTCGTCTTTAATAAAAATTACTCATTTAAAAAAGTTGGAAATTTGGGTGCATTCGATTGTTTATCCCAGCTCACCCCCATAACTTTTAAATGGAACAACCGATATCGATCAAACAGCAAAGGGGCTGTCCATTAATCATGTGATGTTTTTTTAAACATTTTTTAACCCCTCCCTCCCCCATGGAGATACGTGGTGAGGTTTAAGCTATCCCCCCACCGCCCACCAAAAATCACTTGTATTTTTGAGTACCTACAAAGATTATTTTTCCTAATCTAATCCTATTATAGAAAATTAAGGACCATGATAAAATTGTCTAGACAGAAAAGTTGCAGGTTGTTTTTGACAGTCATAAAAATTATATTAAAGGAATGGTGTACTACAAGACTTTCTTCAACACTAACCACGTGATTAATGGACAGCCCCAAAGGACACGCTCGATTAAATCACCTTTCAAACATGAAAACTACATCAAAATCGCTCCATCCGTTCGAGAGTTATGATGCCACAGACAGACACGTCATTTGTAACTTCTTTTTTTGCATCGGGGGTTAAACATAGACACTTAATATTCATCTTCAGCTACTTTCTAAGAAGTGTAACGACGATATGTGATCATCATATGCATAGCCGGAGCATATTTACCAACGTTTTAAACGCACGATGCGAAACGCAAACGTTGCTGATATCGCTATTCAAAATCCACATGAAAATTATTAGTCAAATACATGTTATGTAATTGGTTGACTGCTAAAACTAGATTATTTCATAAAGTAACTAGTGTTTCCGCGAAAACACGGAAAGAATGCTGTTATCTAATGATCACACTACCTTTCAGGTTTTTTTTAGAAAATTTTCACTCTTTGAATCTGTGTATCTATTCCGTGAATCTTCTGTAATCTTTTATTCGATATCCTCGTGTGAACCCTAACTGTTATTGTAAACGAAAAGATTGTAAGGACCTTGTCGATTTTTGTAACTCTTACACGCAAAAACTACTGAATGGATTTTAATTAAACTTTACAATAATATAGCTTGTACATCAGAATAACACACAAATTCTATTAGAACCATTTTCGACTTCTAACCGCAAAAAAGTCGCGGCAAAAACTGGTTTAAAATAAAATTCCCTTAAATAAATTTTTAAGCCCCGCACAAAATCCTGAGTAGGTAATACTGACGATCAAATACCGAAATATACTAGAAAATTTACCTTGTTTTTAACCCCCATTAAAATTAAATAAAATTTATTTTTCAATAAAACAAAATCTGTAACATTCGTTATGCTATTAGTATACAAAATAAATAAATAATAAATTAACCCCCATAAACAAAGGCACGGTTTAGTGGTGCTGATGATTACCATAGCCAGCCTTAGATTAATGATTGGCATTCACCGTGCTCCTACAGCGGAGACAAATCATTAATATGTGCCTCAATCTGTGCCAGTCCTAAACATTATGCAGTTATTCCAATAATGAAAGGATGCGGGCTGCCGCAATGACCATGAGTGCTATAATAAACATTGCAACTGCAAATATATTATCTCGTATTTCACACGTATAAAACAAAGACGCTTCCCGCTGTCCGTCCCTATGTACGCTTAGATCTTTGAAACTACGCAACGGATTTTGATGCGGTTTTTTAATAGATACAGTGATTTAAGAGGAAGGTTTATTCCTCTTAATACATGTATTATCCGTGCGAAGCCCGGGAGGGTCGCTAGTAAATATTTAACTGTGAATGTGTGTGTGTGTGTGGCCAGTCTTTTTGATGGTCGTAACATCTCACAAAGACCGGTCGGCTACGTCTGTGTTTAGACTCGTAGATGACTGTTGTTCTAGTGTGTGTATCGTCTCCACTGAGCGAACACTGAAACAATGTGCATGAACACGCCCGCCGTAACAAACAAGCACCAAATTCAAATTGTCTTCGCAGTGACTGCACCTGTTGGATATTTTCAATAACTTAAAAATCTTTACAAGAAGACAACGAATAAACTTTAAAAACTTTCATTAGAAAAAAAATTCCGAATAACGATTAATATTAAAACACGAATATATTACGAATCGATTAAATTAAAAATTGCATGAAATTTAATATGTTATTGTTTTTTTTTTATTATCAATTTTATAAGAGTTCTTTGTTAATAAAGGAATGTATATAAAAGTTTTATTGCTTTATATAATCAACGAATAAGTGGCGATGTTGTTTTTACGACTTTGGGTAAACCAAGATAGCTGGCTAGTTATTCATTTTGATGTATATTAAAATCGATCGTGAATATACAATACTAAGTAATATTTTATTTAACAAACTAAAATCATCGTTTCATTGTAGTTAAGCGTTATTTTAATTTTATTTGTTGACCTTGGTGGCGCAGTGGTGTAAACAGCCGACTGCTACACTTGAGATTCCTGGTTTGAAGCCCGGCGGGACGGAACTTTGTGTTATTTGCAAGACGGTCTTGGATGTAGTATTCTTATCTATGTAGTAAATACCATATCGTTGCTTAGTTCCTGTGACACAAGTTCCTACGAAACTTACTTCAGGGCTGAGTCAATGTATATGTCGTGATGTGGTTTATGACAATTATTTTAACTTTTAACAAAATTTGTTGGTCTTTTTAACAAGTACAATAGACATGTCGTGCTTAAAATTACATTTATATTATGTTTTTGAAGACGAATCCAGGTGTATAGGATAATTAAGTGAATAAGATGATGTCAAAGATAGCTTGGACGAGGATATATTTTTTCACTTTTAAAACAATAAATCAAAGGACAAATATTCACTGATAATCGGAAAAGCATAACCGTTTGGAAAATTTTGTTTTTATTTTATTTATTTGTAAAACAAAACAGGTCTCACAATTTAAAAAACAAAACTATAATTCAGTTACCATTACAATCTAGACTGCGACCAAACTTGGTTTTTGAACAGCAAAGAAGCATATTAGACAATAACAAAATCAAGTTAAACTCATTCGATTAATTTTACATTTAAATATATTATTACAATAACCATGATAGACAAGACAGAATAAGTGATAAAGTAACTCATTAACATTAATTAGATCTAATCAAAACAGCGAGATGAGACTCTGGCAAATCGTCAAAGTATGAATCGTAAATGCGAAACCAGAGACAAGTTCACACGAGGACAAAAAAAAATTACCACGTGATATAAATAATGTTAATAATAACAATGGGAAACTTCTGCCGTTCCACTGGCTGGTTCCGGATGTTGGTGATCAGCCATCATTCTATATTACAGGGTTACTATATTATATATACCGAAATTACTCGCCGTTCTGCCTTTTGCCTGTTACGTTGACTATTTCGTAAATGGCTTATTGGGTTTGGTGTTTTTTTCGCGCTCTGTTATGGATATCTGACGGCTTGTTAAGTCGTTACGTTCGTAGTGTTTATGGGTTTTCAGAATCGCACATTTTGTCATTGTCCACTTATTATTAGAGTCGTACAAACATTTTTATAACTGTCGCAGAGGTCATGAATATCGAACAATGCGGTTGATTTGCGAATGCGAAACGCAACTTTTTAAAAAGGATTTAGTCTACATTTTTAACTAGTACATCCTTGTTTTATTTGCTGTAGAACTAAAAACGGTTAAAGATAAATTACTTCAATCGGTTTTACTATAGTAAATGTGTGTTCTATTCGTATTTGTGTGTCTTTTACATTTTTTCCTTTCAAAAATCGTTTTTAAATTAGCTGTTAGTCGTCATGTTTTTACATTTTACTCTTTTTTTTCTAAAGCCAGTGCATGTGTGCTACTTTAGCGACAATTCGATCAGTTTCCTCGAATAGTTCTTCCTCGATGTCGCTATAAAGAGGTCACTGCCGCAAGAAGAGCGCGTGCCCATCACCACCTCGGCTCCATTTAACTACAAGCTTGAAATATCACAGACCAAACGGTATTGGTTCTCCAAAACCGTCGGTTCTATTCTGTAGTTTATTACTCCTCGAGTTCCTGGGTGACTTGAACTAGAATTGTGTGCGTAAAACCAGTGTAACTTGGCCTTTAAGATGGCTACTATTTGGGTGATGTAGTCGCTCTGCAAAGCCTTGTCATCTGTCGACGCAAGGTTGCCCGGCCGCGTCGGTCCGTGCGTAGAATTCATTACGCGAACACTGCATACATTTTATTATTTAAATATCTTCATTACCGCCAGTGCCCTAACAACACAATACGTCAATAATTGATCTAGGCGTAACACAGAATTTGAACTATTTAACTTTTGTCATCGCTAAATTCATACCGTGTAAAAATTCCTTTGGGTTTCCCTTTTTAAAATTAAAAAATGCCAATATAATAAAATTATTAAAAAATAATTAAATCAGTCTAGCCGTTTTCGAGTATTACAATACTAACATTCAATTAACTTTTTACTTAAGAAGAAGAAGATGTGATAAATATCCGATTTGATTAATTAGGTTTATAAATAAACGATAAATAGAAACTGTAACTCGATCGATTAGACATCGTGATGTAACTTTTAGCTATTAATGACCGTAATGAGTGTTCGTGGTACGAAATAATTATCTGATCGAAGAACACGGACGAGTAGAAAACAAAACGTTGTTTAAATGAGGCCGCGCTCGCGCTGGCGCAGGCTGGCGTTCAGTTTATCTAATATAAACAGTCTCAAGAAACTTCAAGTTTAAACTCAACCCAATCCAAAATGACCAGGAATCTTTTAGAAATTATTTAGTAACAGTCGAGCCTTACATAAACACTCACGCTGTTATCCCCTCGAAAGGGGTTGGAAAAGGTGTTAAACACCGCATTTCGTTATTTAAGTTAAGTCCAAGTGTGACAAATCTGTCGCCACTATCCGGACACAATGAAGAACATGGCAGCTACGATGTACGGCAACCCGGGCCTCAAACCCTCGATCTGTCAGGTCGGGTCGGTCGGCTAACCAAGGCACGTAACAAACTTAGCTACCACGTCCTCGTGCCTTGAAATTCGGAAAAACTAAAAACACTTAAAAACCTAGCACAAATAAGGTAACCAATGCAGCCATACTTAACGTATAAGTCAGGTTGATTTTCCTAAAAAAATACCCAAGCCTTTCTCACGAGCCAGGGGCCACACTCTGAAATGCCTCCACCGAAACGTGTGTGTCGTGATAACCACATCACGATACACATTGACTCAGCCCTGCACTAAGTATCGTAAGAACTTCTATCGCAGGTGCTAAGCAACGATATGGTATATACTAAATAAATAAGGATACAACATCCAAGACCGGTAAGCGAAACAATGCGTCTTGCAAATCAAACAAAGTCCCGCCCCCGCCGGGATTCGAACCCGGAACCTCTAGATTAGCAGTCGGCTGTTTACACCACTGCGCCACCGAGGTCACGATAACACTGCTTTCGAAATCAATGCGTCAATGTCTACGGAGTTAGGTTTTTCATGTAAGTTAGGTTTAAGTTCAAACAAATTTCTATTGGTAAAAAGTCATGCTTATTTGGAGCTTAGTTAAAACGATATCGTACTTTACCTCGTAAATGAAAAAAATGAAAACATTTTGTACCCACACCTGTAATAGGTTTTTCAATATATAACTGGTGACTCAAGTGTTTCATAGAAAATTGCGGACCTAACTGGACATGTGATTAATAAAACAATGTATTCCATTTTTCTCTGGAAAAGAAATGTCAGTGAAGGATTTTTTTACTTATTCTGTAAAATTTTATTGAACGCTCATGATAGGTTTTACATTACGGTGAAAACACGGGCTCACTCTTTATTATAAGGTCGGCTACGCATCTGCTGACATCTTCTGCTTACAAGTAATCATGGGTATCCATTGGTATCACTTTATTATTATTATTGTGCATTAATTTCCCAAAAAACATTACAATTATTAAAATACAAATTTAAATCAATTCTAAATATTTTAATATAATTCAATCACATTAATCGTCTGTATCATTCACCATCAGATAAACAGCCTGTGCTCAAACAGTTTGCCCTCTTTCAAAATTAAAAATAAATAGAATGACCCCGCAATGAACCTTGTATTGGCATAGATATCTATCAATAGTCCGTGTTACGGATACCGTAATGAAATTATGCACAAAAACACATTAAAAAACATTAAGCAAATAAGGAAAATATAGCGAAACACTTATGTATTCACAACCGTTTACAAAGGAATTAAGTTATTTATTATGTACAGTCGTAAAAAAAAAAAACAAACAAATAAGCTAAGGTAAAAGGACGAACATCTCTGTGATAGATATTAATTTAATATATTTATGCATAAGTGTCTGTCTTTCCATCGTTTATCTCCACATACATTTGAAAATTACCACTAAACTAAAAAAGATGAAACTTTTCGATAATCAAAAATATTTACTGTTAAAAATGATTTTGTTGACAACATGGTTCGAACAACTTGCTTGCGCAATGTAAACACAAAAACAAATCGGTATGGATGTCCATAACATTTATTATTTCTAACAGCTGCCACTCATACAGTCCAATGAGGATTTTTTGTAAATACGTAAAATTACATTACATAAATATCAAAAACTCACGCATCTCAAGGGACTATCCCACGAGACGGGTTCCGACACTCGAACCTGTCGGGTCGGTCTGTTAACCAAGACACGTAACAAACTGAGCTACCACGTCCACGTTATAGAAGCTCATGCTGACAGCAAATGTGAGGTCGAGCCGGTGTAGGCGCAATTGTGTGACTTATGGTCTTTGTCTCTTTGCCTTTACAAGGGTTAGAACGCCTTCCGCGTGGAAACCCCAAATTTCCCTCGATAGTCCCGACGACGGCCAGTATTAGGTCAGGCTCGATGAGGACAGGTGTGGCGGTCATAATTATGCTTGCCGTCTTGTTGTGCAGTCTTTATTAAGACAATACAGCCTGATATATTAACGAACGATAAGCACGGCAAAGCTGCTAAGGCCCCCGGGCCGCAGGTCGTTTAGGAAGAATTTTGACAGCGAGGCAATAGGAAAGACATTCCCTTCCCGAGTCGATAGGTATGCAATAAACTCACATATCATTTCTATTAATACAATATGCGCAGCGAGTACCTATTAACATACAGCCTTCTCTTATTAAACTACAGGCATTAGTAAGGTAAAAAATAGTTTGTAAAAAAACCAATTGAAGCGATCCTTGAGCTTCAAAAATTGGGATAATAAAATATAATTACACCCATTACCTACGGTGAAACTGTTCTTTTTTTGAAGGCATGTTTTGTTTTTTAATTTTTGCCGGCAAAAAAAAAAAATTCGTGTCTACGGTTTGTTGACTCGGACATAAACATTTCAATGTACCTTCAATTAAACAATCGCAAAAAAATAATTAATTGTTACGAGTATGTAATTTTGACTTGCCTTATTTGATCTACTTATGTGCATGAGTAACTTCGATTGCCGAATTTTAAAAGTATTCGTTATACCTTCAGATTCAAAACAATGTATTATGGTTCAGACATCTCTAAGGCATCTGCCGACCGTAAAGCCGTGAGTCAATTTGAATGCGATAGAAATTTTCAAAAACTGCTAAGATTTATTGAATTTTCCAACAATTCACATAATAGTTCATTGTATTGGCAGTAACGTAACTACTTATTGTTGTATTTCATAATTTATCGGTCAACGTAAACACTTTCGAAGGTTTACATAAATTACGGTGCTCACTAGCGGTGCAAACCGCTCCGATAAAGACGCCCTATAGATATATCTCAAGTTAAGATCGCGTATTCTCAACTTAGCGTTTGAATACCAGTAAACATCGTACGAAATCATGAAACTAAATATTAATCTTCCTTCCAAAGTGCAATGTGAACATTTAAAATGAGCGATGCTAATATCGTTATTTGTTTATTTACCTACTCGTCTCAAGATAAAACAGCTACATAGATTTTTTATTTATCCATATTTATAACCTAAATAGTAGCTCCATTAATATAAGTCATCGTTGATTCTACTCGATCTTTATTAAAAATTACCATAATTGATTTTTATTACCTAATCCGTTACCGCGCGATATCACCGCCGGTCTATAACAAGTTTAAGATTTGAGAAGCGTTTACTTTAATGATTTACATGTCACTCTTACGAAACAAAGTAACCATTTTCTAATCTTGTCAAATTTAAAAAAAAATAGGCTTGTTATAATTATCATATAAATAGAAAAAAGAGAATCGTGACCGTAACGCTGGTCTGCATTTCGCTCAGAGGTTGACCATCGCTATACAGCGTGGAAATGCAGCCAGTGCTATGGGCGCACTCCATCGTACACATGATTTTTATTAGGTTTTTAAACGTATTAATTAAGCTATTTATTATTTTTAAAATAAAAGATTATTGAAGATAAAAAAATATATATCGTAGTTAATTTTAATAGTACATAGTCACTTGTGATTTAATGAACTAAATAATGTTAAAATAAACAAAGGAAATGTTTTATTCTAAATTTTCTGACTGCAACGATGATTCATGGATGAAAATTAAAGATTTACCGTTCAGTTTACATTTGTATGAAATATTTTAACCCTGCCTTACTAACTCAACAAGGAAATGTGTCAGACGCTGTGTTTTCTTTGTAATTTTGATTCATATTTTCGAGTCCAACTACTTTTAACCGAGTCAGAAAAGGATTGGGTTCTCAAGTCCGTTGAATATTGCTTTTTTTGGTCAAAAAAAAAAATTAGTTAATGTGTATCGAAAGAGTTTTCATTCATTGAATTCGTGTAATTTTTTATTTATTTTAAAATATAGACTTTTATATTATATAAAGATTGGTATATACAACTTAAACTTTTAGAAAAATTAGGTTTATAATAATTAGAAAACTGTATTTTATTTACAAATTGTAATTATTTTGAAAAAAAAAACAACTACGGAGGTTTCTTGCCGGATTCTTTCCCTTAGATAGCGTTTCGAACCGGTGGTAGTATAAAAGATGACGATTTAAAAGTATTTATTTTAAGTCTATTTGAATAAAAAATATTTTGACTTTGACTTTGATTAGAAACATGTAGCTGTCTGAATGAACTTGTTAAAAAAAGAAAGAGATGACAACAACTTTAAAATAAAAATTACAGTTCATTTTCTTTTTTAAAACGTACTTTGTTTAAATGTAAAAAATGTATATTAACTATTAGACTGATCTTTTTAAGCGTAAATAGACAAATTTAAATGAAAAAAAATAAAAAAGAATACTTGTTTTTTTAATATTTTGTCTGACTTGTTCTTTGAAATAATGAACCAAGATAACTTGACAAAAACAGACAAATGTGAGTCGGATTCGCACAAGATGGGTTCCATCTTAAAGGTTTTATTATTACATAATTTCGTAAAAGATAAAACAGCAAGAAAAAAATGTCTATAATATCACGTTTCTTGAGCCCCCTATTATATAATTTTAAATTTCTTAATGTTTTATATCGGTATTTTAGCGGCAGAAAAAAATAGACATTATTAATAGGCAGTGGCGGTACTGTCATAGAAGCCCGGCTTGCCCTATCAAACTAAAATAAGTTCGCGCTCTTATTCATTCATTAACAAATCAAACGACTTTTTTAAAGCCATCGAAATTGTGGTTTTACTGACATGTTCGCAATCTTCTGAATGTTTTGCTGAGCTCGTCCACGCTAGCAAGTCCACAACGGAAGTATGAAGTATATCTCTCGGCTTGCCCTGTACTAAAACTCTAGGCACGCCACTACCTTAGGAATCCGAAATGAGTTTTTTTTTTTGCGGACCAACCCTAAGAGAAAAACTTAGTAAAATCAAACCGTGTGCTGTTTTATGACAAAACAAACATCGGCACACTTATTAACTGGTACAATCTGGACCGACACACAGACTATCACATAAGGAAAACACATAACAGGTTACACAAATGTTTGATATTTATTTAAACAATTCTATATAAGGTCTTAAATGGTCGATAAACATTGCCTACTTCAGTGAAGCTAGACAAATAATTTTTATGTGAAATTTCGGGTCATTTGTATGCGACAATGAATGATATATTCAAAGGTAAACATTTAAATAACTAACTTTGCCTAGGTTTTTATGTTGGATCATGTTTCAGTACCTTTATCTATCCCCTAGACTCAAATGGGTCTAGGGTGTCTAGGGGGGGGGGGTATAAAGGTTGAACTTTAAGTCTTGCTTTTCTAACCCATTATTATAAAACTCTATATATGTATATACTAGTGTAGTAGTGTGGGTTTTAGGTGGTTTAATGGTAGTTTAATATTCTATAAGATATCCCGCACGACATGATCTTCTAGAGATTCCGGGTTCGATTCCCGACGAGGGCGGAACTTAGTGTTATTTGCATTCCGCATTGTTTCTTATCTATGTGAAATAATATATCTTATGGCCGGCGGTACAAAAATATATCGTAGTGCAGGGCCAAGTCAATGTGTGTGTCGTGATGTGGTTATTGTTGTCTCACACCCCTATCTTGATGTCGCACCTCTCGCATCTTATTGTTGGCTGATTAATGAATCATTATTAATCACTGATCCAGTAAACAACTATAGAAGTTGACGCGATAAATGTCAAAATTTCGTTAAATAGAAGATTAAAGAGCATTCAAATCAATCAAAATAAGACCCAAGTACCACCGCTAAAGATATTTTAAAATATTTTCTAAAATAAACTTAACATAAACATGCGAAGTGCATTGTTTAACACCTCTGCCAACCCCTCTCGAGGGATTAATTACGACGTGAGTTTATGAATGTATTTAAAAACTTAATGGAATATACTACTTTCTGAGATTATCCCATTTTTTTTACTAATTTGTTTTGCAATAATAGGAAATGGCGTAAATCACTGTAAATCTTCTCTTGACGTGAGGACCTAAAATAGTTTATATTATTTTTTTAAAAAAACACAGACACAAGACATAACTATTATAGAACACCAAATTAAGAGAAAAACATAATCATTAAACGTTAACTGAAAGAATGCATAGAAAAATAGAATATATGTTTTTCCGATGCAATAATACTCGTGCTAAAATAAAATCCAAATACCCAGGAAACATGAACATAGTAATTAAACTATAGCTCAAAATGGACTCTAACTAATGACATTTGAAATTTGCTGTCACATCAAATATAATTATAATTGCACGAATAATGATTTAATCTAAACCGGGTAATTATCGTTACAATTAATTTAATGACGAGTAAGTAACACACGATTGAAACGTCGACGTCAATCTCCCTTCATATTAACAACCAGCTTGGGATGTACCATTCAGGTGGGGAACGGAATTCGTTTGGTGGAGTCGTCAGTTGAAGCCACAAGTAATAATAATCACATCACGACACACACATTGACCCAGCCCTGCACTAAGATACAATCTTGTGTCGCATGCACTAAGCAACGATATGGTATAAACTACACAGATAAGAATGCTACAACCAAAACCGGTCAGCGAAATAATGCGACTTGCATATAAAACAAAATTCCTGCCGGGATTCGGACCCGGAACCTCTAGCGGTCGGCTGTTTACACCATTGCGCCACAGAGGTCGTCACATAAACAAAGAACGTTTCGATTTTGCCGTACAAGCCAGGCCAGAACTCCCGAAAAAGGTTGATAAAAGTAGCAATCGTGACCGTCTGGTTGCCGCCACCGGACTCAGCAACTATAGTGGTGGGTCGTGTCATCAAGAAGTGACCACCGTTGAACATCTAACATCTTAGAAATGGAAAATGTTCATAATTACATCTAATTTATTGATAACTCGAACAAGAAATTAATTTTTAGATTGTTACATGAGCTTTAACGCATTCTCTCACCCTATACTGTAAGATGTATTAGTGTATAAATATGTTGATATACTAAATTACAGAATCTGGGGTTCCTTGAGTGATCCGGTGATCGAGTACTTAAAAAAAATGAATTCATTTGATGATTTTAAGTACTATTTTTAAGGTTAACGGAAGAAAATTATTTTTGATTTTCATTTTGTAACCCAATTTACCCAACAATGGAATTCCAAACGAAAACTTATTTTGACGTATTATGATAAAGAATAAACAATATATTAATTCAATTAATGACGTTAATTGCGAAAAATTCAATCATATTTTGAAACCTTGATAGTTACGACTATAGACCGGCACCACTATGCATAAAGCTTTATTGAAAGCCCACTCACCAAGCCCACAGGCTCAACGCACGCGACCGTATTTGTAGGACCGAGAAATCAGCCCGATTTTTCCTCCTAATCTTATTCCTAATTTGCGAGCAACTATTTTCACCTACAAAAAATCGGTCACCGACTATCGGTGGTTATTAACATAAACGATAAAAAAGCAATAGTGTACAAAAAAAAATTGACCACTTCACTTCAGTTCTATTTAGAAATTTGTCCCTGATTTTAATGGCGATATAAAAAATTAACGACTCGAGAATCCTTTGAAACGTTGATTGAGGAAAAACAATATTTATTCATGAAACTAATGTGTATATGACTATATAGATATTAATATGTTTTTTTTTCTAAGAACTTAGCCTGTCCTTTACATCTGCAAATTATTTTAATGGTCGTGTCACACTTAACAACTCTAAAGCCCTGCACGTGTAGAGGGGTTTTTTTCTTGTCTGTAGTCTGTATGTTTCTGTCAGTCATTCGTCTGTCATCTGTTTGTTCTCAGTTTTAGCAAACGGATCAAAGCCTGACAGCACGAACGAGTGTGCCTGTCTAAACGTCAGCCGATTTGCTATTGGATCGCAAATAAATCCGCGCATTTGTTTGCTGATCCAACTTCTTATGCATCCTTCGATATGAAGAGGAGACTTAACACGCTTAAACTGGAACTGTTCGGAATTCTTTGCAAGAAACTCAACATTGCGACACACACTTTTCAGCATCGCGTTATCGCCTCTGCTTGATAGCGAGCAAAATGGTGAGACGTTCCGTTTACGGGTTGATAGGTGTGTTGCGACCTTAAACAAGCTTGTAACAAAAAATTTTGGCGTCAAAATGTTTAAGTGCTTGCAATGCAATGACCAATTCTACTAAATTTTTTTTTCTTAAATGACGAGTGCTGCGGCCAGGAGGCCTTAACAGCTTAACCGTGAATGCTCCGTTCCCTATACAGTCGATCAGGCTGTATAGTCTTTATAAAGACAACACAACAAGACGGAAACCATATGTACGACTGCCATACCTTTCTGCTTAAGGATCAACTAAGATCATATATTTGTTGGATTTTGATGCGGATTTTTTAAATATTGATTCAAGAGGAATATTTATTTATATAATACATGCATAATATCCGTGCGATGCCGGGGCGGGTTGCTTGTTAATATATAAGTACCTGACCACACCCGAAGTAGCAAGGGACGACTGCGTTTTGGGAACACAGAACTACAGTTTCCTATGCGATGCTATGTTTCTATGGTGGTGTGCTGTGTTTGCAAATAATTGGCTTGTATCTGATGACACGTGTGTTTGTGTCTAAGAAATAGAAATAATTAAGATGTGGTTTATTTATTACTTATTGCAACGAAGTGGCTAGGGTGCTATTGTCTTACTAAACAAAGGAATAAAAGTAATTGGCAACATTTATAACAGCAGGAAGCCACTTCTATTGAGTGGCAAGTGCAAAGTAAAGACCGTACACATCTTCTCTTATCGGTGTCGGTAAAAAATAACCGGATTGAACAACAAAAAATGTAACATACAAGTACTTGATTTGTATCTTGACTCATGGCATGACATGACATGTCGGGGGATCTTTTGAAAATTACGATAATCTTCTTATATTTTTGCGAAATCATGGAAGATAGATAGCAAATATAACGATACCTAGATGAACTGACAATAACAAACAATTCAAACTGAAGTTTCTTTTGCAAATAAACAAAATTTATACGTGTGATCGTCATTTTTCGTTTTTGTTTGTAAGCTTTAGTGATTTTGTAAAAATACTAGGTTTTTTTTTTGTAATGATTCGTTGTCTATTGTGATCCTGCGATTTGTACGGTTTAGCTGAAATGTGTGGGACATATGAGTATTAAATTTTTTTTGGGGGGGGGGGGATTTACATATTTATATATCGCCGTGGTGTCGAACGCCGCCGCCATCAGTAAAGTCCCGGGTGAACAGTATTTGCGAGAACACAATGTTTTGCTTTGAGTTTGTTAATGTTTTCTATGTATTCTATACATCTATACATGTATTTTTATTATTTATTTTTTTCACAACACGACACACACATTGACTCAGCCCTGCACTAAGTATCGTAAGAACTTGTATCGCAGGTGCTAAGCAACGATATGGTATATACTAAATAAATAAGAATACAACATCCAAGACCGGTAAGCGAAACAATGCGTCTTGCAAATAACACAAAGTCACGCCCCCGCCGGGATTCGAACCCGGAACCTCTAGCGTAGCAGTCGGCTGTTTACACCACTGCGCCACCGAGGTCGTAGGAGGTATGGTTCAAGGCTTTAACTTGGCAATTGATTACCCCTAAAATTATTAATAATTACAACCACAATCTATTAAATCAAACAGATACTGATTGTTTTATTCTTTATCAACAAAAAACCTAAAGATTCTGAATAAATACTCAAAACGAAACCAGATATTAAGAAAAAACTAAAAGTGACGTCATTCCGCACTCGAAAACTGCGAAATAGTCGTTCTTAATGCATAAAAATGAATTAAATTAACACTTTTTCCTTATACATGAATTATGAATTTTTAAAAATATCTAGTTTAGTACAGTTTTGAATTATCTTGAAAAAAAATAGTATCCCAAGCAACTAAGTAGTTTTATATATTTAAAATGAATACTCTTATTGTGCCCAAGTCTTTTGTTCAATACTGGGATCGCCCACGTGTTCGTAGTCCGTAGCCCGTCCGTAGCAAACCGTAGCCGTACCGTAGCCGGGACGCTCGGACTATTTTACTGTACTACGGAATCTCATAGACATTACATTACAAGGAAAATTTATAACTTAGTTTCCAGCCCTAAAAACTTTACCTCTATATACAGAGTGTTGTTAAAATTTATTTTTTTAAAGCGGGAAGAATTATCCTATTTGTGATTATAAAGCACTCAAGGCAATTATAATGAATTACGTTTTATGTCTGATTAATAGACAAGAACAAATAAGGAAATGGCCATGCGATGTCATCAAATTCGACTGTTAAATTTGAGCTCACAACGCATTTTACCTGCATTGTCCTTATTTTAAATTATACGAAGTACTAAATAAAAAATACCCAAATGTCCTCGAAATACCCAATCGAAAGAGATTTCCTTAAGCAATATATTAGATTTAGAAGTTCATTCATATTTCCCAAACATTAAATTAACATAACATAACAACAAAACATCGCATCGTCTACATTAATAACGAAAAAAAATGAAGCAAAAAATAGTAATAACCTATGACGCAGTTTGGCCGGGCTAGCGCGCTAAGCAAGCCGAGAAGCGCTCGGTGGCGTGTCTATAGCCACACTTAGGGCGCATCTAGCGGACGGTCGCTCATTCAACGAGCGCTAGTAGCTGTGAGCAAACGTGTTTGAGTCACGACGTTTAGTACTCGAGCCCCGCACGGCGCACGCGTTTTTTTTTTTGTAACAGAAAAATTTCAAAAAAAATCCAACTTAAACTTGTCAAGTGTTTCATTCTGTTAAAGTGTGTGCTGAATTGACTATTCGATCGTCGTTGTTGTTACTGTAACTATCGCCGAAGGTAATTATTTTGTGTTATATTTTTTTTTCCGAAACTATATTTCTTTTCTTTGCATTTATGTGTCAGACTTATTTTTTTAAATTCGTAATCTGCAACGGGACATGCGAATAAAAAGGATTGAAATATGCAATGTTTTATATACCGAGTCGGAGGAGAAAGTACGGTCCTTATCTCCGTGGAACAGGTTTCAGATGATTTACCATTACGGCTTGGTTAAAAATATTACTGTATTAAATCTTTTTATGGGTTTCCATCGATAAAACTTGTAACTTATCTTACTATCAACCTGGAATCTATAAAGTTTGAAATTGCGTAAGTTATTCCTATTAGCTGAGGAATTTTCTTTTTATCGAATTATGTTTATTGTGCGGTGTTTTTTTCTGCATCGGTGCTTGGATAGGATGGAAGAAAAATTAAGTTGAAGTTTTGGTGGATTATTAAATTTAGTTGATTTCCTCGACAAGTCGGCATCATTTAAATGGAACTGTGTGGAATCATTACACCTTAATTGTTGTTAATAATTATTATAATGAAATGTAATTAATTAGAACTTGTTTATTGATTTGGTTAGTTGTTAAATTTTTGCTATGGAGGCCGCTAAAGCCAAGATTTTCTCATTTTGATATCAAGTTTCAAGTGGCTATTTTCTTTTAATTGCCAAGTAAACAAAAAATTGAAAAATTTGTTTCAATTATAATTATTTATTTTGTATTAATTATTTTTTTAAAGGTTTACTTCTCTTATACTAAAAACAGAATTATATAAGACTTATATACGTTTAAACTGAGTTTCTCAGTAGAAGATTTTACATAACTTATGAGATATATGTCTCTGTTACATATTACAAAACCCGATCTTATTCTAATGTCCACCCTAACCGCGTCACGTTACTTTCAGACGCTTTATGATAAAAATTAATTATAAGAATTTAATGATATTTGTTAATCCCAGTTCCATATGTTTTGATCCTGTTTTTTAAGTCCAATGTTTTAACATTTCTATAGAAACGACGATTTCCTAAAGATAATTTATTTTAATTTAATACTGAACAGTAATTTAAATAAATAAATGATTAATTTAAATAACGAGGTGCAGAACGGAACTAACGTTTGTCATCTTTGCTAGACATGTCCTTTTCTACTTTATACAGACCACACAACACTGGCTACTGTACATTTTGTAATGCGACCACTTTAAATTGACACTTAGGAGGTTTGTGTGGCTGGAGTTCTGTTAATACTGGACTTAGTTCAAAGTCTACAGAGGTCAGTATAACTCGATCTCTTTTGTAGGCATCTATCCGCACTAGGTTCCATTGGCGTAATTACCACGTTATCTCCCATCTATTCGTGTCCGTAATACGGCCACCGTAATTATTTTCATGATTTGCACTGCACATGGTACCAAGTAAATTACCATTAGAGGTGTAGTGGTTTTATCCTCTTCAACTACTATTGCTTCAAGAGATATTTGCAAACAATTAACGGTCGAAAACTAAAATAAAAATCCTTGATCAGGTTTTGGCCTTTGGACAGTTTTCAGCGGTGTCTCCACTTTTGCTGGGAGTTCACTCTGAAATTGATTTCTTACAACCTCCTATCTCTTCGGTTTCAATTCTATGTGGGTTTTATGAGCAGTTCCCAAAGAAAAATCCCTTTTTAACTGGTAGTGATGGGTACCGGCACAGCCTGTGGTTAATGGACAGGCCCATTTTTGTTGATTCTTGGTTCAAATTGTTGATCCTGGTGAACACTACTTGTGGCGGTTGGACATGGTGGCGTATATGCCCAGAATGATACACCCTTGTGGTAAAGAGGATCTCTCTTTCTGGTAGCACCCATACACATAATGCTGCAAATAACATGTGCAATAACATTCCTTATGCTGTACAACTTAAGGACGGTGCAAAGTCCAAACTGGTTAAATTGTTCCATGGGGCGTATAACTGCAAGTTAAGACAGTAAAAATATAGATGTTCTTCTACGTATCAAATGATTAAAAATAAACCTTGAATCAGTGAAGCAAAATTATAAAATAACGCAAATAATACTATACAAACAGACGAATCTTAGCAACCTTCTTATGAGTTGCGCGAATCTTAATTTTTTGTTGATATTTTCCATGAAAACACTTCAAAGCTCAAGGAAATTAAATAATAATTAAATAACCGCCATTTTATTGATTGGCTAATAATATTAGCTTTGTGACGTAATGGATTTTAAGATTTAAAAAAAAAATCGTTCAAGTGTGAATCGCACAAGATGGATTCCGTACAGTTTTATAAGATTAAATAAATATTTTAATAAATTATGATAATTTCGTAAAAGTCACAAGAGAAGCATATTTTTTTTGAAAAAACACGTTTCTTGTATGGGATGTTAACTTTGAATTACTTTATGTCTTTAGTAACAGTTGTTGTAGAAGAAAAATAAACATTCTCTGATAATTTCAATTGCTATTGTGGTTTATGAGATACAGCCCGGACTGAGCCTGAGTAATAGGGTCCCGTGTTACGTGTCCCATTGGGTACGGAACCCTAAAAAACTACTTTGAACTGTCATTGATATTTTTTTATCGGTTAAAAAGCCCTTCGCACTTAAATAATTTGAAAAGCTCATGATACTTATATTAAAAATGAAGTAAATAAGATTTCCTTTGCCTATTAGATTATTTATTTAACCGTAAAACATTAATTTCACTTACACCAATATTGTTAATACGGTTAATTCATCAACAATAGGAATAATTACGTCGATCTAGAGTCCATAGATACTTGTATTTTTTTTTTTTAATAAAAATAGTTGTTTTGAAATTGAAAAGATACACATTAAAACAAGGAAACGGACATAGATTGTACGTCAGCATAAATTACAAGCATATGAATGAAGTCGCCAACATTATAATTACACAAATAATTGCGAGTAAGCTGTGTTCTTCAGATAGCATCCATTATGTGTCGACAGAAAATATATAACTTGAAAAAAACAAACAATGACCACAAAAAAAAAAAATAGAAAATTAAATAACAATGAAAAGATCTCATAATCTGTTGGTTAAATTCTATAACAATATTTGCTTATGCAGCTTATAATTTGTTAGTGAATTATGTAAAATAAATTGTAAATGCACAGAGTTCGGTGACCCCGGCAAGGGCATATATTTCGTTATAGTACAATGATTTCGAGGAATGTAACAGGCAAAGAAACCTTCAGATAACTTAGAAATACAAATCAATATTACATATTTGTTTACTATATAAAAAATATATATATTTCTTTTAAAACCTCATAAAAATCATATCTACAATGGAGTGTGCCCATAGCACTGGATGCATTTCCACGCTGTACAGCGATGCTCCTTTGAGCGAAATTCAGACCAGAGTTACGGTCACGATTCTCTTTTTTTAATTTAACATTTCAAATTTGGAATAATCTTTTGAAATTCGCATTACATATTACTTAAATATCTCATTGATGACTTAAAACAGAAAAATATTGAACCAGAAATAAAGGACAGGTTTTAGTTAATTTTTTCTGAATTCCAGGAAAAAAAATAAGACAATTTTGACGTGAGGCATCGAGGCCCGATAGTAGTTACTCAGTAATATATATAATTATCTATTTGTTTGTAATTGCATAAACCACACGTGCAACCGTCTGCCGGGTGAGACATAAAAACATGTGTCTTATTATCAACAATATTTTTACTTTTTTTTTGCGATGCGAATGAAACAATGCTATGCGATTTGTATTATTTTAAAATCTCGTACTTAGATCTTGATGATCACTTGAAACGAAAGTAGAATTAATTATTCCAACAAGTGATTTCGTTCTTCGTCCCGACATTCGTTTATTTGTGAAATAAAATAAAAAAATGTACAAGAAAACGACATTACCGTAAGTATTCGAAATCTGATCAAAAGTACACCATGTAATCCACTGATCCTGGTTACCAGGAGTCGCAGTGGTGAAACAGTGGTAGGTGAGACCCAAGTGTGTGTAAAATAGGCGAAATCTGCATTGCGAATGTTTTGAGTTGTTTATGATGGTTCTCACTGGTGGGTTGTGGTTGTAGAGCCCGAGGGCTGGCCAGCCAATCGCCAGGCCCCCCGCAGCACGGGGCACTCTGATCTCCTGACCCTCAACGCACCAACACGACGTAAGTTCGCCATCAACTTTGATAGCCACTGATTAATAATGATCACAAGAGTCACTTTAGTTTATGATCACAAACGTCACATAAACAAATGATCACAAGTCCAATATTATCTTCTTATAATATGAAAAATGAATCGCAAAATGTGTTGGTAAGCGCTTAACTCAACAACGCCTGGACCAATTTGGCCAATTCTTTTTTTAAAATATTCGTTGAAGTTCAAGGATGGTTTTTACGGCGACAAAAATTCGAATAATTGCCGGAAAAACTATAAAAACAGCCCTTTTCTCTTTCCAGTACAAAAGGTTTTGTTCAGGAGAATTTTCAGCCACGCCCACGACTATAAAATACGTAGGAACAAAAAACTGCCACATTACAAATCTATGACAGGACGAAGTCTGTCGGGTCCGCTATATTTCTAATAATTATTATTGGGCTGCAATTATTTTTTTTTTCTCTTTCTTGTTTTCATGCATGAATTCAACGTATTTTGTGCTCTAAACACGGAATCTGACATACAATTAAGTACCAACCGTAGATTTCCAATATAATATTTATTTATTTAACAAGCAATTTATTAAAATATTAAATAAATATTACGGTCTAAGTTTTACAGTGAAAAATAAATTAAATCCTAAATTAAAGTCACAAAATGAATAAATATCGGTCAGCTATATCATTATATGGTGACAAAATTTGTTATTTCCTGTTTTTTTTTCCCATTTCATCATTTCTATTGGAGTTTCTCGGCGAATTGACCAACAGAAATCAGCATGCATTGCTGCTGACCATTTCCCACTGTAGCGTTTTTCAATCTGCATTATATCGTTATGTCTACTCGAGTAGACAAAAATTAATAAAGAAATGAAGCTTCTCTACCACATTAAACGGATAACACAGAACGTGGACTCACCTTTAAAGGTTCCATTTTAGTGATTTTTTAATGTATATGATTGTTTACAGTAAACATTTTGCTACTAATAAATAGTTTAACTTATAACTGACATGAGGCTTCTTTAAAAAAGACCCATTTTTTTAAAAGTAAAAGTTAACTCTACATACGCATATTAAAACTTTGTTTCATCTGGATTTTAAAAAACAGAAAGATATCTAATCGAACCAGATAATTATTTTGTACAAAAGTAGGTATGGAATTTTGAATATTAAAAGATAATGAATTACTTAGTTTGAATCTTCCACACCCAATAACTATAATCCATTCCATGAGTCGAACTCTTAGGGAACAAGATACTCGTATCTCATTGGTTAAAGAGATGAGATGAAGACGTGGTAGCTCGGTTTGTTACGTGCCTTGGTTAACCGACCAACCCGACACGACAGGTCGTGGGTTCGAGTCTCGGGTTGCCGTAAGTTGTAGCTGCCATGTTTCTCAATGTGCCCGGATAGTGGCGACAGATTCGCAACCTGTCACACTGATACTCAACATAAATGATGATAAAGTCTAGTGAGGAATACGCAATGATACTCGTATTCGTATAAGAGCTTCGTGGAGCATAAAACAGTAAAATCTTACTCTTGTATCGTTTTATTTACTTTTGTGACACAAAAAATCTTTCAATTAATACCATATAAACCTTAATTGTAACAAACAAACCTATAATAATATATACTTCGAACAATAATGTTGATATTCAGAATGGCAAAGTTTTTTTGCACTGAAGGAGTAAGGGGTAGCAAACAAAGACACACTGACTTTTTCCCTCTTGCCGGGTACGTGCGCCAAGAAAAGAGATACACAGTGTCGTCACAATACCGATTCAGACGGGTTGTATTAAATTTTGTAAAAAAAAAGTCCGAACCGGATTCCAATCGTTGTACATTTGAGCTACTTTGTGCCCGAGGACAACTTGTCTACATTCTTCCTGGAACTTTGTGACGTCACAGCTCATTGGAGTAAGAACGCACGAGCAAAATTGTCCGCAACATTTGACAAGTGGAGTAACTCGTTTTATCGACGGTGTCAAATCACCAATTACAATGGTTATAATGGTTTATGTTAAAATAATAAGCTAATCATAAAGAAGTACACGGGATAAAGTAAATTTGTATCTTTTGTCATGGCAACCCCGTCAACCGTACTAAAAGTATGCAAGGAGATTTAGAATAGAAAAAATACGACAATGATTAAAGTGACTATTTTGGTTTTTCATTTAAAAAAAATCATTTAAATATGGTAATAACATTTTCATCGTAGATTTTCGTGAAGTCCTTTATACAACAATCGTATTTTTTTCCACAACAATTTATTGACCGGCTGCTGACATCAAATTAAAATATACCTTTAATAATTAGAGGCAATTTGTTTATAGCCTCCTTTATAAGAGTGAGCGCTCGTGCCGATTATCCTTACCAATGGAAATGGTGCAATTATAACACACAATGGAACATGATACAGCCTTCCACTGAGGTAATTACATAACTGCACACTCTGAATTAACTAATCATTTGCTCGTTCTAAGGAAAATAGTTACAGAAGGAGTCTTAAATGTATCGTGGTCTCCGTGTTGACGAATCCATCTTTCGTCATCGATCGTAGTTTTTAATAGAAAAACCTACATATAACAGCCGAAGAATATTGCGTTGTTTAAATAAAAAGATCGCTGTCTTTCATGAGGCGGGAGATTAGGCCTATCGTATTTTCCCCTCAGCCTAGCGTCACCGGCACCCGACACCGAAAAAAGTATCCTATAATATCTCTCTCCTATTAATCGGGCACCTCGGTACCCTATAACAGCTTATTTAACCAAACCAGAAAAAAGGTTATTGCCCTATAACCTAGAAATCAGAATTATCATTCCGAGAGCAGTCTCAAAACAACAATCAAACATGTCAATATTCAGAGACAATGTGCTCCGAAATAAACTGTAAATTTGAAACGATGTGATCGAAATGACACAAGTAAACATACGAAACAGCATAGGCACAAGTACTGGACGTGACCCGGGTGCAAATTTTAAGTCCTCCGTAATATATTTATTGCAATATTAAGCCCATTGTCCGAAACGTATTTGGCGGGCTATATCGCCTTGGGTTTTCTTTCTTGGTTCTAGATCTTTCGGTTTATTACCAGAACCTTCCATCCTTCGACCTCATCAAACATTCCTCTTTGTTTCGTCTTTTACGACAGTCAATATATCCCGAATTATCCATTCTACTATCAACAGAGTTCGCAAACCAGTGATTTAAACTCCAAAAGTAATTCCATAGAAAACTCTTTCAGATAATTAAGAAATTCATACTACACTATTGGTTTATACATGTCGTTCCTAAGTGCATAAAGTTGCCAGAATTCAAAAGAGTTGCAATGAAAACGATATGTTAAAGTTACATCTTACTTATGTGCTCAGTTGCCATCACGTCTCATATTTAAAAAAATCCACGTCTATTGTTACACAAATCACTCGTCAAATCATTGTTTTGACAAGTAACTGTAGAGATGTTAATTTTTTTATTCATACCAGTCGCAAGGATAAGACGTTCTTGTCTCGGAATACAATTAATTATTTATAACTTCGCTCACACTAATACACATCGGCTAGAATGAAACGTAAATGCTCAAACAAACTTTCGTCTTCTTACCAGCCATTTAATTTGAGCAAATACTTTTTGTATTTCTTCAGCAAACGTTGTTTCCTTTTGAATTTGCCAAAGTAACATATCACTACATATTCACTACATTTGTTGATTATTCGATCAAAGGACGCCACTGTTGATCCTGGTGAACAGGAGTTGCAGTGGTGGGACAGAGTGGCGGGTGTGCCCCCGAATCACTACACAGTATAAAAACCTATCTGCTTAAGTACCAACTGAGTTTATATATGTTTGTTGTACTGAGTCCCTTATCCAAAACGTTAGATTCAAATTATAATTCATGTTTTGGGATAATTCACACAGACATTATGTACATACATATACATAACAACGGTATACATCACTACATAGCATAAAACAAAGTCGCTTCCTTAGGAAACTACGCAACGGATTTTGATGCAGTTTTTTTAATAGATAGAGATATTCTTGAGGAAGGTTTATTTCTATTAATATCCGTGCGAAGCCGGGGTGGGACGCTAGTTTATTAATCAACAAAACGCTCAACTCCAAATCTCTGTTCAAGTCAATACTAAGAACAAAACGAATGCCCATACGCTATCTGCATGCAAAGTTTCGCGACATTCGGACGAACGTTTGAGTCGTGAAAGTGGAACAAACTCACTTTCGCATTTACGAAAGGGCGACGTTTCTATTGCGATAATTCTTTTGAACCTTGACATCAATTTAAAAACCGAACACACTATATCTCACGGTCACTACTTTGGTCCTTTAATGTCAAAAAAAATCATAACCCTCGTTTTTGCTTCGCCATAGTCGAGTAAATTATAAGAAAGGACAATTAACACAAAACTATTTAATTAATAAAGCCATACTAACTGGCTAAAACCCCGACAAATACAATTATAACAAATGACATGCGCGTTGCTATACAGGGCACTAATTAATTAAAATCTTCGAGCTCATCTTTATGTATCTTAGTCGTCAACATCGAAAACAGTTTCTCCTTTTAGTACATTCATTGGACATCAAATACAAACCAAACGATTCTCAGACGCTCTCAAATCGATTGAAACCAACATAACTAAGCAAACACGCAGAATATTTTCTCTAACAACTGCGTATCAATAAGGCATATAAAATAATATAGGATCCGGTTGAAGCCAGGCAGAAGCTGAAATCCAGTTCGTACCAGACATAAAGTAGGATATATCTAGATTTTTCTCGAAAACTTGGATCCGAATAGCGAGTTCCCCCGGTTCAAATGATGAAAGCGCGCATGCCAACGCTCTGACAAATCGTTTAACTTCTCCGCTATGAGTAAATGAACTCACTGTCCCTTTTTAATTGATATCAATTGATACATATATAAAGTTAACCTTAAATACCTGCTCAGTACTGGAGTAAAGAATCACTTAATTTAATAATTGTCTCAATTACATTCGGTATCACATCACATTCGGTAAGTAAACTGGTTTAGCGCTTGATTACAAAGAATAATTCTTTGTTATTGAACACGTTAATGACCCCAAGCAAAAACTTCATCCGTTTTATACCATATATATATTATAATATTTATATTACTCAACAAATAGAACGTAGTTCGCTAAGTCTACATATTCGCGAGCCCTCGGTGTATTTTCAATATTTAAATGATGTCGAGACTCTTATCTCTGTTTAGTAGAGTTGAAAATGGATTGATTTGAAGATAACTGCGCAAAAACCAGGGAGCAGTAAAGGCTGTGTCACAACACTTTCACCTCAACATTTGCAAGCGTGCGTTTCCATTGTGACGTCCCGTCCTAGCGATGTTTATTTACCCCGAGCAAAATTCAAGAACAGCAACACAAACATACGGCTGCACTGAGAAATTATGTGACCTCGTACTTTGTCGGCTAACTTCGTTTTCCATAAAACTAAGTATTGAGGTATAATTAGACGTAATTAAATAAATATTTAACGGACAGCGGTATTCGAGAATCTTCGCGAAACCCGATATGACGAAGTCGTTATATTTCTCACTATTCCTGTACCTTCTTCTTTACTGCGATCGTGCCAAAATGTTTTGAATTTAATGAAACGTATATTAATTATTTAAATTTAAAGAATAAAACGATCTCAATATATCATTTAACGTTATTAGTGTCTTTGAATTTTTAAAAGATTTTGAACGTCTGAAACGTGATGTTCAAATCCAGGAACATATTAACAAACATTATGGATGAAGTATGTTGTTCAGCAATACTAAGTTCTGGTGATGTACAGGTGAGCGTCCACAGGTATTCAAAATCAAAATGAAAATAAGTTTTATTCTAAAAAACTTAAAATAAGCAGTTTCAAATCGTCATCTTTTATACAACCACCGGTTCGAAACGCTAATTCTACGGGGAAGAATCCGGCAAGAAACGTCCGTAGTTGTTTTTTTTCAAAACAGTGTAATTGCTTATGAAACAAGATCGAAATTCTATCTCCAAAATATCCGTCCGTTAACAATGGAAACGTACTTATGACATTTTTCTGTTTTGTTTGTTTATTTTGCGTTCCACCGCAAATACTTTTACCTTAAACCATTTAATTAAATTGCTCAACGCTTCCCATGTCTTTTCACTACAGTTGTAATTAAAATCAATTAACAGCAAAGAACGAACAAATCAAAGGTAAAAATAAGATTAGACGAGTAAAATACTAGCTGAAGAATAGCATAAAAGGTAATGCGAATAAAAAGTTAAATCTAAAAATAGCTAATCTACTCGCTTACAATGTACCAACCGAGTCAGGTTGCCTTCGCATGACCACTAAGAAAGCTGTGGATCTAAAAATATCCATCCAATTAGATAAGAAGTTAATGGGTGGAATTATAAGATTCTCATGGGTCTATTACATATGTACCGACGTTAGGTACATTGATAATTACAACACCTTTCCTGTTCCGTAGTGACTCCTTATTTACTATGCATTGTTCACTGACCGCAGTACTACATGTATTTTTATTGATAGACAATAGTTTGTTGTCGGCACGTAAATTTTACTCGACTTTTACCGTTTCAAATGTTGATCCTTTGTGTTTACGTTATAGATGAAAATGTTACGCTAAAAAATTAATAACCTACCAATGTAACTTGGGCCTCTTTAAGGCAAGAGTGAATAGGTTTCTCCTGGGCAGGCATGATCCACCTTAGACCTCATCGTCGCTTAACATGAGGCGGGTTTGGGGTGAAATGCCTGCCTGGTCTTGAATAAATAAAATAAAAAAACCTACAAGACTGTTAATTTTTTTATGAATAACTCCGAATCGAAGAAAACATGTCTTTTGTACGTGATTTTATTTAAAAGTCAAATTTCGACTTGTATGCAGGGGCGTAGCTACCGCCGTATCAATGATGCGGGGCCCCCGGGCTACAGAGGCCCCTAACGTGTGTGAGTAAAAATTAGTAAAATGTAATTCACAATGCCACTTAATCACATGCTTCCCGGGAAAGGGAAGGAAGAGATAAATTATAATCAATAAATATTTACTGTATTTATATTTCTTTCTTTGTTAAAAACCTTTACCCTTCATTCTGGCCCCCAACTAGTTTTAGGTTCCCCAAGGCACACTAAGCCACTACATATACGTTTGTTACGTTTGTATGTATGTTTTAAATCAGATTTTATATTACTACAATTTTGACGCGTGGATTTTCGTGAACTAAACGAGAAATAAATACTTTTGAGTGCATTAATTAGAGATTTAAAATTATTAATATTATTTCAATGTTTCAGATATTTTTTCGGAGTCGTTTACGTCAGTCGTTTACCGAGCCTAAACGTTAAATTTATAAAAATCTGATTTAGGCAGAGTTTATAATGCGTGGTTATGCCATTCTAAATGAGAAAATATTAAGCTTAAAGCTTGACGAGGAATTAAAATGCATTGAAATAAACAAGGGAAATTTAGTAAGACCCAAAAAGGCACAAGCAAACAAGATCAGCTGTTCTCGATTGATTTTAAACCTACATAAATATAGCTTAGTTAACTTTGTTACTACGACACAGACGCTCTATGTTTTAGTCTGGAAACCAGTACTAAATCCAGCGCGAAAATTCCACGCCCCATCAAACTCTAACAACCCGGTGACTAGGTGGCGCCATGTGTCAAATTTTAATAACAAACCACTACGAAAACCTAATTGATTACTACAAACTGACTTTGACAAAATTAAAACTCATAATGTATGATATTATTTCATTTAATCAATAAAAATGCAGTGATAGTAACATTTTAATGTAGCATTCAACAAAATTTTAAGATTATTTTTTTTATTATTTTCCTTTCAACTTTTTATTAAAATGTTGTCATTAATTAATCGGAAAAAATTTATTTCTTGATTTTCAATAAAATTTTCATGTAATAAATATATTTTAAATACGATTTTTAATTAAAGGGCGCAATTTAATTCATGTTGTGCATCATCGTTCGATAGATGGATCTCATTGTTCTCTACATCGCGATATCGTTTACATTTCACTTCGACATAAGAGGTTAAAGTTTCCCCCGTACATGTACTTGAAACTAAACCGATTTACTTTAATGGCCTAACGGTTGTCGATTTTTGGAAGGCTTTCCCTTCTTCACTGAAGGGAGGTCTTATTGTTCCCTCAAAACTATATCGTCCACTATTCTTTCACCATTCTCAGTGTATATAATAAATTTACCCTAAGCTCTACCTCAGTTCATACAAACAAAACTCGATCCACTCGATTAGTTTAAGCAAACTTATCGTGTATATAAAACAATACCGGAATGATCACTTTTTTAAGATGACACATATACGATTTCAAGTGAAAACAAAAGAAAAGTAACCATAGCAATGTCGATATAAGTTCACGTACTATAGGTAATATCTGTGCTTAAGTTAAATGAACAGACAACTTAATTATAAATTTAAAGACTGCTGTTTGGACATTTCCGTACGTTCGATTGTCCATCCCACATAGATAAAACATGCTATATTAAGTCACCTTTCAAACCAAAAAATTAATAAAATCGCTTCATTTTTGCTCAAGAGTTATGATGCCACCGACAGTCACGCAGACAGATAGACACGACAAACTTATGACACTGCTTTTTTGCGTCGGCAGTTTAAAACTTACCTCTAGCATTTGCTATTAATTTGGGAAGACACAGACAAACCCCTTATAAAACTTACCATACACAAGGATCTCGCGATGCAAATTAAAAAACGAATTTTTGAATATCGGTCCGTAATGAAAGGAGAAATCGGCGAACAAACAGAAAAACAAAGGCACAATCGAATACATCATTATATTATTTTTTTCGGAAAAAAAAAATAGAATCTACATATTAACGCCGTTTGTACCCTGGGGCCAAATCGGCCATGGCCGGCTGAAAAAGTCAGTGCCATGCAAATTTTTTCGTGGATGAAATGCGTCACTAAATAGGGCGGCAAAACTAGATGGCCCAGGGCGCAAAATTTTTAAATACGTCTCTGTTCAAGCGGTATGTTATCAAGGCAAGAACTGCAAGATGCATTAGATCATCCGACACTATATAAACGGAAGTAAACATTATTTACCGCTGAAAGAATAAAACCAGTTTCATGGTCCTTTTAATTAAAGAAATGATCGGTACGTCCTTGGTCTAAATATTACTTACACATCGCAGTAATATGTTTCCATTCAGTCTATTCTAATATACATATTCCTAAGTTATTTTTTACTTATGTAAACTTTAAAAAAGTTGCTACCTATACGTTGGTATTATAATTGCAAAGTGAATTAATTATTTTGAAGAAAAATTATGATATAGGGTTAAGGTGAGTACACACTATGATTGCGAACTTATACGACACATTAATGTGGTCAATTTGCGAACTTCTGCATTAGTTACTTAATCCATTGTATAAAAACGTATGCTGTATAGGATAGGAAATGAGAAAAAATTGCAAGAGTGTTCAGAACTTTAAAAAATAAATAAATTTTACGTGGCTTTTTTCGTTTGAATTAATTTTAACATGCAAACGAGTGTTTACAAAGTGAAAAGTAATCCAACTGCGCTGGCGTCGTCCACTGCCCTATGCGTTCGCGACCGAAACATCCGCGAACACAATACGTATTGTATACCCACCTTTACACACGCACCGCCAAATTACCCGAAGTAATTTAAGAGACACTGAGTGTTCATCCTATATTTAGCTCCAGTTACAAGCTTCATCATCTTCGATTGCTTAGAATCATGCTCTATAGTCTAGACAATACAAGACAAATCCGCTCGCAGGCAGATTATTTGAAGATGAAACCAAATTAAACACATGTGATACAAAATACTTTCACGTACAGATAAATAAGAATGTATTTTTATGTTTACGCTATGATAATTTTAAAATATCCTTAATTATAATGACTTTTTATTTTAGATTTAAGAGGTATATTATTGTTAGCCGACTTCAAAAATGGAGGTGGTTCTTGTAATTGTTTTTTTTTCTGAAGAATTCATCATGATTTAACGATGCATAGAAGTGACCCAGCATTTAAATTAAAAATATCATAAAGGATAATGTCTAAGCTAACAGTGCATACAGCCAAATAATTTTCGAGGCCAAAAATTTCCCCAAAATTTTACAAAGTGGGCAAATAATCTCCATGAAAATTATTCAACAATTAATAATTTTATAACGCAATTGCATTAAGCATTCTTGTGAAAAATGTTAATTCAGACTCGAGTTATCATGCAACAATATAAATTAATTTAAACACTATGTTTAAAATTTTCAAGTTACTGGATTATTGTAATATCATTCTATTTATTCTGGAATCATTTAAATTTTCAACTGAAATCATTAAAAGAATTTCAAATACTTGTTTGGCTATTCGTTTTTTATTATGACCAGGTTTTCATTTTTGGTGAGTGAATTAAACAAAATTGTGTACAAAATGAATGGAACCAATAAAACTCAATAGCTGTTTTTGAGTACGCCAATTTACGTTATCAAAGCTATAATTAAAAAAAACCGTAACACTCATGCCACTTAGTTTGAAAACGTAGAATAAAGCCAGACCTCAAAAGTTCATGACTATTTCCAAATTTGAAAAGTTCCAGTTGAAAAATGCATACTTTTTGGCAGAGAACTATTGTAATGACATTTGATAGTTATTCATTCGATGGCGTTGCCATAATTATGGCAATAACTTTAAGTATTTAGCACGTGTCAAGTAATATTTATTATCAAGTTTTGATGAGGAATGAAATGATGAAGATATGAATACTGATAGATGGAACAGTGCGTCTGCCTAAAGTAACATGCCAGTACGGTTTCTCACTAACAGGTTAGGATGACGAAAAGAGCAGCCAAATCGTCTTATTTCTCCACACTTGTACAGCACTATCCACTGTGGTTTAAACACTAGCATTTTAAATTTAGCATAGCATTAAATCGTGCTGAGATACGACTGACAACTGAACTTCCCGTTCCCGCCAAATAACCCATTTGACATTTGAGCATTGGTACTTTTTATTCCACATTCGAGTTTTACGTTTTTTTTCTTTTTCTTTAAGAGAAGTGGTAATCGATTTTCGAAAATTTTGACGTCTTAATCGACTTATGATCTCGAATTTGTTATCATCTTTGTTGGTATACATCTAATAAATTTTCCGTTTAATTCCTGCCAGCAGATAGTAAGCATGTTTGCCAACTTTTTATTTAATAAAACAGCTAAGATTGCGTGATAAAACTAATTGTAATCTGGACAGAGATGTTTTTTTTTTTAATTACCTAATCGCTGAACAGCTCGTGCCTTCTCTCTCTATCCTCGTTCATTATTAAGCCATTTATTAAAATTCCCATGGCCTGAATAAATGATATTGCAGCTGTCGATTTTGTGCAGTGATAGAAATTTATAGAATCACTTCAGCAGTTGCCGAAACCAGGGTGGAAAGTAAGCTCAATCATCTCCAGCGACCTCGTACCTTGTGTCGACCTAGATGTAGATGCCCAGATGCTAGATGCATACGCTTAGATGTTAGATTCTGGTGCCAAAATGCTAGGTGTGGCTTCTCGTGTCCTGCTGCTTTAAAGCCACTATTGAGGACTTTAACATTGCGGGACCGCGGACCAGCAAAACGTGTAATGGTGACTTGTGTAGATTGAACAGGGGCCTTAATTAGGAGTCACGTGTCAAAATCTGTCTGAATTCCTTACAGTCACCGCCCGTCACATGCGGCCTGTAACTTAAAAATACTCTCATCTAACAATGGATGGTTTTTTTCCTGAAGATTGTTCCGCGCACGCCTAAGCCATTGTAGTCCAACCTTGACCAACGACTAACACACCGGCCCACAATAGGATTGCAGGTCTCATAAATGCCATGATAATGTTCTCATCATCTTTTAATGGCCGATTATTTTGCCGGACGCTTTGTTATGTTTTTGATATTTAAATTGTACGTTTTCGTTAGTAAAGCATTAATTTATCTTTTAAATTATATGGTAATTAAGGGTTTCGTATGATTGTTTCGAACAGGGATTTTGGATGCTCCTCTCCATATGCCTGATACCTTGATGATGACCGTAATAACTCTTGTAGTTGTAGTTGCTATTGATGTTTTTACTTTATTTTTATTCAACTTATCGACTCCTGGATCCCTCACCCTTAATTGACTTCTGGAATCGGCCTCAGACGATATGTTACTGTATTAATTCATGTTCTGCAATAAATTTATCTGTATCTAAACCTGAGTATAACTAAAGCTTGTAAGATGCCGTGATAAATTATGCGACTTTATGTTTTGTCGGTTAAATTCTTTGACTATAAAGTTAAGTATTGAGTGGTCATAAGTATTCATTAAAAAAATACGATAGTCGGACAGCAGCGTTCGGGAATCTTCGCGGAAACTAAAAAATAACGAAGTCACAATATTTCTCATTTTCGTGTAACGTAGCCTGTCGCGGAGTTTATAAACAAAAAGTTTGGGTGTGTAGCCACCTTTCTGAGAGTGTGGGCCACTGTTAGTAAACCTTTTTTTTATTTAAACGCTTTCAAATCATTTGCTGAAAATCATATCCATTGTTTTGAGACAATATCGAAACTTGTGGTTGTATTGTTATCAAACATTCTCGTCATCGTCGTCGGATTTAACCCGTGTCCGCTGACGATTCCTGAAAGGCGTTTGTTTACAAAGATATTCTTGTTAATGCCGTCGCATTGCTACAAGACGTCCCGTTGTCGTCGAATCACGGATCTTCACTGACCAGCCAGTGATCAAAGTTTCTGGTCGAAATAGATTCAGTTTGTGGTTTATGTAATTTGACATAAACCCCTTTTTTAAACCAAACATAACATAAACTCACGCCGCAATTAATCCCTCGAGACGGATAGGCGAAGGTGTTAAACACCGCATTTCGCATGTTTATGTTGAGTCCCAGTGTAACAGGCTGCGAATCTTTCGCCACTATCCGGGCACAATGAGGGACATGGTAGCTACAACTTTTGGTAAAAAGAGACTCGAAACCTCGCCCTATCGGGATGGTTCGATCGGTTAACCAAGGCACGTAACAAACTGAGCTACCACGTCCTAGAGGACAGGCTCGGTGTTAGAACACTAAACTACTAGACTAACTACTAACTGATAGACTAAGTTTTTTTGAAAATTTGTCAAAATGCTGTATAAATTTAACTAAGGTTAATTTTATCATTACCACAATACGTAAGTTATTGATAACACACGAATACCAAAAAAAATTCAAGGCATATGAATTTCTGTTTGCGCTATACCAACAAATACTAAGAACATGAACAAATGTAGAAAAATTATTTCTGATTTTCTTGCTCGCTCCCGTTTCTTTTGCAAAAGTATATTTTAATCCTGACTCGCACTTGGCCTATTATCTCTGCTAAATAAACTATTCTTTAACAAGTTACAGATCGCTGTAAAAATATAATTAGTTAATCACCACCACATTTTACGACCTTCAAATTGATTTTCTCATGAATCCGACTTAATTTACATTTCTTATTAAATTGTTATGAATGACAATGATCCCGCTACTACATTATTAACTTCACTAGTTTTACAAACAAGGAAAATTCAACTCTACCACTTCGGAATAGTGTTTCGATTTGAAAGGCAATGGTCTAATTACATCGCAATTATTGATTTCGAGGGTACCTCGGCAGGTGATTGCTGCGGAACTTGTTCTCACCACAGAATTTTTAGCACGGTTCACGAATTATACATGGCAAATTAAACCTTAACGTGTTAACATAAGGGTGAAATTGTTGAACACCGGATTGGATATCTTAAAATTCGTTTATGGCCTTGGAAGGCTATTCACAAAACCAAACGCATCATACGTAATGCGTATATTGTAAAGATATTTTCTTGTTATATCAGAGACCAATTGATACCCTGGTGAATCGTCCATCTTGGATAATCTTATACCACGACTTTACTATAAAATTATTCGAATTGACTAACCATGATCGTTAATACCTTTAAAAATTAAGTATATGTAAAATTATCAGGCGCGTTTTGATCTCTTAATTTAAGCAACGTCCGAGGCAAACAAGCAAAAAGATTCACCTGTTATAAAGTGCTGCCTAATGACACGACCATGCCCCTGATGTCGTGGTGCGCCAAGAGCCAAGCGTTGACCAATACAGGTCAAGACGTTATACCTCTCGTGACGGTAGTCACACTTGCTCTTCAATCCTCCGAACCGAAACACAGCGAACTGCTTCACATTGTAAATAAAAAGGAGTGCGGTACCAACCCAGACGATCTTGCACGTAGATCTCCCACCTGAAAATGTGTGTGTGTGTATCTCATGACTTCTATTGTGAAATGTGTAGACTGATAACTCTCTTATAACCGGAGTCTTATCCGGATAAAAAGATAAAATTTATAAATATATATTCCTTGTTATAAATTTAAGTTCTATTTGTTTTCGAACGACGGATAAAAAATGAATAAAATATAATTTTCCTTATATTGATTAATATCATTAAGAAAATCCCGCAAGGATTTACTGAGGAAAACTGTTTATCGACAAATATTTATATAATGTTAATGAGATAATTACTAATTAACTCATTGATACAATTATTATAATTAAAACATCTAAACAAGCATGACAAAATATGAGGAAATTTAATTGTATGTTAACAAATTTAAAAAAATTTACGACCACCTTCCCTTTTTAGTTTATGTACGAAATTTTTATTATGTTTTACAAATTGTAATGGAAAATAAAAAGGAAGTTCAGAACTCGTCAGATATCGAAAGAATTACGTTTTTATTCTGGGGCACACCCACAACTCTGTCCCGCCACTGCAACTCCTGTTCACCAGGATCAACAGTGGCGTCCTTTGATCGAATAATCAACTAATAATGCAGCTGTGCAATGACGCACAGGCTGTGCCCGGACACCCTACCGGCTGTCTTGGGACCCGCAACGAACTTAATCAGAAGAAACAGGAGGTAGTAAGAAAGCGGTTTCAGACTTCCCTCCCAGCAAAGCGGAGACAGCAATCGAAATGGCCCAGAGGCCAAAAACTAACTAAATTTTTATTCATTTCTAATCATGTATTTGTTTATATTGTATACTTATTAATCGTGTAAATGTAATAACGGTTGGACCGATAGTTGTGGCTGGCAACAACAAATGCACGTCACCAGCAATCTTATTCATTAAAAAAAAACACTATTGCGCCAGCGCATACTTCTTATTATATTATTATATTTTTAATTATTATTACATTACCGGAGCTATGTGTGTGTGAGCTGGGCCGCTTTAAGCAATCGGATTTAATTGTAAAATGTTTTTTTTATTAATCAAAAAAATAATTGTGTAAATCTAATAAGGATATGATATTTTCATGCAATTATTTAAGTGAAAGGT
Source organism: Choreutis nemorana (assembly GCA_949316135.1). Taxonomy (NCBI): domain Eukaryota; kingdom Metazoa; phylum Arthropoda; class Insecta; order Lepidoptera; family Choreutidae; genus Choreutis; species Choreutis nemorana. The sequence continues at coordinate 1,793,108 of OX438595.1, forward strand.
CTTACAAATGGTAAGTGAAATAAATATATTTATATAATATACATGCCAATCAGTAAGCAATCGTTGTTGTAACACCAAAACAAATAAAAATAAAAATAAACAAAAATCGGTAAAACGTGAGTCGGACTCGCACATGATGGGTTCCGTACCATTTTATAAGCCTGAACATTATAGTTTTAGATAATTTCGTAAAAGAAATAAGGACAGACAAAATATGTCTAAATAATCACTTTTTTGTATGGGAGCCCCCTTTAATGTTTATTATGATTTTAGTATTTGTTATTACAGCGGCAACATAAATAGACATTAACTGAAAATCTGAAGAGTATAGCTTTGGTTCACGAGATCCAGCCCGCTAACTTACTGACAGCGGAGCCTTAGTGATGGGGTCCCGTAATTTTACCCGTTGGGTATCGAACCCTAATAATAATTTGCAGGAGAAAGCATGTAAATTATCACGCTTTTAGGTTATTACATGATAACTTTTTGTAACATCACATAATAGCTTTAAATTGTATGAAATAGAATACTTAAATATTCCAAATTTTAATAAAAAACTATTGTAAATTTTTGAAAAAGCAACTACGGAGGTTTCTTGCCGGCTTCTTCCCCGTAGATGGCATTCCGAACCGGTTGTAGAAAAATAATGACGATTTAAAAGCGATTATTTTAAAGGTATTTAAATAAAAAACATTTTGAATTTGAATTTGAATCTTGAAGCTTCGGAAGATGAAATATTTACAGTAAAAGGCAAAAGCGGTCCTTCAGAGACAGATTCGTATTTAATGTGTAATAAAATGATTCACAAAATATCCACACACGACAATAATAGGGTAGATGTGTTCGCTGTCAGCTGATCAAATATTTTCATACGAGAATCGATATTGTTACTGCATGTGTACATACCTAAAGACGAGAGTGAGCCAGTAAAATGAGTTGTCAACGTATTTATATCTCATTTGAAATTATGTAAACATGAGAACATAAATTATACGATTATATTATTACTACATTACTATTACCGTTTAAAATGTACCCACATACATGCCTTACATTTACAAGTTTTTAAAAAGGCTTTGTCGCTAAGCGACCGTATCGCCCTGCAAAGGCTAGGAATATGAAGACAATTCACAATTTTTTAAGCCTAAATCAATCAACTTAATAAAGTATTTCAAGAATCCTTGATGTTCGTTCACTAGAAACTTATATTACCCATTCATATCTTTTTATAATTAGCAAACAATCATAAATAATTAGTAGTTTATCGCAAAAATGCATACCTGATACATAATTAATTAATGACGTTCAGATTTTTAATTCGCTCCATCCCATATAAAGAGGTGTCGATTTAATCAACGATGTCACATAGAAGTCTGATGTTCTGCAAGTATAAATATTTAATATGGTTACAGTAAATTAATAACGGCTTACATTTTCAATGAAATTACCACTTGTATATACTTTATCATTCATGCAATATGGAAATCAACGAGGGACCTGTAACATCACTCCGATGTGATATAAAAGATAACGAAATTAAACGTTTTGCTGTTTAAAAACCTGTTTAAGTTTAAACTAACTACAACTCTTTAAAATAAGTCAACGTTGATAACATGGGAAACACTGAAATATTCGAACGGAGACATACCTTACAAATATTTACGAAACGTTATGTATTTATATATAGGACCATTTGTTATCTATTATTTATTTCGTCAACACAAAGAAACGGTCATTTAAAAACTGTTATTTTATGCTCGAGTGAGTTATGGAAGGTAATTACTTTAAAATCAACGAGGGCTATATGTCTAGGATTATTTAAATATCCTAGTGTGTTTATAATTTTATGTTTTCTTTTAGTAAAAAGTAGACAGTTTTTAGAATATAACTGATTTCGTTTCAAACACTTTTATTTATACTTCAAGAACATTTCAACAGATTTTTAAATTTAAATTGTTGCTTCGTACGATAAGATGAAAGCCACCTATAAATTCAAATCTTAAGGCTTAAATTGTTAACATCATATTGTAACAAGTTGAATTTTTGTTAATTATATTCTGTACACCGAAAAATTCTGCAATAATTTTTCAGTCATCATCGGTAGGTACGGGCGTCGTAACGAAATAATTTTGAAACACTCGACAATAGAAGTTTATATGGTGAGAGACAAGGGACAAGCATTGCTCCCAGCAAAGCCTTAAACTGATTGCCGTAGATGCGAAAATCATCTGAATTAGAGATCTGCAATGAAGCAACAGGACACTAGTTTTGTATATTTCTGTGTGTTGTGGTTAGCCGGTTGCCATTGTATGTCTGTCTGCGTGTCAAATTGTGATTGTACCCAGTAACTTCCTCTGTTGCCGCTTCGCATTTTTGGATGGTTTTCTTTTTTTCCTAATAAACATATTGTGTATTTGCAAATATTAAATAAGTCGGGTGTTTAATCTATTTTATAAGCTTTATGGGTACTAGAATGGATGTACTTTGTAGCTAACATCATTTTGTAACGCACTGTCACAAATAGCGTTGCCCCGAACAATCCTGATTGAGAAAATTATCTTTTGTTGTAAAATTGTCCACCAACACTCCTTGTCTGCCCCAACAAGGATTCCAATCTGAGAATACCTACACATGTAGTACTCACTTCTCTTGTACTCAGCCGTTTGTAATAATTTAAGCGGGTGATATTTTCGTGTTCATACAACACAGGGCCTAATTGGCGGTCCAGCGGACATTAGTTGGTTATGGGAGTCGTGAATCGGATATGGTGTCAATTCAATGGTTTTTCGCATCCAAGGTCGATAGAAAAATGTTCTATTAAATCATTACGTTTCGCATTGCAAAAATATGTTGACCTGTGTCACACAATATAGCCAGTATCTGTCCTAGCAACACTTATTTTATTGGCAATACCTCACACAATTGGCTATTTGTTTAGGCAAATTAAAAACTATAATGTATAGTGCATAATTATGTGCTTAACAATTTAGACGATCCTTAACGCACCAGTGTCATTGTTTTCAGCCATTATCAATATATATTTTATGGAGTTACTTCCATATCGATAACCAGAATTGTAAATGCAAAAGGCTGTTATTGTCATTCCATTAGTTTTGTTATTGCTTGTCGGATACATTTTTTTATTTTATCTAGCTATTGTTTCGAACCAAAAAGAACCAAGCCTGTCGAATTACTTCTTGTAAAGTTTAATAATAATAATAACCACATCACACACACACATTGACTCAGCCCTGTAGTAAGTATCGAGAGAACTTGTGTCACAGGAACTAAGCAACGAATATGGTATATACTACATAGATAACAATACAACATTCAAGACCGGTAAGCGAAACAATGCGTCTTGCAAATAACACAAAGTCCAGACCCCGCCGGGATTCGAACCCGGAACCTCTAGCGTAGCAGTCGGCTGTTTACACCACTGCGCCACCGAGGCCGTCAAAAGTTTACGCGTTAATTCTACGTTTGGACATCCTAAAAATAGAACATTAAAGAACTAGTAGAATTTTTGAACCTATAGCTGATGTTCATACTTCAGACGTTTCAATTCCTTGTTCATAAAATACTTTTTCATTGCAGGACTACAGGAGATACTAAGGCATGACTGCAACGCACGGCGGCGGACGTGAAGACGACCGCTCTGACAAAGATGTCTACACAGTCAAGACTGGCTTCAAGAACGACGGTTACCAACACGACCGCGACTCGGACGATATCATCAAACCTCCCCCGCTTCCCATCGAGGAGGACAACTACCCCACGGGCAAGGTGAAGCTGTCCAGGAACGAGAAATGGAGAATATTGAAGAACATCGCGGCAGTGAGCGCCGCCTTCATGGTCCAATTCACAGCCTTTCAAGGGACCGCGAACCTGCAGTCCTCGATCAACGCAGCTGACGGCTTAGGCACCGTCTCGCTGAGTTCCATCTACGCCGCCCTCGTCGCCTCCTGTATATTCGTGCCTACCTTTGTCATCAAAAGGCTAACCGTCAAGTGGACGCTTTGCTTGTCCATGATGTGCTATGCGCCGTATATCGCTGCGCAGTTCTACCCCGCATTCTACACGCTTGTGCCGGCGGGAGTGATCGCTGGACTTGGGGCGGCCCCCATGTGGACGTCCAAGGCCACGTATTTGACGCAGGCTGGTAGTGTCTACGCTAAGCTGACAGACCAAGCCGTCGACGGCATCATCGTGCGGTTCTTCGGCTTCTTCTTCCTCGCCTGGCAGACGGCCGAGCTGTGGGGAAATCTCATTTCTAGTTTAGGTAGGTGAAACTATTACGATGAAGTTTATCATGCTTTTCTTTGTTACAATACTGTCCATTTGATGGAAATCAGTTAACGTGGCTGCTTGAAGCTATTTTCATAAGAACCCTATTGTCCTGTACTTCTAAGAAGCTCACGCAAAAACACAACTCAAAAAGGATTTCGTTTACCATTGTCCTATAATTATAATAAGCAAAGTGTTAAGATACAAAAAATGTTGTAAGAAATTAATTAATCATTTGACATAGCAACAATGTTACGTGCTTAATTGTTTGTCTGACTTTGCGTTAGCTCATCAAGGGCATTGCCAAATTACATGACGTATTTCCCCGCAGTTTTCTCATCGGGGGTACACAGCGGGGGTGCTTCGAGCGACAACACTAGCAAGACCTATTTGACGTGTGGGGCCAACTTCTGCATGGTGGGAGGTGGTCACCATGACAACCAGAACTTGCACCGGCCACCGGACAGCGAGATCTACGAGATCAGCGCTATCTATCTATCCTGCGTCGTGGTGGCGGTACTCATGGTGGCTCTCCTCGTCGATCCGTTGTCGAGGTTTGTCTTTTACACACGAAAAATTTAATAAAGTTAATTATTAAATAATAATTAATCTATCATCGACCTTAAAGTTACAAAGAAAGTCGGAACAGTCAACTAGCTTGTACATCAGAATAACACATAGACTATAATTTATAAAGATATTTTGTGAATTATACAAAATATAACGATAAATGTCAAGTAATAATAAATCCTTTTAGAACCATTTTCGACGTCTACGAGGACGAAGCTGCGGGCAAAAGCAAGCTACATAAACCTTTTTTTTTCTTGCAATTTGTTCTTTGTGGGTGAGTTAACAGGGTATGGAGTGTTAACTTAACTTTGTAGCTATTTTGTTAAAACCTTTGTGAACTCAGATTTATGACGACCTCGGTGGCGCAGTGGTGTAAACAGCCGACTGCTACACTTTAGGTTCTGGGTTCGAATCCCGGCGGGGGCGGGACTTTGTGTTATTTGCAAGACGCATTCGTTTCGCTTACTGGTCTTGGATGTAATATTCTTATCTATGTAGTATATACCATATCGTTGCTTAGTTCCTGTGACACAAGTTCTTACGATACTCATTGTAGGGCTGAGACAATGAGTGTGTCGTGGTTATTATTATTATTATTTATATTGTATATTATATGCCCAATTTGCCTAAGGTGACAAAAACCTTACATATTGTTTCAATTAAATTTTTGTCAGCAAACGCCGCAATTCAATTCCGTACATAGTCGACAGAAAAAAGATAATGAGCAAACGTGTAACCGATTTGATTGAGGCATCTCGAATGGGTGTTTATATCCGTTATACGTTTTTTGCTTCGTGACCGGCGGTTTTTGCTGGGCTCGTCCATTCGTTACTTTGATTGATATTTCGGAGGCTTTGATGTCGTTTTTTGCCCGGAGTCAGTACATCAACACCCAAGCAATTGCTGGAAACTATGTGATATCCGTCAGTACTTTATCCAAATCACGTAGACGGTTCAACTAAGGCTGCTAGTTACGTCAGGTGTGTGCATGAATATTGTTTCAGTGTGCGTAACTCCGAGCTCGCTCAGTAAGGACACACACTCAGAACATTGCATGTCTGTGTGTCTACCATGAGTTTACGTTCGATTGCCGCTTGCGACTGCAGTTATAAATTTGTATGAATCTTTGTAAAGCGACCCTAATGGATTGTCGAGGAATGCTCATACAAAATCGCTGCAGTCTTCTATGTTACATGACTTGTAGGAAAACTATGCGAACTTATGGTATACACACAGGTGACAACATTACTACAATGGTTTTGTTTGAGCATTCTTAGTTCCTCATTAGAGTTCCTCTTTACAAAGATTCATACAAATGTGCAACTGCGGTCGCTAACGGCAATCGAAGATAAAATCATGGCATACACACTTTACGCAAACGATCTTCGTGAGGTGGCATGACTACAAGCAACAGAGAATGTTCTTTATTTACAAGAAAAGGGTTTTCCCAGGGATATAAAATGTCTCGAATGAAAACAAAGCTTTCCGGTAGCTGCACACAATCCGAGGCACTCCGGGACCTTGTTAATAACCCGGACATGAACATCTTGTTTTTATCTGCTGTCGTCCCAACTGTTTTTACATGCACACACACTAATGATTCTCTTAAAATTACGTGGTAATAAATTTGCACAAACCGTAAAATGTTTGTTCTCAGTTTTTGTTAATTAAAACTATTAATTAAAGCATAAATATGGTTATCATTTTGGACCTTCTCGGATTCGTAGAGTTTGGGAATGTGGAAAGTGGTTGTATTTATTGTTTGGTAATAATTTGTACTTGTTCTACCATAAACCTTGTATAGTCCAAAATCCAGGCAAATCAGGATCTAATTTAATTAAGTACAAAATAAAAGCTTTGGTCAAGTCAATTCTAATTCTGATCAGAGTACGTATAAGCTCAGTTTGTTAAATGCCTTGGTATACCACCGACCGACCCGAACGGCCGAGCTTTCGAGTCTTGAATTGTCGTAATTTGTATCCGCCATGTTCGTTAGTGGCAACAGATTCGCAACTAGTCACACTGGGACTCAACAGAAACATGCAAAATTGGGTGTGTAACTCCTCTTCCAAGCCCTCTCAAGCTATTATTTATTATGCAACTCTGTACATAGGTGAAAGAATTTTCGAAAGCCGTAATTTCCAAGAATACATAAACTGCTCTTCTAATAATGTAGGCATATAAACATCAAACACGTTCTGACAATAAATGACCAACTCGTCCAGGTATGGTGAGAAGCAGAGGAAGTCGGATCCTTCGAAGGAAGTCTCCGGAATACAATTGCTATCTGCGACGGCGTACCAGCTCAAGAAACCAAATCAGCAGCTGCTCATCCCGATCACGCTGTGGATCGGAATGGAACAGGCCTTCATCGGAGCTGACTATACACAGGTTGGTGTAATAAACTATCCAGCTACAACATCAAATGCACTTGTTTAAATCTAGGTTACGAGTATGTCAGACCTGTAAGTTCCTAAATATTATATCTCTGAAAGCCAAGGAAACGTCACCATTAGAATGAAATATACTTTTGTCCTGGTTGACCATATAATGTTAGTTCCGAAACACGAGCCATTGTCTAAGACAAGATAACTGTAGTTCAGCCCTAATACAAAACGCTTCATACTTGATTATCCCTTTTATGTACGTATTTCTGATCAATTTTCTGAAGTGGTATAGTGCGACACGACCATGATAACACAAAAAATTCATATCATGAACTATTTCATAACCAACCCAAAGGATTATCTTCAGCAACCATGAACCTATTGTAGAATGATGATGGAAAACCCCTGAACAATAATTGTGTTTAAATAAATTATGGAATCCTCAATAATCTGGACACAATTAAACCTGATGGTAAGCGAATATGTAGCCGAAGGTGCATACTTGCGTAGAAAGTACCTTGAAGACTTGAAGAGGTCCAAGTTGTATTGGTAGCTCACTGATCTCCTTGCTTCCAGGCTTACGTGTCATGCGCGCTCGGCATCCGTTCCATTGGCTACGTGATGATCTGCTTCGGCGTGGTAAACGCGATCTGTTCTCTGGTGTTTGGGTCAGCTATGAAGTATATCGGAAGGTTTCCCATACTCGTGATGGGGGCGGCTCTCCACCTCGGCCTGATCGTATGGCTGCTCATCTGGAAACCGAACCCCAACTCCCCGACGACGTTCTTCGTCATCTCAGGACTATGGGGCGTCGGAGATGCCGTTTGGCAGACACAAGTTAATGGTAAGCGAAATTAAGTATCCCTTTCCATAGATCTTATTTTGTTTTAAAAACCGTATTTGAATATTTCATCAAGTTTTGTTTATATAAATGGAATGTGCCAGTATGGAGACACGAGCAATCTATTTTTATACGAACTCCACGTAAAGCTGAGATGTACGGTTAACTACGAAAGCGGATTTAAGGCTAGGTTTAGCTGGAGACCCGAGGAGAGTTGATCAAACCAGTTCCAGCTTTATGCACTTACCTACGTAATCCTAAGACTAGAACTCGTTGCTCCAGGCTTGTTGCACACTGGCGGAACAGTAACTTTAGAAAAAAAACAGATTTTGACCGTCAATTAACATAAGAAAGACGATCAGGCGACTTTAAACCAGCGAAAAAGTATAACTCAAAAATAAATATCTCAATTTTCTACAACAATTTAAAATGTTACTATCGAATAAGTCGAGAGATAAATTCAAAAATAATAAAAAAATTACGTATCTCAATTATCTACTAGAATTTTAAATGTAAAATTTTGTTAAATCGGCTAAAGCTACAAAAATCTGATATCCTTTTTTTAGAAAAGCGAAATTCTTGAAGTTCAATACAAACAAACAGTCTCAAATCGCAACTTTAATTTTTTTATCAGTATCTAACTAGTGTATTCCAGACTATTTGGTGAATAATGGTATTATATCAATTATTTTAAAAGTTGAAATCAATGATGATATTTAATACAGTGTGTAATCGGAACGAGAGCGCAATCTTGATATTTTAAGAACCGGTCCGGTTTAATTGATGCCTGTAATAACTCCATTTGACAGTTTTGGTACGAGCTGTTTTAACCGACTTCTAGAGAAAGAGGTCCCCACCCCCCCTACCGATTAATTTTTTGCCAATAATGATCTTGATGCGTCTTTGAAAGTTTCGGGTCGCATATGCGTTGTTGCTCTGTTGATTGTTGTGTTCTGTGTTGTGTGCATTGTGTTGTGTATATGTAAAATTATGTATTTGTTTATTTCTTTAGCCACTATTACATTTACATAATATTTATTAGTCAAACCAGGTGGAATCTAATTTTAATTAATTCTCAAATCGCAAACGCCTTAACGTAAGCTAAAGCCTTTAGCTCTAAGCAATCTAAGGGCTGGAATTTCTGAAATTTGTACTATAAGCTCATTCCAAAACTCTGAATAAAATTCATGGGTGGTTAAAATATTGTCTTGATAAAAAAAACTTGAAGAATAAATGAATACATAGGTAAGTATATTTATAAAAATAATAAACCTTCAACATGTAGGTATAATTAAATAGATGACAATGTTTTTTTATCTACTATTTCCAACTAAGCGGAAGTCTGGCGAAGGATCCCAGCATCCTTGCTGTATCATCAGCGAGATAAAATCATCTCGCGCTAATGATTCTCGATGTTGTATCTTGACTGGACAGATACCTAGCTAGACAATGTAGGTACCGTCGGCAACACAAGCTGCGCGTACTTTTTATTTTATTTTATCTTCTTTTTTGTAGTGTTCATTAGTCTCGCTAAAACTGGAAAATGACATGACCGATTCGAATAATTCCTTTGATTTGGCCGGTTTACTATAGGGATAGTTTATAAATAGAATAGAATAAAAAACAGGAAAACAACCAGTTGGGCTCAACCAGTAATTTAAATCAAAACATTTATTTAGGTCTAAAAATGTTTTTTTTAAATACAACATCATTCACCGATGGAAAGTGATACCGTCACATATTGATACGCCGAAACCCTTGATTGGTGGTGAATAAAATATACACATCATAATCCTCTTCAGAATTATCTAACAAATCAAATTAAACATTAAATACTCGTATCTATTAACTTTCGAGCCAGATTTATTTTTAAAAAAATGTGTACCACCTGTCCTTTTTGTTTTGTTCCACAAAGCGTCATTAAGTAAAAACTTTTTTTACATATCGGGTAGTAGCGTTCGGGAATCTTCGTTAAAACCGAGAAATTACGAAATCGCGATATTTCTATATCTGTAATACCTCTGTACGCAAGGAGTTAATAAAACGATTTATCTATGCATATAAATTAATTCTAGACGACATGCCTGCAAGGGCCTTATCGATTGAACGTCGTTAGAGCAGGCGGCCTTCGATGCGAGGGTTGAGAGGTCCATTGCTTGATGAATCCTCAATTGCTTCCTCTTACCTCTGGCGCGGAAATAATAAGTTGATTTATCTGCCGGCTCCAATTGCATTGCATTGTCGTATTTCAGACCTTACATTCTCTTACTCGGAGGGAAATCTGAACATTGATTTTGACCCCATATTCATTTATTAAAATTTTGTTGACGTTTCTCTCTACAGCCAGTAATTTAAATAGTTTAGAATCTTTTTAAACATTTTTTTTTGCCGTGTCTCAATAGTAACAAGTAACCTTCGTCTACGACTTCGACTCGCACTTGACTTTTTTTATCTGTCAGCATTTCTGTTGTTGGTATCGGTACCTTACGTAATAAATTTTACTTCTCTATAAATAGAGAGTACAGATAGAGTAATGTAATGCTATGAATGGTGGTTAAAGAGAGAAACTTTTAACTAACTAACAATCACGATTAAAATCAGTAAAGTCTTCTAGTCATTACCTTTTCAAGTTGAAAAATAAAAAACAATGTAATTCATGACGTCATGAGTAGTAAGATCTTGTCATGGATTGTATAAATTTTATTTAATCGTAAATATTAATGGAGATTCAATAGAATTGTTATATTTCTCGATTCATAATACATTGTTACTGAGAACGTCTGTTAGATATCATATTTATTATTATTTTGCGTAGTGTAGTAAGGATATGGAATGTTTTGAATTTTGCTGAGGAACTTTTAAAGGGACAGAGGTTTTTGTATACCCCCAGTGTTTTTTAAATTGAAGATGTGAACACAGCATTACACAGCAAAAAAATGAGCAATACAGCAGCGGGGCTAAAACGCCACTTTATTTATCGCCAAAGCAAAAAGAGGTGAATTATATGTTTGATTCGTCTGTTTGTGTGGCTGACTGATGCATCATAACTCTCGAACGCCTGACGCGATTTTGATTTAGTTTTTTTTGTTTGAAAGGTGACTTAATCAAGCGTGTTCTTAGCTATATTCAGTCGATATCGGTTCCCCCACTCAAATGTTACGAGAAGTGAAAGCGGGGAAACAATCGAATGTACACAAATACATATATGTCCAATCGGGGTTTAATTTTTGAATTAAGTTTCGTTTTTTTTTTTTAAATGTATTATGATGATGCTGATAGGCTTGTTATGATGCGTATGTGAAATTGAAATGGCCACTTACCTACTGCTTAGTTCATAATAATAAAGAAGCTCTTCGCAATGAAAACCTGTTCGGTTTTCGTACGTCGTTCAAGCTACGCTGGACCTTTGTTTATTTTGTAGAAAAAGTCACTATAACTTGACCTACGTGTTAACCAAGTGAACGAGGGGTAACCTTATAAATATATAGGCTGATCTAATTTTTTCGTTCAGGAATCTACGGGGTGCTGTTTAGACGTAACAAAGAGGCTGCCTTCTCGAATTTCCGCTTGTGGGAGAGCGCCGGCTTCGTCGTGGCGTATGCTTATTCGACACACCTGTGCGCGCGCATGAAGCTATACGTCATGATGGTGGTGCTCATCATCGGCTTCGCAGGGTACATAGTCGTTGAGATCCTACACATTAGAAAGGTAATCCTTAATTTTAAATAGAATTCGAATGCAAGGCGATCACCCTCGATTTTTATGACCAACAATAATTCACTGTTTTGTCCTATGTTTTGTACAAAATGGCTAAAAAAAATCAATAATTCGTTCACTTTAGTTATTGTGTGAAAAATACCGTTTTTTTTTAGTTTTTGGCTCTAAAGTGATAGATGTATGGAACATATCCTGTCTCGCTAATCTTTCAGTTTATATAACCAAGCGTCATTCCCGCAGTAGTCTCCCACACATTGTTGTATTGTATTTTGGTAGAGAATAATAACATTCCCACGTTTTTACAGACCCGGCGGCAGAAGGCCATCGCGGAGGATCCCGCGGTGGCTGCGGAGGCGGCCAAGCAGCCCCCGGAGGAAGACGACGAGAAGGACGAGATTGACGACGAAATCGTCATCACCCACCTGTAATCACCACTCACCCCGTCCCTCCGCACTGTGCCCGCCCCCTCCGACGCCCGCGCAGACAATGCCATACCACATTCCTGGTACAAATCCAAATCCTTCAAGCTCACACTTCAAGTAATCTCGAATTTATTTAGTGCTATTTATGTAGGTGAATACCCAATGTAGTTTAGTAACGTATTAACGGTTTGAAGTAGTGGACTTGTAAAGTACAAAGCTCGGCTGCTGAGACCCTGACGCGCTTGAGGCTACCCTGTCCGACCACGCTCGGTCTCCCGGCGTACTGGTGCCAAATGGTACCATGTGCTGCCGCGGCGTCACCAGCGCGTCAGGACGGGGACATGAGATACATTGCGATATTATTGTAGAATAGATTCGCGTGACACTATTATTATGGAAGTATTTTCGTCAGCATCGGCAGTTGAACACACGTCAGTATAAAACATCTGTGTTTGTTGTCCTTTTATTCTTAATTACTGTTTTTGTATTCTATTTGAGTTTAGTCTTTAGTCGTAGCTCTTTGTGTGTTCTCAAACTTGTTTAAAACAAAAACAAGGAGGCAAACGGAAGTGTTACTACAAACGTCAATTATTTATTGTATAGGAGTTATTTATGCTTACACTACTCGTTTACTTGCCCCAATTGAATCAAACACAAAGTTACATACAAAAAAACGTCGCTCTTCGACAACCGGGGATAACACGCGAGTCGAAAAAACTATGTTTTCAAACCATTTCAAATCTGTAACTAAGATAGTTAAAGGTTTACCTTTTTAAAATGACAAGAAGAAATTGTAAAATAAATAAACCTGCATGTATCGTGATAGTCTCGAATGGCGTGAAGGACTATTAGAAAACACACCAAACAGAAACCAAAAATATTTGTCCTCTATTTTATTAAATTTCAAAGAAAATAGTTTAAAAACTGACAGATTTATTTTTTTGAAATGATTTCGTAGCTACGAGTGTTTGAGTTGTTGAAAAAATATGTAATTTTCAATAGCTTCATGTCCTTTACGAAATTGAGATTTCCACAATCAATGCTGTGTTTTCAGACCATCTTACTAACATCCATAGGTAATAAATACATAAAGAGTAGGTAGGTAATTATACAAATAAGCTGTCCTTCATTACAAATAGATCAAATATAATTATACTATAGTTAAGCCTGTGTATAACTTTGTTACGCTATTTTACAACTAGGATTTACTTTATCTAGGAAAATATTTATAATATTTGCTGAAGCCCTCTGTTGGTCTTAGGAGTGCTCATGAAAAACAAATGAAAAATACAATTCCTAGCAATTACTAGAAAAGGTAAAATTAAACTTATTATCTAATCTTTCATCTTCCGAAAAAAGTTAACTATAATCAAAGCAAACAGGGATGAGAATAAACCATGTTTCAAATATCGTATAAAAACTTCGTATTGAAAAATAATTTTGTATAAATATTCTCTACTTAGATACACATTTAACTTGATAATTATTTACACTTTCCAATTAACTACCTACGTATTTTGAAATGTTAGACGTTGTTTCGAGCTGAAAAATGTTTTATTTTCAGGGAAAAAAAAAACGAATTTTCCAATCACATATTGAGGGTTGCGTACAACTAATTTAATCGGTGCAATGAGACCGAATCTAGGAATATAAAAAACATGTTTATCAAATTTTAAAACCTGACATTTGAACTATGTACATATTTTATTATCAGTTATTTTAATTAATGGAAAAGCTATCTATATTTTATGATAATTATTAAAAAATCTCAATTTATAAAAGGTTATACGTAGTGCCATCTAGTGGAGACAAGTGTATTTTTCTGTTGACTTAGTAACATAACCATAACAAGTAAAAGATGTCGTTAGTTGTCAGACACAGTAAATTTAAAAACTTGTTTTTTTCTTATTTTACCAAAAATGCTGAAATAGAAAAGTCTAAATCTAATTGTATCTTTCAACTAAAGACATCTTTAAAGAAAGTCTCAGTTAAAAGGGTACTTGGATTTCAGATTGTTTACATATATGTGTACGCGTTTAAATTTTACAAATTTTTATCCCGTTGTTCAAATGAAAAGAAGAATTAATCGCCAAAAAGTGACTTTATAGGGTATCACTTTACGGTTTTCATTTTAAAACAAACTTTTTGGCTCTTAAGACTTATTTCCTTTGCAGCGACGATTCGTATAACAATGTAGTTTTATTTATTTGTTACTTATATAAATTAAAAAATCCAATAGGAAGATTAATTGCGTGATATTAATCAATTAACATAATATTTTATTGCCTGTTTTTTTTAAAAGTATTTTTGTCCTTTTCTATTCTAAAGTATTGACTATTTAATAAAAAAGGACAAAAGTATGAGTACCAGTTATTGCTTACAATCGGTGCATTCCCAAAATGTAAGTACCTAGTTGAAGAAAAATTATAAATATTCATTAGATTTAATTATAGTTAGTAATTTAAATTACTGTGCATGAAATTAAACTATTTTTTTTTCTGATAACACATAATTTAGTTAATTAGGTGTAACTTAAAAATCCATTATGTTATTATTTTATTAACGATATCGTATATGAGTTTGTGATGAAAATAAAATAGAAATTGTTTGGTCACTCATTGTTTTTTCTACCCAGAACTTTTTTTTGGGTTTTCTTAACCCATGTAGTCCGATCCACTAGCTGATCCAGGGGGTGCTAGGGGCTCAAGCTCCCTACCTGAGTTCTACAACTATTACTTACTTAAAAAATTAAAATTATTATAGTCAAAATATTTTTTATAACCCCTCAAAAAGGGTATCTAAAAAAAGACTCTTTATTTTGTAAAGGGGTGAACTGTTTTTTGCGGGGGGGCAAGCATCATTCCTGGATCCGCCTCTTGTCACATCCTCTTTTTCCTTTTTTCAGATCATTGTAATGAAAATAAAACCAAAACGATTTATCAATAATAATTTTGAGATGTTACAAAGTATGAATAAAACCCGAATCCTGATATTTCTCAATATTAATTCTGTCTTCAGTTCTTTTATGCTAAATTCTTTGAAACCCTCGAAACTACTCAACTAATAAAAAAATAAATATTACTGTACCGCAAGTAGTTGTCTACTTAAATTATAAAAGTACTTGGCAAAAACATAAAAAATAGAAAAAAAAAAAGTTACAATAATTGATATATAGTGAAAGATCGACAGTGGTCGCCAGCAGGGGTGGATTTAGGGGAGGGCTACCGGAGCGAAAGCCCGGGGCTTCCACAAAAGGGGGCCCCCCACAATAGAGATTTTGGAAAAAAAAATTCATCCTTTAATCCTTTTATGGAATTTTGAAATATTTTTCTTTGATATTATTTCTTTTCATTGATCTATACTTGTTCACTCCAAAAAAAAATTCATTTAATTTGGAAAATAATTTGGACACAAGGCGCCTCCGCTCCTTTTTTGCCCCGATGTCTCCGGACCTCTAAATCTGGCCCTGGCCGCAAGTGGTGATAACGAAACTCCAATGTTAAATTGATTACAAGTAACGCCATCTCTTGGATATATTCTGTACTAGGTGAATATGAAATGTCTTATACTATGTACATACTCCATGAAAAGTAATTAAAACCCAAAAGGATTGCTTGTCTAACCTGCTTTTGTAGAAATGCATACTTAATTATTAGGTAATATGATCCCTTTTAAAAATTTATTTAAGTGAAGTGGATTATCTGTATTGCAAAAGCCGTGAACTGGCAGAAAAGTTGATGATGAAAATAATGGAATGACGATATGAAAATAAAGGCTCCATGCCCTTGTGTATGCATTTCTATAACGGGATTGGTTTTTGTACCATACTGCCTGATCATCAGTAATTATATTTCTTCATTCTTGAAGATGATGAGATAAAAATTATAATATGAACAATGAAAATGATGAATCTGCCTCCAGTAACATGATAGTACGGTTACAGTAGGCTCTAATGAGTTACTTGGGAGATGACGAAAAGAGCAGCCAAATCGTCGTATTTCACTTTCTCCACACATGTACAGCACTACAGATATTCACTGATTAAAACACTAGCATTTTACGCATTAAATCCTGCTGATATACGAGAAGAAAAATAAAATTACAAAATTACAACTGACACTTCCCGTTCCCGCCAAGTAACCTCCTTGGTAGTATTTTTAGGTTTTAGTTTATTTCTGTATATTTCTGAGTCCCCTCTTTTTTTAACATCTGTACGCTACCCTCTGAAAAATTCCAAAAGATAATTTAGTTCTAACCTAAATTTTTTTTTCTAGTTGACGCTTAGACAAAGAGTAATATTTGATATTATTGGATATTTTAATATTCAATGTACAAGGGTTTATTTCACAATGCCACATGTAAGAAATAGGTTTTATTGTGATGACCAGGTTATTCAGCCAGCAAACTAGGGGTCAAAACCCGACCCCGTCAATCAGTCAGTCAGAAATGGCACATAGAACGTCCCCATCAGACAGTGAGAAAAAAAATTGGGACATAGACCGTCCCGTTCATTATTAATTAAGATTGCTAACAGATTTGATCGTCCAATCCATAAACATTGGTCCAGTTTAACGACAATTACATTAAAATGACTAATTGTTATGACATTTGATTATTTTATCACTTTGTTTTATTATTGAATGATATTGTTTAATTACATTTAATTTGAATTTTTATGTAATTAATTAATTTGTTCCCATGTAGCTATAATATATTTAATAACCACATAAAGATTTTTATCTAAAATCAATATTTAATAATTCATTATTATCATAATTTATGAAAACAAAATTAATTGAATTTGTATAAATAAATTCGTTACACTGAACTTTTGAACATTAGAAAACATCAGAAGTAATGCAGTCAGCAAACATATAATATAAATAATTGGTTTTATTACTATTACAGATCATCATGAAACATTGCTAATGTTATCTGCTTAATTTTTAATCTATAGATTTAAACAAAAGCAATTAATCGCTTTTTTAGAATTGATGTCAAAATGATATGAAAGTGTTATGATTATCGTAATGTACTAAAATTCTTTAATAGCTTTAATTTGATAACACCATCGATATGATAATAAAATGATTTACTTTTGGAAATCCACATTTGGATGGCAAAAATCCGCCATTTATATTTTTTTAATAATCTTAATACATCCAGTAAGACTGTGCAAAGAACACTCCTCTAATGATTTCAAATTAAAATCGGTTTAGCCGTTTCGTAGTTACGAGGGAATATAGGAATGGTCAAACATACACATGTACAAAAAATTAACACGTAACCATTATTAGTTTCACTTTGTGGCCAAAAAATATTTACAATTCTTTCAATGTAATCAACGGTACAGTAAACAGATTTAATAAATAATCAAATTTGTATCAAAGAGTCATAATCGAAAATTAGACTAGATGTTTTACGTTTTATTTTTGCTAATAATTCATTAGACACAATTATTATAGAACGTTGTTACAAAGTCACGCCTGTGTTTCAGTTTTCTTTAAAACTATAGGGATGTAATTATAAAATTATATTGTTTTGAGTAGTGCACTTCATTATACAGTTGAGACTTCCGCCTTTTTGAAATTGGACAGACTGGACGGAGTTTTTTCGCCGGATTCTTCCTTGTTGCATTCCAAACCGGTGGCAGATATAAAATAACAAATCTACAAAGAGAAAAAACATAAAACTATGTGACTAAATGTACTACAAGCCTGAAATCAAGACTTGATCTTGATTGCTCAGCGATATAAATGATACAGCGTTGATGCAAGTTCATAACTGAAAGTTTTATTGAAACACATTAAACTATATACAATGTGAACATAAAATATAAACTAACCAAACGCAATAAATCACAATAATACCTGAATCAACAATGTGTACATGGAATAATTTATAAACAATAATATATTTAAATTATCATAGTGACAAGGCATATATCTTGCTTGTCACTTGGACATTGCAGCTCTGACCAGAGAGCATTAGTTTGGAAGTCCAAACTTACAAATGTATTATTGTATCCTTAAATATGTACATATAGGTAATAGTCTTCGATTCTAACTAAACGTTGCTGAACAGGTTGCTGGATGACATGAAAGTTTCGGTTTTAAAATAATCGTTCATTTCTGTATACACTTGTATATAACGTAGGTGACAGCTGAAAACTAAATATTACTGGACGAAAATGTTTGTCCCCTGCATTATTTTGTATGGGTCATTGATTTCTCTTGTTTTATTTTAATTTAGTTTACTTTTTAATATCTAAATCCGACACGTACATATACGCAATCATAGATGCGATAACAATTTTTTAACTATACAAATTATAAACATGTTCAATTAAAATGTATACGGTTTTAATTTGCCACCCGCCGACGATAAGCAGCTTTTTTTCGACGATGCGTTTCGATCGACGAAAACAAATCAGAAGTGGGCAAGCCAAGCCAGTTGTCAGTCGAACAAGCAGGCGCGCGCTCGTGGCACGGTGACGTCACCGCGACAAATCAACAACTTTGGGAAATACGTCTGATTATGTGGGCCGGGTCAGATAACGAACTGGTGCAGGGAGAGGATCCAGAAATAGCCGTGGACAGGCTGGCAGTAGCGAACGCCGTCAGCCATGCCCTGCCCAACGTCGGCAGCATGAACATCAACTCATCAAAAGTCCACATCGGCTCCAAATTCGTCTCTGTCACTCAGAACGTAATCAACAAAGAGGTCATCAAAGGTACAAACTGAAAAATCCATTGTTTACTCAAGCGCGGCCATCTTTGTCAGTGTTGGTGCTTGTCTTATATACTTTTAACTTTGTAAAATGTACATAAACATTTTAATACTGATAAGCGTTGCGATTGAATATTTGCTAAAGCGATTTAATTCTTTCTAATAATCCGTAGGATTATGATGCGCTGGTTTTAGTACTTCGTAGGTTTTCGAAAAGCGTCAACAAAGCAAAAATGTAAGCCGAAATGCGCGTGAGCATATCCAACGTTGAGGAAAGGTCAAGTTTATTGCAAAAACATCCTTCACACTTCTCATTCTACATTGTCTTATAATTTGAATTATTTTTATATTTGAATTATATTTATTTAAATACTATCGTCGTTTTAAAAAAATTCACCACAGTAATGTACGAAACTATGAAATTACAATTACCTTTTAAACACTCGATATCATGACATTAGATAATTGATTTTTATCTTTACGTACAATCTATATACGATATGTTTTAATAAGCAAAAAATTAAAACATACGAATTATCGTATTGACGTCACGTTTATTGCGATTCATATTTTTTTTCCAGTCGCCGCATTGCGTATGCTTATTAATACGTTTCTCAAAATGTTTTAACGCAATTTATACGCAAAAATGTTCCACCTCCGTCGGAAATGGAACGTACCTCGTACTTTTCGGTTGTGACACCTTTTTGCTACATTAACCAGTTCTAACAAATACCTCATGTACGAGTAGTAACATCAGTTTTACACACATCGTATTCGATCACATAATAAATACAAAATGTTGAGTCAGGTCCTTGTGTCGTTGCTGGGGTAGTTTTGTATGCATTTTGCGTATTGTCCTATAAGGAAATAACTTACTAATAACCAGTGATACTAAGTGCAGTCTTTAGAAAGAATGTCTCTTTTTTTTCTCTCTTTTTTTTGACAACTGCTATCGAATTTATTAAATATGATTTCTGTAGTTGATTATGTAGCCACACAATGTAATTCAAATTTTTCATTAATTCATTTTAAATGTTTTCTCTATTGAATATACATACCGACATAAAATTTTAACATAAAAGAGAAACAACAGAATGATTTTGCAAGCTCGACAATCCAGGTAAAGCCATATTAAAACATACGTTTGGAGTCAATGACGCAAAATCACAACCTAATCCGATCACTGCTTTTAATTATAATAACACATAACATAACGTAAACTCGCGCCGTAATTTAAACCTCCAGAGGGGTAGGCAGAGGTGTTAAACACCGCATTTGTCAGCTTTAAGTTGAGGCCCAGTGTGACAGGTTGCAAATCAGTCGCCATTATCAAGTTACATTGAGGAACAAGGCAGCTACAATGTACGGCGATCCGAGACTCAAACCCTTGACCTGTCGGGTCGGGTCGGTCGGTTAATCGAGGCGCGTAACAAACTAAGCCAAGAGGACGTGTCCTCTAATAATTATGTGAAACTAAAAGACTCTTCGTGTGTTTTCCAATGTGTTACAAAATACGTAATTCATTTTCCAAAGCTCGGGTACAGACCTACTGTAAACAGTAATTTCTATAAACATTCTTATCTGTCAAGATTTAAAACGATCGAGGGTATCTGTAGCTTAAGACCTAGGTGTCATCCTAGGATCTGGGCAAGGCAGTTGACATATATTTGAAGGTTAGGAAAATTATGCATTTTTGGTACAATCAGATGTGAATGGAGCTTTATATCTGTAATTAAAGTGTTTGTCAGCTGATTAAAATAAGTATATAAGAATTTTAATTTCAAGTTCAATGTAGCTTGCATGCATGCAATGTAGCATGAACACTCAAATTTACCAGTTTCGAACATCTGCCCCTCCCCCTGACGTAAGCCTTGGTAAGGCATAGCAACATCTAACAATAATAACAATAGCATGTGCAAACGGATCAGATAATCCGTAAATAAAAAGAAAATGGAATAGATAAGAAATTAGGAACAGCTAAGTACCTGATACATACACAATTTTATCTTTATGCAATAAAGCCATATATCAAGATATATTGTTAGGTAAATAGTTTAATGGTATTCAAGGAATTGTATCCGCAAAATAGCAGGAAAGATTGTACAATAACTAATTATAACATAAAAAGAATAATTAATAGATTTAAAAAATCTAAAAATCCGCGTTTTTAAATGTCCAAAAAATAAGAAAATCACCCTACGGAGCTGAAAGAGGGGCCACTAAAAACGTGGGAGCGTATATTATTTAAGAGATTATTAATGGGATATTTACATGACGTGTATAGATCGTGGGTGTAACTTGCAAAGATACGTTTTGAGTGGCCCCTCTTTCAGCCCCGTAGGGTTATTTTCTTATTTTTAGGACATTTAAAAACTTGGGTTTTTAGATTTTTTAAATCAATTAATTATTTTATTAATTTTTCTGCTTCAAAAGTCACTCCATACAAATTTTATCGGTATCATATTAAAATCAGTCCAGCCTTTTATAGTTGTAAATTGCAATGTCATCGGGTTTGAAGCTACCCTGAAAATTTCAGCCTGCCAGCTTATCGAGAAGTGCCTCAAAATTGAGTTGCAAAAATCCAACCGGAACGACAAACAAACAAGAAAGTGAGTGTATAAAAACGTGGGAATAAAAGAACCCGGAGAAAACTATATACGAATTAATAGTAAACAAACTTATCATGAGTATTATATAGTTTAAAAGTCGATTATTATCTACTAAGATAGCAGTGAAAGCTGCACATATTAATTGGCATAATGTTACAATGTCACTTTGATGCAAAGTAATAATAGACAAGTCGATGATTGTTGACTGTTGATCAATGATTAAAATCAATTAACGTTTTTTTTTCCATAAAAAGTTACCATTCGCATATCAAAAATGCTGTAACAAGTAAAAAAAAATCGAAATTTAAATATCCTGCTAAACAAGTTGGCTTAAAAGAATCATCTTTAATAAATAATACACGTTAAAATCTTAGTTTATCCTTTCAGTTCATACCGAAAACATTTAAAAACCAAATAACTCGTAACAAGACCTAATAATTCGCAAAACTTCAACACTACCTGCAAATCTAACTTTTGAACTGCTAAACCCTCGTTTAGTAAACAACTAAATTACGTATTTCCTTCTACTAGTAAACTTTTCAACACATAGCTTTATTAAACACCATATTTTTACCGGTTTTAGCCTCACCAACTCAAGATTATTTCTTTTATTTAATTAGTTTGACCTCTTGCCGAATGTTTATTTTAAATGAACCAATATTTGCCTGACTTAACCTCAATCCATGATTTAAGTATTTTAAACAAATGTTTTATTGTCAATGGCTTAGTAGAAATTTGATTTGTGCTGATTTGATAATGATTTGAATGCATAGAATGAGTCTCTTTCAACTAACTTACTCTTTTTTTGTAACTAGGGACTTGGTTTTAACTAAAAATCAGTAGCGATGCGCATATTTTGTCCACTTGTAATAAGAATGACATGTATGTTAAATTTAACGTCTGTTTTATACATAAGTAAACTATGAGATCGATCAATAACTTTTACGCATAGATTAATTATTGGTAGTCGTGGCGGGAGCCCAATCATTATTCATTAATCTGTGCCTTTACGTTTGTGTTACAATGAAACGCTTTCTTTTTTTTGCCGAGTTTCTTGTTAGTGAAATGAAATAAATGTTTTCTAAGGATGTTTATCAACAAATTTGGAGAATATATACCCTATACAGCAAATGACTATGCGGCCTATTGAAATATGAATCCAAAACGCGTCCAAAATTTCTGTAATTCAATTCCGCTTTGTCGACGTTTTTCAGTAGCTACAACGCGTTGTGAAAATTATTTTTGCTCAATGAGCGTTTTCGGTCTTTGAGCGTAACTTGTATATTCTTTGAACGGTATCTTATCTGTACGGATGTTTCCATAGCTATTTATATCACGATTAATACATAACGCTTGTCAAAAAGATAAATTTAATAGGCCAATTCGAATATTAAAATGTTTTTCAATAAAAGAAAGCAAGTGCTTTTGCTTTCCGCGTAGGAATTAATTACAAAATAGATAGTGTACAGAAGAAGAGCTTATGATGATTATAATTCAGTTAAGACGGCTTTATTCGACTTTTGCGCTAGGGATGTCAATTTTAACTTAAAATAAAAACTGATATGGCGATATAATCCATATATGTATTTGTTTACTGATTTATTTTTATTGTTTATTGTTGATATTTGTAACTGAAATAACTTTTAGCAATTTCTTTATCGATGAAATTCACGGTAATTATGAAGGTAAAATAAATTATTTATTAAAAGAATCAAAATATTTAGAGTCAAAATCAAACAAAAAATGTCTACAGTTAAAACTTTTAAATCGTCGCACAAAAATGGCGAGCATCACGATTTTGAGTCAATCGCGCATGCTTGTGTCAATCCTTTCAAAATTTTGCGTCGGTGAAGGACTTGTGGGTAAAGACGAATCTTGGAATATTATTTTCGTTATCGTTTTGCCAATCACCTATGGCCATGAGGAATTATGTGAATTAAATCGGTCACCTTTAGTCAATGATATATTACAGCATTTACAACATCAAAAACATCCTTTCAGTGCAATACGTTTCTTCTTCTTGAATTTTCTTGCTTTGAACTTCAAGGCTTTCATTCTCGACAGTTTCTTGCTACTAATCCATGTATTAACAGCGGAATCTGAGTAGTCTTATTGCGGTCGAATGATACTGCACAAGAAATGCTTGTTGCAGTCGGGTTAATGTTGACTCCAACGACAACACGACTGCTCTCACGCAGTTGATGTTTACTGTTCTCAGCAGTCCGTCAGTTAGAGGATATTAGTAATTTATGATTTATTGTTGGTTCTTCAATAGTAATGCTCTGCTTGTTGTTCCAGAGCGCGCGTTCGGTTGGTCACTAGCCGTGTCGGGGAGCCACGTACGTCTACGGTGCAGTGTCGCTGTGTTTGTATGTTGGGCCCTCGTACTCTGCTCAGTGCTGGCCGGGTATCTCTTCACCGTGGTGCTACCAGCACGTGACACCGTCCTAGACATAGGTAACTATCCCTATTGGGAACACTCCCTGGTTGTATTAACACTCTTCCAAAACTCTTTTTATATCAAACTTTCTAATTCTTAGTATTACAAGTAGTATAGGGGTATATTTGGCATTCTTTCAATGGTAACCTTTTCAAGTGATAAATTCTAAATGCAAGTATTTCTTTAGGTCTGAATGAGTCGTGGTATCTTCGGCGCGAGGATTGGCAGTCCCGCCCTTCCTATGGCAGGGAGTTCCTACGCCTCCCGCTCAAGTTTGTCATCATCGGGCACTCAGTCAGTGGTCACTGCACCAACAAATACTCATGTATTGAGAGGGTCTTGGAAATCCAAGAGTCAAACTTTAATCGAGGGCTGGATGATATCTGCTGTAATTTCCTAGTTGGTGGAGACGGTTTTGTGTTTGAAGGTCGAGGGGCTAATGTAAAACCAGCTATAACTCCGCTGGCCAATGGGAGGAGTTTGTCAGTGCTCTTCATAGGAGATTTCACAGCTGCGGAAACTAACTGGAAACAGTTCGAACACCTGCAGGTGTTGCTAGATGCCCTCATGAAAGACAAGGTTCTAACAGAAGACTATACCGTGCTTGGCCGCTGTCAAATAGCAACCTATACGGTCGGCCCCGGGCCCAATGTTATGAAGAATCTCAATAACTTAACTCACTGGGATCCCGTCAATAAGGAAACTTGTCTTCCAAGATAATCCATTTATTTAAATATTGGAATTAAATCCAATATTGGTTCTAACTTCAAGTCACGAGACGGAATGTCAAGAGATGAAAAAAAATATTCATGGAATGTTTTATCCCAAAAATAATGGTTTATCTGATTAATTTAGGTCCCCAAAATAGGGATGCGCCGAAATTATCCAGTAAACGAAGTAGTTAATGTTTTATACATTTTGTTAGCCTAAAGTTGTTCGTTTAACAAACTGTAGATACACTATTAGAATACCCTATGCCAAAATTGATAAGCAGGAGTTCATGCTGAAACGAACCTGAATGGAATTTTATTGATGACACTAGCAACAAAAATAAAGTAATTAATGTGGAAACAATTTAACCATTAGAATTTATTTCGAAATCGAATCTGGAAGATTCTCTACCCAATAATATAATAGAATATTATAACAGAACCTTAAAGTACTAATTGTTGAACTTTTTTATTATTTAGGTTCAATATGTAGTCTTTAAGGTTTTTCGTTATATTTATCTTGTCTATAAACACGAATTGTGTGATACTATAGACCATGGATTAATTATTAGTTGTCACGATGCTCTTACGGAGACCAATCATTAATAAATGCTATAGACATTCACAGGGCAATAAAAAGTTTGCTCTTTATAACGTAGGTAGTCCTACAAAACTTAGTAAGCTTCCACGCTACGCCACTTACGCACACAAAGACAACATGAACGTACGTACATGCATGAAGAACTAACACAACTAAAGTCAAACCGTCACCGTGAGAACTGTACCCAAATCCATTTTCTTCTTGTTCCTCCTACAAAGGTAATACGCGCGAATTTATGAATCTTTTTTTTTTTTTGTAAATCATTTCAACATTATTGTTAGAATTAAGATGAGTTTAGATCATAATTTCTTCAATAAAGACTGAATATTTTAAACATTTAAAGTGTGTTAATTTAATTTCGTAACTTTCTACTGTTTAACATAAGTAAGTCGTAAAAAACACATACAATTAACCTAAAATCCAATAAATAGAACTTGACACAAAGCTCAGTCTAAATACAAGCACTAAACACATCACTCAATTTTTATTTATCAATAATGACATTGCAGCGCTAAATGTCCTACAGTTCCCACTTATAAGTGCCAATTACAAAAATTCTTTACTTTTTTACCGACTTCAAAGCAAGAGGTTCTCAATTAAGTTGCATGTTTATTTTTCTGAGAGAACTAGTTAGAAACGACCTCCTACTAACGATGATGGATACATGGATGGAACATGGTGTTGTTTTCTTTTCTTTCTTCAGGAACTTTTTATACTATCCGCGGCCTTCCAATCTCTATCGTAGTTGAACTAGCCCGGGATCACCGGGGCCTTGGACAGCCCAAGTGTAGAAGAAGTAAAGAAGTATTTACTTGATAGGCCTTTACAGACACACAAAGTAAGTTGCAATGCGAAGCTGTATAGAACCGCTCAATCAAGAAGCGTCATGGAGTCTTACTCTTAAAGTTCTAATTTTAATCAATAACTTCAGCTTTGTCTTCTTACATATATTGCAACAAAATGACTCAGACTTTAGATACTGCTACAAGCATGTCGGTAAGATAATACTTGCCTACTAAGATAAAGGCGAATTGTCCGAAAAGTTTTGACGGTACGATAAAACAGTATTGTTTGTTGAGGCTGACGCATTGTAGACACAAGCAAATTGTGAAGTCCGACATTCTTTATGCACGTTTTTGCTCATAACTTGAAATCAAGTCTCACAAATCACAAGAGAACGTAGCTAAGTGACGTTTTAAAAAAGATCTTAGTTAGCTTATGGAAGAATGCCTCTAGAAACCGGGCGTTGGAGCAACCGCTATAAGAAGTTTGGCTCAGGTTAGAATTACCATCACATTTATGAAATCCAACTGTTGTATCTACATTCAGCATATTTTTTTTGCAAACATTCCAATGATAAAATTATCACGAAGATTAAGTACCTATATTTAACAACATTATCTATTAGCGATATATATATATATATTTTCAATCAATTTAACCGATAACCTCGCCTTTAGTGAATTTGAATACGAAGACAACGAGCCGATCATTTTTAAGGAAATAAACATGGTTGGTTCGTTTCTTGCTCTGTTGTTTGTTTTCCCCAACTTACGTAGCATATACGCAGCTTTCAAAATTTACTCGTCTTATGACCGCAAAATATAAAAAGCCCTTACATGGTGTAGAAATAGCAAAAATGGTGTAAAATAGTTTAGCTTTTAGGGCTTTGCACCCAAAACAAAATATGCACAAAGATTACTCATACTTCAAGTTTGTTTACCATCTAAAATATAAAGAAAGGTCATTAGTTTGAGAAGTGAATTCTTTAGGTTCCAACATATGAGAACTAATTAATAAAGAATAGATTTGTGAACTACTGGAGATAAAGGCATTTATACACATGGTAGGCGTTCTTAACTTATACTCGAATATTAGTACAGTACCTACATTACACAGAGAAATATCTGTATTAAATTTTACCCCAATTCTGCTTGCAGTAGACCAGGATCACTCCGGTTAACTGTAAGTCTTTCAGCAGATGATGATAATGAAGTTCAGTCTAAAGATGAATTAAAAAACATTTCACTTCAGTTTCTATCTTTTCGTTAATAGCTGGTTGGTATCGAAGTAATAACTGTACATCCAATTTTCTCTTCATATGTTAAGAACAGAGGGTAGATTGAATGTTAGAATAATAGGTTCATAGATTAGATGCATTTTCACAAACATTCGTTATTTAGGTACAAATAATGTGTAATTTTACTCGAGAACAGGCTAATAGAGATGTAGTAATTTTTCGGTTGTTTTTCATACTATAATGGTTAATGTTTCAGAATTATCGTGCCCGGAGTACACATGGCAATTTATAAAGAAGTCTACACGTGTTGAGCGAGCGGCGTGTGGAGCGGCGCTTGGCGCGCTCGCACTTGTCATCGCTGTCACTTTCTACTTCAAAGTTTACGCAAACAAAGAATTAATGGAACCACCCGACAAAGGTACACAACAGCACATTTCGTCGGTGACAGTGCGGTTATGCGCAATTTACATTGGTAGCATAGATTAATTATTGGTAGACGCCGTAGGAGACCAATCATTAATATATGCTTTTGTTTTTTCGATAAACTGATGAAATAGATAAAGGATGTTTTATGCGTATTCCCTGTTATTGGATTTCACATCAGTAGCATAGACTAATGATTGGTAGACGCAGTAGGAGACCAATGCTACCAATATGAAATACAATAATAGAGAAAATGCATAAACATTATTTCTTTATTTTATTGAAAAAAACAAAAGTAAAAACGAAAACGTTAAGAAATATTGAGTACTCGTACCTACTGTGTTTATTTATTTATTTCCTTATCTTATCGTAAGCAACATAAATACGTAACTGAGGCAGAGGTAATTGCACAAGACACACCCTTAATTTAGTTAACACTGAAAAATAGGTTTCAAGTAGCATTTCTCAGAAATCATATAACTCACATACCTGTATTGCAAGAGAGCGACTTCGTTTTTTCTCGGTTTTCCGAAGATTACCGAACTATCCGATATATCAATAATCGTGTCTATTTAATTATGTCTTACTCAAATCATAGAAACGTCCCATAGCAACTCAAAGAGGTAAACAGACGTGATCTATAGTAAATCGTAACATATCAGACACACAGCAAGAAAGGCGTTCGCAGGCGGCTGCTACATATGCCTATTGATAGCGGCCATCAGTGGACCGCTGTGTAAGATGTACATATTTATTTATTTTTATTAAGGCAAACCAACAGTACATGCATCAAATACACATAAATAAACTCACGCCACAATCCCTCTAGAGGGATTGGCAGACGTGTTAAACACCGCATTTCGCGTTTATGTTGAGTAACAGTCTGTCAAGTTGCGAATCTGTCACCACTATCCGGGCACTTTTAGGAAAATGGCATCTACAACTTACGACAACCCGAAACTCGAACCCTCGACCTGTCGGGTCGGATCGGTCGGTTAACCAAGGCACGTAACAAACTGAAACGTCTTCCATCAAATCTCTCAAATTCACACACAATAATCACAATTACACAAATACATTTACTTTCCGTAGGTCATATACACATACGAATTATAGGCAAGCACAACATTTACAACAAAAATCAATAATAACATCAAACCATTTTCGTACTTCTATTGTTATCCGATAGCAATTACTCAATCTTAATTGAATTAAATTTTAATGACTCAAAAAGACACACAATAATTAGGAACACGGCTGTTCTCAAGAGTTATCAATCGATTAACGAAAAAATTATGTTATTACGTAATCGATAGAAAACATTGTTATTAGATACCTGCATACGTTGGATGTTATAAATAAAAACCTATAAATAAAAAGTAGGGGATTTCTTAATAAGGGGATAGCTTACTTAGTAAGCAAAAGAAGAAGGGGGCCATTACATAACAGGCCGTCACTGTTCATGGGCGCCACTAGGATTATTTTCAGGGAGGTATCTACATCTACAGGTGTTACTTACCAATATAAAGTTAGGGATCTTGCCCTCCTGCTAGTGTCTTCGTGTGAAGAATATGTAATTTGTACTATTTACTTTCTTTTCTAAGGCAAGTGCACCACCTAGCACCCCCATCCATGACTGTGTTAATTCCCGCTAATCTCCGATGTCATTGAAGTCCTAGTCGTTGCTGTTAAAATCTAAAAGTTGCTCAATGAAAAAAAACATAGACTATATATATATATTATATGTATACTGTATATACAGCGTGTCTACCATAAGTTATACATTCTATTGCGGATTCCGACTACAGTTACAAAGTGAACATTTGAGAAGCGCCTCTAACGGATTTATGAGGAATTAAGATTGCTATTTAAGATTGTTGTGTAAATGTTATATCTCTCATGCCGGTCATAATACTAGCTCCATATGAAAGGTCAGATCAGACTCACCTGTCTTCTAATTCCATTCTTCATAAGTAATAATAATAACCTCATCCTGACACACACATTGACCAAGTCCTGCACTAAGATCGCTTGTATCGCAGGCACTAAGCAACGATTCTGTTTATACTACGTAAATAAAAATACTACATCCAAGGCCGGTAAGCTAAACAATGCGTCTTGCAAATAACACTAAGTTCCGCCCCCGCCGGGATTCGAACCCGGAAACTCTAGCGTAGCAGTCGGCTGTTTACACCGCCGTGCCACCGAGGTCACCGAGGTGTTAAGTGGAACATAAACCCAAACATTTATTTCCTCAGCTCCCTACGAGTGGAACATAACCCGGGAGATGTGGTTAGCATCAGCTCGGGACCCTGACTCGGAATCTACGGCAGAGTACGAACCCCTCAAGCTGGTCATAATACAGCACACCGTCAGCGCGGAGTGCACCCGGTTCAAGTTATGCGCAGCAGAGATCAGAAACATCCAGACTTACTACTTAACCAAACTGCACTACGACATACCGTAAGGAAAAAAATACTTCTCCAGACCCCTTAGACAAAAACGTCATCAACGACAACAGGAAATTAAAAAGGTTTTGAAATGAATGTCTATGCAGTAGATGCAACGTGCCCTTGGTGGTACGATTTGCGTCATTATGTACTTGTGTTCCAGACATCAAGGGCATGGTCGTGTCAATAGGCAGCGGTATCACTTTCCATCAGGTGAGCCGTCTGCTTTATAGCCCGTGATGTTGTATAAAAATTATTTATCAACCAAATAGCATCAATGAGACCAGCTGACTCACCCCGGTTTGGAAATATTATCACATTCACTATATCTTATATACCTACATCTATATCTCATTTAATCTAAAATAATATTTAATTTCCTCTATATTATATCCAATATTTTTTGGGATTAAACTTAATATTTTATTAATATGTTAAAACGTTAACGTTATGTATGGATTATGAAATTTATTTATTTTAATATGAAGCAGAGTACGAATGCTCTGGAGAGCAATAACTTTTACTTAATGACTATTATTTGTAGCCAAATGACTAGAAATTTGAGAAAAATTGTTTTCTAGACAGTGCGCAAGGGCGTCGCCTGCCTTTGGGCTAGCTCTCCCCTAGCCTATCCTAAGGAGGGGGCAGTTGACGTAGAGTATTTATGGCATTGTTGACATATGGAAAAGAATCAGTTTTAGTTCAAAAATAGTTAATTTGAGTGATTTTTCTCTCCAAAAACACTTGTAATCTCTAGGCAACTGCCCTAGTGCCATTAACATTGCGGCTACTCATTTCGAATTACCTTACCGCACTACTAATCAATCTGCAAACAGTACTGATTCGCCAGCAATCATTTGTACAAGAGTCAAATTTATCATCTATCCAAAATTCGAAGGCGTATTCGAAGTTTCTTTCAAGTGACTGAACTCGCCAGAGCGGCAAGAGGTTTGTTTAACTGGATTGCAGACACTCTCGTAGACTAATGTCTAATTCCTTGTTTGTGCAGATACAACTTCTTGTTGGGCAACGATGGTCGTGTGTACGAGGGCCGGGGGTGGGGGGTGGTGGGCGCGCACACTAAAGGTTACAATAAGTGCTCACTCGGCATTGGATTCATTGGTTCGTGTCGTTAACTCCACTACCAAGAGACGTATAGAGACTATATATACTGTAGTGTAGCACTGAAATCCCAATTGAAGAACCCCAAAAATTTTATCTCACTTACATTTTCGGTTAAAAAGTCACCAGGCAGCGAAGAGCAGAGATGGCCTAATATCATTTTTGTGGTACCATGCGTTAAAAATTTTGCACCCGTAAAAATCGTAGATATAGGACGGACTGTTAAAGTTACCACTACAAGTAGTAGCAGATTTAGTTGGAATCGTTGGGAATAATGTGTGATAAAGTGTTATGTAAGAGTGTGGAAAGTTGTAAACGAAGTACGTTAGGGTGGATGGCACGAGTCAATATGAAGGGAGGACGAGGATATGAGTAACAAGATGACGTAGTAGCTGTAATTAAAAGAACTCCTATGCAGTCATAAATAAATCATAATCATAAAGAAAAAAAAGAAGCTCCAATGGCTTCTCAAAATACACAGCGAGAATTCACCAATCGTGCCTTTCCCCATTCTTGAGTTGTTCTCATTTGTGTGTAACAAACCTGCCGTGAAACTGTAATGACTTTCATTTAAAATATTCTGATTATCTGTATTTGTGTTGATACAAAAATTTGACAAATAGAAATCAAATCTCATAAACGACTGGACCGACTTTGACAGGAATTTCACTGGTAGGCAGCATATGTACCAGGGCAAATTATTAGAATAAAATTATTTTTAAAAAGAATTACAGCCGTTCAGTATTAAATCCAATATAAATGAAAAATGTAACTACAATATTATACGAAACAATACTATAATAATAATAAATCTGTCTAACAGGTGATTACCGGGAAGAGATGACGGTGCATAGTAAAGTGACCGAGCTGCAGGTAAACAGGACCATGCTGCTGCTGCAGGCTGGAGTCGAATTTGGCTATTTAGACCCTGACTACGTGATTGCAGCGGCCAAAGACCTCCAGGTAACCGAGAGCCCCGGGTCCAACCTCTGCAAGGAAATGCAGAAATGGCAACACTACAACGGGAAACAATACGCCAACAAAACCTGCCCGCTGACATGAGCATCGTTAAGTGGTTTATTACACGTTTAGTTTCACTCATATACTACCCAGTTATACTGTATCCTTGCACGGGGTAACTGCATTGATATCCTCGTGCGCACCTTTTGGTGCAGTGCCAAAAAACTGAACACAATAAAAAGTGCATTTTACGTACAATTCAGTATTTTCCCTAACATTGAATATATTCAGATATCTTTCCTGGACTTAAGTTTTCGTTCTAGAATAATTTATAAGTATTAAATAATTATATTTTAAGTTATATGCTAGAATGATACTCGCTTGTTTATGTCATTACTATCATGTTAAAATGAATATTAAATCATTAATAAAATTATGTTTTACTCATCCATTCTTTATATCATCTGGTACTCATCAAATGACATTTTTTTTTTTTTGTATCTACTATATTGACAGCAGACGAAGAAATCTTCAATAATAAATACGTGGCAACAACCAAAACCAATCCGGTTTCCGGGAACCACAAAACGGGGAGAAACTCAAAACTTCCTTTTCAGATAAATGATATACTATATTACGTGTTTCTGTAGTATTGGCGCTATAAATTCAAGTTACTTGCTTTGGTTTTATAACAAATTACCTTTTTTTAACCTACAATTTAGACCGTTTCAATATTAACATACAAAAGAAACGCCATCTATACAATAAGAACGACGGTCCTCATGATTAATAGAAAGGAATTTAAAAATCGAGTGATTTTCAAAAATGATACTATTTACTTAGCTATAAGTTTTTTTTTTTTTTTTTTGTAAGAATAAGTTACAAATATGAAGGGAGACAGCAGTCGGGGGACATTACAATGTGTCATGTTGTGTACAAGAGGCGATTCAATCACATATAGTTTCTCATTACCGTACAAACATTTGGCATAGATAACTAACGACACTGTAGAATACATTTTATAAACTAAATAAAAATAAACTCTTAGCATTATTTCCAAAGTTGTGTAATTCTGAAAGGCTAAATTTACTCGTCCATTAATTGTGATCAAATCATAATTTATCATTGGAGGTTCTTTTCAGCAGATTTTTGAATTTAGACTTAAGACAGGTTCACCAAATTCTAACGCGACTCGTAATAACGTTTTCAGATCTCACGTCATCATCCACATATACATATATATCATATATAATAATATAATAATGCTAAATATTGTTTCGACGTCGTCAATTGTCAGGACTAGGGCGTTATCATTATATCTAGACCCGAGAATCGCGGGAATATATTCGTACACTACAACACCAACATCCAGATTACATCATTATTATTATTACTATTTCTATTATTATGGTTATGTGAGCATAGATATGCGGAAAAAATAGTCTGCCTCGTATAAGCACGGCATAATTATAACCTGCGTCCAAAATTCCTATTACATTTCTTTGGGTCAGTTAACAATCACATTAGTATTTTTTTTTTCTTTTTTAATATTTTGTCACTAAGGAGCACTTCATTTTGCTATATATATAAATATACATACACGTGTGTTACGTACATTTCGTTTCCAAATGCTAAAGGGAGAGACACGCGTGTCCAAGTACGTAAGCACGCCTTAATGAATCAAATGACAAGCCTTTGAAAAAACACATCTATATGATGGATTTAAAAAAAAATGTCGCACCTTTTATTTATACTAGGAGCGCTGTTTTTATAGCCCTTGCATGAAAATTCACCACAGCACACCTGCGAATTTAAGACACGTGTGTCTTTACCTTGGATATTACATAAATTTAAGCACATCTCAATCCAAATGATAATAATGTTAAACAAAACTGAATCAGGAATAAATAGCAACGATGTGTGTGTTTGCATGCGTGTGTGCGTTCGGCGACGGAATCCTATAGGCTAAATACGTCACGACATCAATACGTAGACTCCACAAACATGTTCTACTTAAAAATAACTGCGATTATCAAGTAAGCTTATGTTATATAAATAGACTATTTTGAAAATTGCATCACATATTTCAGCAAGGCTAAGATTACAATAATACCCTTATATAAATTACAATGAACATTACGTCGGTCGCATGAACCTACTCAAAAATCGCAATATTTATTGAATTATTAGTAATAATAATTTGTAAACTATTAAATATTTTTAAGACATCGATGATCCGAAATTTTATTCGTTTTGAACACTATAATTTATTGCTGTCTACTATCAATCGAGATCGCATTTATGTATGATATTTAAATTTAAAGCTGTATTGTATTATTCAATATCGGCGCAAAGGCTTTCAACTAACCCGAACTAACTTATTTACCGAAATTTAATTATTTACCTATAGATTTATTGCTCTGCTTCATTTGTTATAAAGACCCCTCGGACCGAATCAAAGTTAAATGGTGTTTAAGGGGGTTTAGACAAATGCCCATTCTCCGCAGCGCTCAACGCTATGTGACCTCCAAGGAGTCCTTACACTTACAAGGAGGCATTACACTCTAGTTTTGTCGATGAATAGTGTTTGACAGTTGTCTAAAAGTTTTTGAGCGCGAAAGAGTTAACCATAAACTATTCTGTACGACATACTAAAATAGACGTTTTATAAAGTATTCGTCCCAAATGTCGTTTCTAGAATGAATCTGCTATATTTTAACGAAAAACGTCTTACGCGAGTGAGCGTGAGGGTCGGAGGTGATGCTCCCGAAGCCAGTGTTTAATTTATCAATCGTGGCAGTTGCCTAGCAATTGTCTATCATTTGTCATAGCTCGTTGTTTGACGCCATGTTAATTTATAGTTTATTTCAGCAATAAAGATTATGAACGGCATCATCTCTCAAGTTAATGTAATTTCAAAACATTTGATATTTCGTAAGCGTTAACGTTTTGCGTAAGATGGCACTTGTCTAAGCCCCAAGGTTGGAAAAAAGGCGAACGATCGAGCATTTGGACAGGTAATGGGAGATTTAAAAAAAAAATCCGCGCCATTGAGGTTTGGCAATTGATGCGAAAATACTATATAAAATATATGTTAAATAAACGATAAAAATTCATTTGCAATGATACGCAATATAACCGTAAG
Organism: Choreutis nemorana; assembly: GCA_949316135.1. NCBI lineage: Eukaryota > Metazoa > Arthropoda > Insecta > Lepidoptera > Choreutidae > Choreutis > Choreutis nemorana. The sequence continues at coordinate 1,828,541 of OX438595.1, forward strand.
AAAACAAAACGTCGTATTAATTTCAATTTTTAAAAAGAGTTTGTATCCATTATGGCTTTGTTTTCGACTACCTCATGTCCGTTCGGAAACCTCTCCAAATGCTACGAAGTACTTCTGACTCACACAACCTCTAAACAAGACGCATGATCAAAACTGAGAACCACTCTCATGTCTAAACATGCTCCATTTGTTTTTAATCGGTCAGAGGACAACATAGTATTTTTTAAATTTATTTGGCAATGATTTTTAAGGCTGGAATTTATCATACTAACACAAATAGGCAAGTCATTAGTGTTACAACAGTCCGTTTCACATAAGATAGAGAAAAAGTCTCAAGATCGTATTGTTCGGTACAATAAACCATAAATACTTTTGATTTATCAAAAAAAACTTATGTTTTCTATGGTCCGTTGATTGATATCTCTAGAACCAGCCTTCTAAGAAGTTACGTCCAGTCCCATATGAAATGGACTGTAGTAACATTTTTTTATTTTCACTTAATTATTTTAATTATTCCGTCGCCGTACACCCGTCACGTCGACTATTAGTCGCACACGTCTCCATCTCAACCGATATTTCATTAATTTCACTGCTTAATCACCTACATTTACTGATAGAAAAATGTTAAAACTCGAAACAAAAATATCATTATCATCGGGTTCGTCGGTTTCCAAACTCTCTGCTGATGGTGAGAGTGGAAGATTTAATATTTTTCTATCATTAAAGCCAGCTCCAGCGGGCGACATCGAATCATATTTTATTTTTTTAATAATCGACGTGCATCACATCGATCGATGTAAGTTTATCATTACTTTCAACATATAATAGTACATAACATAATCTAATACCAATATTATTATTGTAATAAATATTTTTCTCAGTCTTTGGTTCCGTTCCAGTACATTGCATACGTCTCTAAATGCCATATCCAATTTACCAATACTAAGGTACATATTCTTTTTTAAATTTTGTTCGTATGTATTAAAACAGAGTATTTAAATAGGAAGACACATAAACCATGGATATAAAGTGAGTGATATATAGACAAAACAATCAAAACCCCAGTAAGCGACCCAAGCGGGAATGATCAATTTATTGCACTTTTTTTTTTGGATCACATATTAAATCCTGACGTTTTTTTTTAATATCCCCTTACCGCATTAAGAAGCATAGACAATCACAGAGTAGTGTAAATCTATATATTTTATTTTTGGATTTCGAATGCATAAATGAGCATTCAAAAAGACTATTCGACGTTTACAAAACAGGCCTCTATTGCTATTTTGTATATATTAAAAACACCACGCAACTTGCTTGATCGCACCGCAACTTTGTCATTATCATTGTCATTTAATAATGCATCAAAATTAAGTTAAAAATATAACTTCGGATGCACAGTCTGTATTCCATTTTCGATTATATATCACTTGTTACCGAAATAACAATCAACTGCCAAAATATCGCTTTGCGGTGCGGTGCGGCGCGACTAAAAAAGCCAATCAGAAAGCGTATATAAATTGAGGTATGTACCACGTAATTGTATATAACAGCCATATATGTTTAATCAAGATAAGGTTTCATCAGATGCTGAACAAAGTTATCTACTTCTCGAAAAAGCCGACTCCAAAAACAGATTTAAAAAATCATGCGTCCATATTTTCTTACCGTACATTTCATATACGTAGCAAATCCAATACTTCCAAGTACAATATGTACTAAAATAGACATCAAGACTTAATTTAGTACATATATCCTATAAAATGGTTGCTTCGTCCCATTCAAACGAAAAAATCCTTCCCAACACGAATCCAATGACCGTCTGACATCAAACCTACGTTCGGAGTAAATTTCGCTAACTACTTGTTGCCAAGTACATAGGTAACTTTGCCCAAAACTTATGCGATGTGATGGGCAAGCTTTTATAGTTTAAATATTGTCTTCTCATTAGTAACTTACATAAGGAAGAGATGTCTAACGCAACGTTGAATAAGCAGAGATTTTACAATTGGGCATTTTTTTTTTCTATAAACCAAGATCGTCGCAACATTTATGTAACACAATTAACGCATCACACGGTCTCGAGATAAGCACCTTCTGTCATTCACTGAAGTCCGTGCAAAAATAAAAAACTTATCTAAAAAAAAACTCAGTCACATTTCAAAAATGTTCACCTTGTAATACATAAAACGTTGTATACATTTTTCACGTATACGGCTTCACTATCGTCGTCCTCATTTTCGTCTGGCGTATACATGCACATTGCTTCAGTGAGAGCGACCTCGATTTAACCAGTAAAGACGATACGAACGCTAAAACAACGTGCACGCAAACAGCTATACCCGAAAGGTCATTGTCAAATGGAATGACTTCACCAGCAGAAACGTCTGACATTAAATCGAATCACATTGAGGCTTATAAACGGAAACATTTAAAAAAAAAACGCATTCTGCTTTCAACTATCGGAAAAATTAAACGAGTATTTATTTGTCATCAACACGAGATCATTTTACATCATAGTTATGTGTCTTCCTTTAAGGTATTCGCTCATACAAACAATCCGGCACCGGACAAACTATACGACGTCGACAGTAACAAAAAAAAAACCGCGTTAAATCATTTAATCGTTAAAACATCTCATGTATGAACCACTCCGAGGATCGATTAAGGCAAAATAATAAATAAATAATCAATCTTGTGTATTTAATTTTAATACTTGCAAAATTATCCGCAAAACTAAAAATTATTTTTCAACTCTCTTTTGTATTAGCGACGATTTATAAATTATCTACCGTTATTGTCGAGTTGTCGCTTCGTTTGTTCGGTGCCTTCGCTGTCATTGAGAGGTGACCTTTATCAATAGCATTAGTCAGAAATGAACTTGGCAAACCATAACGAAAGGTCACATAAGGGCCGGCACATGAATCCTGCACCAAAAAAAAAAAAACAATGGTTTCAAACAAAAAAAAAAAGTCAATCATCGCTCGTCCAGAAAATTCATTTTAAATTCCGGAACAACGTATGTATGCGAAAAAGAACCTCGTAGGTGTAAATAAAAATAGAAAAAAAAATATAAGAAGCAAAAAAAAAATATAAACAAAACGTAAAACATTTAAAATTGATATGTTCCTTGCCCGTTGTTCAAGCTATGCGGCTATATAGGCTGATTGTTCGTAACTACGACTTCATTGACATTGAAAATTTTACACATTTTCATTTCATACATTCAAAATAACAAAAAAATAATAAACAAGTCTCTCGCGGGTGATGTGTGTTTCCTATATAATTAATTAGTTTTCAATAAGATCGATGATGTTCGTGGGGAATCAAACCGGAGGGTACATGGTTGGTAGAGGTTTACTGCATCCTATGTCATTACTGGGCCGACTCCATAAGCACTTCTGAAATCACAAAAATATTCCATCAATTGAAATGTTAACAAATAAATCATGTGAGCTACAACACAGGTGCTAAATGACGATATGGTATATACAACATAACAATACTACAACCGAGACCGGTAAGCGAAACAATGCATCTTGCAAATAACACACAAAGTTCCACCTCCGCCTGGACTCGAAACCGGAACCTCATGCGTAGCAGACATACCCACAGTTACAGCGCCAAAAGGGCAGTCAAAATCTACTTAAATAAACTTAAATTACTTTCGTCTAAAGTTTTTCAACTACAAACGGTTGCGAATGCTATAAATCTAAAGATAAGAATGCTGTAAGAAACCTCAATAGTTGCATTTTTTAAGAATAATAAAAAAAAAACATTGTTTTAAATAGAAAGTTCACTCAAAACTGATGACCGATTTAAAACTAATGTGTTTTTATGTATTGTGTGTTGGTTTTTTAATTAAATTGTCAGACAGACGCACAAGAAAGTGATGCTACAGTGGTTATTTTTCTTTTTGAGGTACCTACTCTAAAAATTATGTCTACGGTATACGCCCGCAAATCATAGCCCGGTGTTTATGCTATCATGATTGAAGTAAAAAAAATAATCGTGTAAACTTCCTTATGATGGAAGCTAGAAAGGCTAAAAAAATAGACTAAATTATTAGATTTTAACCCTTCTAATGTATTAAACAAAACTGAGGCCGGCACCTTAAAATATCTTTTTCGAAAACCTATTTTGGTTTAAAAATACAATTTTAACGATATCTATAATTCTTTTTTTTAGAAAGTTTCTTTGTGTAATTTAAGTTACAAGCCAAAGCATTCATTTGACGTCATAAGTCATATATTTCTATAGTTACCCGCGACAGTCTTCCTGCGCCTGAAGCCCCTGGTGCCGTCCGGGGGCCTCGGGGCCCGCAGTATCTGCACGCGCGGGGCCCCGCCCTCCTCGAGCGACGCCGTCCGCAGCCGGTTCAACAGACGCTCCGGCCTTTCGCTTCTAGCCTTAGCCACTGCGCCCTTACTACTGTAATAAAATATTTTACTTTAAATATTATTATTTACTAACGCAAAGAAAAAACTTCATGTTTGAAGAAAACAAGAAAAAATTTACAATATCGTACAATATTTAAAAGTGAGATAAATAATTGTGCGTACACTCTCTCTCTCTCTCACTCACCCGATCCTAACAACGTTGCAGGCTGACGACTTCCCGTTCCTGGGGTTGGTTAGCATCACGAATTCCACCATGTCGCCGGAGCCGAGCTCGGACGGGTTTCCCCTCACTTCAGACATGTGGAAGAACAGCCTCCGGTTCTCGTCACCTTCGACAGACAGGAAACCGAAACCACCTGGGGAGTGTAATGAAAGTTATTTACTTTCTGTTCTCTTTTCACGTCTGAATCTATTAAAAGCATTTGATCAAAGGACACCTCAATGTTGCAATACAAGCCGGTCCCTAACTCGAACCTCATGTGTATATTTCATTTTATAAACCAAAATCATTAGGCCCGTAACTTTAGATGACCCTTGTCGACGAATATTTCTTGTAACTACATTTTTATAGGAATTTTATAGCAACGTTTGTCTTGTATGTTGTATATTCCACATACCTTTAATGGCGTCAACGACGGCGCGCCGTTTCTTCCTAATAGGCACGATGTTAGTGGCGCGCCCCTCCTGGTCCGCCTGGAAGGTGACAGGGTCGCCGACCTGCAGTATCTCGCGTTTGCAGGACAGACCCATAATCCCGAACTCGTACGTTGTGCCACCCTCCACTTGTATCATACCTAGAAAGATAACACCAGTTTTATATTTGCCTTATGCCGTATCTTAGGGCTATGTGTAAAGATCACACTATCATGTTTTAAAGATTATCAAGACAGTTCGATCTTGTCAAAAGAGATAAAATTTAAGTACATAATATTTTCATCTCAATACATTCGACAGCATCCGTGGCACCCGGTGTTCCGGGTTCGAATCCCAGCGGTGGCGGAATCGAAATATTTCGCTTACTGCTCATGCATGTTATATTCTTATAAATGTAATTTAAATTTCAACGTTAGCTTCGTCTTATGATATCTTACAATTTACAATCTCGATTTGCTTGCAAGTCCTTGTAAATTTCTTTAAATTCGATTTTATCGAATGTCGACTGAGAACTATTTAACTACAATTACAGTATTCGTTGATAACAATATCCAGCTAAAGTAATTATTGTATGTCTTATCTTATAATCTAATAATGTGTGTGTATATTTGTTTAATAATATAATAATGTGTGTGTGTGTGTGTGGTTTCTCAAATAATGTCTAGTAATTAGTATTTATTGTTTAGTATCTATTTTTGGGATATTAATTAAACAGTTAATGAATTATTTTTTGGTGTACACGAAACTATAAGCACTGATACGAGTAGCTCAGTGCAGGGCTGAGTCTGTTATATGCATTTAAAAAATCCTAACCAGAATATTGTGCTTGATCAGGGTTGAGGGCACGGAGGGTCCTGGTGACTGTTCCGTTAAGAGTTGGCTCCAGGGGCTTTGCTATAGGTATGGTTCCTTTGGTAAGCGAGCGGACGAACTCAGCACTTGCACAGCCACCTCCCGAACCACCAATTCTTCCGAGGGAATACTCCACCTCCCCACCCAGCTCTAACCCGTCCGGACTACCTTCCAAATTGCTGTGGAAGAATTTACATTGTTAAGGACTAATTAATGTATTGACAAGCACATACTGTCAAATTAAGTAATTCATATTTGTAGGCCTCAAAGCAGATTTATTTAACAGAAAAAAATCTAAGACTTTAATCAAAATATTAATCCACTATTATCATCTAACTACATTACCAAATCGATCCCTATAAGACGAAATTTCAGGGGGATTCTTCCCTCAATATTCTAAACAAAATATGAAAGAACTCTTATAGGATAAAGGAATCAGATTAAGAGTTGAGAGGGATATGATAGAAGTTAATAGTAACGCTGACGTATTTATCTAGCTTAAGTCACATTGTAACAGTTATTATAGTCGTTCTATCACATTTTTAAAGCAAATGATGTGTATTCGACTCTAGATTTTGATGATTTTAAAATATCTCAAATTTTCTCATTAAGTCTCTGCTCAGTCTTTTATGTGAATGCTACGTATATTTTTTTTTTAAATTTATTATATTCATTTCATAAACGCTTTGTTGGGTAACAATTTAGTTATTATTTCTTGTGTGATCGATTTTTTGTATTTTTGTATTTTTTTTATCTCTTTTAGTACTTGTTTGAAATAAATAAATAGTAGTAACTGAAATTCATTTTGGTGGTGCCGAAATTTAGAATTGTGATTGGATAGACTTTGAGGCAAAACAACATCGAACCGGATCGATTAGGGAAAGATTTGCTAACTTGAGATCACTTAAATTTAGATTGACTTTATAACTGTCAATGCATAGTTAACGATCGAGAAAGCAAGCGTTTACCTATACGAAATAAATGATTAAATGATTTCTTACACCGCCTTGTACCGATACAATCATAGTTATACTGTAGATATGAAACTAAAAAAGTCAATATGGTTAATATATATATGCAAATACATAACAAACATTGTATGTATTTCTCTATTGCCACTAATACTTACTAAAAATCGAAAGCAAATTTAAAATTAAGGTGGACTCCAAAAGAATGAAAGTGATTTTTTCTTTTTTTATGACTAAATTATCTAAACACAACAAATTCTTTAATTTTGTTTCACCCTTCTTATGTGACTTGACCTTGACCGGTTTTTTTTTTTAATTATTTAGAGCTCTTTCTTTATTTTGACGTATTTTACCATTCCATCGTTTTGTAGAATCATAGAATATTTATCATTTAATTGTAAACTACTACCACTAGTTAGAACTTTCGAATGCTTCGTGGAATTATAAACAGTAACTAAAGCATTAAATTTCATGTGAAATATCAAGTTCTAATTAACGTAGAACAATCTCTTCTCTGCCAAGTTATACAAGGAACACACTGAGTGGGAGTTTCTTTGAAATACGTTCAAATCACGTTATACATTTCTGAAGATATTGAAATAGCGTAATCTACATAAAGAGATTGATAGAGTATTATTAAAAACTTTAAAATTATTTGAGTTATAAATAATAAAAGCTTTTTGTCCGTTTGAAGACAGGTACAAACAAAACGTATTTTATTCCAATAATAGAATATGATTTTCAAAAAAATTACCAAAAAGTCAACTCACTACTAGATATTATTATTCCGTTTTTGACAACAAAAAAAAAATCCAGGAACTTATGCCATTATCCTTCCTTGGACATAATATTTGTCTAGTGGGTTAAACAATATGTATAAAATAACGGTTTACATCAATACATAAATAAGTGTATCGGGAATTATTTTTCCCTTACCTTGAGCTAGTTTTGAAGTTTTAAAATTCCACTCTTACTTTTATACTTATTTTCATAAACCTCTCACTATTTGTAAATACATGTTAATTTATAACAAATGACACTCTCACGATGCGTTTACATTGGCAACTAAAATTGCCCAATTCCATCAATTTTGACATCACGACATTCATGGCGATATTAAGCAATTTACGACGATTAGAAAATATTTAAAAAATAGCAACTGATGAATAGCGACTGACTGACAAAACGTAAAAAACAAAATCTTACAAAAAATAATTTAGATTTTGATATTCGTCGTTTTAATTATGTATTTTCGTTCCTTAATTTACAAAAATAAAAAGTACTAAAGACATCATTACAAACATTTAAATTCACATTTTGTTACATTAAAGTTTTTTATAATTGGTCAATGTTAATCTTGAAAGCGATATCATTCCCACACACACATTGCTAAATTTGATTGAAACATTTTGAAACTTGATGTCTTGATGATAGAAGCACGAATATTGTTATTCTGTTGAAAAAAAAATCATTCAACATCTTTACCGCTCAAAAGTGATCTTTTCAAGGGCGGGTTAAGATTCGTCAGACTTTGCATGCTGGCATATTTTCATAAATATTCCATTTTTTCGGATTCGTTATCATTTCAATTTAAACTTTTTCGCCTGCGTAGAAAAAAAAGACTCGGTAAAGTGCGAGTCGAACTCACACATAAAGGGTTCAATGTTTTCGTATATGATTAACATCTGTACTTTTTTGATAATTCAATCCGCTCTTGATAATAAATTCTTTAAAGTTTATAGTATTGTTGTTATGGCGGCAAAACAGTTAGACATTTTCTGAAAATTGAGTCAAGCCACATTTCATGACATACAGCACGCTGACGGACGGGCGGACAGAAAGCGGATGCTTAGTTATAGGGTCCCGTTTTTAACCTATCGGCAGTGGCGTGCCTAGAGTTTTAGTACAAAGCAAGTCGAGAGATATACTTCATAGTTCCGTTGTGGACTTGCTAGCGTGGACGAGCTCAGCGAAACACTCAGAAGTTTGCGAACATGTCAGCAAAACAACAATTTCGATGGCTTTAAAAAAGTCGTTTGATTTGTTAATGAATGAATAAGAGCGCGAATTTATTTTAGTTTGATAGGGCAAGCCGGGCTTTTGGGCTTCTATGACATTACCGCCACTGCCTATCGGGTACGGAACCCTAAAAACTACAAAGTCCTTTACTGGCACATGTTCTATCAATCAGATAACTAGAGTGATTTGAAGTAACGATATAAGAAGGTTTTATCTTTACAGTCATAAATGTTATTGACGTAAGTTGCTATCAACAGATAGCACTGCTCAGGAAGACTTTTCTGTACATGGCCGTGGCGTGGTCCGTATACGATAACCGTAACATATGATCTTCCTAATAGGATATTGCTTACTCTTGTCAGATAATAGAACATTATTTGGCAGGAAAGCGTCAGATAAAGTTTTCTTATTTTTTTTAATTTTCTAGTGTCAGCACTTTAATGTTTACAATCCTAGTGTTTCAACCAGTCAGGATATCTGTAGTACTTTAAAAGGTGGTGAAAGTTATATACGACGATTTGAATGATCTTCTCCTCTTCTTGACGATTTGTATCTCATTATAGTCCAGAGTAACCGTACTAGCATATTACTGTTAGGCAGATTCATGTCTATAACATTTTCATAGCTTCATTGTTCATTTCATTCCTCATCAATACTTTAAATAAATTTAAATTGAAAAAAAAAAACGTAATATTTGACATTTTGCATCTTCAGTCCAGGCTATGAATGAATGTGGATGGAAAAGTGGAAAGCCAGCAGTTTGACTTCGGAGTATTATTCGAACTAGTTAGGAGACAAACATGCTAAAAGTAGGTGAGATCTAGGGGGCGGAGCGCGAATAAGGTCAAGTTTTTCAGTGTTTTGTTAACATGTCGAAAACAGTGCATAATAGGAAATTCCGTTGCAGTGCATTATGGACGCTAATATATAATGTACAACTTTGATTCTTTATTTTTTTACCTATTTCCAAACGATCTCTAGGTTTAAGCTTCGAAAAGCAATAAATGTTCTAAAATACATTGCAGTTTGTCTGAAAAAAACAGCCCTCTAATGAAACTTCACAGAATCAAATTCTCATAGAGAAAATGTATCCATACATGCCTTACCTCTGGTTTTGTTTAATTTATATTTTATGAGGGTGACAATATTACAAAATTAAAACGTAACCGCTGTGAATATGAAAAATAATGAGCTGTGCCCTATTCAAGAGAAATTGTATTCGAATTCATCTTTCCAACGGTAGATAACGCATTTATAATCATAACGTAAAATCAAGAGTTACAAAATAGCATATAAGTAAGCGTAAAGGGTAGGCATAAAAAGTAATTTAAAAAAAAAAAGGTAAAATAAAACAAAATAATTAATTTCACCTACACCTTATAGTTTTTATTAAATCATCATCCGTCAAAATGACAACATGAAATTCAAGGAACTAGAAAATCAAAAACTTTTCAGCTTTCAAAATGAAAGATCAAAATTTAATAAACAAAAATAAGAATCCGCAGCAGCGAAAAAAAATATACAGCCAAATATTTTATATAAGCGTTTCCTATTTTTAAAACAGAAAAAAAAAAATCGCAAGAGCATTTAAAAACAATATTAAATTATTTCAATCAAAATAAATATCACAAGAATATTTCTTAAACACAAACAGTACGGTTTCACACAAGCACACAATCTGGCGGAAATTCTCATAGATCTAGCTATTCTTAAATAACGCTAGCAACGTCAGCCGTATACTTACACATCAATATAACTAAACTTGCTTGCATACACCCATTCTTCTACCGTTATAAATCTGATTTATTTTCTGCTTCGATTGTGAATATCAATCAGTGGAAACTTCGTTGGTAATTTGTTAATATAAATTACTATTTGAAAAACCTTGACATAGACGATCGCAAATATTTGCATTTTTTTAAGATTCCATGAATAACGTAATGTTATTATGCGTAGGACTTTCAAATTTCTTCAAATCGGCTCAGTATATACAGCATTATTGTGGAGCACACACATCTATCGCGGTTTATCATCGAATCGTGTTCTATACGACATCGCATAGCTTAATTAATTCATAAACTTCCATTGTAAATAGATATATTTAAACAAACATTAAAAAAATCATCCGTTAGCCTTGTTTTATTTAGTGAATGTGTATCAAATATAAACAAGATGTCGCTTTGCATAAAAAATTAATAAAACATTTTAATTTAACAACAGCGGTAACGAAAATAAACAGCATCGTATGTGATAATCACGACGGTCGCTTATGATGATTCAACGAGCAATTGACTTCCTTGCTTCTGTTACGATGTGAGAACAAAAAATTAAATTGACTTGATGTTATCGAATTTCAATCGCAATAGCATATATTTCAGGTGAATAAAAATAATAAAAAAATTCTGTTGATATTTTCCAAACACTTTTCCATATTTTTTAACGTTAATTTATTCCATGTGACCCTTCATTTATTAAACAACAAACTCCCCATTAAAGCGAACAAATTAAAGAAAAATTTGATCGCGTGAAGCAGTTTTCTTTTTTTAAGCTGAGCAACAAACAAAATTTAATTCATACCTTTATACTAACTAATATCGTAAAGAGGTAACGTTTCATATTGATAATGATGATGAAGTCAGTTTGTATGTAGAAGGTATCCTTCGAAACTATTCATTCAATTTTAAACAAGCTCTCACCAATAGAAAGCTACTTTATCACATGCTTTAATTTTTGTAAATCCTTACTCGCACCTTAGCGTGAAGAATAAGAACAAGGTTATATTGTAATTACCTAAAATGAAAGAACACCTCCTTAGTATGGTCTGCAGTTTCAATGAAGCCGAAGCCGTCCTTCAGGGCCGCGATGAAGCCCTGCATGATGGAGCGCGGTGCTGAGCCGGCGCCGCTAGCACCATTAGGACTCCCGTTGGTCAGGCTGTGCTGGACTTGAATCGACATGGCAACTAACTCCTTGCTCTTCTTCACCTAGAAAAGCAATTAAAAAGATTTACAGATTTTTTTTTTTAATAGGCTGTACAAGCTAACGCTTTTTGCCTCTATGGAAAGAAAATCGAAAAAAAAATATGTATACTATTGTATGTTTTCAATTTAAAAAAGCAACAAGATGTGATACTTTTAGAAGATACTTTTTTTTTTGTCAAATAAAAAGAAATGAAGTTGTTAAACCAACCATTCGACTCTTTTGCTATTTTTTTTTACTTGCCACCGGTTTATAAAGCTGTAATAATCAGATAAGAAAAGAAACGTATAACAGTGTATAGGTAAGAGAATTAAGAACTCTTTTTCTATTCAAAATATTTAACAATAATTTTGGTTCGATCACAAATTTCTGCAATATAATAAACTGTAGCCTCTTCCTATCCCTTTGGGTCTGAGACGTGAGTTTGTGTGTGTGTGTTCGCGTGTGTGTGTGTGTGTGTGTGTGTTATAGTTACCTGGTAGAGATCAAAAGTGACTTTGTCCCCGGTTCGGGGCAACATTTTCGATTCGCATTTTCTCGCGCTATACGTCACCGTTTTCTTCGTGCCGTTGATTTGACATGTTATTGTACCGTCGTTTTCCTGTTCAAAAGCAAAAAAAAAAAAACAAACATTACTCTTGGAAGGAAAGATCAAAAAACTAATAGCAGTAAAATTTTTATCCTTAGTTGTAATAAATAAAAAATGTTACTCATTTACCAGATAAATAAACCCACCGTTTTCACCGGATTAATTTATACCGCAAAAATAGAAGAAGAATAGTGTTATAATATTATTTTAAGTACTACTATTATTATTACACTTCTACTGTGCAGAAATAATGACGGAACCATTTGCTGTATTCAGAATAAAATAACAAAACTAGTATAAACAGTAAAGTAACAGTGTTATCATACATAGCAGCATAGCACTAGTACAGAAGTACACATACCACAGGCGACGACCGGCCCGGGCTAACGTTGCCAGAGTACATCTGCGCGTCCTTAGAAACCACGCCTCTGACACCGCGTTCGACCAGCATCTCGAACTGGACCGTACCACGAGCAAGGTGCTTGATCCTTATCGCCGACTGACGGGAGTTCTTGTTGGAGAAACTCGCCATGGGGTCCACTGTGAACTCCACCTGGGATGTTTAAAAATTGAAATTATTTATTTTGTAGAACCAAAAAAAAAAAAACAAAGAAGAGGATGGGTAGCCCAGATTGTTACGTGCCTTGGTTAACCGACCGACCCGACCCGATCCGATAGGGCGATGGTTCGAGTCTCGGGTTACCGTGCATTGTAGCTACCATGTTCCTCACTGTGCCCGGATAGTAGCGACAGATTCGCAACCTGTCACACTGGGCTCAACATAAACATACGAAATGCGGTGTGTGACACCTCTGCCTATTACGGCGGGGGTTTATGTTTATTTGTATTTAAATAGAAACATCTGTATCACACATACAATCATTCAGTACAAATTCAATAGATATTTTTATAATTCGAAGGTATATTTTTTTTATAAGGAAAAATCCGGCAAGTGATGTTTATTTCAATGGCATAAGTGTATAAAATATAAAAAAAGGGTTTTCGGCAAAAAATCACGAATAACGTTTCGTCATTCGTGTCATGTTGGCAACGTCGCGCATTGTTGTGCAACGTCGCCGATCATTTTAATCGTTGCCTAGTGGATGAATTAAAAGGCTTTAGGTGTGACGGTCTGTACAAATGCAAACTACAATATCGGTAAATTACAAACTGAATTATATATATTTTTTAAGTGTTTATTTCTAATACAGCTATTCAACTCTCGGTCTCTATTCTTTGACTTCTCTCTTCCTTTTTTCTTTCTTTATTTTTTTCCTTAAACGAGGGTTTCTGCAGCCCGGAGGCCTTATCTTTACCGTGGCTATCGTTCCCTATACAATCGATCAGACTGTATCGTATTTATTAAACAAAACAACAAGACGAAAGAGATTGGTACTACCGCCATATCTGTACGCCTCCCCGTTGAGCCTGACCTAGTACAGACCCTATCAGGAGCCGGATTATCGAGGGACTTTTGAGGTTGTCACGCAGAAGGCGTTTCAACCCTTATGAAGGCAAGGAGAGACACAAACTAAATCAGCCAAGAGAAAGTGTTTAACTAAAACTATATTTCGAATAAAGCAACTACAGAGGTTTCTTGCCGGATTCTTCATCGAAGACAAAGCATTCCAAACTGATGGTAGTAGTTAAAAAAGATACCGTTTTAAAAGTACTTATTTGAAATATATTTAAATGAAAAACACTTTCGAATCAGTGGCGGTGCTGTCATAGAAGCCAAAAAGCCCGGCTTGCCCTATCAAACTAAAATAAGTTCGCGCTCTTATTCATTCATTAACAAATCAAACGAATTTTTTAAAGCCACCGAAATTGTGGTTTTGCTGACATGTTCGCAAACTTCTGAGTGTTTTGCTGAGCTCGTCCACGCCAGCAAGTCCACAACGGAAATATGAAGCATATCTCTCGGCTTGCCCTGTATTAAAACTCTAGGCACGCCACTGTTTCGAATTTGAGTTTACATTTTAATTGAATTTCCCGTACAAAATAGATCACAGGTTGTGTACAACGTAATTGTATTTGTAGACCTGTCTGAAATCGCTCAGTTAACAATAACCAGTATACATCCGGTTAAACTGCCGACCATTACGTAGTTACGCTGATAATAGAATATCCAATATATTCCGAAGGGGATATTCACTTTAATAATAAACCGTTTCAAGGGAATAAACTCTGTAGCTGAATGCAGAAAATCGATTTACAAGTACTACTAAACTAAATATGTTATTTAAAAAAAACTATTAATATATAATTTCATAATTTTATTCTGAATATTTATTAAATTATCATAAATTTATTTATTTTTATCAAATATTCTTAATTAATTTGCTTCTTGTATAAACTGCTGAGAAAAAAATGACATTGACGAAACGGTATAACACTAACGGCCTGCCGGGATCTCGCCTACGAGTCGTTATAACCGATGTCGTTAACAGGTTTTAAATGCATTTATAAAACATAATACAGTGAAACCTGGTTAAGTGGAACCTGGATAAGTGAGAAACCTCTAGTATTGAGAACTACAATGAGGTCCCGGCACTTTTTCATCGAATTACCTCTGTTAATGGGACTTTTCGAACCTGATTAAATGAGATTTGATTTCTAGGATTTTTTTCATGTTTGCCTCTATAATTGGGACTCTGGAGCTCAGTTCCCTTTATAAGTGAGACAATGTATCAGGTTGGGACAGGTTTCGACACGATTGTTTACAAACATTCGAATTTCTTTTGCACGTGTTTTGTTTACGGCCTCTGTAAATGAGACAGCAAATTTTTTAACCTGTCTAAATGGTAAACTGGATAAATGAGAACCTCTTTAAATGGTACAAAATCCTTGGTCCCTTGAGATCCCAATTAACTAGGTTTCACTGTAATTTGTATAGTTTTATTTATCTTACCTCATCGCCCACGCTGAGCTCCCTTCCCATGCGCAAAACCTCAGCAAATAGGAAATACATATTGCTCTCTCTGTCTACGCAACGAATGAAGCCGAACCCTTCCCTCAGTGAACACACCACCCCTTGTTCTCGCCTAAGAAAAAAAAACAGCTTTATATACTTTACAACTGAGTAATGTTTACTTTAAAAGTTTCTTTGAATAAAATCTACATGGGAATAATAAATTTACGACTATTTCAATACGGATGCTTTTTTTTTATAAAACAAGTTCCCGCACTGTTGCCGTGCGTTTGTGCACGGTCGCCGCTTTCTGAGCGTTTTGTATGAATAAAAGCGTTCATCCATCAGGAGGACAACTAACGCACGGCTTCGACACCAAACACCGACAACAAATGTCCCGATTGAAAGAATCCTTAAAATATACTTAAACATTTTTGCTACTGAAAAGAGAAACACAGCAAAAACGTTAAATTGAGCAGGATATTAAAGGCAAAAGATATAAGGAGAAATGTTTTACACGAATATTCACATTCATTCAGAATATATAATATCGAAATAGCGCGTCACTTTGCACACACATATGTAGATATATATATTTTTTTCAGGAAAAACATTTCAAGCGGGAAGTCATAAAACATATTCTAGAAGCAGTTTATTACAACAATTTTTAATGCTTTTTTTTATTTACAATCTCTTGTATGTCAAGAAATTAATATCGTAAATGACAGCAAATAGTGACATTAATTGAAACAATGAACACTGTCTCCAGTAAAAACAAAATTGTCGCATAAGATGCTCTTCCGCAAAGGCTCGATATGTAAACCCTCAAAAAAAATTATATATTTTTTTTAAGACAAATTTTAACGAACCTTTCTCCGGAGACGTTGAAGGATTCGTCGAGCAGAGAGATGTTGGTGGCGCGTTTTAGCTGGTCCCTCCTATCGGTGGCCACCTGGAACTGCACCCAGTCACCGTGCCTCAGCGTGAACTCACCGCACTGGTCCTTGTCACCAAACGGTACCTGTTAACCAAACATTTAAACCTCTGCTATATCCTCGGTAGACATTCAACTAATTTTTTGGCACCACTTTTAGAATAGAAGAGAGTTCTATTAGAAATAAAAACACAATAAAGCAAGATAAACCTTTAGAACAGTAAAGATTAACCGACCAGATTGAAAAAAAAAAAAAAATGACTGACAAACGTCAATTGATTGGGTGTTTATTTAGTAGTCATTTTCTGTCACTTGTTTGCTTGTCAATGTATTTATAAAACGTTAGATCGGCTCTCCATAGCCTATGATCGTTGTAACAAATACTTGAGTAATCTGTCTTGGAACCAATCAATTTCTGCCACAGTCCAGAGCTAAGCCACAGGCTCCTATGGTCTGGATTTGAACCCAGAACCTCTTACGTCACCGTTTGGCTGTAGTTGTGATCATACGCGTATGTACATGTATCGTTCTAGTGTGCGTGTGCCTATCGTCTTCACGGAGCGAACTCGAGGTGCGTACGTAACGCACACTTAAATAAAGTGCACATACAAAACTAACGACAATCTTAGACAAACCGTCTTCGTGAGATAGAACTACTGTATGCATGTGACATTGAGATAACCTCTGATATAAAGAGTGTCTAACGACATATTCTATTTCACTTTATTTGGTAAACAGACAATTAATTAAAAACAATTCATAAATAAAAACATAAACTGATCAAGTTTCCGCTGAAAATTCATAAAAAAACAAAAAAATAAACATGAAACAAAAACAATAATAATTTCACAATAAAATAAGCTAATAAAAAAAGACGGCAAATTATTAAATACATGATAACTCTTTACGAATCTCCTAAAGGAAGAATAAGTGCAATAGAAAATATCGACAGAGTCACAATGATACAAATTAAATGACTTACATGCTCATGTTATAAGAGTAAATGAATTAGCGTACATTATATATATATATATAATCATCCGCTCTTACAAAAAACGATAGTAATAAGGACGATTTAATGCTGAGAATATTTATATTTCACAGATGCCCGTACCTGCTACTGAATAATTTCAATGAATCAAAAGTAAGGACTTAATCAAACAACCAGATCATACAATAAAAGGTTTCAATTTAACTGAAATCCATCGAGTTTCATCATAATAATAACCACGATTACAACAATCTCACTTGAAACTAAATTTGAATAGCTTAATAACAGAAGCTCTGAAGTTTGTGGCAGCTAAGATATGATGACCTATATTTATTGTATTCCTAACATTTATTTACAAAGTTAACCTTGCACTAGTTTTAATTTTGATTTCACAAACCCAACCTTTTTTTTCTTATTATATTTTGGCAAAAAAAAAGAAAGAAAATCCTGACCATCTACAGGAGAATTTGTAATATACAAAATTTAATATCTATAATATCTACTATATATACCCTTCGTTAACTTGATTTTGTGTAACCATAACATACCTATACCAGATACCGAAACTATTGCATAACTTTGAACGGAGATCATTAAGAGTTAAGTGAGCTCAC
Source organism: Choreutis nemorana (assembly GCA_949316135.1). Classification (NCBI taxonomy): domain Eukaryota; kingdom Metazoa; phylum Arthropoda; class Insecta; order Lepidoptera; family Choreutidae; genus Choreutis; species Choreutis nemorana. The sequence continues at coordinate 1,846,449 of OX438595.1, forward strand.
TCTCTTGAGCATTGACACGTTTCTGCACAAACTTCAAACTGTGCAAGAACTATACCTAAAGATTAAATCTTTAACGTCAACTACATGATATAAACGGAAAGGTTGCGATGCGAAAATTTATCAATACATTATAACCGTGGGACTATACAACGCGGAGGGACCGATACCACTTAGTATAACCTGCTAATAGGTTGCACTGAAGCAATTTTCCATTATTATTATTGACAAAGAAACCCAGAAAAGCTTTCGCAGTAATTTACCCATTTTAAATATTCAAATAACGAATACCAAGCGTAACAAGTCGCTAGTTTCAGCAATGTTTTCTTAACTGTAAAACTTTTACAGGCGGAGCTAAAAAAGCTGGTCATACGTGCGAGATCGTTTGCGTTTATAACACCCTCATTTCAATTTCCAACATGGAACTGTTCGCTGTGTTTCGGTTTGAAGAACAGAAGGGCCAGTGTAATCACCGGCACGGGAGGTATAACGTCTGTACCTACATGGGCAACGCATTGACGGTGCTCTTGGCATTCGAGGCATCGTCGTGCCATTGGCGGCGGTATAACTTTCCATCAGATGAACCGTATGATTATTGGCCCGTGACGTCGTTGTATATAAAATAGAGAAAAAACTATTTACCTACATAAAATTCGCCATTTGGAAGTTTACCGTAAACTCTTCAATAATCTCCGATAAGACGCAATATATGGAATAGGATTCAAAGGAACCAACATCAAATTACACTTATATACATACTTATACATTTTGAGAAATTTAAAACTTACAAACGATTTCACCAACGCTAATCTCCATCGAAAAAAAAATTGTCGACAAAAGTTATAGATATCATACGGGCGATGATTTTTGTCGTCTAAATATTTTTATTTAATTTAATTTAATTAATACGGCAGACGCGCACACATTACATAAATTAAATAATATTAAAATAAAAACAATTCTGAATACAATTGAGATTTTAAAAAAATCATAATGAACATAAATAAAAAAAATAATAATATCTAAAAATTTATATAAAATACTATTTATAATTTTCAAAAAAAGACAAACATTCCGTAAATATAAGCAAGTCAAAAAAGTACAGCCTAGCCTACAGTTTTTTTTCATTTTACACCACGATCTACATAGCTTCGGCCGTTGTGGAAAAAAAAATAGCAAGAGAGAGCTTCGTTGAAAAGCAAAATATCATATTTCAATGAAAATTCGTCTGAAAGGATTTCCTAGAATAGCCTTACAAAAAACCGTTAACGTAGCTAAATAGCGTTGCATTTCTCTAGTCAGAAAACTGGTAAAATAGTGGTAAATGGTAAAGAATGAAGAGATCAACTCGTAGACGGCTGGACCGATAAGAATTATTCTTTGTCTACTCTATTCACTTTGATACTTTGAAAGGTTAGAAAGTAAACAAAACGGGAAAATATTTCTAAACCGTTGCTTTAGAAATATTTCTAGAAATATTACTTTAGAAATATTTCTAAAGCAACGGTTTATAAATAGATCACGTGGTCACAGACAAAAATTTAAATGTATCTCTCCAATCTCTTTGATACGTTCATATTTGCAAAATTTTTAATAAAAAAAAAGGTTGACTTTCGGAGCCGATAAGAATTATTCTTTGTCTACTATATTCACTTAGATCTTTGAAAGAAAGTAAACAAAACGGGAAAATATTTATAAACCGTTTCTTTACAAATATTTCTAAGTCTAGTCTAGATCACGTAGTCTCACAGACAAATACTTAAATGTATCTCTCCAATCTCTTTGATACGTTCATATTTGCAAAATTTTAAATAAAAAATAAGGTTGACGTTCGGAGCAGCGGTAGAGTAAAACACCGGCATGAATTGGAGCTTTGTAGTAATTGAGTTACTTGGAAAGTCGATACCTTTCAAACTGTAAAACGGAAAGTGCACTCCGGCGTGCGTCCATTTTTTTTTGCACGGTCATCGTATTCATGAGCTATTCAGACAGCATTGACAATAGGGAACATGCATGAAATTTAATATGATTATTCAATTAATTTATCGTAAAGTATACGGAAATAATAAATTTATAGTGAAACCAAAATTAGAATTTATCGATAAACCAGGTAGATATAACCATTGAAAGTAAATATATCATCTTGCTCATCAGAACAACCTATACAATGGAAATTGTATGGTGCCTGTGTACTCTGACGTCACAGTACATATCGGATCTCTCTGTTTAACCAAAGACTTTGAAATTTTATAAATTAGTTAATAATTCAGATATTTGAGAAAATCTAACGGATTTGTGTAAACATGTGGTATCGAATTATAATTAATAAATTTTAAAGTCAATAATATTCCCTACCATGTACTAGGGCCACATTCTCATTATGAATTTATATGTTCAGGTACATATATGCGGCACTGAAAGATTACCTAGCGCCTATACTTGTATGGAGCGTTCCGATTGTTCTAGTCTGGGAGGGAACCATACAAACTTGGTACCGCAATAATCAGAAACACTCCATACAAATGTACCGCACGATACCGCGTATCTCTACCGATAATTTCGCGTCATTGGCTAACTGGCTCAGTGTTGCCAGAACATACACACAGCGCCCTTCAAATACATTTTTGACAAACTACATATATAAAAATACTAGCAGTTCGCCCTGACTTCACACGGGTGGAATTTAATGTTTGCAAAAAAAATGCATGTATGTTTTCGGGATAATGTAGTGTTAGTAGGAGTTTGAAATCGAAGCCGATGTACACCGGTGACGTCACCAGCCCTACCACGGTCGGTCATGCATAAATGCGATCGCTAGGGGCCGCCAGGGACGGACTTCGCTTTGAGACATCGTGCGTAACGGACGTGCTGCCTGCTCACTATATATAAAAATACCCACATCACGAAACACACATTGGCTCGGCCCTTCACTAAGATATTCTTGTATCGCAGGAACTATGAAACGTAATGGTATATACTACATAGATAAGAATACAACATCCGAGACCGGTGAGCGAAGCAATGCGTTTTGCAAATAACACAAAGTCCCGCCCCCGCCGGAACCTCTAGCGTAGCAGTCGGGTGTTTACACCACAGCGCCACCGAGGTCGTCTCACCTACTCCTTATATAACTTTCTTTGTCCTTTGGTTTGAAATAATCATTACATAATAAATTCGTTTGTATTATTTTTTTATAAAACCATTTCCAATTCCTAACCGGAACATGGTAATAAGAGAATTTTAAAATTCGTTTCCAACACAAAGGCCACCTTACATTATAAGCAGAGAAAACTAACCTCAACTTCAGAATGGTCCGCCGCCCTGTACCGGATTCGCCCCGGGAGCGGATCGTTGGGTGCACCGCGAGCCTGGTTACCCCTCTCCAACGGCTTCAGCACCTGGCCCCGCATGATCTCAGGGTTCACATCCTCGAACACAACGGAACCACTGGGCAGCTTCGTTATATTACACGCCACCTCCTTACCCTGTTAGGGAATCACAATAAAACATTTTAGAAAAAAAAAATCTGGTTATAAAATCAAAGTGAGTGAGTGAAAATTTTACATTGTTGCCATCCTCTACTAGCGCTGTCGATAGCGGATATTTTTTTTTTACTTTTTCAGGAAACAGGCTAATATAATAATTATATTTCATTTATTTAATTAATTAAATTAAATTAATTTATTAAACTAATTATATTTAGTAACACAATTATTGTCTTCACTTCTGACTTTTCTTAAAAGCAAAGAAAACATGTGATTAAAATTCATATGAAGGTCTGCTGAATTGAACAAATGATTTTTTTACACTTAACCTCGTGGGCAAACAAAGACCGTTCAACTGATGGAAAGTGATGCCGCCGCCTATTGTCACGGTGTAGACCTTGAAGTAAAATAAGCTATACCTCAAATCCCTGCACAATTAACATTTAAATTGAAAAAAAAAACACTCACATTTCTGGTCTGTATTATAAACTCAACGTCATCGCCGAGCACCAGTTCTTCTTTGGTCTTCGCCTCGGAGTAGTGAAAGAATATCTCCTTGACGACATCGGCGCGCTCGATGAAGCCAAAGTTCTCCTTCATGGAGCAGACCACGCCGTGATACTTGACCGGGTGGACGGGATTCTCGAAACGAATGTGGCAGGCCCCGAGCGTGCCCCTGTCAGGAAAAAGGAAGGTCCAGTCAAGTGTGAGTCGGTCTCCAACATGATGGGTTCCGTGCCATCTTATAACTTTAAACGACGAGTATTTTTTAAAATTATTTCGAAAACAAGAGCAAGCAAAAAATTAAATATGTCTGGGAACTCTTTTTAATTTATTTACGTTCTTAGCATTTTTTGTTATAGCCGAAACATAAATAAACATTCTCTGAAAATTGAATGAGTCTAGCTATTATGGTACACGAGATACTGCCCGCAGACAAACGGACGAAACGGTCAGCGGAGTGTTAGTAATAGGGACCCCTTTGGGTACGGAACCTTAAAAACAAACGTCAAAGCCACGATAAATCAAATCGCAATTCAATCATCTCTATACATCCTACTTATATTACAAATCTGAAAAGAGATCATGTTTGATATTTTGATAAATACAATTTAAAAAAATAGCATATTTGAATAAAGTTTGTATACACGGAAAAAAATCTACGAAAAAGTCCCGTGCAAACACAAACACGTATATTTTTAAAATTAATGGAGGATTCAAAGACGGACAAAATGTTTTTACGATCAAAATTTTATAATCTCAATATATATTTTTCATAATCTAAAAATAAGGGCAAAAATGGACTAGAGACTCGCTCCGTCTTCGCACGGATGTTATGCATGTATTATATACAAATAAACCTTCTCCTATTGATTATCTTTATCTATTAAGAAAACCGCATCAGATTCCGTTGCGTAGTTTTTTAAAGATTTCAGTATACATAGGGACAGACATGCGGCGGGAAGCGACTTCGCTTATACTATGTAGTGTTAGGAGTAGTATATCACACTTTTTTTTTTAATTTCTGCATTTTATTTGTTATTAAAGATCAGTCACTTAACAAACAAATATTTGTATTAATTTTTTTGTCAAAATTATACATACACACACCTCGCCGTATCACGCCGATCCCTCGAGAGGGGTAGGCAGAGGTGTAACACAGCGCATTTCCCATGTTTTTTTTTTTCGAGGCACACCCGCCTCTCTGTCCCACCACTACTGCAATTCCTATTCACCAGGTTCAACAGTGGCGTGCTTTGATCGAATAATCAACGAATAATTCAGCTGTGCTGCAATGAAGCACAAGCTGTGCCCGGACACCCTACCGACTGTCCTTGGACCCGCAACGAACTTAATCAAAAGAAATAGGAGGTAGTAAGAAAGCGGTTTCACATGTTTATATTCAGTCAAAGTGTATCGAGCCCAATCCGAGTTACCAATGCACGTTAAAAACTGAGCTACCACGTCCCCACCGTCAAAATAAAAACGAAAAAAAAACATGTAAATGGATCAATGCGTGCAGCAGCAAAGTTAGCTATCAGAAAAAAGAGCCTCTGAAAATTTACTTCCACGAAACATCGGGAAAAGTGTAAACAAACGTGCGATTGGATTTTTTTTTTTATTACAAAGACTGGAAAAATAAACGAATAACAAATTGGTGGGGTTGTAAAAAATGAATCAGAAACAGAACTGAGAAAATACCACACACATTTTTCGTGCTCTATTTTTTATTATTTCCATTTAGCATACGTAAGTAATAGGATCCAACGTAAATAGGTATCCATATTTTGATAAAGATTTTAAACATTAGCCGCCTTAGAGGCAGGTTAACCCACAACAAACAGATCACACATTGAAATAATATTTGACAATCCGGTGGTGCAGTGGTGTAATCGGCCGATCAGTTTGAATCCCGACGGGGCCGCCCCCGATTACCGTTTCGATTACCGTTCTTCACAGGAACTAAGCAACGATATGGTATAAACTACATAGTCAAGAACACTATATCCAAAACCGATACACAATAAAATAAAGCAAAGTTCCGACGACGCGCGGGATTCGAACCCGTAACCTCTAGTTACGTCTTTTATTTCCATCGTATTATTTCACCTCAATCCTTCTTGAGCGTAACATGTTACTAAGAAATTTAATTTACGTAGAATACCTAATGTAAAATAAAAGAAATAATTCAGTGCAATTCGATTTCACAGATTCATGGCTTCTTATTTAAGCTTTGATCGAGAAATTCTATTGTAAGCATTGAAAATCGTTTTATTTTACCACCGTCGCTAAAAACATGTTTTTTTCAATTAAAAATTGAACAGAATTAATTAAGCCAACTGAAACAGTCAGCCATTTGAAAAAAAAAAACGTACGAGTAAACTTTTCTACGTTCCACCATTGTTTGAAGGTGCGTTCGTATTCGACGACCTCGGTGGCGCAGTGGTGTGAACAGCCGACTGCTACGCTAAAGGGTTCGAATCCCGGCGGAACGGGACTTTGTGTTATTTGCAAGACGCATTGTTTCGCTTACCGGTCTTGGATGTTGTATTCTTATTTATTTAGTATATACCATATCGTTGCTTAGCACCTGCGATACAAGTTCTTACGATACTTAGTGCAGGGCTGAGTCAATGTGTGTGTGTCGTGATGTGGTTATTATTATCCTAATGCATAACAACATTTTATAAAAGTACAACCACACATACAAGAGATTTCAAAAACAACATTTATAGTGATTCTCAGACAAAATATTGGACTCGTATATATTTCTCGAAACCGATGCAATTCATATATAGTAGAAATGATTGGTTTTTGACACGGTTTTTTTCCCGTACATTTCAAAGAAACGAATCAACGATAAGGCGTGAAAAAAAAAAAATTTTTTAAAATCAAATTCCACGTCGCAACGGTCTAGATGAAAACTCGGTGCAGGGAAATCGTCAGCAGAGTTTAATTTTATAAAATGTAACCGGGAAATATTTTATATAACGTAGGACGATGTAACGTAATTAACGGTAGCGAACATTTTCATCGCTTCAACATTTCCGATACCGAGGTTCGCAACATTACGGAAAATATTGGGTAATTATTTGATCGAATCAAGTTTTATTTTTATCCTTATGCATACTGTGAGGTGAATAAGAACCTTTGCAATTTTTAAAATAAGAACACATGATTCTATAAATAAGAGAACGATGTCGTTGTTCCGAGATTCCTGTCTTAGGACCTTGTGTTTGTGAACACAATGGAGAACACAAAAGGGTCGAACGTTACACTTTAATATACCTACCATCAAAGAACAGACTACGTATGTAACTTTAGTTTTAATTTTTCACATGAACACACGCATTAATACGTAAATTACCACTTAAAGTCTTCTGAGATTTCGACGTCACTGACCGTGTCCCCCGTTGCGCAGGGATATCTCTGGGAGGATTCATATTTATATTATATAAAAATGAATCGCAAAATGTGTTGGTAAGCGCATAACTCAACAACGCCTGGACCAATCTGGCCAATTCTTTTTTTTAAATATTCGCTGAAGTTAAAGGATGGTTTTTACGGCGACAAAAATTTGAATAATTGCCGGAAAAACTATAAAAACAGCCCTTTTCTCTTTCCCATACAAAAGGTTTTGTTTTCTATATGACAGGACGAAGTCTGTCGAGTCCGCTGGTATATTATAAATACTAGTCCCATCAAAATAAACAAACGTTTTAGTTCGTATGACGTTAATTTGTATGAACAAAATATATATATATGTTGAAAATATTTATACATGTATATTTTTAATTAAAGTTCCCTTATAATTTCCTCTTTTTGCGACCGGTGCGGGAACGGCAGCGAAACTGCCGACACACAAGCCGCGATTTCATCACACGAGCGCTTTATTTTAAAATAATCTATTGGCAAGTTGACACTTTGATTTTAATTTTCTCAGCCATTTGTTGAAGGAAATTTTTTAAACGTCTTTAATCTTGTTTTTTTTTTTTGGTTATTTTTTAAAAACAAATCGTCTGTCTTCTCCATTGATCTTTTTCGTTAATATGAAAGATATTATTGAAAAAGTATGTAACAGACTTTTATTTTGAAATTGATCTTTCGAAAAAAGATTGTCAGAGTGATGATGAAGTATGTCACAAGGAATGTCTCATCCATCCATTTTTTTAATTAAGACATATAAACAATATTAGTAACAAAATGTTTATCATAATGTCATTTACTTTTTGGATTTTAAATTAATTTTATTATTATTAATTGATCACTGTAGAAAATATTCAAATATATTTTGTGTATAGGCGTGATAAAAAAAGGAAAAAAAATAGATTTTAATCTAATGATATTTCTAATTGATTTTGTAATAATTTGTATGCCTGTACTTGTAGAACCATGTTGGACATCTATTAAATAATAATAATAATGTTTATTTCATCTCCTTAAATCACGTAATGTTTTACAGTATACAGTTGACGAGAATTCTTACAAGAAAATCGTAATTAGTGAGCGATCTAGAGTGTAAAGTACTCTAAGCTCTGTACTATGCAACATTACTCTGTACTATTTCAAATGTTACATATGAAAAGTATTTCTCGAAGTAATTTAAAAAAGGGTTATCAAAATTTTAAGACTCGGTTTTTAAGACGGCAAAACGGAGTTGAAATTTTCTATTGGAGTTTTTTTTTTTTTTTTTAATCTCCAAAGCTGGAATCTTATCTAATTATCATCATGAATTCGTTTTTCGAGTTTTTATAGTATCTTTAAAATTGAAAACATGTACTATTTTTGTTACTTATTTTCCAATGAGATTTAGTTTTTAGATTTAAGGGGAGAAACACGAGGATGTAACAAGATACACTAGCTGTTTCCCCGCCCACAGAACCGCTAGGAAACAGCTTGTGTGAAAAACATTCATAAAAACAGTATTCAACTATATTTAAAGATTAACTTTTTTAATATCGCAACACGCTTCAATGTAGGCTGATTCATCAATCGTGATAAGTCATGAGTGGATTTGATTTAATTATAAATTTATTTTTCCTAAAAAAAATATATTCCACAGCTTAGATGAAAGTTGAAGCACAATTTTGGTATTGTTGCTGGCATTTCGATAAACCGACATTCCTATAAAGAGTTCAATATAGAATAAACCATAGACAATATGGCTAAGGTGAAATGAACCTTGGGTGTAATAACATTTCGGTCAATATTTAAATGAAGTTTGATGAAACGTCATAGGTGAAAACGTAATACGAGTCAAATAAGTTTCGGTGTGACTTAATGAACACACTTTCAGATGTGTCGTCGAACTTTGAGTAACGACCGGTATAAATTCTTTAAAGTGAATTTACGGAATGTATCAACAATGTTATTGAACAATAATCGTTGTCTAGACAGAGATTTGTGAGTTAATACGTAAATAATTAGATAAAATAGAATAATATTGTTTCCTTCGGCGAATTTCGAATCCGAACACTGACGGAGGAGTAAAAATATTGCAGAAATTCATTTAAAAAAAGAAAAAAAGAAAAGTTAATCTTAAAATAAAATTTTCTTTAAATTCTCTTATAAAAGTGGATAATAAATCAACTATTGTAAATTGTCCCAACAAAAGGGGTTTGAACTAATCTCTCTTTACCGACTCTCGGACAAACCAGTTAACTAAATAGAACTTTCTCGTTAACTCCACAAACAAACTAGTGAACTGAGATTTTTCAATTTATCTGAAAGGTACTCGTTTGCTGTTGTGTAAGGGCTGGTAGGTAGTAGCTGGACGCGAGCTGCACAGCATCGCTCCAGTTAGAAATATATATTTTTCCATATCGGCAAACAAGCAGGCGTTTCACATGTCGGTAGGCGATACCGCCTATTAACACGATTAAGCCTTTGACGTCCTAGAAAGCTACGAGCGCTGCCATTGACTTTGTCGAGGCACAGGGCATTGTAAAACTACAGTATACTGTAAACAAGTTCCGGTTACTGGCTCCCAATACCTTTGAAACGATAAAATTTAAATGGACAAGGTTCTCGGAGTCGGAAGGCAGACGATTTTCGGCTGATGATAATGATGACTTACCTCTGATTGATGGCTAATTAAAAAACAAATCTTCTCATAATACAACATAGACAGAGACTCGGAATCTTGTGATCTCAGGTACTAAGTAACGGAACGTTATATACAACATAGATAAGAACACTAAATCCAAGATCGGAATGCTACATCTTACATCTGATGACGACGACTTACCTCTGATTGGTGGCAATCTGAAAGCTGACAGCGTCTCCGGTGCGAAGGGTGACGTTCCCTTCGACGTCGTCTTTAGTGTAGGGCAGGAAGAAACACTCGCCACGATTCTCGTATGATATCCTTCCAGTGTTATCACCAGATCCCTCCCCTTTCAAAGGAGTCGTCACTGTACCAGTCACCCTAGCTTCACTTAATACCTACAACACAAAACATATGACATAATATATCAGCAACACATATATACAGTACACATACATATATTGACTCAGCAATGCACTTAGATAGGTAGTTTATTGAGTCGCAGGTACAAAGCAACGATATGTTATATTTATATTAACACAAGCTTTTTCCCGCGACTTCCTCCGCGTAGAAGTCGAAAATGGTTCTAATAAATAAATAAAAAACTTGACATTTATCGTTCGTTATATTTTCGACAAATCACACAATTAAAAAACATAGCCTATGTGTTAATCTGATGTATAAGCTATAATATAGTTTCATTAAAATCCATTCAGTAGCTTTCGAGTGAAAGAGTAACAAACATCCATTCATCCTTAAAAACTTTCGCATTTATAAAGATATGCCCATAACAGCACAGGCATTGAGTCAGGCCTGCAATAAGATAGTTTATTGTGTTGCTAGTACTTAGCAACGATATGATCCAGGCACGTACTTAGATAAGGATAATTAATCTTAGTCCATTGAGAGAAACAATGATTTTTTTTATTTAACTACATATTTTAAGAATACTTTTTTATAACTTTATAACTTAATAACTTTTTTTTTTTTGACAAACGTATCCTTTAATTTATAAATAATTAAATGAATAAACCAAATCACGACACAAACATTACATTAATTGCAATGACATTTTACATTTGTAAGAACTTGCGTCATAGGGACTTAGCAACGATGTAGTATAAACTACAATATAGATAAGAATAATACATCCAAGACCGGAAAAAATAAGATCATAATCGTTGTTACCTACTAAAAGACAACAGAATGACTTTCTCATTTATATCAAGAGTAAATTAATAAAGTTGTTTACCGTTCAATGAAATGGCTAACTCTATCTATTAAAAAAAAAAAAAACTAGGTATAAAAAGCATCTATGTACATCAATCAACAACCGCTTCAATCAATCAATCATTAACAACTATTAACTCAATTTAATTTCCCTTGAGTTAGTAATATTGTCAAGACTGATATTTTTTGCAAAGGGCTTGCAATTAAAAAAATATAATGTGCTATATTTTTGCGAAAAATACATCTTTTTTTGGATAAATTAAGTATCAAGTGTTGATTTTTTTAAAATGGAATTCTTTAGAAATACTTTTTGGCGTTGAGAACATTGAGCTAGGAAAAACAAAAAAAAATAATTGCGTACTGGACATTTTAAAACTGTAATACAGTGGTAGTCAACAGTTATAGAAGCATATTTTAGATGTTTCTTTCCAACATGACACATGTTAAACACACACATGCATATCCCACCTACACAGTTACGTCGCATAGATTATTTTTCAACATATGCGAATATATATTTATACTGATTGAATGATATCACGGTCTGACACTGAAATAGGTGCATGCAAGTACAATAACCAGCTTAAGCGGTACTAAATCCCTCTTTAGCCCAGTGTGAAACAGCCTTTACCGCCCCCGCCGCCCCCCTTCCCGCTGCATTGTGAGGGAGATTGGAAATATCCAGCTAATCGGATCGCATAGCGAGAGAATCGTGTTGTCCATCTATACGTCCCTGTGCTTTGTGCTTATTTACTTGTCATGCCGGGGTCTCTTAAATATACATACACATATATATATTTATACATAATCTCTCTAAAGTGGCAAACAAGTTTGTAAGGAACGGCAACGGTCGCGAGATGCCCTGATACTGTTTCAAAATATTAATTAGTCCTAATCAATCACCACATTTATGTTACTTGACCTAGTATTTAAAGGATCGGTGCAGCGCTAATATTGTTCATTTATCAATCAGGCCACAATGCAGTGTGCCTAGTGAAGACCGTTCGGTCACAAAACAAGAGAGACCGCACAGAAGTAAACCTTCATACAATGTGCGCTTTATCAACGTGTACGTACGATGCTCCAGTGTGCATGTACTGAGCGTGCTCGAGGCTACGCACACTGAGATAATGTACATACATGTACACGCCTGACGTAACTAACAACAACCACAGTCAAACTATCTACCTGAGATGGAACATGACATTCAGATACGCATAAAATAAAAACAATATCCTAAATCCTGTTTAAGCGGAATGATTTTATTTTAATAAGAAGTTCTTTAAATCTACAACTGGTTCTTAGTGCTATCCAGCAGGAAGACTTCCGACTTCGACGGGGAACCTCTGTCGTAATCTTTGTCGTTGTAATTACATTAATAAAACAAAAACACAAACTAGACTCACCACTTCAGGCGCAATCTTGGTGACGGTGGAGGCGATCGGTTTCCCGGTTCTCCGGTCGTACGTCATCTCAAACTCGACGGGATCACCGATCTTGAGGTGTTCGATGTTACCACTAAACTGACTGAAGTGAAAGAACAGGCGCGCCTGCCGTTCACAGCACTGGATAAACCCGTAACTATGCTGGAATACCGACAAAATACCGGTTAGTACCAATATGCTCTAGTCCCGCTATGCTCTACTCGTAAAATACCTACAACAAAGTTTCGCTATGCACGAATTTTCATTCACAAAATACGGTACCGGGAACGACATTTTAGCGTTCAGCTTAAAATCGAATATAATCTGTTCGATGACCCGAGCTAGCAAATATTCGACGAATCACTGGCCTAAAGGCAGCTCCGATGATTTCAATTATCAATTATCCACATTAATTAGCGGACATTTTGCGGAATTTCGAGGAACGGTCTGTCAACGAATTCATAAAAGATAGAAAAAAATCCAGCTTTTACAAGAATTATTTAATCTACCATTCAATATGCAATAATGGATACTGTAGCATAGACCGGCATAAAAGCGGATTAAAGCTGTGGTCGTCGCCCTGTTGACTTCGTGACAAAATCGTTGGCCCTTGTCTTTCATGTGCTATTGTTTGACAGGGAATTGGCTAGCTCGATCCAGAAAATAGACTATAGAGTTTCAAACTTAACTGCTAACTTATACAAAGTGTTCAATTAATCCGATATACCTCTGAATTTATTTTACAATTACTTAATGGTATTTTTTATCAAAATTTACATAGGTAGGTGTTATGAAACGAGCAACGTCGATTGGGATGGCCACTAGGACTAAACCAAAACTGATATGGCACCAAAGCGATCTCTACATCAAATAAATAAATATATATCACATCACGACACGCACTTGACTCAGCCCTGCAGTAAGTATCGTAAGAAGTTGTGTCACCGCAGTTCTGGCACGAGAGGTATAACCTATTGACCTGTACATGGGCCAAGCATTGGTGGTGCTCTTAGCGTTCCAGACACCAAAGGCATCGTCGTGTCAATAGGTGGCGGTATCACTTTCCATCAGGTGAACCGTCTGCTTGTTCGCCCGTGATGTTTTATAAAATAAAAACAGAAATAAATAGCTAGGCAACGATATGGTATAAACTACATAGATAAGAATACATATCCAAGACCTTTAAGCGAAACAATGCGTCTTGCAAATATCACAAAGTTTCGCCTCAGCCGGGATTCGAATCCAGAAGCTCTAGCGTAGCAGTCAGCTGATTTTAAACCACTGCGATATAGAGGTCGTCAAATATAATGGAAGAAAAGATATGCCTAAATATAAGTTACTAAAATAGGCCTCAGTGAGCCTTAGTTTTTTAGTAGCTATCCTAAATCATGCTGTTTAAGGATAGAAAAATATCATTTCCCATCATGAGAAGGTCAGTCTATAAATAAAAGTTGGAGCAGGGTTCTTCGAGTTTTCTGTATGTATGTGTGTGTGTTCAACGGCAGGGGACTAACCAGTAATTTTTCAATGATACCAGTCTCTCTAATAGGCGGGTGATTCATTGAGTCATATTGCGATGTTGTATTACTTGATCCAGAAGAATAGACGGAGTCACCCATCGGGCAACCGTCTATGTTGTATTTCCCGATAGGAAAATTACTCGCGCTTGTCATTTTACTCATATTGTAATTGTCTCTTGGAGAACTTGGAAACTCACTGCTGTAAGCACCTGAAAGCAAACACATTTATAAAATAACGAAAACGATATTTTGACGAGAGTGTTTTATATTTTTGATTTATATCGGGTCCTCCATCCATGTTAAGGGGGGTGAAAGTGGAGATGAACAATCGAATACATACAGATAGGTCCAGTCGGAGGTTTTATAAAATTTGTAATTTAAGTTTTTAGCTAAATCACCTGGCTGCACTATGTTTACCAAAAAATCGTCTAAAATCAAGGCCATTTAGAAATTATCATGTTTTTAAATTAAAGTATAACTCCTTGGATCGCAGGTACCTAGGAGTACTGAAGGCCACATATACAATAACAAGTGCAATATCAATCGTTATGCCGTCCAATAGGGTGAGGTTGAACCATGGCCGTTTGTACAAACTGCCTTGACAGATCATAAAAATTTGAAAATGCAAACTAATCGCTTAGGTGTTGTGAGAAAGGCTATGACATTATTATGATAGATAACGATTTGATCTGTATCTCTTTCAACAACCAGCGCGTTTATTCATATTTCACTCTTTATCCTAAATACTAATTACGTGCAATTATATCAACGTATATATGTAATTTCGTATAGAATGTTTTAGAAATATCGATCTAGACACTGAGGTCAATTTTTATATCCGACACAATATACCACACAATATTATATCAAGTTTAAAAGCAAGTTAGTGTCTTGACACTATAAAAGTTTTTTTTTTTGAGCTTTATTAAAACCATAGAATGTTTCTTCTTAAATATTTAAATTTGTATTTATATATTTTTAAAGTTCGACCTCAATTTCAAATAGGACTAATTAAAATCACATCGCCACAGTTAAAACTAGCCCTTAGTTAGCCCGCAAAAAAATGGTTTCCCAATGTTTCAGTGTTCACAATTGAAATGTTGATACAGTTATTTGAAGCATGAAAAGCCGATGCATGAAAATTTAAATTTCACCAGTAAAACATCCAATGCAACAATGTCACTCATGTATCGGGGTTTTATTATGAGATGCAGTTCAAATACGAGTTTCAGGGAAACCACAATTATAATTGCGACCAAAACATTTCAAGCAATTTATAAATTGTAAATTGTATCTGTTAAAACCAACAATATTTTTCCCTTTAGGGGTCCACAGGCGTACGCTATTAAAAGTATTTTTAAAATGTTCAACTAATTTCAAATCATTGCCCTCGTCTAGCGCAGTGTTGAATGTAATTGATAAAAAACGATACGACTTTATGAATTAAATAACGCGTAAAGATTTTATTTGTTTGTACAGACACTTCAATAGGAAAGGGCCGCTTAAGAAAAAGTTTGAAAATTTTGATAAAGCATATATAAGAGAAATACTATATATAAGAGAAATCGAAAATAATAGTTCGATTAAAGATGGTTATAGACATGCGCTGTAATATACAGCGGTATCTTAAGGTATCAAACACATAGCGGGAATAGCGGTTAAAAATGGCCCGATATATTTTTTTTCATGGCTCACCAGCCACTCTATCCCGTCACTGCAACTCCTGTTGACCAGGATCAACAGTGGCGTCCTTTGATCGAATAATAAAACAATAATGCAGCTGTGCAATAACGCGCCTATTAATCGGAGCCTATTATTTAGCACTTTTACAATACATCTATAACATAAAAATTAATCGCAAAATGTGTTGGTAAGCGCATAACTCAACAACGCCTGGACCAATTTGGCCAATTCAAGGATGGTTTTTACGGTGACAAAAATTCGAATAATTTCCGGAAAAACTATTAAAACAGCCCTTTCCTCTTTCCCATACAAAAGGTTTTGTTTTCTATATGACAGGACGAAGTCTGTCGGGTCCTAGCGGAGTTATAATTGAGCGGAGTCCGGAGCGGAATTATAATAAATCATTCTCTATTATTCAATTCGAAAAAGGAATCTATACACGAATGAGCTATGAAAAGCAGCGATAAAATCGTGAAAAGCAAGAATCTGGCCCTCTACCTGCAGAAATATACAGCCGGTCGTGCGACAGTCAACCACGCGTGTGCATCACCGCTACTCGTAGTGCATAAAGAAACCTAACATGTTGTATACTCGTTTGGATAAATTTTTTAAATATAAATTCATTTTTTATTCAAAAGCATAGGTTAATATACTTTATATAAAATACATGATCCACCTCAGTTTAATTCAACTAATCCCCATACAAACTTTGACCCCTATTTTTCTTGCTGAGGGGTAATAAACTATCTACATGCGAAATTTCTATTTATACATCCATCCTTTCTTCTGTACGTCGTCAGAACATGACTCATAAGGGTAGATTGGTTTACAATCGAAATTTTCACAATAAATGTATTTCCATCACCGCTAGGTACAGCAATCAATGAAAAACTAAAGAGAGAACTAGTATACCAAAAAAAAACATACTTTTCACATTTCCTTTTTACGAGTCAAATACGATGCAAAACCTTTCTATGAGAGTCCCACTCGCACTTGGCCGGCTGTTTGATACTTTATTTCGTTTCAGAATACAAGCACAGACACAGTTATATTTCTAGGTATCATTTCGACGAGATGTTATTTCTATATATTTCGTTTTAACGATCAAAGCTATATATGTCAGTCGTTATAACTAGAATTAGGTACGTACGACTTAAATATTGAAAAAACATATAACTTTTTTTTTCGGGGCACACCCGCCACTCTGTCCCACCACTGCAACTCCTGTTCACCAGGATCAACAGTGGCGTCCTTTGAGAGGAATAATCAACAAAAATTGCAGCTGTGCAATGACGCAAAGGCTATGCCCGGCTGTCTTGGGGCCCGCAACGAACTTAATCAGAAGAAATAGGAGGTAGTAAAAAACGATTTCAGACTTCCCTCCCAGCAAAGCCTCGAAATGGCCCAGAGGCCAAAAAAAAACTAAGGGGGACACAGTCACGAGACGCCTGACCGTCAAAACACCACGGAACGCCACTAACTAATTAGATACTAACCTAAATCTTACAGGCGTATAACATGTAACAGATATACAAAGATGAAAGTTTAAAAAGCTGATGTTTAAAATAATTCATTAGTAGTGGGTCCCGTACCTGCCGCCCAAAAAAAGGCAAGCAAACAAACTAATCAGCCGTGATTCATCGGAAAAAATTCGAATGATGTTGAAAGTTTTCGTAGAATAAACTAGAAAAATCTTTGAAAAAATCATGAAAATTAATTAAATTCAATGTATATCTAAAACAAAAGTAGTATTACGTTTGTATGTGTTTAAATTATTTTAATGTTTTAATTTTTGTGCAGTTATGTTGTTGTTAACATTTTTTTATTTATTATCTAAATGTAAATTTTACATGAGAAATTTTTATTTAATTGACTCTATACTCAATTTTAATATCCTTACGTAACGTACTATTATGACATACTTTTTTTTATTTTTAATTACTAATAATTATTAAACTTAAATAATGTTTTATGCCTTCTGGCAGAATATAGTGTATCACTGTATACTTGCGTAACATCTGCAATATTTTCTATTTACTATATACTCACGATACATGAGATTGACTGACTTTGAAAAAAAAAGCAATGGCAAGTAATCCATTTTTTTTTGCCTATTTATTACCATTTCACTCAAGAAACCCATATTTTTTACCTATTTATTACAATTTCACCGCAGACTTCGAGAAAACTAAATTTATCATTCCAACTTTTCAATTTCTCCCATGGAACCTTTTTCCGGGTCATATTTGCCCGGGTTTATAAATATCTCGGAGACATCAGCGACAACTTTTATTGGCTGCGGGGGTATATTAAGAAATGTTTTTTGAGGTTTCGCTGCCTAGAATCGAAAACCTCCCGTTTGATACAACCTTGCTTTCGTACAACCTAACCGACCTACTGTAACCGTAACCGATAAGTAACCATAACCTACCGTAGAACCATATTAAACGTCATGGTCTTTTTTTTGAAAATTCTAAAAACAACTGTTATTCGCTTTATACAAAGCTAGTAGTCATAGAATTGTATAAAATAATAAGAAAACTTAAATGTTCCAACACGTAATGAAATAAGCAACCGAGGTGGTTTCTTCACCGTAGACAGCATTCGATTATAAAAAGTATTTTCAAACAAAAACGTTCTTAATTTGAATAACATAACTGGGGTGTTAACATTTTGTTTTGTTTAATTTTTTTTCTCACATTTACGCAAACGTGACATCAAAATCTAAAACGAGGTTTATTGCAAGTTTTCCTGCCGATGAACACGACATGGTCATGTCAAAGCAGGGCTTCATTACAAAAAATCATTTGTTTTACAAAACTGTTATGGAGTTTTGGGAAAATTCCTTTTGTAGTCTGTTAATTATAAATTTGCCTAACATGTACAGCTAGAGTACACCTGCAATTGGGGTTTCACATAACAATTCTTTGTATCGAATTACTTGAGTGTTTTTACACTGTAAATTTCCAGTTATAGAGACAAAACGAAATTTTCAACTGGTTTGGATAAAATCATTACAATTTCTGCATAACAAGTGTAAAGAAATACATAAATGTGGACGCTGACGTCATTTAACCCGAGGGAAGCTAGTTCCCGTGCGTCCAACATACTGTGGCTATCACACTTGGCACTTCAGGCAGCGTAACAATTTGGACACACTATCGTATCTCAGACATGGACCACGATATTGCATCACCACTCATAGACAGAACTGGTATATCCAAAATACAATTACAGAATCGTATCATAACCGACATAGTGAAGGTTGTGAGCCTCCTGAGCTCGTCAGGATCGTTTATAGGCATCAGAAATTGATAATGTGAAGTTGGTCTGCGTTCTTGAAGATTATTCAGAATCTCACCACTACCACAATCCTAGGGCCGGCTTAACGTAGAGAAGCCAGAGAACTATCAAAAGGAATAAGAATAGCGTTGTTTGTTGAGGAATCTAGTTTCGATATAAGGCTGAGTATAAAACGTACTCGAGCTTTGAGAACTTCTGGACGTCAAGAACGTTTTAGATTTAGTCTGGAAGTTCTGCCATATGGTAGAGGAACAGTAATGATTTTGGCCAGTTTTTCGATCTTATGTAACTTATAGTTAGTTTTAACTAAAGAGGTTTGTACGTGTGAAATCATTCTTTAGCGAGGCGGGTACGATGATTCGATGTTTAAACTGACGTACGACAAAGCATTACCAAATACGGCTAAAGTAAAATCTCATATCAACTTTCTGCCATGGTCAGCTCAATCGCCAGACCTCAAACCATTTGAGCACGCATATATGCTTCAAATATTTTAACTGGTTAGAAAACACGCGGGCGGCTGTTCATCAGCGTGGTTTTTTAACACCCGACGTAAAAAGAGGGATGTTCTAACTTTGACGTATCTGTCTAGGGCATCATAGCTCTGGAACGAATGAAGCGATTATGATGTAGTTTTTTTTGTTTGAAAGGTGATTTGATCGATAACGTTTCCCCCTTGAAAAAGTTATGGTGGGTGAAAGTGGAAACGAACAATCCGAGTATGCAAATATGTGGATAGATCGAGAGTTTATAAATTTGTAATTTAATTATGTTAAGTGATATTGTGCATACTAAAAAATATTGAATAGAAAATGGTTCCCGTAGTCACCCGTAATAGTTATGGCTTTATTTTTAATATAATAATAATAAACCACATCACGACACACACATTGACTGAGCCCTGCATTAAGTATCGGAAGAACTTGTGTCGCAGGTGCTAAGCACCGACATGGTATAAACTACGTAGACAAGAATACCACATCCAAGACCGGTAAGCGAAACAATGCGTCTTGCAAATAATACAAAGTTCCGACCCCGCCGGGATTCGAACCCAGAACCTCTAGCGTAGCAGTCGGCTGTTTACACCACTGCGCCACAGTGGTCGTCAAAAAGTAATATTTTACATGTTTACTTGTTATATCGTTATTTTTGTACCATGTTTTCTAAATGAGTGCATTTTACGTGTTAGACATCAGCATATAGAAGGCTGCTGATTTAACAACGTTATCGAAGCCGTTATCGTTTTCCTTCAAAGTTCATTACATGGACTAACATCAGGAATATTTTCTTGTTGAGCTTTTCGAGGCAGCCGTTTAGCTTAGAAAAAAAAAGCGCTATACAGTTGAATATTTCGCAAACGGATACCGAAATCAAAAAATCTTCAAAGCAACCTCCTTAATGATTTTAAAAAGACCAATCTAATGATACCGAGTATGGTTAAGAATCCTTACTTTACGTGTAGCGGTGGTGGCTCAAAAAATAAATATTTCGTGATTTTATTTTACAACTTCGTCCACATAGTAAATAAACATATCCATGCAAAAATTTACATTTCAAGCACGATTGGAAGGTAAGTCGAGAACGGACCGACGGACACGACGAATCTATAAAGGTTCCGGACGTGAACTACGGAACCCTAAAAAACCATGGTGACTGACTAGATCTAGTAAATACCGATACGTACGATACTGAGACAGAGTTGAGGTGGGTAGATCAAATTGTAGCGAGCTTTAATTTCAAATATAGTAACAGATTTATGTAGGCAATAATAATAATAATAACCACATCACGACACACACATTGACTCAGCCCTGTAGTAAGTATCGTAAGAAATTGTGTCACAGGAACTAAGCAACGCTATGGTATATACTAAATAGATAAGAATACAACATCCAAGACCGGTAAGCGAAACAATGCGTCTTGCAAATAACACAAAGTCCCGCGCCCGCCGGGATTCGAACCCGGAACCTCTAGCGTAGCAGTCGGCTGTTTACACCGCTGCGCCACCGAGGTAGTTTTATTTTTATATATGTAGTTTTCAGTGTTATCTAACGCCTCTACGGAAAAGCTATATGGACCTTACCCACTAGTATTTAAAGTATAAGTTATTAAAAAAATATCATTACTAAACAATAACAATAACAATAAAAAAAATAAAAATTACGGCTCTACAGTCACAAAATTATACAAGCGAAGATGATCGCCTAAATGTGGTATATAACCACCGCTATAATGAATAGTCAGTACATTACAGTACAATATTTTATTATTTTTTACAGCGCGATCGTCCAGTAGTTGAGTTTTAATTAACTAAGTACTTTCGTTTACTCATTACCCGATTACGGCGAAACAAAAACGAGGGTTATGATTCCGCACCGGTATATGTATGTATGTATGAATGTTCGTCTGTTCCCACTTCTAAACTACTAATCATCAAATTGACAATTGAGGTATCGATAGGTGTGAAATGATCGTCCGCTGGTTATAGGTTTTATTATGTCACATTAAATTGAGTATTTAATGTGACAATAATGGGCCTCTATAGGAAATAGTAATTTAAAAAACCATGTATTATGATCGTGTTTGATATCAAATTAAAGGGCTTAATAATCACAATTCAAATAATATACACATGATTAGCTTTTACTCGCGGATTACTAGGCTTGACGACGACCGAAAATTCGTAAAAAAAATATAAAGTCCTGCCCAAAATATATAAACCGCAATTACTTTTTTCATTGCATATTACTACAGTATAGTGAAATTAAACAATACGTTTAAAAATTAAAACCCGACTACTGAAAACCGCGCTATAAAATGTATGGAACAAGAAAATATTCTCATCCGAAATTGTGAAGGTGAGTAATCAATTTAGCCGTGGTCATATGCCTATACTAAACTTAACGTAACAAAATTATACAGGTAAGTAAGTTTGCCTTATACCCTAGGTGGCAGATGACCACAGCTAAATTTATTACTAAACTTCCACAATTTTCAGATAAGATTATTTTCTTATTTCATATATATATATATATATATATATTAAAACGCGGTTTTCAAAAGTCGGCTTTTACTTTTTAAACTTTATTGTTTAACAAAAAAAAAAAAACGAGTACTTTAACCAGATTAATCAATAATAGATTTTAATTAAAGCATTGAATGGATACTGATTCTTCGTTACATTAAACTCTAATTAGCGAACACTAGACGGGTGATTTCTAGAAAACAATTAAAATAAAGTAAGAAACAACCGAATATAGATTCACGAATATATTTTTTAAGTAGAAAAGCATTCACTAACCTTAAAGCTCTCGGATAGCACACGCAATTGAATTCAAACTATTCCTCTCCCATTATTAAAACAACTTTTAAAAGGTTCAAGAAAATATTTAGGGGTGCAAATATTGCCGGGTGCGCTTCGTGCGTGGTGATCACGTAGCGACTGCGGGGCAACTGACTGAAGCTGAAGTTACTGAAAACCCGGTTACCCGGCTTAGTGCAACATGTTGTTGTACGACCGGGACTCTCTCTAGTAATGTAATTAGTAATCGACTGGGTAATAATTGCCATCACAAAATTTCAGGCTCGCATTTTTATTAATACTCATAACCTTTACGCCGCCTGTCTTTAAATTTTTAATAGATTTCGTAACACGCCTTGCGTTTGGTTATATTCCACGAATAGAACCTTTTTTTTTACACATTGAACGAAAACTTTTTCGATTCACGTGGAAGACATGTTATTTGGACATGAACAAAATGAACCATGAATTTAAAAAAAACTAACTTACATCATGCATATCATCAATACAATACATCTATTTTACCTAATAATTTTGAAAAAAAACAACTGCGGAGGTTTCTTCCTAGTAGAAATAGCGATACGAATCGGTTGTAGTACAAAAGATGACGATTTAAAAGTACTTATTTAAAATAAATTTGAATTAACCAAGCCGACAGGTCAAGGCTTTGAGTCTTGCTTTGCTGTAAGTTGTAGCTGCCATGTTTCTCAATGTGCCCGGATAGTGGCGACAGATTCGCAACCTGTCACACACATGTGTGTGTCGCAAAACATGCGAAATGCGGTGTGTAAGCACCTCTGCCTACCCCTCTCGAGGGATAACGGCGTGGGTTTATGTATGTATGTAAATAAAATAAATAACCACATCACGACACACACATTGACTCAGCCCTGCACTAAGTATCGTAAGAACTTCTATCGCAGGTGCTAAGCAACGATATGGTATATACTAAATAAATAAGAATACAACATCCAAGACCGGTAAGCGAGACAATGCGTCTTACAAATAACACAAAGTCCCGCCCCCGCCGGGATTCGAACCCGGAACCTCTAGCGTAGCAGTCGGCTGTTTACACCACTGCGCCACCGAGGTCGTCGAGGATGCATGTTGTATATTTGAATAAAAGTTGCAGATAATTCCAGCCAAACATAATATTTAAAAAATGGTAAGTGCGGATCGGACTCTTGCACCGAGGGTCCCTTACAATCTTGTAGGTATGTAAATATTTCGTTCAACGCGAGAATCGAATCTTAAAGATTTTTTTCGATTTTGTTGAATTTTGTTTAGGATGGAGCTACAAGTTTACTGTTTGTATCCATGCCAAATATCATGATTCTGGGTCAACGGATAGTACTGTATTGGTTTTGATTCCCTTGACAATATCAAAATTTGCAACCAAATCAGAGCATACATTTTGATTACGTTGACTTTGTCAAGACGTTGCTTACCTAAATATTAAATATTAATTTCTGTTTGATGTCTCCACACGACAACAAGGTGATCCTTTAAGGGTTCCGTTTTTTCATTCAACTCAAAAAAAATATTTTAGTAGTTTAAACTATTATTTATTATAAATCTCAGAACCGAACGCGAAGGATGATTAAACTAAAAATGTATATATACGATACGTTTAAGCAAAATCCATATTACTTTCTTATCTCAAGACTGACTTATGGGGGATTTTAGAGAAACCGTCAATAATATTTAGTAAACTTTAGTGTTTAGGGATTTTTATATTCATATTTATAATGGGTTAAGTTAAGGGTTGCGATTTGTAGTGACGATTTTAAAAGCTGGATCTTCCAAATTCTATCTACTCATCAGTAATGTCGTAGGTCAGGATTTCGGATTTTCTTATTTTAGGGGGTTAGGTGAAACCATGGATGAAATTTCCTACATCAAAAATTTATATTCAATCCACGCATCAAAAATAAAGATGACCGGTTTTAGAGGTTTTTGAATTTTAAAAAGGGGGAGAATCGGAAATGAAATTTTGTTAAGGGTCGCTCTTTCTTTTGGATAATCAATTCAAAATGTTATATTAACAATTAGAACAGGATAATGCCCTCGCAGAGGCTGGGAGCAATACGTACAATATTATATACTTTTTAATACCTATACAATATTATTATATATTTATATTTCTTACATATGAAATTCCAATACCCATTCTACATAATTTAACAGGCTACTCCCAAACTTTTTCGGCCATGCCGTTTTCGTGGAGTTCATTTCAAACTTTTAGATACCCATTTAGTCCATGTCGAATCTTGCTTTTTTTTTTCAAAAATTTTTCAGCACGGGAGCAAGGTATTCAAAATATTTTACATAAAAACATTAACTATAAAATATGACCATAGGTGAACATCTCTCCAATTTTAATTAATTCCGCCTACGAACCGTTGCGACGTAACCTTTCCAATACGTTTAAAATTGTTTTTACTTTACTATAAATATTCAAAAAAGCTTTACCCAATTTGCAATTATTCAATATCATATCTTTCATGAATATTCATCAATCCCCGGAATCCCTACAAACACTTATCCAATGTATGAATTGGGTTAAAAATATAATTGTTCGTTCATTTCATAGGGCACGTGTTTTGTTTTCACTAGATTAATAAAAATTATTCCATTCCAGTAATGAATGAAATTCGAATTGCAAATACAGGATGCAAAATAACATATAAGAAGCAAACACATACATAATAACTAGATCTTATAGTAAATTATGTATATATATTTTTTTATATATATATATAAAATGAAATAATAAAATATATAATCGTTTATTATGACGATCCAGAAGCAAACTAAAATTAATGAATAAAAAGCTAAAAATTTGTAGTTACTGTAAATACAGGATAAGTTAAAAATTATCTAGTAATTACAGCCACTGCCATTCGTTTATTTTTTAATTCAATTTCGAAATAATTATTTGTAGTTCTATTATTTTTTTCAAAATAGAAATTAAATTAAGTTTAATTATTTAAAGTGTGATTATTTTTCAACGTACATATTTTTTATGTGTACGTAGTAAAATTATTATTATTAACAAACAGAATAAAAATGATGGTCAAATTGACAGTAGATTACTTTCGTTTCTCAATTTATTAATAGAAGATGTAATTATATATTTTTTAAACTAAATTAAAGTTGTGTAATTTAAAAAAAACAGACTGACAAAAGCCACAACTACACACAACGATTTTTTTCCATAGTTCCGTATATACTGTATGTAACTGAGCAATTAAATAATTCATTTAAAAATTGGTTTACTTTATTTTTAACGAATGATGTGTGTAGTTACTGGTTTAGAACTAAGTGAAACTTTTTTGACACTCTTGGATTAAACGGATATATAATTTAATAAACTTTGTTTAGCCACACATATTTGTGCATATATATATATATAACACATCATATGGACTGTTTTAAATGGTACAGTATGACTTATTAATTGTTATGGAATATTTATTTTACAATATTATGAATAATACTACTACTTTTAAACGATCTTATTTGTGTCCAAAAAAATATTTAAGCTGAACGGATTGAAAAAAAAAGACCTCACTATTTTAATTGTGTTCATAATTACATTGGATAAGTAGAATGAGATTAAAGTGATAAATTATTTGAAAACTACTTTATTATAATATTTTAAAAATTGTGTTACTTTGTGCCTTCTGCCATTTAATATGGCACTAATCAAAGATAAATTATAGTAACTCAAATAAAGTTTATAATTTTAATGAATAGGATGAATTGTCTTTAAACACTTTACTATAATTTTTTAGACATTTTTTTTTTTTTAATAATTAAGGCTGAAAACTGTGTTTAAAATTTTTGTGCTATGAATTATTTACCAATTTATTTTCAAATTTATCTATCACAAGTAAAAATATTCAACATTAAAATTACAAAAATATTTTATCGGTTTTATTATAGCCATAATACTTGGTGGAATAATATTTTTTGAACAAGTTAAATTTAAAAAAATGTAATACATAAAAAGTTTTTTTTACAATTTGTTAAGTTTATCCTCAGATTCTTACTGTTTTACCTAACAAAATGTCAGCCGAATTGTGTTATTTTTTTTATTTAATTTAATTTTAAAATAATGGATGCCTTCAAAATTTGATCAGTCAAAATGTATAAATGATAAACTTGTTTGTTTTATGAATTTAAAAATCAGGTTAAAATTGTTTTTTTTGTTTATTTATAAAGACCGTCAGTAAAATACAGTCTATTTTTTTTCTGTGAAATCCGATGATTATCTCTTTTTTCTGGTGCAAATTTAGGATTTATAAAATTAAACATTGTCTGAGATATAAAAAAAGGAATAAATAGATAGACAAGAGAATATATTTTTTTTAATTACCAGGTTGAGTAATAATTTTCTACATAAAAATTAACAATATAAATGTACTTACCATTTCGATAGGTCTGTTTGGACATGTGCTGCAGGTCAAGTATATCATGCAGGGGTGACGAGTGTGAATCTGGCGGCTGGAACATCTTCCACTGAGGATTACTGGACATTTTCCAAGGTTGTCTCCCTTACTAGTGTAAACAATCAAAATCTCAGTTCATGTACAGATATATATCACAGAAAAACGCTTGGAGTTAACACTTTTAACAACTGATAGTTCAAATAAACAAAAGTTCATCACATTTTATTCAGGTCTTTGTGTTCTTTCGAGAACACTTTTAAAATAGTCACAAATTATTTTAACACCAAAACCACTAAAATTGTTGAAAATAAAAAGCTACTTAATAATATTATGTAAAACTAGATCCTCAGATGTCTTCAATGCTTGCTGAATCGGATCTCTGGAGCGGTGTCGGTCGGTCGGCTATGTGTTACTATCTATGTATCCACCGATCGCTCACGAACTGTAAGCAAAAGTTAATATCAACATTCATAGAGCATATCCAAATGAAATACGCATACTGCATGCGCACATCACAAGGGGACAGCTAAGCTCACAAGTTTTATTAAAACTTAAAATAAAACAACGCTCTGAGGATAGGTATCGGCCGACCTATTAGAAGATGTGCAAAATTATAGCGCCGAGTTAACTACCGACTTCCTAATAACTAACCCCAATAAGTCCAAAAATTCGCAGCTAATTGATTGCCTGAAATGCATTTTTATTTTTTAAGGTAAGCCGAAAGTGTAGGTAGGTATAAAAACCATAAAATTAATAATTCTCACCACGACACAGCATAGCACTGACGACATACCGCCATATTGAATGTCAACATTTTAACAAGACTTGAAGACTTTGATCAAGCCATACAACCACTTTTTAAGTATCAATTTGCTATTCTTACTTATAAATTAAACGGATAAATAATATTCCGATACTATTTTGAAAAGGTTTTGAAATTTTGTGCTTATTTTTTTGTCTGAAAGCGAAAATCATTCATACGGATTAATTTTACTGTTTTTTTCGAATGACAAACAATTATCAAAAAGTTTTTCTATCTATAAAGTGCCAAATACTTATCGTGAAAAAAACCATACCACCTAAAAGGTGTCATCGATCATTAAAATGCAGAATATTTCTATAATTTAAATTTGATTAAAATAGTTTTAAATCATTGTAGGATTTAGCCACCAAATTTATAATTTTTTCATCTATCATAGTAGTTTAAAAATAAAAAGGACTGGTCACACTTTTATCGAATAAAATTCCAGCTTCTTGTCTCTGGAAAAGCAACAGTAATTATTTAGGCAAAAACCCATTACTGGAATGACAGCAGTGACGCTTGGGTTACTTGGCGGGAACGGGAAGTAACAGTTAAAATTCTCTAATTTTACTGTATTTTCTTTAAAATCTGCAGAATTGATTTTGTAAAATTCTAATAAAGACTACAGTACCAGTACTAGCATGATACTATAGGCAGACTCGTCATTCCATCTAAAATTTTCATCCTTTCATTATTCAACTTTATTCATCATATCTTTCGTCAATGTAGTGTTCCGCAATATTTGAAAAACAGTTTTGGATTGATATGTAATGCTACAAGTTGCAACGTACATGTCTTGGAGTGTGTCATGTTTTGTAACATCTTTTCTTTACAGCATTTCTAATTTAATAACTTTTATAAATCTAATTATAGCCAAGAGTGAATAAAAAAATCTGGTCCCAAAGTAAACTTGATTAAAAACCTAAAGTCTTCGGATAAGACGCTATTTTTGTTGTAAGTTTTATAGAACCTAGGCAAATGTCCCAATTTCTAAAGACAAAACCGCTGAATTGGCAACAGTGACAAGTTTTCGAAACAGTTCGTTGCCTGGCCCGCCAGGCATATGTGGACAGAGGCCCGATTTCTAATCGCCCCAAATTGCCCGTTGCCTGGCCCGCTAGACATATATGGACAGAGGCCCGATTTTTGAGAAACGTCTTTTGGCCACGTGAAAAGAAAATGTGCCTGGCTGCCATTTTGGTGACGTCATCTCTTGACAGTGAACTCTCAGGACCGGAAACAACACGAGTGGATTGGTTGTATTGAATTTTTGTTTATATTTTATTGTTATCTCTAGTTTATAGTTTTGGGTGCTACTATTTTTGTTATTTATTGGGATTATTGACATCTTTGTGGTAAAATGAGTAGGAAAATACTTTACAGTCGTACTCGATTTTTAAAATAAACCGGACTTTTGGTATTAGGAAAAAGTACTGATTATATTCTAACCCTATCTTACTGACTGTGAAATAAAATAAAATAATTTATTAATGAAATGAACTGTTAGAATATTTTCATTTAACTTCATTTTAGTTGCATGTGACGTGATATGGTTCTTAATTTTTCAAGGTACCATCCAAAGCATTTCATTTGTTACAAAAGTGGGTTTTCTCATTTTCTGTATAAAATATTTAACAAGATGTAGGTTAAACCATACCCATAGATAAAAATTTCGGACATGCTATCAACTTTGTTCAGTTAAATCTAACATACCATTTAAATAACTCTTAAATCTCTATGAACAAGTTATAGGGTCTAGTGACCTTAATATAAATTTGCTATAAATATTTAAATTTTGGTATTCTCAATTTATCGTTCGCATTTTTCTCGGGTACCCTAGTACATCTATTTCGACTCCTTGAATGGGAAGTATAAATATTAATGGAATATTACTAAACCATCTAAGATTTGACGATGACCTTATACTTATATCTACCTAAAGACCCTACAAGTTTGTGATAGAACTAGTGCAGTAAAATGAAAAGGTAGAAACAAAGTTAATGACAAACCACACTGGAATCCTTATTAATGCCATCCACGTTACTGAATTGCAATACGTACACATACCTTGGGCAAACAATATCTAAGACAGATCTATCAACAAAAGAAATCATTAACAGAATAATCATGGGATGGAAGAAATACTAGGCTCTAAAAGATGTCATGAAAAACTCGATAATAACTTAAACTCGATGTTTAACACATGCATTCTACCAAGCATGACTTATGGATGTCAGACATGAAGCTTTACAAAGAAAAATCACTAGAAACTTGTCAACATAAAAGAAGCATATTAAATATAAAATTAAAAGACAAACTCAGTTACAAAAAATAAGAAAAGAAATCAACATAAGTATATAATTATAGAATAAAACAATTTAAATGAAAATGGCTAGGACATCTAATATGAAACAAAACCGAAAACTGGGCTAATGAAGTAACAGGATGGTGCCCTAAATATAATAAAAGAAAGGAAGGCAGTCAGTATCAAAGATGGGAATTTGATTTCTATATAGTTGCTAGAATAACATGGTCTAGGGAAGTGAGAGATTGGAGAAAGAAGACATTAATAAAATCCAAGTCAAATAAATTGTTTAAAAATACAGTTAAGTTGTAAATAAAGACTATTTATATTTAAATTCTCAATTCGATTCGAAAATTTTAGTTTTAAGCGTACGTAGAAATATTAGCATCCCATAACATTTTCATTTGATTTTTATTTTCTACGTCAAATTTTCGTACGTAGAAATATAGCATCCCATAACATTTTTTTAATGAAAATCAAATGAAAATGTTATGGGATGCTAATAATTCTACGTATCGGAATCCATTTCATAGAAATATTTATGGAGATATGTATTTTTCATTTTCATATGAAAATATTATGGGATATTATGAATCAAAATGTAACGAATGAGTTACCTACGTAATTTTGATGGATGAAATTAGAAAATTAATTGATGTATTAATTAGGTAGCATGCTGGCAGAATTAACAGAGAGTGGGTATATACACAGCACACAACTGACAGCTAGCTAACATTGCGCTTTTAATTAGATTGATGACCCAAAGAATAATTAAAATATCATTCTCTTCACTCGCATAAAATACTTAGAAGTTTTGAGTTTAGAACATAAGTGCAAAAATCTCGAGGGTTTTCTCCATCTACATTCAATAAATATTGGAAGTGGTACCCTCCAAGTTAAACGAAAATATCTTGACTGGGTATGTTGTGACAGGCAAAAGACTTTTCCTATGCAGGCTAAAAGCTGTTTTTGTTTTTGTGTTTCTTAATTGCTAAAAGTGGAAAACAAAAACCTATAAACTTCATTTGTCAAGCGCTGATAGCAATTTAAAAATACGTAAAGATAAAGGTGTCTAACTTAAACATAAGAGGAATATCTTACGGGTATAATACCAATTTAAACTTTTACACGTAATTAAACAAAAATCTGAGAAAGGTTCTTGCGCATTCTCCTTTGGGAACAAAAAGCCATGTTTTTAAGTGATAAGGCTGAAGTAAATCTACGTAAAATCAAAAAACATCATGAACCTACTTTGCCCTACTTTTGGAATAAAAATAACCTAATAATTGAGAAGAAGAAATCTCTCCTTTGAAGAATTTAGCAGCAGAGTTTTAAAATGTAGGTCCCGTAGATTAAAGATTGGTCTCTGCTTACCGCGACTAACAATAATTATTCTTTTGCAAAACCTATAATCATATTACATCCATGGTGAAATAAAATAGATGACTTAAATTGCGGTGTTGCCACACTTAAATTGTTGTGATATTATAACCAAGATGAAAGTGGTAAAAATTAAAATTAATTTTGCGAGTTATTAATGGAATCACTGAACATGAACTGGAACTGGAATTTTTTGGGACAACATCAATTGGATAAAATAGCCGAGTTGTTTTGTAACATCAGTAAATTCAGAATTATATTCTGCGTGTTTTTTAAGGTTTACAGTGTAAAAATTTAGGTACAAACACTATAACAATTTTACATTTACAAATTGTTAAATCGTAACAATAAACCTCTACGAGTGGTTGATACCGTCCATTTTTCCCGCAATGTTTTGGTAAAAATGAGATAAGCAATTTTGACGAATGAAACTATTTTCGGCAAATTGACAAATTTTTGGGGGAAATATGCTCAATTCCTCATTTGTAAGCTGTAAGCACTAAGTAGTTTTAATGTTCTTGCCATGATGATGGCAACATCAACAGAAGAAAAAACTTGTCTCGTCGAGCGAGAGTGCTGTCAAAGAAAGAAAGAATTAAGAAATAATTTATTAAAAAAGTGTCTGCAAGAAAAGACTTCCCTCAATATTCATGCTGGTTAGCTGTCAACTCATATAATAACATATTAGTATAAAATATATTTGATACAGTAGTGATTACTTCCCCTTAATCCCCTTCATTCGCATTTCGCCACACCAACTTAAGAAAAGTTTATTTGACTGAAATAATTAAAAATATTTATATTTAAATATTTTGGTTGTGTGAAGGTGTCGGTTAGTGTGTGTTTAACGAACTTGTGTTTAAAAAAACTAAAAGCAGCTACTTTAAAAAAATTACATTAAAATAATGATAAATAGCATTTTGCAGTTTGAAGTTGTACCTTGTTGTGGAATAAGTTCAGCAAAGAATAAATATAGTCTCAGTTCAGTCTGACGCCGGCCGTGGCACGAGCCGCAGGCCCCTTGCATGAAGTTTGTTTGAGCAATAAATGATTTTAAATACAGCTATTGAAAAGCCTTATGATGCACGCCAATGACACAGGTGAGAAAACCAATATTAAAACTTAAATATTAAATTTACGTAAATCACCATGAATATTCATAAATGCCATGCATGGTGATATAAAGATTAAAAAATATGTATTAGTATTTCAACACATGCTCTCATTACCAAATAAATCCAAATTATTGAGATTTTCACCCCAAATTTTTTCATATTTACAACTGGTGTCTAGAAGATGCTAATTAGTTACTAAAATCTCAGTATTTTTGTATTAATGTATATTTCCTATCTCATTTTTAGAATCAGATGGATGTCATAGAGTTGGTGTTGAAGAGCAGTTCATCAAGTTCCGACCCTCACCTAATTTTAAAAACATGAAGTACAAAATCCTTAAGTCCAAAAAAAGCTATGATGATGGAGTTGTTGATACTTCACCTTCAACCTCGGAGGAGACAACTGACCAGGAATCAGTAAAGGGCCCGGTAGACTTTGACAACAAACCTGCAGTACAGGCTCCACTACCCAGGGAACAGCCTCCGCTACCTCAAGAACAGCCCACTCAAGACACACCAAAAACACAGCAAGATGTTGCTGAGAATAGTACTAAACAAACAAGTGTCAAACCTGTGGAGACCTGCAAAGATTTCCTGAAAGGGAAATGTATGAGATCCTATTGTAGATTTGCTCATGTTTTCAAAAAGGAAGAGATTAAACAGTCTTTGACATTCTGCAAGGATTACCAGAACAAAGGTTGTACTTATCAGTCATGCAAGTATGCACATGCAAATGTGTTTGAGATCGGGCATTTCCGTAGGACTGGATACCTGCCACCGAGGGCTCTGGCTCATATCAGACAGATTGTTGTTCCACCACCGCCACCGCCGCCCCCTGAAGGTATACCTTCCCACCGACATGTTGAAATAGCTAGGTTTTTTAAAACACTTCATAATGCCATATCCATCCTAAACTATTCTAGACTGAACTGTTACCTGAAAGAACTTTATTTTCAGATTTTGAGATCAATTAAGTAATCATTTTATAAAAAGTTAAAAGCGCCATGGTGATAGTGAAAGTGAAGTAAACATGTATTAATTAGATATATTGTTGTAGATCCTGCTCCTGCACCAGCCCCAATACCAGCAGATTTCTCCAATCCACCGCCGACTCTTCAAGCCATGTGAGTTGAGTTTTTACCCAGACTATATAATTATCATAATATACCTCTGCATTCCAGTGCTCTAAGACATTGAGGGCATTGTCTTGTCAATATTATATTGTTCTATCACGTCAACCATCTGATTTGAATAAAATTGATAAAATCAATGGATTAAAAAATCTAAAAACCCATGTTTTTAAATGTCCTTAAAATAAGAAAATAACCCTACGAGGCTGAAAGAGGGGCCACTCAAAAGTGGGGGTGTATATTATTTAAGGGATTATTAATGGGATTACATGACGTGAATAGATCGTGGGTGTAACTTGCAAAGATATGCCCCCACGTTTTGAGTGGCCCCTCTTTCAGCCCCGTAGAGTTATTTTCTTATTTTTAGTACATTTAAAAACGTGGGTTTTTAGATTTTTGAAATCTATTAATTATTTTATTATTTTTATCTTTGTTGTTTTTCTGTTTGCCGATAATTTCATAAACTAACTTATCGGAAACTGCCTCAAAAGTCACAATACAAATTTTATTAAAATCTGTCCAGCCGTTTTTATAGTTGTAAATTGCATTGTCATCGGGTTTGCAAAAATCCAACCGGAACGACAAACAAACAAGAAAAGTGAGTGTATAAAAACATGGGGAAAATACTACATCTAATTGATTTCTATTCTATTTCAGACCAACCGCAGACTTACGACCTGTAACTGGTTCTACTGTTGCTTTAAAAAGGGATTGGATTAAAGATGGAGGTATCTATAACCTTTATTTAGACATTTTTCTTATAAACAATTCATTCTATAGATTAATTGCGATCAATCCCAGGCTAATTGTTTTTAAAATGAGAATTCAACTTACAAGCTGTAATTTGTTTCAGTGACGCCTGCCGATGATATAGACATCCTACAAAATACAGTTGTGAAAAAGTGTCTTGAATGTGAAAACAAAGATTACAGGTTAGTTGTATAAATATACAGGTTACCTCTATAGTTAAATTAGATTGAGGTTAAATTATTACTAATGTATTTGTATTTAGGAGATATTCGAAACTGCTTATCAAAAAAAAAAAAAAAATTCATTGGACAAAGGCTACTTTACAAAAAACAGAAAATCGCAAATCAAACTATATTTCCGAACATTTAAAGCTACTGTTTTATAAAGATTTAACTGTTTTTTTAGAGTTCCTTACCCAGAGGAGATAAAACGGAACCTCATTACTAAGCCTCCACTGTCCGTTCATCAGCAGGCCAATAACAATAACAACCATAGTAGTAAAACTCTTGTAATTTTCAGAGAATATCTATTTCTTAAACATAGAGAAATTGCTTACGAATATATGCATTACATATTGTTTTTTTTTTTTCGAAATTATCTAAAAAGTACATAATGTTCATGTGCGAGTCCGACTCACACTTGACCGGTTTTTTTTAAATTACGACCTTTTTTATTATGAATGTTAGGGGAAGTATGCGGCAGGTATCCTCAGTAGTTATCTTTTACTATTATTTTTTAGTTTTTAATTTTAGTTATTAGTATGTATACTGCTAAAACCTTATTTTTCATTACCAGTCTAAAAATATTATTTCCTAGGGTTTGAATCCCGGTGGGATCGAAACTTTGTATTATTTGCAAGACGCATTATTTGACTTTCTGGTCTTGGGTGTTGTATTCTTATCTATGTAGTATGTACCATATCGCTGTTTAATGCCTGCGATGCAAGATTATGTCTTAGTGCAGGGCTGAGTCAATGTGTGTGTCGTGATGTAGTTATTACTATATAGAGTGAGAAGATTATGTCTTAGTGCAGGGCTGATTCAATGTGTTTGTGTTGTGATGTGGTTATTATTACAACAATCTTTTGTATCTAGATTACAGTATCACAAAGAGAAGGTCAGCAACATGCTGCGAGCATCGCAGGAGCTGAAGGACAAAATAGCAGCGATAGACATCAAGACGCAACGTTTGGCGACTTTCGTGAAATTCCTCGACCACGTTTTGAAACATCCCCCAAATTAACTCCGATCACTGTTGATTAATGATAAGATAGTTTTTTTTTTACTAGTTTTTAGTTGTAAGGGATTTAACAGTTGACTATTAATATGTCTTGAGTTTACTGTTACATGAAATAGTTATGCCAGGCTTGAACAGTGAAGGCTTCTCCAAACAGAACGCGTAGTTAGCGTCGCAGTATAGCGTCGCGGTATAGCGTCGCGGTATAGCGTCGCGGTATAGCGTCGCGGTATAGCGTCGCGGTATAGCGTCGCGGTATAGCGTCGCGTTATAGCGTCGCGTTTAAACGTCTGGCGTTATGTTTTTTACAAATAAAATTACAATTTTCTCACAAAAATACTGTAATCCAATATTGTACTTACATAAGAAGACATTAAAATTGCATTAATATATAAAATCAATATTCTAAAAAAAAGACCTGTCAACATATAAACAAAGAATACAAATTAAATTACATTTTGACCATAAGCAGCTTTCGTGATCGTAGCTGTTGATAGCATGGACTGTCATAGAACGATGCAGTTCGCCAGGTGTCAGGATAGCGTCACACGTTCTTATTGGAGGAGCCTTAAATATGTAATGTTGTACGCTTCAGCAGTGCGCACCAATTGATTCTCTTTCTTTTGGTATCCTTTTCGTCTCGGGTAACATTTGCTTAGAGTGACATCTTCCCCTCCTGTCACAAAAAAGAGAAACGACCTCTTTATCGCTGTCTCTCCTGTCGCCTCTTAGGGTGGAATTACTCTTGTCATCGTGAATTTAAGCATCTTCATACTAAATTGCGATTTTCCATAAGAGGAGATGCGATTAAATATTTTACAATCGTTTTATCCATTTTCGACCCTCGGCTAGCATTATAAACACAAAATATATATGTGCATCGTGTGTTTGTCACGTTTATTGTCGGATATCCCGAATTCAGTGGAACCAGAATTGTCTTTTGGGGGGCGGACACCCTCTGATATGACGACCTTGGTTTTGGAAACGTATTTTAGGATGACTTGACCTCTAATTTGACTAACGGTAGGTTTTAACAAAGTAAAGGCTGCAAGTCAGAAGTACTCAGATACTTTTGGTGGGGCGAGAATGCGGATCCGCCAGAGCCAGATTTTGATATGGTATTTTTACAATGCAACTTGTGTTATGTTAGCTCTGATATAGTAATATATACGTGTAGGAGACGAAAGATGTAAAATAAAGCATTTTGCTTGTCAACAATAATTAAAATGTATTTACCCTAAAATTAGTTCAATAAATATAACACAATGGCAACATTTTAAAACAAAATTCCTTGCAAGGGGAGCCGATTAGTAGACTGAAGAAAAAAAAACTTTTTTTAATTCATCTTAATGGGCACTTGCATTTAAATTTTAAATCTGACAGATTATTTTATGGATGGATATCTATTTATTTAAAATAATATGCATGTCGTAAGGTGACAACTAAGACAGATGCTGCGCATGTCACCGTAGCAAATTGAAATTTTATAAATAATATATATTTTAGATTTTTATAACATTTTGGTGAGAAAAAATATTGTGTTAAGCGAATTTCTCATACATGCATTGACGCAAAAATGTCTAACACAATGCATATTTATACCGGGTCAGGCACAATTTATTTGTCAACAATGTAGAAAATGTATTACTCAAATCAAGATATTGAATATTTTCTAGGATGCCGTACACACCGCTGGTCAGGAGAAGTCTTAAGATTAATAAAAATACAAGACACCAATTTTATACTGTTTTATAATGATATGATGTTATTTTTAACGAATTGAAATGTAACTGTGAGATCAATAAATGTATCTTTGTTAATGTAACAAATTTATAGAATTTAATTATGTAATTTATCCTAAATACGATACAAATTATTATCGTTTACATTTTAAAACAAATTTTAGAAATAAGTCTGTAGTTTATGAGAACACTTGACTTGGCTGTTTGCCCAAAATACGAGATACATAGATATATGTATAAATAAATTTTATTTTGTGTAATCAATTTATATAATATTTCTTAATTTAGTTTACGTACGACTCACTAGTGGCGTTATTATGTTAAATTAATTATGTAATAGAAAAAAATTGGACCTCAATTTCTTGTTTCCCTTACAAGAAATTTAAAATGCAGATTCCTCCTGTATGAAATAAAATATGTATGAAGAAAAATAGACTATAGATTCAGTACAATTCTGATAAATAATATTTATGATAAAAATATATCTTTAATGAAATTGAAATCCAATTTTTAAATCTGAATCATTTGTATGTCATCCAACTTGTTTATTTTAATAGTGTCTAGTGCTATTAAGAAAACGCATTCACACTATGCAATAACCGTTTTGGGTTCAAAGCTGTATCCACTGACACCGTCCCCCTGGTGACGAATTGGAAAAATCCCAGTCATTCCCATGGTTGACACTAGTGGTAATGAATGGACCTATTCGTCAGCAGTGGGGCCGATGCCAGTGAGTAAACCTGGGAGTAACCCACCCTTTTATTTTAATTATCTTCTCGTATGAGGCAAATTTGATAAAGATCTCAAATAAAATCATTAGACCAACTTCTTTTTTTTTAATGGTCCCGATTAATTTAATTCATCGACAACTAAATATACAAATTTACCCTATTTTATTTACTCTTTTAATAGGGTTATTGAGCATTACAATACAATGAACTTATTGGTGACAGTTGGTGGCATAGGTGCCCATCAACTCTGGATAGTTCAGGATATTTTAGGATTATCTTTCAAAGTCTCTGCCAGTTATGTAGCAATGGTCATTCATAACGTAAATATAACATAATATAAACCAAGCTATTAAATTATAGGGGTTACGTCCAGTCGTACCCACTGGCATCGTCTCCGCTGGTGGGTCAAAAACGGAATGTAAACCGTTCAAAACTTCTACTTGAAATCAGCGACGACTGATCTAATATAAGAGTACCCCTATTGATAAATGAAAGTAACAAACAGTTTCTAGTAATTTTCTTTGATTAATTCTTTATCTCGTCATTTCAGTTTTCGATTCAACCATTATTTAAAAAAGTTACGATTACAACTTAAAAAAGGTGATCAATCACTTCATTTAACACGCATTGACGCAGTCCTGCAGTAAATAACGTAAAAACTTGTGTTACAGGAACTAAGCAACGATATAGTATAAACTACATATATGAAAATATAATTCAAGACTGGTAAGCGAAATAATGCGCCTAAATTCCGCCCCCGCCGGGATTCGAACCCAAAACCTCTAGCGTATGTAACAGTCGGCTGTTTGCACCACTGTGCCACGGAAGCCTTCAAGGTGATGTATGGACTAATGCTCTTGGCTGTTTCGAAAAGAAAGAATAAAGCCATTTTATTATTTATTTGGCGGGAACTGATACTGGCGTTTTATAACAATATTTTCTTATATTTAATATGTAAAATTGCTAGTCTTTTAAGCAGTGAATGTAGTAACCATTGTAAAAGTAGTGCTTACATGTGTGCTCTTTTCTTAATATCCCTTTTATCCCGTATAGTAATGTTTTCGAACTTATATAAAGGCATAGTTAAATGTAAAAAGTTTATAATTTCAACGTGTCTTTTTTACTTATGTATCAATAATTAATTATATTAAATATTTTTTTAATACATTAACAGTTTGTAACAATAAACATTTAAAAAGTGACGAAGTACAATATTTTATATGGTGCATTCAGTGTTTTCTTTTTGGGCCTAGTTTCCTAGTTTTGTGATATCCTCTGCCTTGGAAACAGAAAAATGTTTTTTTCTTTCTATTGATGGCGTTGCCACAATCGTGGCAAGAACTTTAAGTATTTGCCAGTGTCAAGTAACAATTATACTGTCAAGTTTTGATGAGGAATGTAATGATAAAGTGATGAATAATGATGTTATTACAATCTGCCTACAGTAACATGCTAGTATGGTTAATGTAGGATTTAATAGTTCACTTGGGAGATGATGAAAGGAGCGGCTAAATATAATTTATGTATCATTATATCATTTTCTCCACAGTTGTACAGCACTACAGATATTCAATGGTTGTAACATTACCATTTATTTTACACACTAAATTCGGTTGATATACAAGAAGACAATAAAAAAGATTTTTATAACTGACACTTCTCTTTCCCGCCAAGCAACTCCAAAGGGCGATGAAATATTTACCATAAATTATTGAACGACCTCAAACAGTCAGTTTGATACTGTCAGTCTATCTGTCAATCTGTCTTGTCATTCAGTGCATTCACGTCTAATTCTAATTTCTTCCATGCTTGCTTGTGGTTGTCTTTGTAATTTTGTTGTTAGATTTTATTGTATAGCTTCCTTGTAATATCAATGCTTTTAAAATGAACTCGCTATTAAATCCAGAAGCCCCTGAGTTTCATCCTGTGTTGACCTCAATATCTCAGGTAAGAGTAACATTTTATTTTAAGATTGTAACCATAAGTGTAGTGACAACAATAAGCATGTGTCGGTTAGGGAACAATTTGTAGCTTTACACAAGCTACTGTTAAACTTTAGTAATAATTTACAGTTTCTTGTTTTAAATTGATATCAATTTGATAAAAAAAACTCAGATTCAAACTCTTTCAAACTTTCTCTTTTTCTGCATTTTTTTAAACTTTTGTGCCAGCCCTTACGTCGGTCTGGTGCCTTGTAAAATAAATAAAATATTCAACTTTGTAGGGACCGTCCAACTTTATTAATTATAAAAATGTTTATGCATATTAGGTTAAAAACATTTCATATCAACACTGTGTTAACAGTAGCTTTTAGCATTAATATTCACAAGATGTGATATATAAGATGATAAGAATACTACAATTAAGACTAGTAAGCAAAACAAAGCAACTAGCAAACAAGATAGGTGTATAACAATTGCATAACAGCAAGTTGTTACTCATGGAGGTTGTCAGATATGAATATAGTTTAGCATTTAAGTTTTCTACAATGTTTAAATACAATTCAATCATAAGTGGGTAGAGGGCGCAGCAGCTGCCCTAGATAATAATCAATGGTGTACTTTTCCATCCTCTGAATGTTAACTACATCCGTTCCATTGTTAATGTCAATAGGATGTTTTTCCCCTCCCAAGGTCTATCTAGAATATAATCTATAGATGTCATCTTGTAGCTCTCCATGCATGATGTATTAATGATATTCTTGGCATGCATTTTACATTAAATCAGTTTGCGGCAGTGTCAGTTTCCAGCAGGTAAACAGTTTGCCCACAACATGGATAAAAAAAAGGTACAACCTTTCTTATAAGATGTGTTTTATTTAGTCAGACATTTGATAGTTTGGAAACTTCAAGTTAATTGTGATATATGGTTTGTAGATATGTAATAAAAAGTAATGAAATATCTCTTTCAAATTTTAAAATCTGTTTGTCTATAATGCATTATAATGGGTCCTAGCCCGCAGACTGGTTTGATGATAAATTGTTGGTGAATTGACTTACATATAATTGTATCATATATCAATTGAGTTATATAATAATATAAAGGCCAACTGATGCAGCTGTGTAAATAATAGGTTAGTGTCATGAAACAAGATAAATAGTTAAAACTAAAAAAGATTTTTAAAAATTTACAACTATTTTTATTCCAAGGTGTAACCCGCAATAAAAAAAAATTGTTCTTGTATTGTTAAAATGGGTCAGCATGTAAATATATACATACTTTTGCCCACAGCTTTTCTTGCATTACATTTGAGAAAGCAAATTTACAATATTTTGTCTGAATTTTGAGGTTCCGGGTTTGAATCCCAGCGAAGGTAGGTAGATATTATATCTCACGCAAGATGC
Organism: Choreutis nemorana; assembly: GCA_949316135.1. Lineage (NCBI taxonomy): Eukaryota > Metazoa > Arthropoda > Insecta > Lepidoptera > Choreutidae > Choreutis > Choreutis nemorana. The sequence goes on from OX438595.1 coordinate 1,887,927, forward strand.
ATTGTTCAGTTTTGACGACCTTGGTGACGCAGTGGTGTGAACAGCCGACTGCTACGCTAGAGGTTCTGGGTTCGAATCCCGGCGGGGGCGGGACTTTGTGTTGTTTGCAAGACGCATTGTTTCGCTTACCGGTCTTGGATGTTGTATTCTTATTTATTTAGTATATACCATATCGTTGCTTAGCATCTGCGATAGAAGTTCTTACGATACTTAGTGCAGGGCTGAATCAATGTGTGTGTTGGGTCAGGTCGGCTGGTTATATAAGGGATGTTTAAACACACACAAATTGTGACTATATAGAAATAAACAAATTTCTTTCACCTGCTTCTCTTATAGCGTGACAGTTTTTTTCTTTCTTTAACAAGTGAGTTTATACGAGCGAGCTAATTCAATATTTTTCTGTTTCAAGGGAGGCTACGTAACTGTCAACAAGACTATAAGAGCATCAAACAAACTTCCATCCGGAGCATCGTATCAACTCTTCAAGACCTTCACCGACTTTAACATTGTCTCAAGCAAATTCTGCGAAAATGTTAACCAACAATCGAACATGATCATCTGCACTGAACTACCTAAAATCATGCTCAAAAAGTAAGCAAAATCAAATAATAGTAGTTTTAATCAGCAATATGCTAACCTTTTCTTCCTCAACCATAATCACGAATGTTATGTGTATAAATATGTTTGTATCATATTACCTTGACAAGACAGATCATGGCAACCAATCACATGTGACCTTTTAGAAGCTTCCAACTCTTAGGGTGGTCGGTTTATAGCGCCTTCATAAATTGATATTTGTATGGCAGTTATGTTTATTTTTTTAATTACCAGCGACCCGCCCCGGCTTCGCACGGATATTATGCATGTTTTATATATATATATAAACCTTCCTCTTGAATCACTATCTGTTTTAAATAAAGCATCGAAATCGGTTGCGTAGTTTTTAAGATCTAAGCGTAAATAGGGACAGACAGTGGGAAGTGACTATGCTTAATTAAATGTAGCGATTCTCTCAACTATCTGACATAATAAATAATGTTTACCGTCAACTGTTTCCAATAAGTCAAAAAAACTTCACACTCATGCTGTCCACTAAGTACAAGTAACCCGTTGGTCAGCACAGCATTTGTATAATAAATATGTTATTGTTTTCATCAAAGCTTTTATAGGATTATGCAAATGAATATATACATATAGGGAAGGTCAAAATGTCTGTGAAGGGTAGCTTTTATTGCATGTTTAAGAGATGTTTGATTGGATGTAGTCTTTTCTTTTCTTTTGAGGGTAATAACTTTCAGTATTATGCCAGTGTCGACTAATATTTATTATCAAGTTTTGATGAGGGATGAAATGAGTGATGAATAATGAAAGGATGAAAATGATGGATATGCCTACAGAAACATTCTAGTACTGTTACTTTAGGTTTTATTGAGTTACTTGGGAGATGAAGAAAAGCGGAGCCGAATCGTCGTATTTAACGTTCTTCACTCTTGTGCAGCATTTCAGAAATTCACTGGTTAAAACATTAGAATTTAACACATTAAATCCCGCTGATAGACCAGAAAGGTAGGAAAATTTTTACCGTCACTTACCGGTCCCGCCACGTAACTCAGGATGTAGTTGAAATGGTCTCAATCATGACAGTACTTCAATTCAAATCAGTTAGTTAACATCCTACATATCTATAGATTACAGTCCTTCTATCACACGAAGGCCTTTCGGCTGTAGTTGTGGTTAGATGTGTATATGCAGTGTCCTAGTGTGCGTATCGACGTTACGGATCGACTTTACGTACACTCAAACAGCGTGCACGTACGTACACGCCCGGCGAAACTAACAACAACCTAAGTCAAAATATCTTATACAATGGAATTGAGTAGAATATTAATTTTTATGAGATGGAATCGTTATACATTTATGGTAAGCAAAAACTAAGATCAAGGTCTTCAGTAGTGCACAAATCACTACTAGGATTTTCCATTCCATAAAGAACGGATAACGCTATAAATAATACCCATTTTACCAATCATGACAACGGATGCGCTAGAATCACACTGCATCAACTCGAATGTCTATTCATTCCAAAGGTCTAGTGTTACGTAAGTCAATGCATTTGAAATAGCGTAAAATACAATGTGTTAAAAAAAACAGTCGAAATTCTTTGTTCAGTTACGAAATTCAACGTTATGTTGTGTTGCATCGCAATTAGAATTTTTATTAGCATTTTGCGAATGTTTCATGCTTTCTCTTGCTACAGCATTTTAACATTAAAACGTATATTCATGTTTTTTTATTATTTTATACTAGCTTTCGCACGCGACTTCGTCTGCGTAGAGTTCGTTTTTTATCCCTCGAGTTTTTTTTTAATGGATAAAAAGTATCCTATCTGTTAATCTGTCAGAGTTATCTTGATGACCTCGGTGGCGCAGTGGTGTAAACCGCCGACAAGAGGTTGCGGATTCGAATTCGGTGGGGGCTGCGAATTTTATTATTTGCGATTCGCATTGTTTCGCTTTTACTGGTCTTGGAAGTTGTATTCTTATCTAAGTAGCGCCTAAGATACAAGATTATATCTTAGTGCAGGCCTGAATCAATTTGTATACCGTGATTTGCGTATATTTAACATTATCTGTGTCCCTATTTGCCAAATATCACCCAAATCAGATCAGCCGTTTTTGTGTGATTGGGGAACAGACATTCAAACATACGAACATTCACATTGATAATCTTTGTAGAATTCATAAAAAAATGTCATCTAAGATTTAGATAACGTACAACTTGTGTTCTCTTAAATAATCCCACCAATATCATTAGATTTTGTAAACTCTGCATAGAACTTTCTAGAAAAAGGCCTTTCCTTCAATAGTTTGTGGCATAAAAAGCGAAAAGCAATGTTTTTTTTTATTTTCATAAAAATGTAACCAAAATTCTTCTTGTGATAATTGTGACTGAAGACTAGAATCCTGTGAAAATGCTTGCGATTTCTAAATATATATATTCAGTGGCCATTTTAACTGAAATAAACAATTCTGTAAAAACAAAGGTTTAGATTTGTAAGGAACAAACACGCCTTTCAAACGATCGATGGATTTGCCAATGAGCGTGATGTTATTATGTTTATTGTTGATCTTGTTAGGGTTCCGTATCCAGAGGGTAAAAAAACGGGACGCTATTACTAAGACTCCGCTGTCCGCCCGTCTGTTAGCAGGCTGTATCTCATGCACCGTAATAGCAATAGTCAATAGGATATCTATTGTTGTTGCCGCTATAATAACTAAACAATAATAAAAACATAATGACATTGTAAACTAATGAAACCCCCAAACTGGAAACGAGATGTTTTGCTTGTTCTTGTTTATTTTTCGAAATCATTTAAAAAGTACATTTACTTTTATCTTGTAAGAACGGAACGGAACCCTCCCTTTGCGAGTCCGACTCACGATTGGTCTGTCTTTTACATTTTTAATATCAGCAAACAGCGCACTCAAACTGCCTTAATGGATCTCCCCCAGAACTAACAATATCATTATTTATTTAATTAAAACACATCACAATTAATACAATTTCATGACCGATATATTTTATCGTAAAGCCATCTACACTGATATACTAAATAAATTTTTATTACTAAACTAATGGCGCGTTACACGTGAATTTTTTTATCAATAGTTGCCTTGCGACAGTCATTGATCAATCTGGAGTCTGGAGCGATTAGTAGAGCAATTTGAACCAATTTTATATGTAATGCTGCAGTTGTTTTCATATTGCTTCGAATTGTTCCATATTCCAAAGTCATGTATGAAGCTTAGCCTAGCATTTTGTGTTGCTTGATATGGATTGGTGGTGTATAGCAACAGTTTGTTGTCACTGTCGTGAATTGCTTAATGTTGTGCAAAGTACTGACTCGTACTCGGAATAGATAAAATTTATATTATAGTAAAATTTTCAAGCAATAACGGCCCGGCAACTGCAGTGGATCAATCTGAAGGAATCTCCAATTTGAACTTTTCTTCTAGCACCAGATGCTACACGTTTGATATATTGCCATGAATTGCTTGATGTTGCCCAGAGTTTCGTGAGGTCAAAATTGCTTAAAATTTCAACATTTCAGTTGCCCGTGTAAACGCATCATAATGTAGGTGTTTTAACGCGATATTATTTATATATTTTTGGATAAAGACAAATATATATTTTTTCCTTACTTATCTAATTTATTTATTTCTCCTCTATATATTGCAATTTGACAATTGTTATGTCTTTACGAAGGGATGACTTGGAGGAAAACATGGAGAAAGTGGTGGACTGCAACGATACAATGCTGGACCGACTGGCCATCAACATGGATCGGGTGAGCGGTGCCTCGACACAGGTGCCGCAAATGACACCAAACGTGTCCTCATGGAACGCAACCCCCGCCCTGGTCAAAATACAGGTGACAGTTTTAATTTACCTCTAATTTAACGTCACTGAAACCTGCTACCACATAATTATCCTGCAAAGAGGCAGGCAACCAATGTTTTTATTTTTTTGTTGTTAATCATTCATGACAGAAAAGGCAGTAAAATAAAAGGATTTCTATGAACGTATACCAGACTACAGAAAGATTATTTATAATTGTGAAAGGGAATTGAATTTTGTATGATATTTCTATTAAATATGCAGTAATTTTCATGAACTTTTAACTCGTGTTACAGCTTGGTTCGGCGACGTTCCTCGGAGCTAAGAACATTCCTCGTCCGCAGCTTCTCTTCAAAGATCAAGTAGATAATTCCGAAAGCCTTTGGGTACCGAAGATAAAAGATAAACCGAACAATATCAAGCCACTCGCGCTTACCATCACTTATAATGACCAAGGTGAAGCGGTGGGGTAAGGAATCCTTTTTCTCTCTTTAGACAAACGCACACACACAAACACACACAGATATATCTTATAGTATAGATTGCAGATCAATTGTGGTGTTCGAGATCCCTTTCAAGGTATAATCTTCAAAAGGTGATGAAGAAAAACCTTTCAATGTACCACTACGGTTTTTATCACTATACAGAATCCGGCTAAAGTGTCGCCTCAATTTTTGAGTTAGAGAGGTTGCCGGATATCATATATTTGAACCTGATTACCTTTTACAGGTATGAGCATCCCTATCAGGTAGAGTTGAACCTATACCAACCGCCCTTGGAAATGCTGGAGCCTGCCGAAGCAACGTTCCCTGCACCCTTGGACCAAACTAGCCTGACGATGGTGTCCACGGAGGAGCAGATCGATGACCTCGTCACCCATCTGTCTGGGGTCAAGGAGTTAGCTGTTGATGTGGAGCATCACTTTTATAGGACATATCAAGGTATGTTGTCACTGTTTCTTCAAGCATAATTTTTTTTTTTTTGCTTATGATGTCTATAAAAAAAGATATATGCAACCGCATAGACTCTTTTTTGAAGTCAGTTAAAAATAGACTAGGGTGAACCCATATCGCAGATCACTGTGCGGCCTCTCCATGTACAGGTGAAGTTTGAAATTATTCCACCTCGTTTTTTGTCATATAATTTCGTTTCTAATAAAATTTTACATCGAGTTGTCTTCAGATGTCATTAAATAATTATATTAGTTGACATATCTTAATGATTGGTCTCCTCGGAGCTACGCCAATCATTTATCTATGAAATAAAACCGATATAAAACAACGTAGTCGCATAGTTTATAAAACGCTTTGGTAAAATACTTTTCTGCATTAAGACAAGGCGTCTAAGCGTTTTAAATACATTGGAGGTTTTATAGTGACCAAAATGCGCTGCTGGCGTTTTTTTTTTGCTTTTCTTCGATCTTTGATTGCATTATCCAAATTATATGGAAACCGACACTCTTAACTATCTACTCATAGAACTATTAAAAATGACGATTTTAAAGTGCTTATTTTAAGCTATTCGAATAAAAAACATTTTGACTTTGACTTTATGCGCAGTACGTAATTGGAGACGACCTGATGAATTTTATTTTGTTTTATTTAAATTATGTTTTTGCCTGAAGTATGGAATTAATTAGATTAAAAAAAAATGTTTTTTTTGCAAAACTACAATCCGGTATAAAGTTTTAATGTTTTCCGAAGCGAATATTTAATAGTGACGGGGCTAAAAGACATATTAATTTATATGTAACATGTTTGATATATAATTGAATTTGCTTTAAATTCTATGAAATAGAAAACTTAAATGTTCCAAAATGTAATGAAAAACAAATGAAAAATAAATATTTGAAAAAAAGCAACTACGGAGGTTTCTTGCCGGCTTCTTCCCCGTAGATAGCTTTCCGGACCGGTGGTAGATAAAAAAATGACGATTTTAAAGCACTTATTTTAAGTCTATTAAAAAAAAACATTTTGAATTTGAATTTGACATTTTGAATTTCATATTTTATTTAATGTACGTAATGAATGTGACGATTTTCAGGTATAACTTGCTTGATACAAATATCGACTGACGAGGGTGGTGATTTCATCATAGATGCGATAGCCGCCCGAGAACACATACACAAACTAAACGTCATTTTCACCGATCCAAAGAAAATCAAGGTACATATGCTTAATGTCATAAATAATAATAATAATAATAACCACATCACGACACACACATCGGACTCAACTCTATATTTTTTAAATTTAAAACTAGATTAATATTTGATACCAATTCCGCCTAGTTTTTCAATTTCAGCGGTGATCTCTAAGGTAATTAAATTAAAAAAAATATAAGGTTTCTTAGTTAAAAGATTCCTACACAAGAGAAGCCTATTTACTATTGCCTTAAAGAGTTCCGCATTATATTTATCAGGGAATTCATCGGAAGTTGAAGGATCCTATTCCCTTGCAGGTCGCATCATAAAATAACTCTCGAAGCGTTTAGTCCGGATACTTGGAATATCCATTTCCGCTTACGTCTTGTGTCCTTATGATGAAATGGGGCAGGTGAAATTAAATTGTGCAATTCCCCAGAAACACGTAACCTTGTGATGATTGCTGAGGTCTTGAAATAAGCCTCACATCACCACATCACGACACACATCGACTCAGCCCTGCACTAAGATATAATCTTGCATCGCAGTCACCAAGCAACTTAATGGTATATACTACATTGATAAGAATACGACATCCAAGACTGGTAATCGAAACAATGCTTCTATTGCGTCTATGTGGATATTATTTCCTCTCGTTGATACAGGTTTTCCATGGTGCCGAGATGGACGTGCTATGGCTCCAACGCGACTTTGGAGTGTACGTGGTGGGTATGTTCGACACCCAGAAAGCTGCTAAGGTACTCCAGATCAACGGCCTGTCACTCAAGTACCTCCTGCTGAAATACTGCGGAGTCGACGCTGATAAAAAGTAAGACAAGAACTTAAGGGGGTCAAAATAAAAAATATATACTTCAGATAATTGAACACTGAAACTGGTCACTTATCACTATAATTACTCGACTGACACAACAGGAGGATGTTTTTCGTGTTTATGTCCGTTCGACTGTAACCTCCTGTGGCCTGAACGGCTCGACCGATTATGATGAATTGTTTATGAGTACCAAATTCGAATGTTTATATGAAAATGGAACGTTCAACTGTTAATTTGTAGGGTGGCAGCTTATCTGTCAAAAATGTCATAAAAAGGTGTGAAGTGAAAAGCAAAATTGTTGCCAACGTAGGATTTTTCCCCCACAACTCTATATATATATTTAGGGAGATTAGATTTCTAGGAGTATTTTGTTTTAAGTGAGTTGATCGAGATTGGTTTTAAAATATTTTAGCTACGCAATAATAGTTTATACGCGAAAAGAAAGTCCTTCAAGCCGTTTTTTGCTATTATTTAGGGAGGTTTTACTTTCAAGAGCTGACGACCCTTTGACAGAGAGGTTTGGAGAGTGGTAGAGGGGTGAAATATCCCGAACTGATAGGATCTCAACGCACCGAATTTCTGTGTATAGATTGTGGTTTGTTAAAATTAATAATTTTGTAAAATAGTCACACGAGTTTTTGGACTATAGTAAAGCCATAAGAAGCATATACATGTATGATTTTTCCTTACTGTAATCTGTTTCTGTTAATAAAAATAAGTTAAATATAGAAACCTCACCTTCACACCTTCGGATTGTCGGTCACCTTTGGACCAGCCTCTGCCTCGGTTGCAGGTGCTTTTTTTACGCAAGGTAGGAAAAGCCGCTCATCCCGCAGCGCCGGAGCAGCTGCTGGAGTCACTGTGGGCTTATAACATTGCATAGTGGAACCTAGTCTTTCCAAAGTGAGGTTATGAACTCCTCCCCATCCAAAAAGTCTAAATGTTTTTTATTCGAATTGACTTAAAATAAGCACATTCAAATCATCATTTTTTTATTTTACTACCGCCGGTTCGGAGTGCTATTCCTACGGAGAAGAATCCGGCGAGAAACTTCAGTAGTTGCTTTTTCTTCTTCAATCTGAATGTCTTGTCAACTGTCAGATACCAGATGGCGGACTGGCGTATACGCCCGCTTCCCGACGAGCTGATACAGTACGCCAGAATGGACACACATTACTTACTATACATATGGCGGCTGATGAAGACAAATCTTTTAGAAAATGCAGCTGGAATGGACCATTTACTGCTGTCTGTGTTTGAACAGAGCAGGCAGATATGCGGGCTGGTATGATTTTTAAATAATACAATCAAAACCGGTTATAACGACTCAATGGCGGAGTCCCGGTCGAACCAATCACGAATAAACATAACGCCTTTAATAATATCGTATGTAACTTCCATTTTAATAAGGGCCCTTGAATGTCATTATATCAGGTTTCATCTGTAATTATTAAGTGTATGTTCCAATACCAGTATTAATTTGATTTGATTAATAATTATTGATTTCCTGTCGGTTTAATAAAAAAAATTTGTTTAACTAATCATGCTTACCGGTCTTGGATGTAGTATTCTTATCTATGTTGTTTATACCATATCGTTGCTTTGTTGCTTTGTGTGTGATATAAGAACATATCTTAGTGCTGAGCATAGGCAATGTGTGTGTCGTGATATTATTAGATATCGTTGTATAATGATATTGTAATTTTTATGTTAATATTTGATTCTTTATAAAGAGGTAAAATTTGTCGTTATGTATGTAACTTGTAATATTTGAAACTACTCATACAATTTATAAAAAAATCTTTCATCAGTAAATTCCTAAGACTCAACGACATCGTCAAAAGCTGTATTTTATCTACTTTAAAATTATTTATTGCACCCGAGCGAAACCGGGGCGGGTCAATAGTTATTATAATAACCCGATCGACACAAAATTAAGGAAATGTTTTCGTGCGTACGTTGTTACCTCCTGCGGCCTGAACGGCTCGACCTATTATGATGAACGATAATGATGATGATGATGATGTTGTTATTCGACAGACGTACAACAAGCCAGTGGTGTTAGAGGACAGTCACATGAAGTTATACGTCAGGTCGAGGAAATTCTTCAACTCTCAGCAGATGGCAGCACTCAAGATGCTGTACAAATGGAGAGACAACCACGCGAGGGAATTAGACGAGAGCACTGTGTAAGTTTGTGTGTGTTTTATCTAAATATGTATGTGTGTTGTTCAGTAGTAGTGTAAGCATGCGGCTTGGTTATGGGGCTGAAATTATTTTACGGTATTTGTATGAAACGTAATTTATCATAATTGAGGTTAAAACAGCCCTGAACTTAGAATTTCTAGTTTTAACCTAACATGTCTGTTCTGATAATTAAATCCACTTAAATAAATTAATATCTTGACTTTGATGTGGTTACTGTATCAGGTATTTGCTCCCGAACCACATGCTGTTGGCGCTGGCAGAGACCTTGCCTCGCGAGCTGCAAGGTGTCAACGCCTGCTGCTGCCCGATGCCGCCCTTCGTCAAGCAACACCTCATCACCTTGCACAGGATGCTCCTATCAGTTAGTTTAAATTAAAACATTATTTATTTATTTATTAAATAAATCCACAGGACACACATCAGACACAGAAAATAACTTATAATTAAACGCCTAAGGTACATATGTGTGTCCCAATTAAGGACTTATACAGCATTTACAAAATTATTACCTACATAATTGAATTAAATTTAGTATATAAAATAAAATGAAATGAAATAAAATTGAGACAAAATAAACAATAATATTAAAGAAAACAAATATATAACAACTATAGGAAAACAAACAAAATTAAAATCTAATAGACATTCATAGTATTCCCAGCAACTTACACTTGAACATGTTAAAGTGGTCACCGAAAATATTAAGTTATTTGTTTTTGGCAGTGAGAGTTGTACTGTTTACATATTCTTGAATATGGAGAGTTGTGACCAAGGTTGGTACGAGACGAAGGAACATTAAACAACCACATAACGGCACATACACTGACCCAGTCCTGCACTAAGATAAAATGTAGTATCGCAGGCACTAAGCAACGATATGGCATATACTACATACATCAGAATACAACATCCAAGGTTGGTAAGCGAAACAATGCGTCTTACAAATAACACAAAGTTCCGTCCCAGGCGGGATTCGAACCCGGAACATCGACGTCGGCTAATAAGTTTTGATAGAAGTATTCGTTTTATTAGTGTACATATATATAAAAAGGATACATCTATGCGACAGGTTCCTTGTCGAATCCCGGCGGAGGCGAAACGTTTTGTTATTTGCAAGACGCATTGATTCGCATTCTGGTCTTAAATTTGACAACCTTGGGGGCGCAGTGGTTTAAACAGCTGGCTACGCTAGAGGTTCCGGGTTCGTATCCCGGCGGAGGCGGGATTTAGTGTTATTTGCAAGACGCATTGTTTCACTTACCGGTCTCGGATGTTGTATTCTTATCTATGTAGTATATACCATATCGTTGCTTAGTGCTTCCGATACAAGATTATATCTTAGTGCAGGGCTGAGTCGATGTGTGTGTGACGTGGTTATTATTATTAACAAACATTTAGTATTCTTATTTACAAAATAATAATACCAACATCGTTGCTATTAACTGCGATACTAGGTTACGATCTTAGTACAGGTGTCATGTGTGTGTTGTAATGTTGAAATACGTGTTTGTGGCAGTGCCGCGAGATGCCGCTGGAGCCGCAGCTGTACAATATGCCGTCCAGCATCAGCCAGCTCGCGAATTCCACCTGCCGTCCGACCTTGGTTTATGAGGTCCACGATTTGTCCCAGTACCCGCCCCATAAGTCAGTATTTACAAATTGACGTTTCATTTTTTGGAAATTATATTTTTATATTTATTTTCAACGACTAAAAGCTTCGTATATCTAAAACTAGATTTCGTCTGAGGAAAAACATTGGCCCCTGAAAATTTTTGTACGGGTAAAGTTGATTTGTCTTGTTTGATTTTCAATTTGATTGTACATAAGTTGAAATGTAATACTTACAATGCAATCGCATGTGATATATCAGCTCTTTAAATATAAAATTATATCATGTTTTGGTAAACTTTTCGTAAAAATGCAATGTTATCAGAATTGTCCGTAACTTTACTCTTTCCTGTGAGATAATGAATTAAATGTGAAGGCGGAGCGTCAGACATGTCTTGTATTAAATGAAAAAATATTCTTATGGCACAGATTTTATTATAAAATTTTAGTCACTGAACATTCAATTAAACACTTTTGCAATAACAATATGCACATCGGACCGAAGTTAAAATAAGACTGTATGTATGTACGTATAACATCGTTTTGAGTTACGGCGCGGGCGAGCGCGCCAGTGCCGCGATGACTCACGCGTAGCCGTGCGCCCGCTGAACGTGCTGCCTACAGGCTGCACTGCCTAAGTTTTAGTGTTCGTTCATCCTGACAATTTTTTATTTTATTTTAGAAATTAACAAACAGGCCCGGTCATTTGAATCTTCAGTGATTAACATACTGTCCAGGTCACTTGACCCTTCAGTGATTAACATACTGGCCCGGTCACTTAACTCTTTAGTGATTAACATACTAGCCACGTCATTTGACCCTTCAGTAATTAACGCACTGGCCCGGTCATTTGACCCTTCAGTGATTAACATACTGGCCCGGTCATTTGACCCTCCAGTGATTAACATACAACATTAATAAATAAAAAATAAATTTTCTACGTAAATATAATCCAATTTTTATACCTCACTTTGCATTTATTTGTAAAATTTTGGTTAGTTTATTACACTTCTTAATTTATAAGTATACTTCAGTATTATTGTGTTTGGTTTACATTGAAAGATATTTAAAAAAATAAGTTTTTTTTTAATGTTTTTCGGACCATCCTACTCTTTAGTACCTGTACTAAAGTTAAAAATAATTTTTATTTAAATTCAATTCAAAATTTTTATATGCCTCCTATTTTAAAATAGCCATTTCACGTTAGTTCTCATTCAGGCATCGATGTTTTATGAATACCCCGCTGTTATTGCAAATTTCATTTACTCAAAATACCACTGCGTTACCAGTCCCCACGTCCCATCAAAAATAATGCCCACTGCGTTACCAAGCAATAGTTTTTTATATTCTGAGCCCTTTTATTTTGATAAACTTATAATTCACGAATGCTTATGGTATTTTGAAAAATAAAGATTATCCTACCATATAAAGAATTATGATTTTGAAATATAGGGATATTTTATAATAAAATTACAATGGCCCTTCAACGTCTATACAATTGGAACATGTATAAGAATTGTGGAATGATTAATTATTTTTTATTTTTTATCGTGTTCATCAGCGAGGAGTTGGTGATAGATCTGGACCAGGCGGCGGCTCACCTGGAACGCGATACGAATGCAGAACCTGACGTGACCGTCTTCCAGATAACACAGGACAAGCCCAAACCACCTGTGAGTAGTCTTTTTAACATGAGCAGGGTAATTTTTAAGTCCCGTTTACAAGTATTCATTTGTTAAGTAGACACCTGCGTTTTATGTAATTTTTAAAAGTAAAGCATTTAAGTGTAACTACTTAAATATATCATTTCCTACACCGCACTTAGTTTCCTAACAGTGTTAAGCTGTCCAGGGGGCTTAGACAAATGCCCATTCTCCGCAGCGCTAATCGCTCGGTGACCTCCAAAGAGTCCATTTCGGGCATTATACTCTAGTTTAGTCGTGTTGACAGTTGTCAAAAAGTTTTTGAGCGCGAATGATTTAACCATGAACTAATGTGTATGGCATGCTAGAATAGACATTTTACAAATAATTCGTCCCAAATGTCGTTTCTAGACATAGATGTATCATCAATCCGCTATATTTTAACGTACGCTAGTGAGCATGAGGTTCGAAGGCAATGCTCCCGAAGCCAGTATTTATGTTGTCAATCGTGGTAGTTGCCTAGCAATTGTATATTATTTGTTGTAGCTCGGTGTTTGACGCCATGTTAGTTTATGGTTTATTTCAGCAATAAGGATTTAGAACAGCATCATCTCTCAAGTTAATATAATTTCAAAACATTTGATATTTCGTGAGCGTTAACGTTTTGCGTAAAATGGCACTTGTCTAAGCCCCCTGATGTCAAGTGACAAGCCCCGACCGTCAACTTTAAAATAAAACAATAAATTCTAATTTCGTTGTCGTTGTTTCTATGTTTCAAATTGTAATAAAAAACTATAGTTTTTTTTTAAAGCAACTACGGAGGTTTCCTGCCGGCTTCTTCCCCGTAGATGGCATTCCGAACCGGTGGTAGATAAAAAAAAAATGACGATTTGAAAGCACTTATTTTAAGTCTATTTAATTAAAAAACATTTTGAATTTGAATTTGTTGTTTGACTAAATTTGAACTTACTATGCTAGAGGTTCTAGCTTCGAATCCCGGTGGGCGCGAAGCCGAATGTGTTATTTGCAAGACGCATCGTTTCGCATTCCGGTCTTGGATGTAGTATTCTTATCTATGTAGTATGTACCATATAGTTGCTTAGTTCCTGTGACACAAGTTCTTACGATACTTACTGCAGGGCTGAGTGTTTAATATGTGTTTAATAAAATGTTGATTAAATTTTTCCAGGGGTCCGGACTGAATGTCGATGCCAAGCTGTTCATTCCACCTTACGATAGATACAGGAAGTATCGCGCTCTAGCTCAGGTTAATATCAACTCTATATACATTTCTGTGCAGTAAATTTTTTAACTTTTAATTTTCTCTCGGCTCTATTTTTGCTGAGTTTTTTTTGTTATGTTTTTTTGATTATGTTTTTGACATGAATTGACTTTATATTTTATTGGGATTGCCTTTAAGTTTTGTCAATAGAAAATTGATTGCATCCTTTAAATGCCAAATTCAAAATTGAATATTATCAAATCCTGGTTATTTTACAGTTAAACGAAATTCGATATTTATCTAGTTAATTAACATTTTTTTTCTGCAGATGGAAGAGATCAAGGAATTTAAAGAGAAAGAAGCTAAAATTGCTGCAATCGGTAAAGGTAATAAAATTATTCAAACCGAAGTTTTGATGAAGCTACAGAAAGCCACGTCGAAAATAGAGAACGAGTCAAAGACTCAAACCATAGATGCATCTAGAATAAGTGCCACAGATATGGTGGAACTACATAATATCCAGAAACAAGTGAAAGAAACGAATTCCGAGGCCAGTAAAGCGTTGAAAGGGAAACGCAAACGAAAGATTACAAACGAGAAAATTGAAGCTAAGAAACCGCAAGCGAAGCCAATCGACAAAGCTGACGATAGTAAAAAGAACGATTTTAAAAACAAAAATAAAAACTCTAATAATGTAAAAGCATTTATATACAAGAACGTGAATTATAAGAAGTTTTACGACGAGAGTGACAAAGGGCATAAGACGCCCAAGCAAAAGTTTAAAAAACGTAAATAAATGTTTAAGGAAAATAAACATAGATGTATGTAGCATATGGTTTTTATTTCAATGTCATCATTTTACAATAGCATTGTGTTTAGAAATTAAAAGTTGTTGGCACTAGTCGATGGTGTACAAGGGAACCAGATTATAGTACTAAAAATAATTAACATTCTGTCACGTTTTTCTTTGTATTCCCTTACTCTAGCGACCGACATCAATGTCAACAACTATGAAAAGCCAAGGAGTCGAAATTATGTTAACAACAACTCCATAGAACTTTCACTAAAAGGACAGCGTATTTTTTTTTTCGTGGCGATGGCTTGACTGACTACCGGTTTAAATACGCTAATCTGTTTTCTTAATAAAGACAAATTTGATAACGTTACAAATTCATAAACCTAATTATTGCCTATCAGTAGTTAAACCAAACCTTCCTGTGTTAATAAAAAAACAGCAGTAAATATCTAATCTGAAAAATCATCGGAGATGTCTTCTCTGACTTTTATCTTGTTTCTGATCGTTCTTTGGTATCCTGATTCTGAGTCTTTCATCACTCCTTTACCCTCAGAGGTCTTGGTTCTGGGTTTGACGTGGTATTTCTTGCTGGCCCTGACCTCCTGCTTGGGGGGTTTCTTTGCTCTCCTCACAGTGTGGACGTGGGCTTCAGCGATTGCTGGAACCTTGCTTTCTTCATCAGCCACGATTTCACGCTTGAGAGAACTCTTGAAGGTCTGCCCGCGAGTTGGCTCGTGCAATGAAAACGTTATCCTGTCGTGGTGCACCTAAAACAAAACTAAAGGTCTAATACAAGTTATTGATACAATTCAAAAGTCATTACAATTTTGTTCATGTGTCAAATAGATTTATGAGGCCTCGCCCTGGATTCGAATCTGAAAAATCATAAAATAACTATATACCCTTGTTCATCGGGAAAGAGAAATTAGAATCTGCAGGGATATGCTAGCATACTATGACCCGAGAGGCGTGAGAGTTCCATAGGGTCGCGAAATAGAAGCTATCTCATTCTTTTTTTGTAAATATTTCTCTATATGACATGGAGAGAAGAGTTTGTCTCGCAGTCTATTTCGCATTTATTTAATGCACTAGGCTCGCTGGTAGAACATATTACCCGGTATTCAATGGAGATGTAGCACTCGTCTTCGTCTTCGCAGACCAGCGAATTGACATCAGCAGGTTTGGAGGCGGTAGCAGGCCGCTTGCCCACGCGGACGAACCGCCACAGCGACCGGATGCGCGGACCACATGCCTTCAGCAGGTCACTCATCTGCATTATGACATTCGTAGGTTAAAATCATTTGAATCTACGGAGACTCGAGATCCGGTATTTAGTTTAAATATTTCACAATTTTTGGTTCGATTTTATTCTCAGCTCATAATACAAAAACAGAAATCAAAACACGACGCAAATTCAATGTTTAGAATGATCATAAACTTTCCATTGCTATAATCCTTGTAAATTTTATAAACGCGAAAGTTTGTTGGGATGAATGGATGTTTGTTACTCTTTCATGCAAAATCTACTAAATGGATTTTAATGAAACTACAAAAATATTTAGCCTATATACATCAGACTAACACATAGCCTACAATTGATAAAGATATTGTGTGAATTGTCAAAAATATGAAGAAAAAAAAAGACAAGAAATAAAAAAAATTATAAGAACCATATTTGAGGGCAAAAGCTTGTATTAGATACTTGAGCTCAGACCTTCATCTGGTCGGATCCGTCGCAGGTGCCGGGCGAATGGGGCTCGACTCCGAACGCGTTGAGGCACACGCGGTCGTCAGGTAGGAGGGAATCTATCTGGAACGCGCACCGCGGGACTGTCTCCGTGTGCTCCTGTGTTTTGAATACCATGTTCATTACCTTAAGACTTTTCGCCCACAACCGAATGTCGGCGACCGATTTTTTTCTAAAGGTTCCATAGGTACTTTCTAGATTACAATAGTAAAACGCCCACGTCCTTCAAAAGATTCAAAATCACTCAATAAGATTAAGAGGATAACTCGTTCTTAAACAAAAAAGATCCAAAATCGGTCTTATATACACAAATTACGAAAAAACAAATTCGTTGGTGGCCTTAAACTTAAGACAAGGTAGTATGTCCGTGCTCAAAGCCTATGCTTTACACAGCTTACAAAGGACGCCAGTGTTGATCCTGGTTAACAGGAATTATAGTGGTGGGACAGAGTGGCGGGTGTGGCCTAAATAAAACCTTAGATACCTCAGACAAGTCCACTGCCTCCGCAGTCCTTTGAAGCTTTGAGTCTCAATTAAAATTTTCATTTCGGCTGACATTGTCTCAATAGATAATAAGAGATTAACTTTCTCTTTCATTTATTTTCAATCATTGGTTTCTAATATTTAAGTCAGTAACTTACAAATGTAACTAGTAAAATTAATGACAATATCGGTAAAGAAAACTGTACGTCCATTGTAAGAATGATAAAGCTGGTGTTCCTTTTGTAATAAGCACTTTTGTAAAAGTATAGATGCGTAATTTTCACACAAAATATATGGGAAAAATGCCTTACCCAGCCGATTTCGTCGCATCGTTTTGGATCGTCGTAGCAGATGTAGTAACTTAGAGCGGTAGAGCCATCGGGCCGCTGATCAATAGACCATGTATACCAACTCTCGCCAAACTTGAACATGCTGTTAATATGGTTCTGCTTGTAAATCAACGGGAATATCAGCTCGTTCGGATGCAAAGGCTTCGCTTTCTCAGTCGTGACCTCCACTTCTTCCCGCTTGTGGTGCCTTATGAACGGCATCACCGTGGCTTTCTTCTTCTCCCAGGCCTCTGTCCTGTAGTCCTCGTCTTCCACCCTGGAGTCTTCATCAGAGTGGAGCACCACCTTTACTTTGACGGCCAGCACGGTGTGCAGCAGGCACATGCCAAGTACCACCTTGTTCCACATGTTGAAGCACAATGAATGCTTTCGGCCCAGCAATCTCTACTTACCCACTGTTTTTCTTACAAACGGAAATGTTGCCTTTCTTTTTAACTGATAAGCTTCTTGTTAGTAAATTTTCCGCCATTTTTTCCTATTCAACGCTTTTTTTTGTGAGATCACGTTTCCCTTGTTTTAAATAATAATTTAAGAAATGGGTCGTGCAATAAGTGTTGTTTCCGTTTAATATAAGAATTAATAATGTAATATTTAAGTACGTAGATAGAACTTGTTTATTTTATTGATTTATTGTTTTTTTTTTAAATAAATTGAAAAGTTTAATTTAAAAAGGAAAGGGAAATAAAAAACTGGAGATCAGATTATTGCTTTTATTTGGGTACAAAGATGTTGAGTATAAAATAAAAATACTGCATTTGGTATCGACATTTTCCATAAAACTTTGATTATGAAAATTAAGCATTTCGACAAATACATGATTTACGTCTAAAAATAAAAAATTAAAGCATAACGTCATATTACTTACTAATATACTAATTATTTATTTATCTATATAGAAATTGTATAATCAATATAGTACAAATTAAAAAGCGAGTGAAGTTTGGACCATTGTTAGGAATTGTAGGATTTCCATAGTGCTCAATATCTTACAATAAGCCATAAGAGTTCGTATTTACAAGTCTTTATAAATTTTCCGTACTAAAGTGATATTTCGACATAGCATAAGATAAGGGGTAAGAATAGCATCACTAAGGCAGAGAGGGTGTCTTATTGTACATTATTATTATTATTAGAGCCTAACTTTACCATTTCTAAACATTATTCTAGTTTGCTCGTTGTTAGCAATGTGCAACGACGCAACGGGCCGCAGCCGCTAGTTGTACGCCTAGAGCTTGAATCTATTTGTACAGTTAAACATTAAACTTTCGAAATCAGATTTCCCGAGTGAACAGGCTCGACGCAAACTCTAGCTAAGAGACTACGAAAGCTAGACCTTACAAAAATAAATAAGGCCTGATATTGAAATTAAAAATATTGCGTACACTAGTTAAAACCTACTTATAGTTTAATTAGACCTCTATGTATCCTAGTAAACATTGGTTCAATACTATAGTGATTCAAACTTAATACTAGGCCGTAAGTACATACTTACATTAAGTGCTTATTTTAATTTAGGCCCCTTAAAGTAAGCCGATATCTATTGAGAAGTCACAGAGACGTCGACGTAAAACACTTCACATACTGCGAGAAAATATTTCATATAAAAGACATATAAAACGGACTCGTTTAGACACGCTAGGGTTTTGTGTTAATGTTAGGGGGTATAAGTTGACAGCGGGGGGCGAATTTGTCGCAACGGACGATTTGGGATACAAGTGGCAAACGAGATTTGATTTCATTTAAATTGAGTCGTGAGATCGAGTTTGAAAATTTAGAAACATTTGCGTAATCCAGTTGCATTGCAGACATTGCAATCTGAATTAAATTTAATCAAATTATTAACATGAACAAGGATACATAACAAATTATATTTAAAATTCTGAAACTGTATTGTAACTGCATCAAATTTTCCACATCTGTATACTGGCGTGGTATTGCTTAATTTCTTTAACCATCGACCAACCAAGACCCACTCGCGACGTCTTTGAAAAAAAAAGTTCTTAAGAAACAAAAAAAAAAAAACACCTGAAAATAAACACTCATGTGTAATTATTGGTCCACTTATAATTAATTCATTAATCGTACACATGGTGTTTTAAAAATTATTAAGCTTAATTTAATTATACAGGTTGAAAAAAAAAAAAGTTTTAAAATTATAGTTTTTTTTCAAGTAAATCATGATAAGTCCACGTCACATTCAGTTATATGTTAAGTGTTTCAGTCTCGCAAATGTATTATCTAAATATCTCACTAAATAGTTTACAGATTTAATAATAATATCTAGCAGCGATTCGTGATATTGTCTTAGAAGTCCCTACGCTCAACACCCGGAGAACTACGTAAAATAGACAGCTATATAAATATATATATAGATTATTTCTAATAAAATTTCATTCGATGCAACTAGCCTTAACTAACTACGTACGTACATAATATTATTTTCATTTCATATATAGATAACATTTTTTTTTTTCCATCAGAGAATATTCAATAAGAAAATAAATGACTTGATAGTCTGGTAACGATGTAGGATAGATAATAGTTAGATGCGAAGGATGAATATTATTTCGACCAGATTTCACTAACACGGGAATTGTTTTCTAACCCTATAGCACATAGTAACTACAGAAATAAGTTGCTAATGTTATGGAAACGTTCCGAGATAGAAAGGAAGAGCAATATAGAATACCAATCTCTGTCTCGCTCGCACACAGCGCCTGATTGGTTTCACGCAGCTCCGTATAACATGGTTAACAAGCGCGGTGTGCGAGCAAGACAGATATTGGTATTCTCTATAGCTATCTCTATCCACCGCGTAACTTTTCAAACTCGATTCTTTCTACAGCAGTACGCGCTAAGATTATAACCGATAAGCGTCAAGTAATACTCGTATATCGGGGCTTAACTATTATCGAACAAATCCGAGTTTTTTAGTACGGTTTAAAGTTGTCGAAGGAACAGTACCTAGACTAATAAAGAGCGTTATTGCTTGATTTATTGATTCATCATAAAGCTTATCTAGTTATAAGAGAACTGACATAATGATATTACACCATCCAGTGGCGGATCTAGAAATTAAAGGAAGGGGGGGTGCTACACGCTTTTGGAAATGCTTTATAGAGGGGAGACCCTACCTAGCCAAATTTGGATTTTGACTATGTAATTGCAAAAAAGTCCGAGGAATTCTGATGCTTATGGGATCCGCTAGTGACGCCGTTCGTTTCCTACATAACATGCCTATTGTAACTCGATTTGCTGTCTTGAAAAACAGCTTAAAGCTTCTATAAACTTCGATTGATAAATCACCTTAAAAGATACAAGATGAAAAGGTATGTCATTGTATCTAACAACACTTAAAGTTAAACAATACAATGGATTGATAAAGCAACTCTGAATAAATAGTGAAATACAAAAAATTCGTTGAACAATATAATTATAAGATACTATTACCGTGCTTCAACGGCTTCATTAATACCAGTAAACACATTTCCTTGCAAATGTCTATTAAACGTAGCTCACAGATGCAAGTTATGTGCAATAAGAAACACTTAAATTAAATTTACACCCGCAAATATTCACAACTCGGGTTAAGAGGCAACCAATGAAAGCAGATCATCATCTCTGATAAATATAAAGATAACATCGCATCTGAAAATGCAGAGCATCTTTAAAGCTAAAAATTAAGCTTCAATAAATTACGGACATATCGTAAATAATTTCTCTATTTTTTGCAATATGGCCGCTCATTAAGATGGATGACAGTAAGTTCGATTCCCGAGCAGTTATAAAAAACTTGTTGAAGCAATGTCGGATACGTCAAACTTGCGTCACTTCCTGCCATTTATTAAAAAAATGCTGTTTGTTTTGTTTGTTGCTGGTTTTTTATTGTTGTTATATGTTGATAATATGAGTAGAAAAATACTTAAGTCACGCTCTTGACTTGTTTTGCTAGCGTGATCTATCATCTATTTTCATTGACGGGAAGTGACGCAAATTTGACGTCATCACCATTATAGCTGTCAGGTTTTTTACCATTTTTGGGGATTATAAGTGGCCATATAACATATTTTGCATGTATCATAGTTAAATTTAAACACACTATTGCAAAAAGTCCTTTTTAACTAAGAATTTAAAGATGAAAGTCTGAGTCTAGATATCTTAATAAACCAAATATGTCGTTTTACATAAAAAAAAATGTTTTACATAGAAACATACTGGACAGCTAGAAAGTTCCTGTCTTTAAGTGCTAATACGAGTACTATACAAGTTCCACTATTAAATAATCACTACTAGCTGTGCTTTAAACATATTTACAAATGACTCACTAGTCAAGTTAAGATACGGGCCAGGTTTGATTTTTTTTAAACCAAATCATTTATTCAACGGCGTTCAAACGTAATTGAACTCGTAACATAACAAAAGATGCAATTTTAAGCGAAGTTCCGACGAATTTATTAGATATACACATTTCGCGGGAGAACATGATCCGCCATCTTGTTGTAGCGGTTGCCTCAGTAACCCTTACAAACACAAGCGTACGTATAAACGTGTTGGAACACCGTACAAAGCCGTGCTGAAGCTTTTTAAACCGTGAAGCAACTACCGACACATATTAAGTACTAGTGTACTATCTAGTACTATTATTACGCCCGTATGCGACCTCCGAGTCGAGTCGGATCCGTCACGGACACTTTTCAAGTCCATACAATCACAACGTCAAGTCACTTCCCGCACTCACAATTTTACCGCTTCGTCTGAAAACACCCTTCATTTATTGCATCTCAATAATTGTACAGTTCATTCGAGATGATTCAGATCGACCATTGCATCGAGAAATGCGGGCTAGCATCTTAAAATAAAACTTTCAGTAGACTATGTTTTTTGACAGCGAAACGTCATTCGAAAAGTTACGTTAGCTGACAATTGATGATATTCGTAGACGCCGACTGCAGCAAATTACACAAAATAACATTGTACCATGTCGTCCGACACTTCAGATGTATTGTATCACAAACCGTCACTATTTGTTTCTGACTCGATGATGACCAGCACCTTCAGAACCTGGTGGTGTGGACCTTCAGAACCTGTTGGTGGCGGCCTTCAGAACCTGGTGGTGGTGGTGCGGCGACGGTTACTGCTGTGATGCCAGGATCACGTGGTGGCGTAGTTGAGGCACTTCCTCTGCAGGAACAGGTGGATCTCGCTGAAGGCCGGGCGCTGGACCTCGTCCCGCACCCAGCAGTCCTTCATGACCTCGTACATGTCCCGGGGACAGCCCGGGCTGCGGGACACCGGGTCGAACAGACCGTCGTCGGCTTGCAGGTGGGACAGGTTCTCTAGGACCTATCGAGCAAAGTATGCAGTGTTAATTGTCAACGTTCCGTAGTAAGATATGTCAAAGTCAGAATAGTTTTTTAAATAGACTAATGGAGAAAAAGCCTTGTTTTGTTGGGTTATAGATATGATAATAGTTATAGTGTATAGTATAGTTTTTTCTTGATGTTATTATTAAATCGAGGTACCTCATTGTCTGTGAGATGTTCGTACGGTCTCCGTCGGCAGAGGGAGAATATCTCATGCAGCGTTACAGCGAACGCCCACACGTCACTCTTGGTCGTGTATTTACCGAGCAGCACAGACTCCCACGCAGCCCAGCGAAGAGGTAGGGGAATCCTGCCGTCAGCCTGAATAATATAATTATTATAAACTTTCCAACTTTTTTTTATGAAAGGCCTAGTTTAGTAACCAGGGTTTACATTCAGTCGAAAAAGTTGCAGATGAATTATGATAATTATGTACAAGGGGTAGAAAGAAATACTACAAACATTATTGATTTTATTTTAAATTTGTTGAAATAAAAATAATAAATAAAATCATGAATAATAACGATCTGATCTTTCTTAAAGACAAATGTTTCGGTGACAAGTGACAGCTAAGTAAGAACATCGACGACTGCTCACCTTGTAGTAGTCGCAGGAGTATGCCTCGTTGTCTGTACCGAAATCACTTATCTTCACCTGGTAGTTTTTGCCTATCAAGCAGTTCCTGGAAAATTAAACAACAATCAATTTAAGCTCATGTCGATATCATCATGCGACCGCGACGATCCTTTATGATGTAAATATTTATTGAAATGTTAATTTAAATTTCGCGCGCCTTATGTTATTCTATACTTTGTTAAAGTGTGTCTCTGCCTTCTTTAAAAAAAAATACTCTATGAAAATTGTTCTCTCTGTATATTCCATGACGCTACAAGTACATATGTGATCTGTAATTTCGTTAAAAAACTTTGATTGTTAAGTAAATCTAATGACTTCCACTCATTTAACAAAATGTCAACTATACTGATGGCATCGCCGCACTATTTTAAAGTGTGATATTACGATCCTAGTTTCACGATACGGCATCGATAGTTTGACATCGCCCAATCAAATAGGCTTGTGGAAAGGCAAATATTATCAACATTAAAAAGTCAAGGCTAGGAAATGTCAAATGAACAATGTCAATTTTTTTTTTATTCATAAAAAACAGAGAAATAGTCTCGTTCCCGCTAGTTTAACTGTTGAATTTTATAAATACAAAAAAAAAAAATACCTAGCCGCCAGATCTCGGTGAACGAAGTTCAGTGATTCCAAATACTGCATTCCGTTGGATATCTGCGTTGCTATATGGAGTAACGTTGCCGTCGGCGGCGGTGGACATGCCCGAAGGAACGAGCACAGGTCTCCAAGCTCCAGGTACTCCAAGACTACAGCCAGCGGAGGGGACCGGCAAGCACCCAGAACCCTTGCCAGGTGCGGGGATGAGAGAGCCGCCAGGATTCTCACGTCGCGTTCGAATTCCTCCCTGCGTGTTACGTTAATATCAGCGTATACGTATGTGTACGTTATTTAATTAGTAGCTACAGTAATATATTTCGTGTAATATAGATGTTATATACTGTAGTAGAAATGTCGATTATTAAAACCTTTTTTCGATCGATAGAGATCGATTTGGGAGACAGATGGAAAATAAATCAAATAAAAAAGTCATAAATTTTTAATAATTATCTTTTAATATGTAATTATTACAATACTATATATATATATATATATATATATATAGTATATATAGTATATATATATATATATATAATAGTACAGTTATTCCATCTCACGAAGGCAGTTTTGTCATGCGCGTACGTACGTGCACGTTATTTCAGTGTGCGTGACCACGTATTCCCTCATTCCCAATCACGCACAGTAAAATAATGTGCATTTACACATCCAATGATATATTTAGCCGAAATACTATGCAGTCATTTGTCTTTAAAAAAAAAAAACTGTAATTTTAATTGATTGTTTAATTTAGAAATTTTGACATTTCTTTGTAACTTTTTATATGGCATGAATATTATTTATTTATATTACTATTCTGAGTTTAATATATGGAACCTCCGAAAAAGCTGACAGTTGTAAACCAATATTTTTGATAATGAAATTACTTTAAAGAACGAATATTAGTATATCCAAAATGGCGTTAAATTTCAACCAGTTATATTATAGGGGTTTAATCAAATAACAATTACATGTATTAAAATGATATGTTATTTTAATTAAAATTGTGTGAATATATACATGCAGCACGCTTCACACTACAGGCAATGACAATCATTTCACACATGTCAAAGTAATATATTAACTTTGACTTTCATCTAACACACACACGCACACTTTGTTAATACATTATATAAATATATAAAAATCTAGAAATTTTTAGCGTTCCTTACTCAAAGGGTAAAAAACGGGAACCTATTACTAAGTAAGTTGCCGTAATAACAACAAATACTAAAAAACTTACAGAATAAAATATGTAAACGGGGCTCCCATCAAGAAACATAATGTTTTTCTTGTTCTTGTTTCTTTTATGAAATTATTTGAAATTATACTATGGTAAGGAACTCTTTATGCGCGAGACTGACTCACACTTGGACGGTTTTTAAATTCAAACATGTTTTCATTTAAATTTTAACCGTGTTTTCATATGAATCTGTACCAGTAAGCGAATTTTAATTCCATAATATATAAAAAAAAATTAAGACATGTACTTAATTCTTTAATACGAGCTATATTCATCCATGGGACATTCGTGTCGAGACAAAGCGAAATTATGTGAACAGATTTTTCTTTTGTCATTAAAAAAAAATAATAAACAAGAAAGATAACTTGGTTAAAATTCCCTATAATCTTATAGTTCTTATCTTATCTTGTAAATTGCTTTTGAATAATCAATTAAGTAAGCATGTTATTATTTTTCTATCACCATCTATTTTCTACATTACTTTATACTAGTTCTCCGTAGAATGGACGAATCTTCTTTTAACCATCTTGTTATCTTATGACACGTCAGTATGACATTGACAGCTTGGCAAAAAATGCAATGACGCTGTGACAGGTTATTTATTACTTGGCAATGCTATGTTATCTGTGAAACTCGGGGAGAGTTACTTGGCGGGAACGGGAAGTGTCAGTTAGGATTTTCTTATTTCATTGTCATTTCTTATATATCAGCAGAATTTCATGTGGAAAATGCTAGTGTTTTAACCAGTTAATATCTGTAGTGCTGTACAAGTGTGGAGAAAGTGAAATACAACGATTTAGCTGCGCTTTACGTCATCTCCCAAGTAACTCCTTAGAGCCTACAGTAACCGTAATAGCATGTTACATTAGGCAGATTCATCATTTTCATTGTTCATCTTATCATATTTATCTCATTTATCATCTTCAAGAATGAATTATAACGATAAGTCTCAAAAGAACTCGTATCCAAAGCCGTAAATATATTTACAAAAAAAAAATGTGATACTGGGCAATGCCATTGGTTGATTAGTGCTCAGTGTTGCCAAAAAGTCCAAATTTTATACAAATTTTGTACAGTTTTGCCAAGCTGTTCAACTCAAAACAAAATAAGGTCGTACAAATAATTAATGTCAGTTTCATTCAATATTCACCACATGCACAAAAGCTTCGTAAAGTATTGATGCGTTATTATTTTTGAGTAAAGATTTTTTTAATTATGTTTTTTTTTTAATGAGGAATAATTAAGTGGACCTTGTTTTGGTTTGTGTAATATATATGGTATAAGTATATATATATTAAGCGATCTAGTTAAAAAGCGCATACATGTTAAAGTACCTCTCCTTGTTAGTGGCGTCGTGGCAAAGGAATTTAACAGCTACGAGCCGCTTGTCAGATGTCACTGTACCGTTGTACTCCGGTACACCGTCTGCCTCGGCCACGTACACCTGTTGTGACAGATGACATATTTGATTAATTTATGTAATTGTATACGTTTGTTACGCAAAATCGGCTAAACGGATTTGAATGTGATTAGGCAGAGATTTTATTTTTTATTTTTTTTAATTCATGACCAGGCAGGCATTGCGAAGCCAAGCCTGCCTGCCATGTTGAGCATTTTTTTTAAATCCAACACACATTTTGAATGGCGTTGTCAGATTAATGAATTTGTCGCATTATAGAGTACTGCCAATATATTTTTAATTATTATGCAAAATTTATATTGTTGAAATCATTATTTAGAAAAGGTACAAATACAAGATCAGAATTAATTATTTTATGTCAGAATATATATTTTGTTATGTATGATTGTGTCTGTGTGTTAACAAGAATCAGTAAATTGTATGTGTGTAAACAAAATAAGACATTCTTATGTAAGAGTAAGGTTTTTCTGTTTTAAGTGTATGTGTGTTCTTACAGTTCCAAAAGCCCCCTCAGCCAGTTTGGAGATCATCCTGAGCCTATGCCTAGGGAATTCTATAACGTTTGTGGTCTCCAGCCGCCTCTTCAGGTCGATCAACACCTCCTGCTGGCTCGGGGACTGTACAAAGTGAAACATACCTTAATACTATAGTAATAAATGCCAGACTCAGTCTGTTACATTGTTATGCTTTAACTTTAGTTTAACGTATACAGGGCTATCAAAGTCGGAGCTTTTAAATACATATCGCATGATCAATTTCTTTTAATAAATGGCCGCCATTTTGATTTTTAAAGTCCCTACACACGTGCATCCGACATGCGACATCGACAACCAAACATCTTGTATAAATTTAATTATATTATAAGTCAGTTTTCTTTTTTGGATTACACTTTGAGCAAAAACTGCTTTGATCCTCTGGCTATTGGTTGATGAAAAAAAAAAACATTGCTTTGAGATGATTATTTGTAGGTGCAACACTGAACATGTTAGTTTGATGAATCGCCCCTAAATGTGGATGCACCTTTTCAAAATTCCGTCCTTGTATTATTGTTGAAATTACATAAGTTTCCCCGTTTTTACTTGACACTGGCAAAAACTCAAAGTTGTTGCCATAGGAGAATAAAAAAAAATGTGCATGCAAATTTACATCGACGTCACGTGATTTTTGACTTAACCTTAAAAAATATTAAAGACGTTCTTTTTTTCAATTTATTTGGTAACATAATAAAAAGAGTTTAATCAATATGATTTAAGCACAAACATATCTTAGTCCAGTAATACCCCGACTTACGCTACCCCGTTTTACACGAATTCGGAGATACGCGGTTTTTCATTTTAATTACCGGGGGCATCGGCTCTCTCGCTCCGCCCTCTCAGTGTTCAGTTTGCGACAGGTTCGAACGTGTTCCGCGTGCGCATTGTTTTACGTGCACACTACGTTTTACCTATAATCTCTAATTATGTCAACTAAAAGAACGAAAACGAATTTTAGCCTAACAAGAAGAGAAAAACACTGTCTTTGGAGTGTAAACTGAATATAATTAATTACTTTGAAGCAAAAATTTAAATTTGTGAATTAGCAAAGAAATTTGACTTACCGGAATCAACAGTCCAAATTTTAGAAAAAAATAGATTATAATGACGAACGTGTTTCTACTACAAAACGAGGAATAAAAAAATACTGGTATGCTATGAGGAAATTTTGCGTGAGAAGAAGAAAAACTTAACTCTAACATTGTTAGAGTATATGAAGCCTTCGATTCCAAAATAACTTCGGTTTAGGTTACTTTATTCCTAACAATGTAAATTGTTTTATTATCTTACACTTGATTAAACATTTTTCTTCTAAATTGTTGTTTCCTGTATACTCTGGTCCCGATTCAACATAATTTATATGTATTTATATGCAAAGTTGAACCTCGACTTACGCGAATTCGACTTACACGGCAATCGCTCGGACCCACCTATCGCGTAAGTCCGGGGTATTACTGTACTAAATTGTATTCCACTTACTTGTATACACTAGATAATGTAATTCACTGATGGAACACGTGCATGTTTGTTAATGTAAAAACGGTATCTTATTTTATTATTTTTAAGCTATTGCGGCTTTCGAATTTATATTTAATTTTCATATAAAATATGTTCAACTTCATATTTAACTTTTAATCATAGTATATTGGCACAAACCCTGTTGCTATGCTTGGATCGAAGTGAACCGGCACCGGATCTCCTGGTCCCGTAGTCCAGGGTGTCCAAGTCCATGCTGTCTATATGGTCCGCCATGAGCTCGGTGGCTCGATCAGACAAACTGGTGCCAGGTCTTCGCTTCGTAAGTAACGGTGCTGAACTCAACTCTGGCACAGCGTAGTCGTAGTTGGAACTGTCTGCTGGCGAACATGAGATTATTTATCATGCTGAATTGACATGGGACAGGTTACGTTAGATCAGGGTACGACAGGTTTTTATAGCATTTTGGATCTCTGCGAAATCGTACGATATTCTTAAAGGAACTCTTTTGTATATCGATCACGGTATTATAAATATTTATAACGTACAACGAGTATTATTTTGTCTTAACAGAAGCTTCCGAACGAAATATCAATCAAAACGTTGTCTTTATGTAAAGGTTGCTGACACCGAATCAAAAAATATACGTAATATACATTGTTTCCCTATTGAATGGGTTTAAATATTATATGAATCAAATACATCTTGAAAAGCAAGACTCACCCGATAACGCCGCACTCGAGTCCTTGACGAAGTCCTTCATCTCGAGCAGCACAGTGCTATAGCTGAAGTACGGAGCGCACTTCAGAGCCTGGTACGGTTCCTGGTACTCATCAGACTTGACATCCAAACCTACATCGACGTTCACCTTCGAAACGTGAGATGATCTGCTGTAACTGTCCCTTTCGCCTCTCACAGAAACACTAGTTTTGGCTAGTGGTGAAGCGAAACATTTTCTGTGTTTATGTCTATGGATTATCAAAAATACAGCGACGGCTAGCAGAATGACGAGAGCTGTTAATACACCGACAACTATAGCCATGTACAAAGGGTCTTCTTGGTGCGGGGTGGGGATTGGTGCCTCCTTGTTAACTGTTGATTTCGCCTTGTCTTTACCGACCGGAGGCTTTAGACTCTCCGGTGTGTGGTTGCCTTGGGCGACGTCTGCGAAGAAAATGTTCTTTATAATTTTGATTTCAATGTGGAAGGATGTGTACAAGATTCTGATTCTTATTATGAAGAAAAAAAAGTCGAAATAAAAGCAATGGATAAAAATATTTTTCAGATACAACAGTTATTAATATAACTCTTCAAATAGACGAACACAAAAAACATATCATGTAAGTAAGAAGAAGAGAGAATGAAGAAACAGGTTGAATTGAACGGTTTCTATGGATACTTAATTAATAATAACTTTACATTCACACTAAGCTATTCAAGTCACAAGACTCACCAGAATCGAAGACCACTTCACTGATGAGCATCCATCTTGCAGAGAAGTGTAGTTCTAGCCGGACCCACTTGCCGATGCGGTGGTGGAGTTTGATGGTGACGTTCTTGGAGCTCTCGAAGATATGGTCCTGCTGGTACGCGTACCTGATAGGGTCGTCCTGGAAATGTCTGCCGCCGATGGAGAATGATATCACCACCTCGGCGAACACCTGCGGGCATACATACCAAATAATTACGATAACCACACTCACATTGAATGTATCCCTGTAATAAAATAATATTACAAAACTTATTCATACTCAATAATAAAATGGATACGAAAGCTAAAAAAAAATTCAAAGTCCATTAAAGGCTATAGGTGTTTTAGCGCATTTAAGAGCTGTGGATGTGTGTGTTTTTTAGTATCATGTAACAATTCTATCAAATTAGTCCCGAACTAAGCCTCAGGCGTGTACTAAGGTTTAGAACAATGCATTGTATTGATAATTGTGAAAAAAACATCAAAAGAATAAATGCTCTGTCCGGGATTCACGCCGGCAGGATCATGAGAATTTTGAAGAGGTGATTACAGCAAGGAATATAAGTAATGGGGATTGAACGCCACAGCTTCCTACTTACCGTGTAGTGTAATCGCTGCTTTAAGTTAAATTACACAAACATGTGTTCGTACTGACCTGGACATCCCTCATGAAGCGGTTATTGCAGTACAGATGGACAGCGCTAAACTCTCTGACTTTATCGAACTCGAAAGTGATGACGGGAGGTTGGGGCCTCGTGTCGTTCCTCCAGCCAACCCAGGCGGAGTTCTTCGCAGCCTCCCTGATCTCGTCCCCGCCGAACTGCCCGTCCACCAACTGGCCCAAACCCCCTCTAAGCTCCTCCCCCCACTGCCCGTCATATATCATGTCGGTGAGTTCCACTCCGTTGCTCCGTTTGTCCCCCTTCGGCATTGAGTAAGAGACGATGCCCACTGTTGATAAAAAAAGTTATGTAAAAATAAACAAACCTTGTCTAAATTTTCGTCCGTACGTGTCAATATATTTTTATGAAATGAATTTAATGAAAAATAGTATTCATGTATTTGTTCGCCAGCCAAGGCAGATTGTTATAGATCTCCATATAACTATTAACTTATATAAGAAACGTTCAGAACTGTCTCTGAACACGAAATCCGGCAACCTAAACAACAAAATCATTTGAGATTTTAACGTGTATTTTTAATTCCTTTACATACAATAGAAACGTGTATGTCAATAAAAATCTACGAATAAAAGTAAATCAATTCATTAACAAAGTCATATTGCATAAGTAATTCGAAGTAGTGTCGTATGATTAGAAACATCGGTGACCACGTAGATAAAAAATAAAGTTTGAATTCCTTAGTCAGCAGTCAGGGAGCGAGGCGTTCGTAGAAAAGCGTACAATTGAAAGGAGACAATGTACAATTGCGCGCGAGCATCCTGTCGGCGGGGGCACACGGAGGAACGTTTACTTAAAATTGCAAACGTCAAGTGTGAACGCGACTAAATATGACCTGAATCATAAGTCATAGGAAGGACGCCGGCTGGAAATTAATGTATCGGTGCTTCAAGATTGAACCTTAAAAAAAATCCAAATTTATCATACGTCCACCGGAATTGACAGTTTTTTTTAAGTATTATTTTTCTTAGAAAATTTTCCATCAGTAGAATTTTTTGAAGCGAAATACCTGAATCTGGAGCTCATCTTATCACACAGTAAATGTAAATATAATAACTTGTAAAATTATTATTAGGTATGTCTTTGGTATTAGATTTTATATTATTGCAAGAATTAAATCTAGGGATTCTATTGAATGTCAATATATTTTTTTTAATTCATGACCAGGCAGGCATTTGACGCCAAACCCGCTTGATGTTAAGCGGCGATGAGGTCTAAGGTGGATCATGCCTGCCCAGGAGAAACCTATTCACTGTCGCCTTAAAGAGGCCCAAGTTATATTGGTCAGGGAACACATCGGCAGGCAAATAATTCCACACCCTTGCAGTACGCATTATGAAGGAGCTATCGAAGCGTTTAGTCCGGATGGTCGGAATATCTACCACAAAAGGATGCAGCTTCAGCCTACGTCTAGTATTCCGATTATAAAAGGTGGCCGATGGAAGTAAATTGTGCAATTCCTGCGCACACTCTCCGAAATGTATCCTATAAAATACCGATAGATATGCAAATTCACGGCGGTGGCTGAGGTCAATAATATTTCATTTTTAACTGATGAAAAGTGATACCAACGGTTATTGACACGATGATGCACTTGATATCTGGAACATCAAGAACACCGCCAGTGCGTGGCTCGTGTTCAAGTAATGCTGTTATTCTCCTAGTACCGGTAATTTCACTGGCTCTCCATCCATTAAAAACTAGCTCTCCGATCCTTAAAAACTTAATTAGAAAAGGTGGTACTAACGTAGACGATCTCGCACATAGATCTACCATCTACTGTAAACTTATTAAAACCTATTCAACAACCGGCTGCAATCACTTATTTGTTTAACAATCTGTATGTTGCTACTTAGCTCACTTGCCATTCCAAATCCACAATGAGGTAACATATTACGTTCAATAATAATAATATAATTAAACGTTATGGTAAGATAATTATGTATTAGAAACAGCTCGCTTCTGTTCTGAAGCAGTTTCAATTTGTTTTACAACTTTTTTTTTTAAATATCATTAAAGCAATGGAATTTAATAAAACTGTTATACGTTAGTATAGATTTTTGTTTGTTAAAATACTTTTATTTGTATAATTTAAAACATATTAGATTTTTTGCCAAATATACACAAATATAGATTCTAAACTAGCAACATACAACAAACTTCCCTATGGATATATTTTCGTCAACTTTACGGATAATTACTCGCTCCACTAATCACCTCGAGAAAATATAATTCCATTTTCGAAATATCAAACCGATGAACTTTTTTTTTTTTTCATCCATTAAGCAACGGAAGTCTTTATGGCAAAGTTAAAATTTTGTGTTTCTTACCTTATACTTGTTACACGATCAGTAAAGCGTCAATTTATGAAATGAATAAAAAAATTGACTAAATTTCAAATTTCAGGAATAATAAAAAAATCGAATGTATTACAGCAGTATTTTTTAAACAAAAGGTTTCGCATAACTACCATGAGTACGGATTAATTTTCAACACGTCAGTTACAATAGATTACCATATCTGTACCGGCGATATTAGTATCTCATCTATCCTTTCAAATCAAATCAAATCGGTTACAAAAAAGGTATATTTTACCTTGTTTATTTATTAATTTATTGGCACAACAACAGAATTACACAGGGGTATTTTACAATGTATAGTTAAATATATAAATGAAATAAAAACATGCAAAAAAACATCTAATGCCAATTTAACGTGTGCACACCGTTGGCCCATAAAACGAACACTCGTGTATTACAAAAAAAAAAAAGTTTAAAACAAACTAATGCCTAACAAATAAAAATGTTCATTTTAAATTTTCCCACGTTTTTACACACTCACTTTCTTGTTTGTTTGTTTGTCGTTCCGGTTGGATTTTTGCAACTCAATTTGAGGCACTTCCCGATAAGCTAGCAGGCTAAAATTTTCAGGGTAGCTTCAAACCCGATGACAATGCAATTTACAACTATAAAAACGGCTGGACAGATTTTAATATGATACCGGTTAGTAAAATAATTAATAGATTTAAAAAATCTAAAAACCCAAGTTTTCAAATGTCCTAAAAATAAGAAAATAACACTACGGGGCTGAAAGAGGGGCCACTCAAAACGTGGGGGCGTATCTTTTCAAGTTACACCCACGATCTATGCACGTCATGTTAATATATCCCATTAATAATCCCATAAACAATATACGCCCCCACGTTTTGAGTGGTACCTCTTTCAGCCCCGTAGGGTTATTTTCTTATTTTTACTACATTTAAAAACGCGAGTTTTAGATTATTTAAATCTATTTAAAAAAAAATCCGATCTCAACCTTGGATAAATTTATTATCGCTTTCCACTGGCGACTAACAATCATTAATCTATGTATTTCACCAAAGAGAGATAAACAAATGTCGCATCTTAAAGCGAAGTCTACAGCTCATAGTGATGTCATTGAAAGAACTGCGCAAAAAATCATAGTTTGTGACTAAAAATGAATTCATGGACTAGCATTAATAGTAGGGTAACACAATACTTAAAAACAAAGGGTGAAGCTGGCCAGCCCCCCATAGAAAATTACTATTTTCCGCATGCGTTAACGCTAACAGAAAATACAATTTGGTAATGACATTTCCTCGCGCTCCAGTTAAGTAAGTAGTGTCTTTTTAAGGGTTCGGTACCCAGAGGGTATAAAACGGGACCCTATTACAAGGACTTCACCGTCCGTCCGTCCGACAGTATGTCAGCGGGCTGTATCTCAAGAACCATAGCAGCTAGAAACTTGAAATTTTCAGAGAATGTCTATTTTTGTTACCACTACAACAAACAAAACATAAAGTAATGAAAAATTAAAGATGGCGTGATTTTTCGAAATTTTCAGGTTAACTCTTTTCTTTTCTTTAATAAAATTATCTAAAAAGTACATAATGTTTAATATTACAAGGTGATACTGAACACATCATGTGTGAATCCGACTCACAATTGACCGTTTTTTTATCTACATAAGTATTTCTGTTACGTAATTGTAATGAGAATTGATCGTGTGGCTGCCGCCTTAGAATATCACAAAGTTATTAAAATTCACAACACAATCGCGCACCTGGTAGGAATTACACAAGCTCGTGTTATTTATCATATTATATACATTATACAACTATAAGTACCGGTAACAATCATTGCCTTCGTCAACTGTATAATATTCATTGCAATAACAATGTACTTGTGCTAAATGGCTTGTTTGCAGATTTATTGCAAACTGAATTGTTTCATTTGAGATAATTATTCAATAATAAATTGTTGAACTCTATGGCGTCGTGAACAGTCGACCGCTACGCTAGAGGTTCTAGAAACGAATCCCGAAGTGGACGAAATTTTGTGTTTTTTGAAAATATATTGCTTTGCTTACCGGTCTCGGATTTAGTATTCTTATACATGTAAGTTTTCTTCCAAATGAAAAAAATTATAACTTAAGCTGCAATTTACAAGGATCTATTAATATGAGCTTAAACTCACTCGCAGATCTCAGACGAATTATGAAAAATTAGAGTTTTTGCCCTCGGAGATTTAACTTTAACTTTTTCACAGTTTTTTTTTTAAATGTTATCTACATAACAAAATGGTGATTGTCAAACAAATACATGATTACTATCGGCAGTGAAGTATTGGTCATATATATCAACCACCGTTATATTTCCATGTTCGCTGTATTTCGGTTCCAAGGATTGGAGAGCCAGTGTAATAATATACCGACGCGAGACGTACAACATCTTTACCTGTACATGGGCAACGCATGAGGTGCTCTTGGCGATCCAGACATCAAAAGGGCATCGTCGTGTAAAAGGCTCACTATTCATCACTGCTCTTCTGCTTGCTTGCCCGTGATGTTGAATTAAAAAAGCCACAAAATATTGTTCGACCGTCGCGTCGCCTCCATATGATTAGGTATGATTAGTCGGTACAATTTGCCACTATTTAAATAATACCTCACATGCAATGCCACCTGATTCCCGGAACGCTTATCAACACGACACGAAACCTTTCGCTGTTATTGCACACTTTTCTGAGTAAAACGAGCTGAAAAACAAAAGGTACATAACCTGCTGTGCTCGCAACTAACTACCTACTACGTTGTTTCCATTCGTCCCTTTTTTTATTCGTTATCGAACATATTTATAACGTGAATTTCAACGGATGCATTTTAATATGGACTTGATCGGTTTGATCGTGTGCTTTCTTTTTATATGTTAAATCTTCAGCTTTTCTCGGTTGTTTATTAAGTCTACAACTAGTATTTAAAAACGGGGACAGGGGAAGGGGAGGGGGACCTCATAATTGTACATGCAAAATGGCTTTCGGTGAAACGTCTCTAATTTTGATAGAATTTTCTAATAACTACATTCCAAGGTCGAAGTCGTTCATCGTCGCCTTTTGTTTACCTAATTAATTAAAAACGTTCCCAGAACTTGAAATCATAATATTCTCAATATATATTTTTATTTTGTTAACAAAGAGCGAACGCCGCCATCACAAACGCCACTGTATTCTTTACTAGGAACGCATTAAAATTCCAACGTTGAGTATTGTTTATAGTGAAATATTTTAATTAAATTACGCTCATTTATAATTAAAATTTCCAAATCATGTTTTTATAGGATACTAGCGGACCGCCCCGGCTTCACGCGGGTGGAATATTACGTTTATTTTTTTAATTTACCTTCATGTTTTGGGGATATTGTAGCATGATATTTTTTTTAATAGTTCCAGTAATTTTTGAGTTTATTCGTTACAAACATTGAAAATATACCAAGGTTTCCTCTTATCTGAGTCTTAACCGTATGTACAGGTGCTTGCAACGCCAATGCATCGTAAGCGCGTTGGTGACTATAAAACTTATTTACATTTCACCTCAAATCAATTCAAAGACAAACTAGTACTACTATTTCGTCCGCGCTTCGTAAATACATAGTCGAATAGCGAACCAAAAAGGCGTCTGAGCAAAAAGATTTTCCCTCTATGAATAATTTAAAAAACATAGACAATGCCTTAATTTTTTTAAAGATGCCGCTCTTTGTATCTATCACCGACAGTCATAGGCGTATTTAGGGTTATTTTCCAGGATGGAAGAAGAGTCTGGCACATTCCATAGCTGAGGCGATGAAGCAGAGTCGATACTCAATGTAGTCAGTGAGTTGGTTAATTAGTATCATAACATTACATGAATTATGAATTTTATCGTGGTGATAAAGAGTTTTGTTGTCTATCATAGTATCATGGTATTCGCCTCTCCCCCCCTATATACTTATATGCCAACGGTTCATGTCACAGACAGGTCGCATTTGTATTGCCAATAGGTTGACATTTTTGACATCTCGAATCATATTTTAGTCGTATTCCGATCCATCTAGATTTAGGCCAGCTGATCTAATTTACAATCAGTTTCTTGTTTTAAAAGTGTTGAATCCTTATTATATATCCTTATTCAATTACAAAACCGATCTAAACAAAGCGAGCTGCAACTATAAATTATTCCATTGAGATTTTATAGTTTTTAACTCTTATGGGGTCTTCTTTTTCAGAAAAACATTTGGGAATATTATTTTTACATATTGTACAAGATCAATAGACATTATTAACTTGTACGAGAAAAAAAAAATCAATAAAAATACTGACTCAAAACACCGTCAGAGACAACAAATTATTTCGTACTTAATTTATTAAAACAAATAACTTGATGTTAGGTAAGAAAAACACAACAAACAAATCAGAGAGCTTAAATTTAATTAAACTTTTCAGCGATATCTATTTACAAATAATTAATTCACCGTACTTCTTCTCACTGCCGTGAATTAATTAATATTTGCAAATTTAATACAAAAGAGATCATAAAATTACTTAAAATTGAGTTTTATCTGTTTTATAACAATATAATGATGTTAAAGGTGTTGCGAGCGTAGTTATCTACGATCGCCGCTTGCGACTGCAGTTATAAATTTGTATGAATCTTTGTATGGCCTCTAACGGATTGATAAGGAATTAAGATTGCTCATACAAAATCACTGTAGTACCTTATCTATGTTACCTGACGTGTAGGAAAAATATTTTATAAAACGAACATGTAGTTTGCTCATTTAATTAACTTAATTGCAGAGTAATTTTCCAACTTTCAAACTAACATTTTTTTACTTCAAAACAACTTTTTAGGAACGTCAGTTAGTATTAAACAACTTTGTCAAATTTGTATAGCCGTTCATGAGTTTTGTAAGGAATACATTCAGCTATTAATTTTTATTTACGGATACAATTAATAGAAATAAAATTAGATTTATAATAAAAACTATTATCCACGGATTTAATTTAGAACAAAAATTTATAAAACGCCAAGTCCAAAAAAGCAGTCGGTTCACCTAATGGAATTTAATACCGATTATTGACACAACAATGACCATGATAACTTAAATCGCCAAGACCGTCAATGCTTTGCCCAAGCAAATGTAAAGATCATCAACTCACCGCTCCAGTAGCACCCGTAAAGTTCCACCCTCATGCAGACCGTCCTCCTGTGGGAGCTGTAGGGGATGAAGCGGATCTTGGACGCCCAGATCACGGGGTCCAGGCTGTTCTTCTTCTCCAGGTAAGTGTGCGTGTTACCAGGAAGGATCTGATCATGAGAAATATTACAATTAAGACAATTTGTTAAATTTAATTTAAATTATGAATGTGAAGGTAATTAAGCATAAAACCACGTGTTCTATTGTTCCCAGTTTCCTAAGCTCTTTGAAACCATTCCACTGTTTTTTACGCGACTACGGCAAAGTGGAAAGGAGAGTTATGGTATGTGTTCCATTTATTCCAGCTTATAGGATTGGCTGATTTGGTAATAGACACTTAAAGCCTATACGCACTGTCATCCAGTTTTGCTGCGACTCAAAATTTATGAAGATTCTCTCGGGCGACCGGCGCGACCAAGTAAGTGCGTAGCTTTATCAAAACCTATAATGAATATAATAGTCGGCGACTGCTCGACAGTTCGTATTGTCTCTTAATAAATGGAAACCCCATATGTAATACTAACTTATATAAGAAAATTGAATAATTTAAAAAAGGAGGGAAAACAATAAAACATTTCGGGACGCACCCGCCTCTCTGTCTCACCACTGCAACTCCTGTTCACCAGGATCAACAGTGGTGATCATTCAATCGAATAATCAACTAATAATGCAGCTGTGCAATGATGCACAGGCTGTGCCCGGACACCCTACAGGCTGTCTTGGAACCCGCAACGAACTTAATCAGAAGAAATCAAAGGAGGTACTAAGAAACCGATTTCAGACTTCCCTCCCAGCAAAGCGAAGACAGCAAATGAAATGGCCCAGAGGCCAAAAAACTAAACGGGAGACAGTCAGTAGACGGCTGACCGTCAAAACACCACGATATGCCACTAAGTAACAGGGGATAAATTATTTACTGACCTAAATCTTACACCAGTATATTGGTGAATTTTCCCTTCGTCAATTAAATATTAATATTAGACATTATTATTTTAAATATATAATCTATGTTAATAGTAAAAGATCAAGTCGTGATAAATTTTATTCACCGAGCGATTTAAAAAAATCATTATTAAAAATAAAAACATATT
This sequence comes from Choreutis nemorana, assembly GCA_949316135.1. Classification (NCBI taxonomy): domain Eukaryota; kingdom Metazoa; phylum Arthropoda; class Insecta; order Lepidoptera; family Choreutidae; genus Choreutis; species Choreutis nemorana. The sequence continues at coordinate 1,927,398 of OX438595.1, forward strand.
TTAATAATTTTCAAAATCGAAAAATTGCGATCGACATTGATTAAATTTTCATTTAACAAGTAGTTATTTCGTATTTTTATCTATGCAAATTTACATAAGACAACCCAATAAGTTGCATTTCATGACGAAATAAATACAACATTTAAATATTTATACTTAATTATCTTATGCCGTTACAATCTCGATGTATTTATAATATTTAAACGATCGTTATACCTTCTGACATGATTTGACTATTATATTTATATTGACTAGATATTATTCATAATATCTGATTTTAATGATATAATTTTGTATTCCTCATAGACGAAATATTGCCCATAGCATATTTTTAAACATATATCTAATGTACATATATTAGTAAATAGTGATTATAATATTTTAATTTCTTAATACAATGTGGATAATGTTTTTTTTTTTATATCGTTAAAATTGTCCAAAGCCCATCAAAAACAAGGATGACAAAATTCAAGTTTTAATTAAAAACATGTAATTAATCCCTGTTGAGATAATTAATAGATGGACATCGGTTAAGATGATTGCTTACAATGACGTAATTAATTGGATAATTAATTAATAATATCAACTAATATTCAGACATAATTAATAATAGATATCTGACAGGGCTGAGAAAACGTACTATACAAACGTGTTTCAAATTTAATTATGAAATTTAAGCTTTAAAAATGGGAACCCAACAAATTTGTACAGTAAATTTAGTTTCATTCAATTAACTGACTTCAAAAAGGAAAGTCCATCATGTAATTGTTCAATATATGAGAAGAGTTTATTCATCATGTAGGTAGGTACATGCGTTCCAATGAACGGAGACTTTTAGAAAGAGGGTTCATCGTTTTAGTGCTTAACCTCGAAGTTCGCACAGTAAAGACGATAAGCATACTGGAACAATGTGCACGAACTGTTAATCACAAAAGAAACTACTAAAGGTTGTGGTAGCTCAGTTTGTTATGTGCCTTGGATAACCCGACAGGTCGAGAGTTCGAGTCTCGGGTTGCCGTAAGTTGTAGCTGCCATGTTTCTCAATGTGCCCGGATGGTGGCGACAGATTCGCAACCTATCACACTGGGACTCAACATAAACATGCGAAAAGTGGCGTGTAGCAAGCACCACTGCCAACTCCTCTCGAGGGACTGCGGCGTGAGTATGTGTATGTATGTATTTGTACAAAAATTTCGTTAATTAAAAAATTAAGATAAACATTATATATTATATTTAGTATTAATAAATATAATTATATTTAGTCTTCTTACCTTACAGACCTGACTACACTCTATAAGGTGAAGCGTGACTAAAAAAAGGAGTGACAACAATGAGTGACATAGGTCACGCCGTGCCATGTGACCTATGTCAATACGACAATTATTTACAATACCCTTTCAAGATGGGTGTACATGTGTAGGTATAACAACCAAAGGAATCACAAAGTTAACGGGTTAAAGAAAATTTATTTGGTCTCATACTAAATTAATGTTGACTTTCACGAGAAGTCCGGTATCTTGTAGTTTGATTCCATTGAGTGGAAACACTCAAAGGCAAATCAATAAGTTTTTAAACCAACCTTAAAGACTAAACCCTCATTACTAAATTCATTTAATGGTCCTTTAAATATCATTGCTGTGAATGCAAGTATATGAAGTTCTGAGTAACATTAGATAAGAACACTGTTTAAAACTTATAACAGGTGTAACTGAGATCAAATGTTGCACTTAAAAAAGGAAAAGTGGGAGTCTAACCCGCGCGGAAAATGTTTGGAATACGAACAGCTCCAGAGCATGGAGGGTGCCTTTCGAGCCTGTAAATGAACAAGAGATTCTATCTACTTTCGATACCATACAAATAAACATTACTAACCTCTTGGCCATCGGCAGTCCTGTAGCGAACCCACTTTCCAAGTTTAGGCCTCCAGTACTCCAGCACGTAAGCCTCCGCGTACTCGGCGCCCTGGCCGTTGCCGAACCGGCCCTGGGTGCCGGTGCCGGTGATCACGTGCACCGAGTGCAGGTCCACCTCCAGCCATTCAGTGGACTCGGTCGTGATCTGAGGCTTGGGGCACCAAGCGCCACCTTTTATCTCCTGATTCAACCTGGTACGGAGAGAATACCAATGTATTAACCGAAACGAAAGGAAGAATTGAAATTTGGAAACGAAAAAACGAAAAAATTAAATTGTTATAGATTTTTAAAGTAAAACAAAATGTTTTTATTTAAATAGACTTAAAAGTAAGGGCTTTGAAATCGTATTTTTTTCATTACCACCGGTTCGTAATGAAAATTCATTACCATCTACGGGGGGAAAAAAACCTCTGTAGTTGCTTCTTTCAAAAATTCACAAAAAATTTGAATTTTCTAATGTTTGTCTACAATTTAAAGGTACTATGAATGCCTTTATATAAAGCAAATAACAATATGTAATATTTTTATTTTACAATATCGCAGTTACGGCCCTCTGACGACATACCACATTTAATCAACAAGGAGCCAGCTTAAAAATCCAAATATTAACACAAATAATACAATTTTATTAAAACTTTCGTCCGAAAATAAATAAACCGAGTTACCAGAGACATTCGATCGATCCAACAATTAAACTATTAACATATCAACTTCAATAATTGATAATAAAATCTAAATTTAATATTCAATAATAACGTGTCCTTTATTTAATCTCTCATTTAGTTATTACAAGTCGATTTATGTCACAGTAATTGCTCCAGTTCGATGACATGTCATTATTTTAATGGTATTCAATCATGGAACATTTTTTTTTAAATTACTTTTTAAAAGAACATTACATTTTAATTGTAATTGGTACATCTTCGGTAAGGGTTGTAAGACTAAAGTAGTTTTTATTATTAACTAGTCCGAGACTTCGTCGAAAATGGTTCTGATAGTATTACTTGACGTTTATCGTTTTTTTTATTTTGGACAATTCGCACAAAATCATTTTTTTATTATTACAGCTTATGTTTTATTCTGATGTATCAGCTTATTATTGTTAAATTTCATTAAAATCCATACAGTTTTTCGTTTTTGCGTGAAAAAGTAACAAACATCCATTCATCCTTTATGTCTATGTTATATAAACTTTATGTTATATGTCGTTTACGCACGTCTGTGCATGTGATTTAGGTACTAAGCAACGATAAACAAACATGTACAAATGTATGCTTGGTAAATAATATACATGAATAGACAAATGCCTACACCACTGCGCAATCGAGGCCGGTAAAAAAAAGCTACCCGGTATAATTGTTGTAAAGTTATGGTGTAATATTAAAAAATCCCAATGAGACACCAACCCTGGACATGGTAAACGGAAAGTGGTGAGATTATCACTAATCCAAACCGATTGTGGGACGCAATTAACCTAATTACAGCAGTTGGGAACACGCCATATGTCACCGCATCACAACGCCTGAAGGTTTATTGACTTGAAAGAATAAATTGAAAAAATTTGTTATTGACGCCCTCTTCTGCGCTAGCTACGCAATAGATGCTACGCATGAGGTTCCGTGTTCGAATCTCGGCGGAGGTGGAACTTTGCCGTTTTTTTGCAAGATTTGTTTCGCTGTCTATGTACCATGAGTTTTCAACTGTCGCTTGCGACTGCAGTTACAAATTTGTACTAATCTTTGTATAGCGCCCCCAACGAATTGTTGGCGAATTAAGATTAGTCATACAAAATCACTGTAGTAATCTATTCTACCTGACGTGTAGGAAAACAATGTGAACTCATGGTAGACAGCTATGTCTTGAATGTAGTATAAAGATACTGCACTACACTAATCTATGTAGTCCAATCAATTATCGTTGCTTAGTAACTGCGACACAAGATTACATGTATCATAGTGCAGGGCTGATTCAATGCGTTTCAATTTGTTTATCAAATCTTGTTATGTGGTTATCATTATTTTTAATTTGTGGTTTTTAAATGTGTAGTCGCGTCGATTCCTCGTTGCCTCAGCAGTGTCATGTTCCAATCAGAGTTAATTATAACTTGGGAGTGTTCAGCTCATCTCTCAACCATGTGTCATGCCGGGGCGGTAATCGTCTATACCAATCGTAACATCTTTTACAACCGTCGCACTTGCTGTCCCATTGTACAGCAAGTGCGACATGTTTTTAAAATATTCTCAAGATAAAATTAATTGTTTTTACATGTATTTCAACTATTCTTTTATACGTAATTTTATTACTTATTTATTTATTGGCACAACAACACCATTAGACAGGGGTAGTTTATAATGCATGGTTATAAATGAATCATAAATAAAAATCTATAGTGTATGCTAATTAAAGGTGTGGACACCATTTGCCTATGACATAAGACAAACACTCGTAAACTGCAAGAAAAATGACTTCATAACAAACTAATGCCTTATTAATTATAATTATATTTGTTTTACAATATACACAATATGCTTTCTTTAACGAGTTTTGACTTATTCTTTGCGCACTTAAAAGATCTTAGTAGATTCATTGCCATTACCTTTCGGTGCGAAGTATTCAATGGGCCTTTGTGCTAATGTATGACAACGTTTCGTAATGTTGTCGTGACAAAAAACGCATTAAAGTTTCGCGTCGTGACGCGATCGTGACATGTAAAGGGGCGACATTTTCAACTGAACGACTTTTAAAGAGTCATTGACGCGCCACCGACTCGAGATATCATCGAGGCGTTCTTATAATTGATATCATTCCAGATTATTGTCGCTCTCGTCTACTTTCAAAAGATATTAAACTCAATTGATATGATATTAGACTAATTGTAAATTGAAACGATGAAGCCGAGTTCCATTTCAGCGACATTCTTGTGATTTGTTCAGTGTCAAGCAGAACAGGCAGTTTATTATTTTAGTCAAATCATTATCGGCGGTGCTCTTGGCGTTCGAGACGTCAAGGGCGTCGTCGTGTCAATAGCCGGCGGTATCAATTTCCATCAGGTGGACCGTCTTCTTGTTCGCAAAAAAAAGAGGAAAATACAGTAAAATTAAATCAAAGTTTATAAAAATAAACACCGAAACTTGTAAAATTAAAGCGTAGGAAAATTAAAAACAAAATGAAAGAACTTTATACATAAACATCAATCTACAGTATGTTTTCAATGGCTTTCAAGTTTTAATTAAAACCGTTAGTGGCATCAAAAAATACCGAGCGCACGAGGAACGTCGCCTAAATTTCAATCATGAATGAAACAATTTCAAAAAAAAAAAAAATATGAACCCGCCACACAGGAATACTTCGAAATTTCAACAACATTGCGCGAGCTATTTCATCTCGCGTACGCAAAATGCCAAACTCTAAAGCGAAATGTTTAGCTGCAAGTCACAGCAATAATTAGCATAGGTACGGCCCAAGCTGTTTATCATTCTAATCCGCTGCTGGCTTGCATTTAAAATACATTCGCTCAGCCAAAACCGGTAAATTCAAGTAGGTGTTAATCAGACACAAAAGGAAAGAATTCCGTCTGGAAAGAGACGAGAACGCATCGAGACAGTTTGCATGTTGATGGATAAACGACCACTATATTTTTGTCTTCACTATCTGTTTGATTCCGAAACGAGTCAAAAGTAGAATTTAATTATTCCGAGACGGGGTAAACAAATCTTAATTCAAGGAGACATCGGCGCTTCCTTTTACTTTACATTTTGAATCCATACTACCTGACAGCGAAAAATATCATAACATCAATTATCGTACATAATGAAGCAAAAACTTTTTAGGTGGGTACATTGTTTCTAAAACTACGGGGGCAGAGAAATATTAAATTTAGCGCAGTTAAAATTAATGTAGAGACAAGGGGTACAGATATGTAGGTATTGTCCGTCTAAAGACTAAGTGACAACTTTTTAATAACCAAAATTGGATACTTAGGTCCTTATGGAACCCTAAAAGTGGGTAATCGTTTATAAATTTAGATGGCAAAATAACCTGTATGCAAGTAGGCGACATAAATCAACACGCCGACCTGTGCAGTCACCTGCATACAAATGTGAGGTATACCAGATCCTTGCATGCTTCGATTCAACTCACATTTAACAGTAGGTTTAGAATGTTTATACAGCATACTCGAAAGCCTATGCTGTTGTTCCTCTGTTATACCAAACGGTTCCGGATGCACTTATAGTTGGCCGCTGAGAGGCTGATCCTTCCGGTTACTCCAAACATCACTAGTACGACATACGTTGGACCATCAGACTGGCCCACTAGGATTTGCCATCATCGTATGTTTTGGGTAAAAGCGTCGGATAGATTTGACTTAAGGGGTCCTCATACAACCATCTCCGAATGGCACGGGAAGACCTATCATTCATGACCATTTTTAATTATTTTTTTTTAATTCAAGACCAGGCAGGCATTTGACCCCAAACCCGCCTGATGTTAACCGGCGATGAGGTCTAAGGTGGATCATGCCTGCCTAGGATAAACCTAGTCACTCTTGCCTTAAAGAGTATTACGAGTATTATTAAAACTATTTGCACATTCTGACCGGTAACTTCTAATTTGCCAAAGCTAACCAAAAAACCGAGGTCCTAAGCTACATTTTTTACCAGAAGAAATCCATCATGGAAAACTCACCCCAGGGAGAGTGATTAGATTATGCCGAGACTCCAAACGACTTAAACCTCTTGGTACTCTTCCTCCGTGCCTGTTCAATCGGTGGTCTTGGGATTAAGGAATTCTTCCAGAGACCCGTCGGCATCAGAGACCCTCAGGTAGATTTGGGCAGAATGCCTTTTACATTTGCACACCCCTTTTTGTTCCAGGGTAGGCTGGATCAACAATAAAAGCGTGTAAAATGATCACCTATTCCTTGCCCCACATGATATATACATATTCTGATGAAGAAGACAGGTACAAGATAATTTTGTACAACAGATAAAGCTTCATATAACTACTGTTCGGCTTCAAAACGGTATTAAGCCAAGGTTACCATGATCCATATCTGTGGGTACGTAGCGATTTCAGATGAGGATATATTTCATAAATTTTAGAGCTTAGTCTGGTTTCACTAAATTTCACGACCTCGGTAGCGCAGTGGTGTAAACAGCCGACTGCTACGCTAGAGGTTCCGGGTTCAAATCCCGGCGGGGTCGGAACTTTGTCTTATTTGTAAGATGCATTGTTTCAATTACCGGTCTTGGATGTAGTATTCTTATCTATGTAGTATATACCACTATCGTTGCTTAGTTCCTGTGACACAAGTTCTTACTGCAGGGCTGAGACAATGTGTGTGTCGTGATGTGGTTTTTATTATTGTTGCCATCACGTTTGAGCGTGAGGCAAATTAACGAAATTCACGGTCCACAATGGTAGATCCGTCGTAATGATGTTGACCGGATCTCTTATCGTCCCCGAATCCGTATTATGTCGAGCGACAATCCTTTCTAGCTCCGGATCCATCCTTTACAAGATACAATATTTATACAAATAAATATAGGTATCGCGAACCCTTTCGATACCTGATATTCAGATTAACTTTAATCCTTTCGGTAAAAGTCGATATTATTTACGTACGTTCATAATACGTTGATAAATTGTGTTTGACGTTCGAAATCAAACCTTAATAACAGTAGGTTAAAAAATTCTACAAGTGACTGCGATTATTAGATTCATCCCGTCCTCAGTCCCTCCAACCACAAAGTAATTATATTCCGATGGATGGGACGCAAAAAAAAAAAAATCTTTACAATACATTTTCCCGACGAAACCTCGTAAAAAACTCGAAATCCTTTGTTTCATTTGTTTTTTCTATGTTCTTCACTACAAAGTTACGTTACGATTCTATTGATTGACGAAAAATTATATATATCTGATAGATATGACACGAAAACTTTTTCGTAGCTTTGTCAAAGTTAACACGGCAATGGCAATGGAAGCAATTCCTCTTTTCGTCGCCTAAGGGCATCGTTTCGTCAATAACCGTATCAGGTTAACCGTATGCGGTTCACCCGTGACGTTCTATAAAAACCCGGTCAATTGTGTGTCGGACACGCTCGTGAAGGATTCCGCACAACTTTAAAAAATTAATGTTTCAATTAGATAAAATGTATTAAAACACAAGAGCAAGCAATTTTTATAAAAATCACATTCCTTTTATGGGATCTCCCTTTAATTATTAATTTATTTGTGTTTTTAGTATTTGTTGTTACAGAAATGAACATTCTCTGAAAATTTCAAGATCCATTATGGTTTATGATATACAACCCGCTGACTGGCAGACGGACAGCGGAGGCTTAGTTCTCTTTTGGTAACACTAAAAAGTGTGATGCCCGGCGTCTATTCAAACGCGAAGGTTTTTGTCAACTCTCATGTTAGTGTATTTAGGCCGTACCACTCGTGCCATTCTAGAAGCCAACACAATGACAATTATTCAGTTATTCTAGATAAACATCAGAATGCCGTCCGCTTTACTCGCCTCAACTGATACCTAGTGTCATTCTTCCCGTTTAATATAATTAGAATAAGATGTGTGAGACTTCAAAATTGAGGTTGGAAAGAAGACATGCGTTGATGCAGTAACATAACTGAATCAATACAATTGTCGTATTCTAGCAATTATTTAAGATGCCTAAGCGACGGCTTCGTTTCTAGAATGTTTACCGATCACTTTTGACTTTTCGTTTAGAAATGATAACGGACATTGTCATCCTCTGTCGTGAAACAATCAAGTTTGACATGAACGTTCAAACTTACTTACTACTTACATAGGTGTCGATATGTATTTACATATATATAAGAACTCTCTTACGGAGATTTATTTCAATTAAAACTATGTTTAAAACTTTTTAACATCTATATTAATTATATATAAATTAATTTACAATATTACATAAAATTTCATTACGTATGTAGTATAAGGAAGTAAATATGGAATGCATACGATCGAACAGATTCTCCCAGGCTACGCGGTTCATGTATTACGAAGTACCTTTTACAGGACTCTTAAAATAGAGAATTTCGAACGTAATCTGAAATGTGTCTTTATTTAAGAGTAAGCAAGGCCATACAAACTTGTGCCGTTATAAAACAAGATTTTGTTTCTTCCTATTACATATAAAATTTACATTTAGTTAAATGTCTTAACATACCAAGAATTAATAATAAAAGTAACCACATCACGACACACACATTGACTCAGTCCTGCACTAAGATAATCTTGTATCGCAGGCAATAACTTGACATTAAAATGTGTAATACTAATCTATTAAGAATTAAATTGAATAGAATATTAATAGAAAAATGTTTCTATACAATTAATTAATTTTTGTGTTTTTTTTTTTGTAAATTGTAATTTTAATGCCTTTAATTTTATTTATTGTAAGTTATTGTTACTAATACCGATGTTGATTTGTTTTTTGTAAAATTGTAAAATGCAATTAATATTAGGTTACAAAATTTTCAAATTCATAATTTAGTTTGCAAAATTAAAGTTTTTCTTTAGTGAATTAACTTTATGTATGAATATTTTTACGAAGGCAGACATTTTTAAACTTAACATCTGTATTTAATTCTACTCAAGTTTAAACAAATAAATGTATCTGTATCTTTGATGAGCAACGCTATGGTATATACTAATTAGATAAGAATACAACATCCAAGACCGGTAAGCGAAACAATGCGTCTTGCAAATAACAAAAACTTCCGCCCTTGCCGGAATTCGAAGGAAGCGTAGCAGTCGGCAGCGTACACCACTGCGTCACCGAGGTCGGCAAATATAACAAAAACGAAGTACCTAACACAAAAACCTCTTTACAAGTCAAGGGTGGTGTGACAAAAGAGACTTAGAATGCACTTTAAACACGAAAGGCATGTAAAAACAGCATCCAACTCTACGTATTCAAAATATTTTTGGTAAAAAATTGACGACCTTGGTGGCGCAGTGGTGTAAACAGCCAACTGCTACGCTATAGGTTCCGGGTTCGAATCCCGGCGAGGGCGAGACTTTGTGTTATTTGCAAGACGCATTGTTTCGCTTACCGGTCTTGGATGTTGATATTCTTATTTATTTAGTATATACCATATCGTTGCTTAGCACCTGCGATACAAGTTCTTACGATACTTAGTGCAGGGCTGAGTCAATGTGTGTGTCGCGATGTGGTTATTTTATTTATTTATTATTGTGGACTTAATTTCTCGAATTAATTTTCTTTCAAGAATACACACAACACCTATTTTGTTTCCCTTTCCTATTTGTAAATAAAGCTGTTGCATTAATTAACGAAATATACACAACGAAAACTGAAAGAAAAAAAATATATGATAAGACACCAATAGGGTAGTTGACTACATCCTATTTATTTTTTGTAACAAATATGATTTGTCAGTAAAAGATTTGTGAAAAAAAAAAACAATAATAATTAGTTAGTTGTTAAGATACATCGAATTGAATTTTTGGTTTAGACAAAGATGACAATACTGACTTGTGACGTCACATGGAGGTAGTCTTATAGATTTTACATAGAGAAAAACGTTTAAGACAGAGATGGAGATAAAAACATTTACAATAATCATATAAAACAAAATATCTTGCTAGATAATTTAACTTCTCTTTCAAAGAATCGATTTAAGCACCCTACTCCTACACCAGCAACAGGGCAGCAAAATTTAACGTCCGCCAAGGTTATGTGAAATATTCAATGTTTAAATGCAGGTTTCAAATTCAAAGGGTTTAACATATTATAACATAGAGTCTGGATTCTGTAGTGCAGTCCCGGAGAAACATCCGTGTTATGTCTGAGTTGTGAATAATTTACTTACAAGTTTGAGCGGAAATATTTCAAGAGAGGCGGGGTGACTTCCACTGGTAGTCGGACGGATTGTATCAGTGTCATTATGAACGTAACTGTTCTGCTAGGGTCAAAATTAAGTGAACTCCAACTATTGTCATGGGCAAACAAGCTTACGGCTCACCTGGATGGAAAGCGAAACCACCGTCGATTGACATGACGACGACGCCCCGGATGGTTTTTCTTAATGGGGAATGGAGATATCATGTCTTGGATAAAAATAAAATAAGTAATATGCCGTCACATCAAAGAAATCAAACAAAGCAATATATTCCTGAAATTAAATTAAAAATAACAAAGCCCCACCGGTATGAAGCTTGTATGCGTTTAAGTGTATGTTATACTAGCACTAGTAGAAGACGGCAGAAAAGGCGACGACGAATCCATTCAACTATGAAAGGCGGAATTAAAAATGCTGCCTTTGCAATATTGCAATCAAATCTACGAGTAAATATGATCCATTTGTCAAATCATAAAATGACCTTTGTTTAGGAATTGAACTATCAGCGTTTCATAGTACGATTAAAGAGCGGAAATATTGCTAGTAGAGAAATTGTCGACGATTTTTTTTATTGCTCGACATCGGCTTTTTAGGTCAGATGTAGTTTAACGACACAGTAGTACCTACGTAATGCTAGACTTGAAATATTGAAATATATATTAAGTAATTATTCAGTTTCACCGGCAGGCCGCGTTAGGTGCTACTTACGTGCAGTAGCCTCCCTATTATACAATTATATTTTATTGGTTAGCGAAATAGTAAAGTGTACCTGACAACCTGGTATTATTCAACACCTCATAGTTCCCCCATAGTACAGACGTGTCATTTTGAATATTCATTTAGACGTCTCTAACAAAAATAATAATAACCACATGAAGACACACACATCGATTCAGCCCTGCAGTAAGTATCGTAAGAACTTGTATCGCAGGTGATAAGCGACGACTTGGTATAAACTACGTAGATGAGAATACTACATCCAAGACCGGTAAGCGAAACAATGCGTCTTGCAAATAACACAAAGTTCCGCCCTTGCCGGAATTCGAACCCAGAACCTCTAGCGTAGCAGTCGGCTGTTAACACCAATGCGCCACAGAGGTCGTCAAAAAGCTAAAACTTGATAAACATTACGAAACGAAACAACGACATTTAATCCGCCATATTCTAGTGGAAAGGTGCACATCTGACATCCGACTCTCCACCAACATATTTGTTAGCAATAAATAATATCTTGAGGAAGATAAAGTACCGTGTAAAAGGTTATCCCTTCCATCGTGTTATTAAAGTGAGAAAAGTTGAAATAAAACTCATATCTTTTTATACTTCTACTGATCAAAGCGCGGAGCACATGGAATTTTAAATTATCTATTTAACGAATTGAGTTTTTACGTTTGTAACATGTTTATGGTGAATTCACTTACACCAACCGTACCTATTGTTACCTAGTAAAACAGCGCTTCGACTAATTAATGCCTATGCTGACGAGGCACTTTTGTCTGTAGAGGACCGCAATCCACGAATATGATGTATCGTATTACGCGAAACTTTTAATCCGTGTTGTTCGATATTCGATACAGTTGCGAGGGATCTATTTGGAAGGACAAAAAAGTACACCCCAGACAAAAGCCACAGTCTACCCGGAGAATAAATGAAACCTTCAAAAAACGTTAATGATAAAGTTGTCCTTAAAGGCTATAGCAATGACAACACGACCTTCAAATTAAGCAGTTCCAATATATTAATATACTCGTCTGTTTTTTTTTAGTAAAGACTATGATATCCAAAGACAAATCGATGCCGTACTATGAGATCCTCGTAGGAGCGTTCAATTAAATTTTACCGAAGAAGCAATAAAAATAATGGCTCACATTTCTTATTTTTAAAGACTAATTAAATACTTCATTGTTTTTATTAATCAAATGTCCATCGAGGTCCGAACTGCAAGTTTCTATTGAGCGTACACCAGATGTATAAATTTTATATCGAAAAATCTATTACAGGTGTAGGTAAAATAAGAAATCCATTTACGAGTATTTCAAAACTTGTCAAAAGCCACTAGATTTTTTTTCTTTGTTTGTTACTCCTAATGTCACTAGACTAGCAATCACTCCATAGGAATAAAGCAATTTTATGAAAGCAAATAGAATGAATAGGCAAGGAACAAAGCAGTCTTACCAACGTAACGATATCCTGCAACAAAACTAATATTTCTCCAGCTTTGAAAGAGAAAGCTTATAAAGTCGGGATGATTTAATTTTACTTTTGTTTCTTTTAAAAATATTTGTGCTGCTTACAAAGGAGGAGGATCTTCGTAGGCATCTATTCTTCTTCTTGATTTTACTTCCCTCCCCCGCCACCTTGCTTGCTTTCCCCCTCCCTCCCCCCACTGCACCGGTATGGCTTCCCCGTGATTAACTACAAACGAATTTTATAGTCCATTGGAAAATGAAAGTTTAGGGCGCAAGTCGTATAGAAACAGCGAGGTTTATCGAGTATAAATAAAATCTACCCCGAAACCATTTTCTTTTATGAAAAGGTGTATTCCCGTATCGGGTACACGTGCATGGTTTTTTAAGGATACATTTGAAACATCCCCTACCCCGCCGACTCTAGGGTTACCAAATGCCAGGAATTTTCCTGACGCGTCAGTACTTTTCAGTCATTTGTCTGGAATGCGACCGGAAAACGATAATATAAGGAATCTTCGTAATACGTACGATTACGTAATAAAATACTTCAATTTAACACTGCGCTATAACCCCACCCCGACCCGCCACCAAGCCACCTTCCACTCGAGCGTAAAGAATTTTATTCGCAAATCAGGAATCCTGTCAGATATTTCAAAAATTGCATCTGGTAACCCTAGCCGAGACGTCGTCGACTCAATATTCCGTGATTTATCCGACCCTTCATTCGCCACTCGTTTGTTAACAATGTACCCAAGTTATTGTAATCAAAGATTGTAATCAGAACGTTTCAACTGAAAAATTAAAGAGGGGAGGGGGGATACATTTTCCATAAAAAGTTGTACTAGATATAAAATTCGAGGCAGATACTCGGAATTTAAAATAAACCAATAAATATTAAGTACTAGGAATCTTCACAACGTAAATAGAACATTTGTCTGGTAATAAAAATTTAAATTGTTTATTTAAATGGACTCATGCATGCTGTCACTACAAAGGATTTGTTAAAACCAACAACCGTTTAATTAACTTGACATCATCTCATTAAAGACTCGAAACACTTGAGCTGCAGCATTTTACTTCAAATTTGCACCTAAGACTGTAATATGAATACATTTTTGTCAAAGTGTTTATTTATTTTTACTTATTACTACTAACAAATTCTTAACCCTTATATCATTGTCGTTTACATTCAAAAGTGCCTAGAATGAGTTTCCTTCAGTTAAAAAGTTTTATTGAAATTTTAAAAAAATGTTCAAATTTAATTTCGCTACGAAGACGTCTGGATCTTACGTTGCATTTAAAATACATTACGAACGACGCCGACTGTCCGGTTGTACGAACAGTAATATGTTTCTGAACAAGAACGGCTAAAACTGTATACGTAATAACGTTTAAATAACTGCTGCGTTCGGAATGGACGTTTTAATTTTATCCGGTCTATTCACTTCTTTGCTGTGTTACAAGAAAGTCAATCAATATTTTTTTATTATGTTGTATGTTTTAGATATAGTTAAAAGATTTAATATAAGCTATATAACATAGCTTTTTACTTGTAATTATTACTTAATTTGTACTAACCTATAAAAAATTCGTAATGGGGTATTAAACTATGGCAGTAAGTTTAAAATAACGGCTTTTTGGAACCTATTTACCTTTTTTTTGTCCAAATATTTTTCTGTTTTTCCGGACTAATAAACGACAGAGGTAAATAATTTTTATGACAGCTTTACCAATAAAATTAACGAAATTGAAAGACGTGCCTTTCAACTTCGTTATTTTTCTTGTTCTCCGTACTAATAAACGATAGAGGTAAATAATTTTTATGGGAGTTTTACCAATAAAATTAACGAAGTTGAAAGGGACGGAAAAAATTTGCGAAAATTAACTCAAAAATACCGCATGCTTACTTAAAATTACGACTTAACAACAAAGATTAGATTGAAATGACAGTTCAGACAAAAACAAACGACAAAAGCAAAGAGAGCTGTTTAAAAAACGCTCGCGAGTCGAAGTACGTCGGAGGTTTCCCCTGCGGCTGCTCTAGTGCCTCTCGCATTCAACCTATTGTCATACGAAGGCAAGAATACCTATTCTAATTGTATGAAAACAACATACACGAATAGCAAACAACTCGTATTTTCTCAACGTTCTACAGCGTAGCTTCAACACGTTATAAAAATAATCCCACATTTTTATTATCTACGACACAGAAAGGGGGAATGTTTTCTATGTCAATTTTTATCTATCAGTCTGTTAGTTTATCTATAAATCTTCAATAATGGCTACTTAACTATTGCATCACATTTCTAAGTTAAATAAGGGATTTTTAATACATTCTCCTGGATATGTATCAGAACGACTTAATTATTATTACTATTATCTAATAATAATGCATTTATCGTATAAAGCGGGTAGTTTAAGATGTTTTTTTTTGCTTTGACAAAGTTACCGATGAAAATAGAATTACCGTTCCAGGCAAATTAATCTGTAAGGATTTCCATTTATCCTTTTTATAAAAATAAGATTTCTGTAAAAGATATTTCTGTATATTTTCCAGCATTCCCTACTGTCTGTTGGTGCGTACATGCGAAATGCTTTGATAATTAACCTGCCTGTTAAATACCGAAATGAAAACCGTTGCATTCATTGTTATTCCCGTCGGTTTTAGAATTGTTTCCGCTATTTCATCACCAATAACGAGGAATTATTGAAATTCAGTTCATTCAGTGGACGAATGTGTTGGTTTTACCTAAATTGATTTTAGAAAATTTGTCAGTAGTCCGATACAGCGACGACGGAATCGATGCGGTTTTTATTAATATTGAAACAGTTAACAGGCCGGACAGCGTGAAACGTGGAATGTAACAAAACTTTTTTAATAGGGACAAACAGTCCGGTCACCTGGTGGAAAGTGACCGCCCCGCTTTTTGACACGACGATGCCCCTTCAAGTACTTTTAAAACGTACCATTTTCATGGTGATCTGTCCTAACAATTCAAAATGAAAGTGGTGTAATACCGACGAAAAGATTCAGCGAGAAAGATCTAGACCGCTGTCGTATCATAGCGTAGCACATTCATAATGCTAAGTGATGCCATGGCATGAAGCATGTGAGATATTATCAGATATTTTTAATTTAATTGTTGATAGGCAAAAAATAAATAATCTTGTAAGCGCTTTGGATGTTTCATCTATTAGTTTGTAAGATCAAATTAATAAATGAAATGAATAAATTAAGCACAGGGTTGAATATCGCCTTATCATACATATATCGTATTCGATTAAACTCTGCATGAATAGCTAGCTTCATTACAACGGAAACCTATGAGTGAAATAAATTCTGCAGAATAAGACAAAGTTCCGCCCTCTCCGGGATTTGAACCTTACGCAGCAGCTCGCCAGCTGTTACGTTAGGTACACTATGTCACAGAGGCTGGGGTTGCGAATGTGTTTTGACTTCGCATTGGTCTGTAGTGTGCAGCATTTCTCAACCCTTTTTTGCCACGGACCCCTAGGAAATTAAGAACAATATTCAAGGTCCCCCAATTTTTTTCAATATAAATGTTTTTTATGGTGTTTTCAACTAAAGAAGTTATTTTCTGGTCGATGTTACTACTAAGTTGTAATTTCAAATCAAATTCCACCCATTCATTGTCTGTTCAAGACCAGTGACTTTTACATTTCCGCGGTCTTTATTCATTATTGTTAAATGATCGAGTGGTCCGCGGACCACAGGTTCGGAATCAGTGCTGTAGTGCATCGGAATTCTAACTGACATACAACCCCGTCCAGCACTATGAAAATGTAAAAAAAATAAATAGGAGTAGTTTAGGATGAGATGGACAAGCCAGATCTCCTTTACAAGGGCGTCATTCGTCGCCACTACCATTTTCACAGGGTCATCCTAGTGTCCCTGGCGGAAGCCAAGGCGCTGCTATTAAAAATTCCATCAAAGTTATCATTGCTTCACATAAAATCTTAAAGAGAGATCCTTGGGTAGCGAAAAGTTGAAACGGTAGATTTAAATTATAAAAGTTTGTTTATTGGAAGTTTTTTTTTTTTGCCAATAATTAATCACCATCAATCAAATCCGAGGCGGGGGTCGTTTAATAAAGCCACGTGTTTTCATCTCGAGAGCACTCCGCCGTATGGAATTCACAAACTTTTATAATTACTTCCGCGAACTTACTCCGTACATGTAGGTGGAGTATCAAATTTTATAATTTCTTTAAGTGCTCACACGGTTACAGTTAACATTACAAAGTTAATTTTCATTTCACTAACATGGTCATTAGAATACGGTTGTTTATCCAAGACTTAAGGCTGGAGCACGTAGAATCCGGTCGCGGGACGGTTGCGTTCATTTTATGAAACTCTATAGTTTAACCTACAAATCGGTGGACGCGTCAGCAGATTGTATCGACGGTTTTTGCAAGACTTAAGGCTGGAGCACGTAGAATCCGGTCGCGGGACGGTTGCGTTCATTTTATGAAACTCTATAGTTTAACCTACAAATCGGTGGACGCGTCAGCAGATTGTATCGACGGTTTTTGCAAGACTTAAGGCTGGAGCACGTAGAATCCGGTCGCGGGACGGTTGCGTTCATTTTATGAAACTCTATAGTTTAACCTACAAATCGGTGGACGCGTCAGCAGATTGTATCGACGGTTTTTGCAAGACTTAAGGCTGGAGCACGTAGAATCCGGTCGCGGGACGGTTGCGTTCATTTTATGAAACTCTATAGTTTAACCTACAAATCGGTGGACGCGTCAGCAGATTGTATCGACGGTTTTTGCAAGACTTAAGGCTGGAGCACGTAGAATCCGGTCGCGGGACGGTTGCGTTCATTTTATGAAACTCTATAGTTTAACCTACAAATCGGTGGACGCGTCAGCAGATTGTATCGACGGTTTTTGCAAGACTTAAGGCTGGAGCACGTAGAATCCGGTCGCGGGACGGTTGCGTTCATTTTATGAAACTCTATAGTTTAACCTACAAATCGGTGGACGCGTCAGCAGATTGTATCGACGGTTTTTGCAAGACTTAAGGCTGGAGCACGTAGAATCCGGTCGCGGGACGGTTGCGTTCATTTTATGAAACTCTATAGTTTAACCTACAAATCGGTGGACGCGTCAGCAGATTGTATCGACGGTTTTTGCAAGACTTAAGGCTGGAGCACGTAGAATCCGGTCGCGGGACGGTTGCGTTCATTTTATGAAACTCTATAGTTTAACCTACAAATCGGTGGACGCGTCAGCAGATTGTATCGACGGTTTTTGCCTGTCTGCGATAGTTATATAACGCCGGCCGATGCGTCTGCCATTCATCCGCATACTTTCGGGTGTATGATCGACTGTTTACACCACTGCGCGCAGTCGTTATAGTTTCATACTTTATAACTTCTAGAAGCACGAAAACGTACCGCAACCGGAATCGGTGTGAGCTGGCCATTATTGTTCCGAAAACTGAGACTTGCATTCCATAATAAAAACATAGTCAGAGAAGCAAGGCTTGTAAGTTTTTTTCTTGGTTTCCTAAATCAGAAGATTCTTCATTTTTATCGATTACTTACAAATGCATATAATTTTTTGAAGCAACTTGGTATCAGTTTAAACGTTCCTCAAAATCGATTGGATATATCGAGACGATATTTTGATTTAGACGTAATAATTTTTGTTATTACTGTCGCCCACCGTCGAAGGTTCCAGACTCATGAAGCCAATCGTTTTCTTTCATCTGGAAAATACCTTGTTAAGGAATTCTGCAGTTAGAAAGTAAAAACAAACAAACAAGCGTACAATCCTTTACATCTGTTCGAATGTAACCCGACAAAGCTAAAGTAACGACGTCCCGCTTATTAGATGAGCAGCAGTAATGGGCGTCGCTTTTACAACATGAGACACAAAGATTCAAGCTCCTACGAAGCAAATTACATAGCTCCATTATCATTTGAAATAAACTTGGAAGGGAACGTAGCAAAGTGAATTTAGAAAATACACTTATAGTACCAATTCAGAATATTTCCTATCAACTACCTACATATGGATGGAAACTTTGTCTAGAGCAGTTAATTTTGAAATTGGCTCCGCGGAGACCTGTAGGCTTTCTGTTAGGGCTCGGTAGATAAATCCGTTTTAAAAGTACGTAACAATTCTAAAGTTACAGTGGATGCTGTAGAAGCTGTCACTAGTAGTGTCATGTTGCGAGATTTTTCATTTGAATAATCATTACATCATAGTTATATCACCTTCATGAATAACCAACAAAAACAAAAAAATTGAGAACGAAATTAAGGCAAGATTTTAGTCCAATGAATTAAGTTAAAGATGGGGCTGCATAAAATTTTACATATTTCAAAAAATGTTTGAGAACCACTAGAATAGGTGATTATGTACCACTAAAGTGACAAACAAGTTTACTGCCTGCTTTATGGTAAGCAGTCGCCATGGCAAATAAGCGCTTACAATCCTAGGAATACCACGTCCCTGCTGACCCTGGAATCTATTATTGAAGAACCCCATACTGTATATTGAATACAGCATGCACTGCTGTTTAATGCGTAGGACATTGTAATGTAATTTACCTACACCTATTCACCTATGCGTTCAGGATTTGAACATTGACAATAGAATTTCAATCTATGCTAACCCTGTCGCCGCCGATAACGGTCGACAATGCAACGGTTTCATTCATACAAGCATAACCTGACCTGAGATAGATTCGATACGTCATTAGGAGGCGTTGATATGCAATCTTCTTATGCGCTATACAAGGTCTCCTACAGCCAGTTATCTCAACATTCGCTCAGTTTGTTTCCGTCTATATTTAGTTCGGGGTAACATACTTCTCTCAAATTTCATTGAAAATGTTAGTTATCTGTTGCTTTCTTAGGGTTCCATACCCAAAGGGTAAAAACCCCCTTCTACCCTATTACTAAGCCTCCGCTTTCCGTTCGTCTGTCAGCGGGTTGTATCTGGTGAACCATATCAGTTAGATTCTTGAAATTTTCAGTGAATCCAACACATACTAAAAGAGTAAGCAAATTAAAAATTAGGGTGGCTCCGACACAGTAAGTGTTTTTTTCGAAATTTTTAACTTTTTCTTGTCTCTTATACAAAAAAGTACATGTTGCCTATTCTTACTATACTTGCCGAGTCTGACTTACACTGGGCCAGTATTTTTCAATTCTGTTAATTCCTTAATGGACTATTGTGTTTTCTGTTTGTGATACAAATAAATAATTAAATTTACAGAGGTTTAGAGAAAAACATTAAAGGAAAATGCTATTTAAAGGTAAATCTTTTAGAAACGATATTTTTATCGGAATCGGCAACATGCAATTGATGCCTGGGGCCTTTGGTTGCTGCTAACGATCCGGTAGTCACGTTTGTTATACCTTCAGTCGTAAGCTAAATGCATTAAATTCAAGTTTAATTAAGGATCCGGGCCGGTGAGTGGCATTCGATTATAACATCCAATTTCATAGTCAAATGAAATCAATCAGAACCAATTAATCAATTGAGCCTAGCGCCTCCCCGTTTTAATAACAATATAAATTCTTCACTGAAACCGTGCAACGCATTGTTAGCTGAATCAGCTTGCCAGCTCAGATGTTTGAATGTCTTTCTCATATATATTTTTTGGCCGGCAACGCGTTTTGTAGCTCCTCTGGTGTTGCAAATGTCCATGGGCGGCAGTATTCACTTTCCATCCGGTGGTCTAATGCTGCCCCTTTAATGCTGCGACCATTACCGTGGCCGTCGCTTCCCTATACATACAATCGATAAGGTCAAATCGTCTTTATAAAGACAACACAACAAAACGGAAAGCAGAGGTACGACCGCCATACCTGTCCGCCTTCCCATCGAGCCTATGTCATTCTCATGGTGTTTCAAAGTAATTTATTATACTATCGTAAGTACAAACGGCCACGCTTCAACGATTCCGTGCTTTGAAAACCTCGTGAGTGCAACATTTTTTTTACCATAACCAGCAGTCGATTTTTCGATTTGTAAGACCTAAGAGTGGAATATATTTTTAATTTACAAAGTTTCCATCCATATAAAACTTTGTAACACAAGCTTATCCTCAAATAAATTTGCACTTTGGACTTCGATGGACGTACGATAGTAAAAAAACCGAATATAAGTCAATAAATATGGATTATGACGGATGTTTTTGCTTCTTCGGTAAAGTTTTATTCATCTCTCACACTAGGTTGTCACATCACGGTATCGATAACAACCCTTATGCTGTAGAACAAAAGAAAAAAGTAAAAACAGTTAAAATCGATCGTACGAAGATAAGAGGTACGAGTTGCCGTTTTTTGTCCAAATTTATTTTTTCAGTGTGATCATAATACATGGTAATACTATTTTTTGCAAAAACGTCTAGAAGTCTTGAAACTAGGTACATATATTTTATAACGAATCATTTTTCTCAACAATTATCATTGAAATGATAAGTTTTTTTTTTTTTAATTAATTTATCAAAGAACCTGATACAATTTGATAATGTCGCACCGTAACTCGGTGACTCACTTTATCAATACTTTTGAAGTTATAACGACTTTTAAAAGTAATACGCTTCAAGTGGAAACAGTCGCGTAGTAAATTACAGTTTATTCTTTTCCGTTTCCATATCGTAAACAAATATATATTATTTATTTATTTATATTTGAATTCTCGAAAAATTACATTTTATCTTGCAAAACGAATAGTTTTAGTAATGAATTTTTATTTCGCGCTTGTAATAATGACAATAATAAATTTATTGAAGTAGATGTTTTAAATAATTCACTTGGTTCTTTAAAAAAAAAATGATAAAACGCATTGATGCGGGTTAGAAGATGCGATGTTTATTGCTTTCTACGCAGTTTTTAGTTAAGTTTCCAGTGTTGTTGATTTTTCTTTTTTTTTTTGTGATATTTTTTTTTTCTTCGTCCATAAATAGTCATAATACAGTACCAATTAACATTTATAAGTTTTATTATATAGTCGTGGAAACTTTGTTGATTTTTTATTAATTATAACAATGTATTTTAATTAAAAAAAATATATATAAATAGCGCGTTGCAAAAAAATATTATCAACGGAGCTTTAAGCGCTCTGTAATGATAAAATACATTAAAACATTCATGCGGTTTAATTTAAACTCACTCAACAATGGATTTAATTAATTACAATTTATTAAATTAACTTACATACTATTGTAACGTGTGATGTGTTTGTCAAATAAAGTTTCCATAATTTTAACGGATAAGTAATAAACTCACCAGCAAAATTGTTCAAAGTTTATTCTGTATCGTATAACAATAACGACTGTACTGAGACTGATATTTAATAGCCCATCATAGCTTTCTCTATAAAATATAGTCATTACTAAAATAATTTAAAGTTTATTTGGTATTGTATAATAATGACGACTGTACTGCGGCGCTGAGTGCTTATAGCCCATCATAGCGCTCCGTAGCCCCGCGTAGCCCCGGAGCAGTGAGCCCTAACCGCAGAGTAACCCTACACAGTACATATGTCATAGTCCGGATCAGTTTCGCCAGCAATAGTTAACGCGATAGCTAATCAAATGAGTAACTGTGTCTAAACTATACGTTCTAATGCCGTTAGCGACTGCAGATACCTACTTTGCATGAGTTTAGAAAGCGCCTTTAGAAGATAGAGGACTAATTAAAACATTATTAAGCATTTAATCTTTTGTGTCTGAGGTTAAGTAAAGTAATTAATTATGATATATTCGATTAATTTGCTAAATTAAGGTAATACAAGTAAGAAATTGAAAGGGATCGAAACTTAGTCAACAACTGCTAGTTGAATCAAAAAAAGTCATTCAAGTTTAACACTACCGCTTCATTGCACATTGCTCAAGTGAACGGTTGCTAGGGAACTGTTTTAATCTAATTAGACGGGTACACAGCATCTCGCCTGTACCTGGTGCACGTAGGCACGTATTTCAATTGAATATACCTTCGTTTTTTTTCCACCTCTTATTACTTTTATTTATTTGCAATGGAGCTTCCTAGGAATTATTTTATTATAGTGAAAATAAAATATCTAACATTCTTCCAATGTTAAACGTAATACAGCTATAACTAAGAGATTTAAGTTTGTTCAAAAACCCGGCCTAAGAGAAACACATTTCTTCAGTTCTCATTCACAATAGCTGTTGTTTCCCTATTTGTTTACCGTTCCCTTACATCGCCCTCCCCCTCGCCTCCACCCCTCCCCGCCCCTGTACCGTTGCACCCCTCCCCTGCGAACCCCTTGCACCCCAGAGACCAGGGCTATTACCGAATGAAGTGCACTTGCCCACATACAATATGTCGTTAGCTCGTTGGAACGCGAAAAAATAAGACTACATCTGTAACAAAACCAATAACGCCCACTTGCCTGTATTGGGGTTAGCAAAACTAACATTGAATTAATGAATCACTAAGTGGTGTGCCAGCACCAATCATTTACATTGAAGACGTCTTACCGGGATGGGATGCTTTTCTTTATGTAATTTTATCACTTACCGATCCATACAACGATGAACGAACTGCGAAACCCTTTAATAAGCGTTCAATAAAATTTTACAGTAAAGGAAAAAAATTGCCTCATATTTCTTTATTCATTATTTTATTGGTCGTATGTATCGAGATCCAAACTGCAAATCCAACATGCGTTACAAAGTTTTAAATCGAAAAACCTTTATATGTAAAACAAATAAATTCAACTGATAGATCTTACAATACAGTCGACAACGTAACCTGAGTTAATCTATTTGTAGTTTCGCTAACCCCAGCGATCGCGATAGGGCCTAAATGTCATTCATTTATCTTTGCTAATGGAGCCTTTACTCACTTATTCAATATCAATGCTACGGCAGGAACTAAACATTGCACAAAGAAAATCCAACTTTGATGTGGTCGTGGAAGCAATATTCAAATTGTCTGTGTTTATTAGTCTGACAAACTAAAGGGGGGGTGGTCGGGCCGAAATACGGTAGATACCGAGATAGACAAGCTTTCAATCATCGTTGGATATTAGTGTTGTACCCCGAAAGTGCATATTTACGAGATAAGGCAGGTTATTGACAGAGAACCACAACCATGAATACTTCGTCTACTAAATATTAAATAGAAAAGTGAGTGCTTGACACATTTTGTACTATACTTCTTTAATAAGTTACCTTTATATTAATTTGTGATTAAACTTCACTACTACGAAAGAATTGTTTGAAGTTAATATATATTCACAGTATCATATTAAAAAAAAAAAAAACTAAATATCCAGAATTATTCAGAAATAATTCTTTTATGTAGGTAAAATGTGTAATATAAGGAGAATTCTTTTATGTACTTAATATGTATAATATAAGAAAATGAATGGTCCATATCGAATGCGTGTGTTCGAAAAATATAGTTAGTAAAATAAGTTTGTTTATCAAGTACATTTCTTATTAGTTTTTGATGCAGTTGTCCCTTTTTGTACACTTACATACGTCTAATTTGTCAATTAAAGTAAACTATTCAGACAATTAACAAATATCTTGGTTCGAATGATAAAACTTGAAATTGAAACGATATCAAAGAGAAACTAGGTAGTTAAAGTTGATTTAACTTTTCACGCGTATCCGGATGTAACTAAATAATTTAACTCATTATCTATCAGCTATATTCAACTTACAGTACTAACACATTATTTTATTATAGTTATGATTAATATGTGTATGTCTATGATTGTCTGTCTATGATTGTTGGCACAAATCTGTTACAAAGAAACTGTACTTTATAACATATATATATATATATATAAAACTACATTTATGTATTTTTTTTAAAATGTATTGTATGTATTGGTATTTGGTGAACCAAGTTATTACTATGATGAAGTTAGAATATGATGAATGTTGGTGACTTACCTTCCATTCTGGGGCCCGACGTTGCCGTCGTTGAATGATGAGCTGGCGCTGAGGTCTCTATCCGGGATCAGCCCGCTCTCCATGCCCAGGGGAGCGATGCATTGGGCTGTAGGCACGCAACACACACACCGTTATATTACAGTTATATTGAATATACATAGGCCAAGCAGGGCCGGGACACTAACACGCGAGCGATATAGTGACGCGAGATAGAGGCTATCTCTTTCTTTTTGTGTTTTTTTTTTTATGACATAGAAAGAAGTATCTGGTCTAGCGGGCTGTGTCTTAATCATATAGCGTGCTAGATATGCAGTTACTGTTCTAGTACACATTGTTTAGAATTGTACTTTGAGCCCTGTTGATTAAAATTTATGACAGTCATAGAATAGTCGAGTATACGTATCATAGGATAGTCAAAGTTTAAAATTTCCGAAAAACCTGTTCAACGTTCTGATGTGAAACAAAAGCGGTTACTGAAAAAAAGTTTTGGTAGAAATCAGAAAAAAAAAAACTTTATATAAAACAAAGCGTCCAACCGTCTCGTCCATGGCGGGGGTATTCGATCATTACTTTCCAGCAGTACATGTAAAGTACAAGCAGCTGTGTTGATGGGGATTATAAATGATTCCGTCGTGTTTTACAAAATGCTATCCCAAGTGTACATGGTATATTTTACTGGAGATTATAGGAAAAATATTAAGCTTATTGCTACTGACATGTTTCATAAGCATAATCTCCGTTTATGAATAATGAAACCGAAGCCGTCCCACGTTACGAAAGGTCCTCGCTTTATTGGGTAGAAGGTACAATGAGAGATAGCCATTTCGTGTTTTTGCTTAGAAAGGCTTTTAAAAAACAGAATTTTCACTGTCATCCATCAACACCCACACTTTTTCGTTTTTTTTTTTTACTACAGTAATTTTCCAAATTTAATTTTGATTTTAATTTTATTTAAAACATCAAAAAATACACTTAAACAATACTATAAGCTGGATCAATTACAGATGTTTACCGCATTTGTACACATGTCATCAGGT
Source organism: Choreutis nemorana (assembly GCA_949316135.1). Lineage (NCBI taxonomy): Eukaryota > Metazoa > Arthropoda > Insecta > Lepidoptera > Choreutidae > Choreutis > Choreutis nemorana. The sequence goes on from OX438595.1 coordinate 1,953,354, forward strand.
AATATTATAGAAACTAATTACATTATGGGATTGAATTTTTTTATGAAAAGAAGAAAAAAAAAACACACAATACAATGGCAATGATTACGGTCCGAATTTCCGCTACAATCCTATTGAAAAAAAAAGGGAAAATCATGGATAAAACGAACTGCGTTGTGTTCGTCGGAAATTCAAGCACCGAAAAGTAATATTACATGTACACATTGAAATAAAGAGGAAACTTAAGTCTGCACCAAGGTAAGAGGATATTTATTCGAATACATAGTAAATAGAGAGGCTAAATTTACTGCAGTAGGTAGTTTCTTGGCCAAATTGAAAACTGATAGCAGATTGAGCCCGTCGGAGCCTGTGATGCTTTAATTAACTCAACCCGGGCCCAACTGTTTTCAAACTAGCACAAAACTAAGGAGAAGATTCAATTTTTCGCTACACCATATATCCCAGACATACAGCCTGCCATATTGCGAATATATACAACGACAGCGAACCCAAAACGCTGACATCTAAAGTCAGACAATTTCTAATTTTGCAAAATGGCGGCTCATTAGCATGGATCTCTGACAGCCTAATTCACAAGCAGTATGTGACCTTTTTACGATTTGACATGTTCATATTAAAATATAATAATGCAAAAATTGCATTTTTTTAAACGAGCAGACCGGGCCGGGAGCGCTCCCCAAAAAGTTCTCTGGAAACGGAAAAGTTATGGTCTTCAGGTATCCAGCAAAAACTTATTGCAATCGATAGCGGACAAACAAAAAACCATCCACAGTCGAAGTTAGCTGAAGTTTCAACAATGCACCTAAACAAAAGCATTGAATGGTAAATATTTGATTTACAAAAAAGTTTATTTTTCGTATATCAGGATTGTGATGCAGCCTACTTTGTTTGTGACTAAATTAAATTAAAATATCCTTAACTAAAGTAACAGCACTGTTTTCTCTGTGGAGTCATTCCCACCAATCTCCATTGCACCTAGGGATATCAAAGGGGACAATTAGTGCTAGGGCACAATCATCCCCGCCTTTGTGTCAGCGTAGTCCCTGCCCAGGGCAAGGGTGGGCTTCTAATCAAACCAGATGTGGCTAGATACCAGTGCTGTGAGACTACCTGCAGTTTCATTGATTAGTTTTCCTGAATGGCCTAGTCATTAATTTGAGTAAAGTTCAACACGACCAAGGATTTCAATGATTGCAGCCACATCGAACCAGCAACCTTCTAACTAAGACTTCTCTGAGTATCGTATGCCAATGTACATACAAATTTTCTTCGAAATAGTGTCTTTTAATTGCGGACTATGCTATCAAACGCATATCCTACCGCAATTCGACGATGGCAAAGTTTGTTACAATGATTTCGTCGATATCACATTCCATTCCGGTATTAAATGGAGATGGTCGGCGTCCTCTCGGAAAATATAGGAAACTGTCCTCCGTTCCAAAGCCCGTGTAATCCGTGATTGGAAGTCCACCCTGATGCGAAGTTAGATGACATCTCACTGCCCGAGCGGCTTTGCCTTGTCCACCGGTATTACTTATTAAGGCTTCCAACGATATATTTATTGACAAACGGCTTTTTCATATAAGCTTCACTACAAATAAACGCTTTGCTTGTTTCAGGTAGGGTTGATTTGCTTTTATGTTGCCGATTCTGTATCAGCTACATTAAACGTTCCGTTTTAGAGCGGTATTAGCAATTGATTTACACGGTTGAATTTACATATAAATTGACGCTTAAATGCGTATCAACCAACGGCTAGCTCGCTGAAAAATTAGGCACTCCAAGTAAGTAGATTAACAAATTACAAATAATGCCATAATGCTTTATAATTTGCTAGTCATATTGTAACTGTTTTTGTCAGTACTAGCTAATTAGGTATTCGCATATCTTTTAATTACGTAATTTTCGAGATGCGCTTTCAAAGCCGTGACAAAGTTTTCATTTGGTCCTTATACCTTAACTAATGAGGCGTCGAAAAAAAAATCCCTTTGGAAATCCATGGGAATCCGTCGGAAAAATGTAAATGGCATGGAGGCTCTGTTCGTACATTACTGGCGTACGCTCATCGCTGGGAGTCATTAAATTAGCTGGAGAGCGGGTCGATAGATGTCGCCACAAGCGCCTCGCGTTCCTTGATGAGCGGCGAGCGGAAACCGAACCCGCGCCCCAACAACTCGACGCCTATTACACACCGCCATGCATCAACCTAGCCTGTTAGGTCTTTGTACAGTTCTTAACTTGTACAGCTTAAGGACTGATATTGTAGTCGTTATGAGAAGCTTTATGTGGAACCATCTGTACCTAGAGGGGTAACTAACTATGCAGAGGCAAATGCAATCTCATATCTTCACGGAACGTCGTTCCCATTCAGCGCTTTGTAATATTTGATAAGGAAAATTAAAATTGATATTTCCACCTTCCCCGCGGTGTTGTGCGGGAGACCTCAGTTTACAGGGTCCCATTGTCAAATGAACACTCGGCATTTCGCATGGTCCTGTATTATGTTGTTTACTCTAAATTTCTGCTTCGTTTAAAAAACGTAAACTGTGTTTAGTATATTAATTACATTGTTTTATTTACAGTACACTAGAACGCTATTTGATGGGTCTTGGGATATATTTTTAAGTCTGATTTTTATGACGTCGCAATGAACAGAAGAACTTGAGAAGACTCGGGGATTTTCATAGTTAAAACAGGCGTGCGTTATCAGAGATCGCGGGACTTATTAGCGAGTGCAGTGGATATACGTACCCATTGTTTAATAAAAGGGTGCATTGTTCTAAAGCTGCAGACAACTCGTACAACTCTTGAGCTGAACGAATTGTCTCAGTACAGCACATGTCTAATAACTGGGAACATTTTTATACCTAAACCTCTAGATACCAATACTCTTAAAAGGTTAATAAAATATAAAAAAGCTCGAGAAAAATCAATAACCGCTAAAATCTTACATCAGAAAATGAACTTCCGTCAAGTAGCGTCGTAAAATTTAATGTTCTCGCTAGGTGCTCGTCCCTTGCCTCGACCCTACGGTACAGTCCCTGGCTATATCGATAACATCTGTACCCGCTCCCAAAGAGAAACCAACCGTAAACACTTCAGGACAAGGTTCACAATCAGACGCCATGGAAAACTTTATACAATACGACCGCCTGTACAATATCCATCAATCATTCCATTGCTGGTAGTATGTATGCAAGTTGATGAAAATTTAATTTTAAACTGTTGCACAACCGCATAGCTCTTATAATTAAGAAGAAAGAAAACTATCATAGTCGGGCATCAGGCATTATCGCCTTCGAGGCCCGCCAAAGTAAACATTTGTACAAGTTATTTGACCAACCTGCATTCATACATACTAGAACTCATAACTTTTCTATTCTCGATCAGAGTATTCGGAATATTGAGAAAAATGGGCCGTTATTCGTTCTTTGTTATTGAATGTTTCTAAGTAAAAGCATTGTTGCGTATAAACGGAACAAAGAGAGGACATTATAAAATTTCCATCCGATATGTTTAATGTTTGCGATAATAATTTAATTGTTACGTTACATTATAGAATAATAATGTTTCTAGTGGCAGATAAAGTTAACATCAAACAATTGCAAATTTTGCTTTTATTTTGTTTCATGAACAACATTTTATATTTCTGTGCCCCTCCATGCTTTAGTCTCGAAAGTAATTTGATCTGAAGGGAAATTAAAAAATACCGCATTTTATGGTCGAGGAATGGAACCCTCCCGCATGTGGTCAGCAAGCAGCAGTTTAGCAGCTAAACCAACCGGGGTTTTACAACCATTTTTATGAATACATTCAAGCCATACACACAACATACTGTTCGACCGAAACGTCCATTAAAATGTTCGAATTGGGCTTCGAACCCGTAACTTTTACGGCGCGGGTCATCGACCAATACTGTAGGTCAAAATTTAGAATACTTTTCGTTAAACCCACTCGAATTTTGGGAAGGACTCCTCTAAAATTGGAGCAGAGCGACTAAAGAAGTACAAAAGACCACAAAGGCCACATCAAAATAGGATTTATTTTGTTGCATTTATGATAGCTTCCTTACATAAAGGGAGATGGCATTAATTTTGATAAAATTTTCGAATTTACTTACCCATGAGGTGGCCATAAAGTTAGTAAAAAAATCTCTGATAAGAAGCACAGATTCGAACTGACTCCATTCTCGATTTTGGATCGAAAACCAAGAATAGTAGAGTACGTATAGGGGAATTATTTCAAAATTTTATTACTTTGTACAATTTCGCATAGCATTACATTCTTAGTTTATTTCGCAAAGCTAGCTTACAGTCAGCGTCTCATCGGAGACATTCAACAGAGGTTACATAGCGCTATAGCAATAGAGTCGTATTTTCTTCGTACGCTGAGGGTCTGGACCAAGCAGACGGTATGAATAAATAAGTTACAATATCGCATAGTATTCGCTCGGCAGCTATAACAGTCCAAAGGACTCGGTATTGGATAACTTTCTTAATTTATAATTATTGAGCCCAGAACTGGAAGCCGGCGGGAAATCGATATCATCAGTCGCACAGCTAATGAATACTGAACGATTATTACAATTCATTCACAATTTACTCAATAAACATTCACTTTCCATTTGGACTCTAACTCCAATGTGCAAAGGCAAGATATCCAATGGAAAACTGCTAGCCTAAATATCGTTATGACTCGACTATAAAGTATCGATCCTTTGGGCCAATTAAATAACAATTTCGTGAGCAATTCAAATATGAATTTAAAAGTGAATCCCCTTTCATATCGAGTTTCGATATCAGTAAATTATACACAATGGAAGGCTTGTAGGTTCATAGCATCTAATAGAAATATCGGTCCTACAAGCTACTTGAGAGCAAGATCAAAACGACACAACGAAATAGAAATAAAAGTGCATCCAAGAATACAGGAGTTTCATTCAATAACGATTATGTCTATACCGCCCGACATCTGAACAGGACTGTACTTTGAAAGCATTCCAGATATGATGTATTCTATCAATAAGTTATAACTTTCTAGTGATCGCATGTCTTTGTCTTGCATGAGAACAAATAAATAGGAACTACCTACAGGACCGGAGCCGGCTGAATCATAGGCATGCTTCGGAGACACGGGCAATAAAGGTCGGCAAGACTAACAGGCTCGTAAATGAAATAACGGAACGTTGAAAAATGTGAACTCTAATTATTTAGCGAGGCGGAGCGGATAGACAAGCGCTAATAGGTCAGATGCAAATTTATTTAGTCAGTGACGTTGCGTGTTAAGCCATTTAAGCAGCTTCTTCCAGCGAAACTGCCGGGGAACAAATTACAGACGTCACAATGCCAGAGCTGAATATTAATAAACACGAATAAATGATCCCGGTATGAACAAAACCATTTACTTGCACCGCCCAGTCCCCCGGACCGCGGGCGGCCTGCTTTTGACGTTAGCTAAATTGAATATTACTTTTTTATCATCAAGATAGGCTTTCGTACCCTCGGAACCGCTCTCTGCGGTACTGAAAAATGTTTTAATAGTAAAGTGCGCCTTCCGGTGACTGAGAGCCGAATAACATAAATAGAATAGGATAAAGTTTCAGAAGCGGTGAGCTTGTGCGTGCCCGCGGCGTTGCGTGACATGTAGTCGTCTAATGAATAATAAACAGTGTGGTGGCGAGTCGCTCATTCATATCCATCCACGGAAGGCAATATTCTTTTTATACATAAACGATTGAATGCGACCTTAAACCATCTACTATATTGGCTTTGAATTGGTATAAATTTACGAAGCGGTCGTGTAGCCGGTGAATCGTAATCCGATTTGGAGCGCGATATAGGTCCTGGTAGCGGCGGTAACGCGTCGCTGTGCACGATACCTAACAATGTCACAACGCTGCTCCACCGAAGCAAGCAGTTCGCGTGATGTAGCTCCAACTATTATTTTAATTACTTTCATTATACGGAGGGGGTTGGTCACATTTCCTTCTCTTTTTCAGCTTCAACAGCCAACAAGTTTCACGACTAATATCGAACGTAGACCGGTTTAATAGAGGAAGATAATAGATTTAAATTGTATCGGATAGGAAAAAATATTGATAATTACACATGGCGTGGTGTCGTGTGTTTAGGTATGACTATATGATCGTTGACTCGCCATCCTTCTCGCACATGTATACCTAATGAAAGGAGCCTTTTAAACGCACTTTGGGCAATTGCCGCCAGACATCACTGATGTTATTGAACGCGATCCTTACTTTCAAACGTAATTTTTAACAAATTCCGATCAAACACAGAGCATTAGTCCCATACCTGGACTATGGAATAAAGGAGGCAATCGACGGGCAGCGTGCGTAATTGATTCAGACTTATTTGTATGGGCATGGTTTGCCAATGACTTGGAACAAGATGCTCTATCCGTTTCCATTCTTTAAAATCAGCGGGCATGACGCGGCGGCATTGTCGCCGGTGGCGGAGGTACGTGTCCTGCCTATGCTTATACGATACTCGCATCCAATGCTTGGGATGCAAAGGGGAATTTTTACGCGGTCTTTATCCGTATTGCCGCTTTGTATGCTATGAAAAAATATGCAAGCCTGTATAGCAGGCACAGGTACTGAACGTAAGGTCTCCATTTATGTACTTAATTTTGCAAAAAATATCGTTTCTTTACAGGAAAAATGCAACTGACATAACAAATTGGCATTTGCTTAAATGAAATCTTGGACATATCACAAAATCTATAATGAACATCTTATACAAAGAAAAACCTATTTTTTATTTTTATTTATAAAAAACAATTTAATTCATAATGATGCAACTCGAAAACCTTACATGATAGACATTTATTTTCTAATTCGAACTAAGAAACCTTAAAAGATAAAGATTAACGTAAAGCTGTGTCAGTCGCATCGGAAAAAAATTATATTAGTGTATTATTTTTAGCTCTTAATTATTTTATTACTTGTAGCTAAAGAGACAGCGGAAAAACTCATCGCGTAGGAAGAGAATAATGTAATAGGTTTCACTGGTTTATGAGTTAACAGACCGACGACAAACTGACTGATGGACGCACTGGGGAGGCTTAGCCAATGACCCTTTGGCCTTTACGGAGCCCCAACGCCGTGACCAAAACACCGAAGGCATATATCACAACGCGTACCCCGCAACCTGGCATCAAGAAGCCCTGGTATTTCCTATTAACCTTTAGAAGTTTCGGTGCCGGGTGAGAGAAGTTTGTAATTAAATATTAAGGGCGTCCCGCGTTTGGTTACGTGCCGTTCTGGGTAGTTATAGATTTCGAGAAATGGGGGGGTTTCCAAAACGGGGTGTGCGAGGGGGTAGGAGGGTAGTGTTCGCGTCGCCGATGCCATTTACGGCGGTGACGCCGGTCGGAGCCTGCCCGACCTCTAATGTTGTGTTGTACTAGCCACGAGCGACTTTTTAAACTTTTTGATAATACAAACAATTGTTTTAATTAAAATTATTTTTTCTAACTAGATGTAGCATTTATGTACGATTAGGTCTGCACTGTCTATTATAATTATTGTTTTAAAAGACATCGCTGTCGATTTGAACAAAAGAGGTCGCGCATTGGAGGCATAAAGTAGCATGACCGACACAACGACTTGGATTCTACGTAATGATACGTATGTATATATGTTTTCATGCATTCGTTTTACATTTTGATATGTACTTGTTGGTTTTTCGCCAGTACAAGCTCGAACGGAATATGAAAACGCTATACAGAGTGATAAAACAAACCGACGAGCGCTATTTTAAACGCGCGTGCGTATAAAATCTTACTCAGACTTACAACTGCATCTCGTTTTCGGCCGTGTCATTTACGACCTAAACGTTTATAACATTGTTATCGCGACCGTTCTAACGTCCTAAAAACATTTTAGTACAATCATTTTTAGAATTTAACTAGAACAGTACTGGATCTCGGTGGTTGACTTGAAGAGGATCAAAATCACCGAATCGCGAAAAGAATCGAAGAATATAAATTAAAAAACAACTAGGCAAAAACGTCAAACGCAAAAACATAACCTGACATATTTAACCTGTAAATAGAGTGCATTGTCGCTTGCACCGCGTTTACGTAACGAATCATGTTGCAGTTCGCTGCCACGTCAGTTACAGTAAATAAGTTCGCCTTCATTGTTTCAGGAAACTATTTTAACTCAACTCTTCCACTAACAAATACTATACAGATGTTTGAGAGCACTCCGTTTATTTCCCTTGATATATTACGAGACGTTTCAAAATGAAAATATAACGTTCGATTACTTCAATAAAATATATGTATAACAAAAGGAAAATACTAACATGGACCGAATTAATTCCATTGAATGAACCATTAAAAATCTTATTTCTATAATGGATACGTATGCAATTAGAAAATAACGACTCTACCGATATCAAGTTACATTGTGTCTTTCATATTTTGAAATTATCATCTTAATGATTTGTCATTAATTTGTTGTTACGACTTATTAAAGAATTATGGTGAATAAAAAATTCCTAGTACATATGTACTTGATAAAAATTAGATTTAATATAATAAATTCATGATTTCGCGAAGATCAGAACGTTCGTAATGATACTACTACACATGTATTTACGTATACCTAGTCAGGTCATAAATTCTGTCACATGTTTAATATAATAATTGAAACAAGTTTATTCATTATGTAACCATTTATATACCAAAATGAACTTAACAAAACATAGATTCTTCTGACACTAAAGTTTATTCAAAATGACATCCGTGATTTTGAATACAGGCCTTCAACCTGCGCGGCCAGTCGTCTATCGCAGCGCGAACGAGGTCCATGTCAATATCGGCGGCTGCCTTAATCAAGGATGTTTTGAGTGACTCCAAATTGGCATGAGGCTTTGAGCACGCCTTTTCCTCCAAGTGTTGCCATATCTTGTAATCTAACGGATTCAAATCTGGACTGGAGGAGGGCCAGTCTTCGTGCCGGATGAAGTCGATTTCACGCGCCGCTAGCCAGTCTTGTGTGCTCTTCGCTCTAAGAGCTGGCGTCGAATCTTGTTGGAATACCCAGTGCCTGTCATTGAACATGGTATGAGAAACAGGTTCCACAAGGTTTGTCAGGACTGTATTTTGATACACAACTGCATTCGTTTTTACACCTTTCTCACAAAAATGTACCTCTGTTAAGCCCCAATAAGAAACTCCCAACCATACCATGAGCGAGGATGGAGAATGACCTCGTTGGACATGCGGAATACGGTTGCTCGCTTCTTCACTACTGTGTGCGTACACCTTATAATTTTGTTTGTTGTAGCTCTCTTCTACGGTAATTTTTTTTTCATCCGAAAAAAGAATTTCCCGATATTTTTTCCCGCGTACCGATTCAACAAAGCGCGGCATCTCTTCAGTCTCAGGTCCATTAGACGAGCATTCAAACGATGTCCGGTTTTTCTTCGATATGCCCGAAGCCCTAAGTCTTCATTTAACACCCTTTTCACCGTGGTTCTGCTTAACCCAATCTGAAGTGCCAACAGTTTCTGCTTACGTTTGGGATTTCTTTGAATTCGCGCCTTCACAGCTTTTATCACTGCTGGAGTCCTAACAGACCGAGGGCGACCACTTCTTGACCTGTCATCTACACTAGAGTCTTCATTGTATCGTTTGATGGTACGATAAACGAATCTTTTGGTTTTATTCAAATTTTTCAGTGTGTCAAAAATTTGAATTGGCGCGTAACCGCAACGATGCAACGCAATAACTGCAACACGGTCTTCTTTAAGCGTCCACTCCATATTTAAAAATGAGTAAAATTCTAAAAAGTATACATTTTTATTTTCATGAAAACTTTTTTGTGGCCAGCATTCTAAAAGAAAAGTTTTTACTGTGTGACAATACTTATGACCTGACTGTGTATATAATCGTAAGATTATAATCTATGTATATATTTTACATAATGTATTAAGTTACTATACAAGTTACAATTTTCCATAAATTTATAGTCTGCGAAAGTTTTACGGACTCTATAACGCGTGTACAATGTATTTATCACATAACGTCAACGAATCTACATATTGTCACTTTGTTACATATCACAATATATATATAATATATTTCCTATACTACAATACTATAACACTATATATAATATAAGTCCTGAGATACAAAAACAAAGAACAAGAACAATACCATAACAAATTATGTTTGTAACAAACGAATGTTAGTTTCTTAAGGTTTACAAAACTATTAGGGTTAGTCAGTCGATGTTATTCGTTTACAACCTGCACCTATAAAATCAATGCATTGACAGTTTTCAATATTAAACACTGAAGTGTATTAATTAGTGTGTGAGTTCCCTTACAGTATAACTCATGTTAGCATATAAGTTCCATTACTTTAGCTGACACTATTACTTTGGTGTCACCTTATTGTTCCATACATATTTAATTAGACATTAAACAACAGCTAAAGTGCTCACATGTGTTTCCTTTAAACCGACCCAAGACCCCAACATTACATGGCGACCCTGCCAGAGGGCTCTGCTAAGGGGCTCAAGCAGTTAAAAACACTAATACTACATTACTAAGTGTGCAAAAAAAAAAAAAAAGTTTTTGAAAAATGTGCCGTTCAGTAGTAGAGAAAGACGAAGTGTTCCTCAACCAGAATGCAGCAGGAGGAAAAAACGACGCCACTGTAAAACAGATCGGAAGCCACGTCGTTTTACGTTTCATTTCTATAGACTGTTCATCGCTGTTTCTAAACTCAATCTCTTTATAATTCCGAAATCATTGCATTTTAGACAAACAGAAACACATAAAACTAAAAAAGATTTTTTTTTTTTTATTTATTCAAATTGTGTTATTTACTACGTTATCCTTGTTATTTTTGAGAATCGAACGGTTTTTTTTTTTTGTTGATTTTATTGCAATTATCATTTAAAGTTTGCTATCCTAATTTTCTATCCTACTTTTATAAATTGCGAAAAAAAAAACGGTTCCGCGTACATTCCGAGTGTGTACCGATCTTTTTTAGGATTTCGTAAACAAAGGTTAAATAAAGGGACCCTATTACTATGCTCCGCTATCCGCCTGTCTGTCAGCGGGCTGTATCTCATGAACCATAATTGCTAGACTCATGAAATTTTCAGAGACTGTCTATTTCTGTTGCCGCTACAACAACAAATACTCAAAACATACAGAGATTATAAATAAAGGGAGCTCCCATACAAGAAACATGATTTTTTCTCCATTTTTTGTTTCCTCTTTATTTAAAGTACAACATTTTTTACATTATGAGATGGTACGGAACCTATCATTTGCGAGTCCGGCTCACACTTGGAAGGTTTTTTCTTTTATAATTTGTTTAAAAATATAAATATATGACGAACATTTGATCGGTAAGATACAAACGGAAAACAAAAATTAAACAAATTACAATAATTTCCGTTATACCTTTGGAGCACTAAAATCGACCCGGTTTTAATTAGCAATCAGTTGTTCGGCGTCTCGTCCCACTTTGTTCACTGAAGGCAATTACAGAGCAAATTACGCCACAGTTCTCATTGTCACTTCTCTTTTTTTCAATTATCAACTGCGATGAATTTTTCAAACGTAACTTAAGGTAAAAGGAAGATCACAATTTGCTTTATATAAAAACTAGCGACTTCGTCCGCGTGGAATTTGTAAATGATTCTAATAGGATTTTTAATTACTTGACATTTGTCGTTATGTTATGGAAAATTCACACAATATATTTATATTTTATTTATTCTTATGATAAAGCTGCATTATAGTTAAATTTAATTAAAATCCATTCAGTAATTTTTCCTTGAAAGAGTAACAAACATCCATCCATACATCCATCCTTACGAAGTTCGCGTTAATAATATTAGTGAGGATCAGTAAATCGGCTCGGGGGTCAGAAAAAAAAACTTATTTTGCGATTGATAAGATATTTTGTCTGTACTGTTCGAACTCGAGAAATCAATTATATAGCGACTTTTTTTAAATAATAACCACATCACGACACACTCATTGACTCATTGACTCAGCTTTGCACTAAGATATAATCTTGTACCAAAGGCACTAAGCAACGTAATGGTATATACTACATAGATAATAATACTACATCCAAGACCGGTAAGTGAAACAATGCGTCTAGCAAATAACACAAAGTCCCGCCCCCGAAGGGATTCGAACTCTAGCATAGCAGTCGGCAGTTTACACCACTGCGCCACCGAGGTCGTCAAATAATAATTTTATTAAATAGTATAGTTTCTTTAGTTGACTGAAAGGACGCTGCACTATCTTGGTATGTAAGGTAATCTTTTAAATAAATACTAATCCATACCCTAAACAGAATAAATTCTAAACGGTCGTACACAGTACGTTCAACTGTAGGACTGAATTTCTAGAATATGCTATGGCAGAGCAAAGAGAAGATGATTCAACTGACTCGATACAGGGCTTTCTTTAAATACGCGGTAAAGTTACACAGTGATTGCTGGTTTGAAGAATAATATGATAAAACAGGAATTTTCATAGTCGATATATACAATTGAATATAGAAACCCCTGCTTTTTTTGAGTTGGTCAAAAGTAAAACTCACATATGTCCAGACAGAGCAGGGGTGTGAAGAGTGCTGTCAGCAAGACGGTCACCAGGCAAGGCACCATCGCGGAGGTTCACTCCACCATCCTCTCTTATCCTGACAACAAACCAAAAAAAAAACATTTAGTCACACAAAAATAGCAACAAAATACTGGGTGTTATTTGAGTTTCAACTATTTGACCTATATCTATGAATACTCTTTTTTTACGTTTTATATATCAAAACAAAATCTATATGTGCCTGCACCTAAAATATATAAGATCTACTATGTATACTAAAATATACATATTTGATGTATTTCTTGTGTACTTGATTTGTTAAACATTAATAGTGACTAAAGTCTGAAGTAAATCTATAATATAAAAATGTATCGCAAAATGTGTTGTTAAGCGCATAACTCAACAACGCCTGGACCAATTTGGCCAATTCTTTTTTTAAATATTCGTTGAAGTTCAAGGATGGTTTTTACGGCGACAAAAATTTGAATAATTGCCGGAAAAACTATAAAACAGCCCTTTTCTATTTCCCATACAAAAGGTTTTGTTTTCTATATGACAGGACGAAGTCTGTCGAGTCCGCTAGTACTAAATAAATTTTATAAAAAATTGACATTTGAGAAGTTTTATAATGCTTGTTATGTTTGTTTAGCATCAAATCAAGTTAAACAAAGAGTGTGATTACTGTCTCGGTATGATTATCAATTTTGACCACTTTAATTAGTTTTTTGAGGATTATCTAGATGTAACTAAAATTTGCTTTTTTTTTTCATGTGCACAGTTGAGGCTGCAGAGTTTATTTTAATATCAGCTTTAACTCACATGGCCATACTGTCGACATATATGCATACCTTTGTCCTATTTAATATCGAAAAGCTATAGCTAGGTAAATTCAGCAGAAAGTCCAATTTTTTCGACTCAAGTAAGTACCTGCCTAAGTTCTCGCAAAAATGGTTTTGTTGTGTCTCAGTTCAAAAAGCCAAGGATCTGGGTTAGTTGAATCCTGTGAGGTTTACTGATGATAACCAGCTGTCAAGCAAGGCTTGTTTTTGTTGGTGAAATAAGTTGTGACATTTCACTATTATTATTAACATTTTACCACTCTACTTTTTAAGTATGCATCTCAAACTCAATGTCAAATTAATAAATTAGAAGAAAAACAAAAACATGATCCCAGTACTTTTGTTTTTAATATATAAAATAGTACTTAACTAAGCAATAGCATACAAAAAGAATCTAGCTCTTCTAATGATATTTTCAAATACTATTGCTAATACTCATATTTGTGACAATAAACTTAAGTTAACAATACCTACTTTTATACTAACATTATGAGCGGGTTGTTCAAAATTGTATGGTGAATGTTATTTATAGAACTAACAATCTCTTAAAAAAAATATTTTACCAAAATTCTATAATAACTTTAAGGGTTAGGTTACGGGTTGCTGACGATGCCATGACTACCACAACCACTCTGCCAACAGTGTAACGACAAAAAAGAAGAGAGGGGTAGGATGGCCCATGGCATTTTATTATGACTCAAAATTTTTCATAAATGCATTCATGTGAATTATTTGTACATGAATCAAGAAAAACATGGCATGAGAGGATTACCATCTTTTAGCTGTACACGGAAAAGGCATTGGTTGTATGCTTGGTATTCCATGATATCAAAGGTATTTCATGCCAGTAAACAGAAGTAACACTTTCAATCAGGTGAACTGTCTGCTTGTTTGCCCGTTGCTGAACCAAGGGGGGTTAGAGGGCTCAAAGCTCCCCCTAAAAGGATCTGATTTCTTCAGACTTAGCTTTTACTTAGTTAAAACCTAAAGTTAGAGAGGTCAAGCCTACCCAAAAGCATTTCTAATCAAAGATTGCCTGTTTTGTGAGCTATTGAAATATTTAACTGTCCCCAAATTTTATTACTGGAATTGCCACTGATCATGGGTGAATAAAAAATACAGTCCTGAAGTAGACCCAGTACTTCCTAAGTGGAAAACCAGCTTCCAACCAGACAAATCAATTCAAAGCCTATAATTGATATGTAAAATCTAAGAAAATATACTTAAACTCTATTTCGTAAATTAAAAAGTACTTTTGATGTACTTAATAAATAAACTGACAGCAAAATTCAATCTAAATCATTTCTTATTTATTTGTGAGAATTTAACGTAATCAGTGGGGAAGCGGAATAAACCGTTGGCTGTAAAACGTGAGGTCTCAGATTCTCATCTCGGCTCAGGCAGGTATTTGTGTCATGAATATGAATATTTGCTCTGAGGTTGTGTATGTTTTCTGTATGTTAAGATATGTTTTATCATTTATGTATATGTATCATTGTTTAATACCAATAATTTAAGCTTGTGCCTTTGTTTGGGACAATTTTTGCATACTTCCCAGAAATATAATTAGTATATTGTAGATTTGATTTACCAAGCATCAGAGGGGTATGAATTTACCAGCAAGTAAATTAAAATAATAAGCCTCTTATCCTGAACTGATTTCTTCTTTCTTAGTATTGTTGTCTTAGGTCTCTTTAGTTAAAAAATCTCTGAGTTCAGTGTGCCTCTTGGCAAAGGCCTCCTCTAACAATTTCGCAAGTAAATTATCACTGTATTAATTTAAAAAGTAGTTCAGTTTGCATGTAAGAGATAACATTTGAGACTAACCATAAAATTGTTCAGAATTCTTTTTCCATATCAGATATCAGAATGGTCTTTTGTATTGTTTCGTGTTTCATGGTCTTTGGTAGACTTAAGCAACATTTGGTCTCAGAACAAGGCAAAGTCCCGGTAAGTAGAAAAAAAAATTTGCTTTTAAATGTTTATTGTTCGGTTTATTTAAAAATTCGGCATATGTTTTGTTTGTGGATTACCAGTTTTTTTTTTTAAATTGGATAAAATTTACTCAAACAAATAAGTTGGTAGGTCAAATAAATGTTTTGCTGAGTTTAGTTTAAGTATTTACATTAATTATTGCTGCGATAAATACAACATGAATAAATTAGAATAAATTGCTAATTAAAAAATAAATTTACTTAAAAATCGTAACTAGGGTCGGGTGTTCGTAAGTTACTCTATCTTACTAATAATAAAATTCATTCGCGCCATATCCATTAATTAAGGCCCATACACAATAATCTCTATTCATACGAATAAACGAGACAAGAGGCCTATGTATACATTACTTGTTTTATTTATATCATTAAATAACCAAATAAAACTAGTAACAGATAACGATTATTAACTTATTATTATATCGAAACAATTTTTTAAGTTAAAATAAGTTATAGTAAACTTACCTTCCACTACCTGGTACATAGGTAAGCTCCGGTAATTTGTCTAGTTGTTGGCATTACAAAGTCCTTGCACAGAATGAATCAAGAGCCATTCCTACATTATTTCATCACTAATTACTTATTTACACACTTATCTTGTATAAAAACAACATTTAATAGACATATTTATTTAGAAAAAGACCAAATAAAATCACTCAATGATATAAATATTCACCACCGACTTTAATCGACCATAGCAAAAGCATAAAGCCCACCGTTCGTTTCGTCTCCTTTTCCTTTCTTTCCTTCTCTTGAGCTTTTGAGCTTGAAGTTGGTTGTCTTTTGTAGCTTTTGTCTATGGTCAGTGAACAATGAAAACGCTACGAACTTCAGACACATTAAGAACTATTCAAGTCTTTTCGAGTATTTATCTAACAAACCACGCATGTTGAATAAAATAAAATTACAGTGACATTTAAATCAAAAATTTATTTAATTGTACTTTTTACCACTAATTTTTTAAAAAAAGTATTGCCTTGCTTCTTTTGCCAGGTAGAAAATAGTAGAAATTCAAAAAAAAAAAAAAAGTAGTCCACGTACCAAAATTACGCGTTCTATCTAAATTTTTTGGTCATGTTGGTTCAAACTTAAATTGTTCAAAACTCGGAATAATTAGACTTTTTTTATTTTTTCATCAAGTTCTATCTGCAATCGGCCTTAGTGGCCATAATCAGATCACGGCTGTGAATCCCGATAAATTCAGACAGCACTCCATTAAGTGCTACCTGCTCACTGAGATGGATTTAATGTTGCTTATCCAACTCCAGGATCCGCCATCTCTTGAGGCGGTTCACGCTTCCATGCTTAAGCGTACTCAGCAGATCTCTAGCCAGCTCATTAGTGTGGAACAAAAGTCTCTCCTTGTACCTCTCACAGGACGCTTTAATTGTTTCCTTGACAGTTGGTATCTGTAAATGTTCATGTATTTCAGAGTTCCATTAGAGTTGCTCGCAGAACCCCAGAGCTCAATTCCATAGGTCCAAATAGGTCTTATAATGGTTTTATAAACCAGAAGCTTATTTCATAGAGATAGTGGCGATTGACGCCCCAGTAGCCAATTAAAACATTGAAATTGAAGGTCAGCCTTGTTAGTAGGCAGAACCTTGTTTTCCATATAGACGGATGAGCAAGTTTCTTTCCGAAGTGTCAATGTTACATGGGTGGATTTGGTAACACTGTGCTTTCGCTATTTCTGTAGCCATTAATCTATTTTAGAGAGTTGTACTTGGAGTTTTGCCGATGCGAGATATGGATCTTTGTCGCTTGCTAGCTGTATCGTCTGCGTACGTTGCGGTTAAGACGTCTTCTGTTTCGGGCAAGTCTGACGTATATATGGATAACAGCATGGAACCAAGAACAGAACCCTGGGGAACCGAAGCGGTGGCGTCAAACATTTCAGAGTAGTCGTCTTCATATTTGACTTGGAATCTCCTGTACTAAAGGTATGATTTAATGATCATAAAGAATGAGTTTGGTAGTTGGGTCTTAATTTTGTATAGTAGTCCCTTATGCCAGACTTTGTCGAACGATTTTTGGACATCTAGAAATACTGCAGAGCAGTATTCCTTTCTTTCTAGCAATTGTCGGATTTTGTGGACCACTCGATGGACCTGTTCAACTGTTGCATGCTTTTTCCCGAAACCCAAACTGGTGGTTAGGTATGACTATTGTCCTCCAGCACTGGTTTTAGTTGTAATAAGAGGACTTTTTTGAATACTTTAGATAGCACTGGGAGCAGACTTATTGGCCTATATGAACTGGGATCCGATGGCGGTTTGCCTGGTTTCGGAATCATGCAAATTTGTGATATTTTCCAGAGCTTCGGATAGTATTGAAGTCTACATATTCAGTTTATTAACATTGTGAGATAAATGATTGCTTTTTTACTTGTACTTTTTTAAGCACTTCGCCAGTGATCAGGTCAGAGCCTGTTGCTTTTTATTTTCTAAGGACAGAATGATTATTTTTAGCTATTTTGGAGTAACCAATAGGAGCGGTAGAGATAACTGTTGGTTACTATTCCCAATCTGTTTTACGATTGTAAAGTGAAGGTTTGGTTCTCTTTGTATAGAAAGAATGCTGAATGTCGCAATCATAGGAGTGTCATCCGATACAGAGTCAAGTAGTGATTCAACTTGGAAATAGACATCAGACAATCCCCCAATGACGAAGAAATAAACTAGATCAGGTAATCTGTTAGGGTCAGTTGGCCAATATGTTGGCTCTCCTGTGGACAAAGTTGATAAGTGATTTTTGTCAATTCTTTTCTATAACTCCCGTCCCTTCGTGGTTGACAATCGGGATCCCCAGATTTCTGCAGTTCCAGTCACCGCCGCAAATGAATTTATTCCCAAGACAGTCAAAGAAGCGAACAAACATTTCTTGCTTGGGGTTGTGTTTCGGCGGACAGTAAATAGCACTTACGTTTATAGGACTCATGTCAGCATTAATGGTAATGATCGTTGCTTGCAACCATTCCTCTCAAAATTCACTGTGTAAGTGGTGTTTTATATTATCTTTAATGATTATGGCAGATCTTCCCTGCGATGTGCTGTCAAGATGGTTCGTATTAAAGGTGACATAGCTGTTTATTTTAACTGCCTTTCGATCGTTGAGATAGGTCTCTGATATCAAGGCGTCTACCTTGTTGGTCTTAAGTAGTACCTCAAGATCATCTTTATTAGGCGCAAGGCCGTTAACGTTCCAGGTGGCGATACGTAGAGAGAGCATTATTGAGATTTACTCATGAGTGTCACAATGAGATTCATCTTTGTGCTTTCATCATCTATTCTTTCAGTCTGTGTCAATATAAGCGTTTCTAGACTAAGTCTTTGTTCTTTTTCGGTATTTTCAGAATCTATTCTCTTGGAATGTGTTCTCTGTGACTCGTGGTCACCGTTTTTTCTTGTTGTTGGTCTTTGTGTCTGCGGGTTCGAGAAATCATTTATAGTGTAGGAGTTTCGACTATCTTTCGAGGGTTCCCTTGTAGTTTTATATGGTTTGTTTACTGCTGTGGTATTAACAATTTCGTTGTATGGTAGTTAATTTTGTGTAGTTGGTGTTTTTCTTACAATTAACTTTGTACTATTAGTGTTCTTACTAGAAGGGGTAATTGTTGAAGTATTGTTTGTACCCTTTTCGTTATGGATTTGATCCGAAGTTTGTTTATTTTTTGGGTATTTTTGGGCTTTGGTATATGTTTTTTTCCTTGCGTGTATTTCTTTATATACGGAGCATCCTTTATAATTAGCGGGATGACTACCCGAGCAGAGACAACATACAGCTGGTGTGTTCTTATCAATTGTGCACAGCGTAGTCTTGTGGGAATCTGCGCACTTTACACATCGATGGGGTCGCATAAAATTATTTTTACTATGACCATATTGTTGGCATTTCTGATCTTTTCTAGTGAAAGTGTGTCCTAACAGACCCTTTTTCCTGATGTGATCTATTAGAGTCTTGTATTTGTCCACTGTCGTTGAGGAAATAATAAGATTATTTTTAGATACTACCTTAAAAGTGTAGTCATTTTCGTCTATAACTTCTTCTATTGGTTTCGTCCTCTTATTGTTGGTCTCTCGCTGCCATGGTGTACTTGGTTTAAGCGAAACAGCATCATCAACATTACAGGCCCTGTGTACTGTTCATTTGCTTGTTTGCGCTGTTGTTTTACTGGTGTCGCTTAATGATGCTGATCGCTGACGATTGAAAAGTCCGGGGTGAAATACTTGTTGTGTCAGAACTTTACTTGATTTTCAATGGGCTGCACTTCTTTGCCCCCCCCTCTGAATAAGCGGGGCGGCCTGAGCTAAGCTCAGGGAGGGATTCTCCGGTTGCACCGGTACCCTCCTGGGGTAGTTTCTCATTAAGTTGTGCTTTCATCATGAAATGTGGGTTTTCATCACGGGGTTCTCTCCCCCAGCCAGATGACGGCAAGGACGTATATGAAGCACTTGTTGGTGAGCGCCGTATAGCCTAGCTCCGCAGACTTATGCGTACGCAATTGGCTTTTTAGCATTTTTTAAGTTCGAGTTCCCTGGCACAGAACTCGCCCCACTAAAACCTTACAACAACCTCCCCCGCCCCCAATAATTAGTCATTTCTATTTGTACGTCGTTCAGTTAAAATCGGCAAATAAGGCCCGTTGAAAAATAAGGATAATTAGAATTGTAACTATTTTTCAACAAGCCTTATTTGCCGATTTTAACTGGACGACGTACAAACTAAGATGGCATTTGTGTGAGTGTTCTCAATTATTAGACACCATAGTTGTTGTTACCATAAGCCATAATAAGTTTTACTCTATTTAATTTTTTAATTTATATTAATACCATTAATAGGTTGTTTGGGAGAACCTAACTAAAGTAAAATTAATCATATGTTTAATTTTATTGCACACCTTTTTTCCCTTAGTCCACAGTACACATTCAACTGTCCTTATTCCTACCAAAGATTTAAAAGAATTACTTTTTTCTGTATTAAACTGTTTTGATTAACTTCTCTCTGTCTTCTGTCCGTTTTACACTGGATTTCCATTTTAGTGTTACCTATTGAAAACATCAAATATTCTACCATACGGTTAAAAAAAACATTTTTTGCATGAATCCTACTGACCTTTATCCAGCAAGTACATAACCTACCTAACTACGCATAGTACGCGTATCCATCCAGTTTGTAAACTTGCCAGTTTTGTCCCTATCAAGACGTGGATTCCTTCACCAACTGCTCATTCAGACATTCACCCCGTTCTTCGTCTAATATCTGTGACGGCAGTTTACATATTTCGCAGTAAAAAAAGTACAAAAGCAAAGCAACAATGGCTCATTACAATATAGCTGCAAAACGAATCAAAAGAGAACTGCGAGAGGTCATGCAGAGTGAAGAGGTAAGCTAGCCTGTTTTACTAAACTTCATTAGGAAAATGCGTAAATTGAAAGTACCATATCCCCTTTCCCCTTTCTGTTTGTTTAAGACGTACATCCGTCAGGTCATAACTTATAAGCCAAAATTTATTCAATCCCGCATGATTCAGCATGATTACACTCGAAATAATCGTTACCCACCTGACTGTTTTGACAATTCTTTATTTATATTGCCGCAACGTGCACAGTGAAATGCGAAATTTATTTATGTAATACATATTGTAGACAATTGTAGCGGCTGTTATTTCTTTGTTTTCCAAAAGTGGAATTCCAGTAGGATTTACACCTAGGCACAATTTTCATTCATTTGAATCAATATTTTAAATGCTTTGATTATCTAAATTGTTATTTCATGGGTCGGACAGAAACACCAAGATTTCTTTGTTGTATGGAGCATAGAAACTTTATTTTTGCTAAGAACTCTTGTACAAAATACTAAAATTTGCAATTACACAAAATTAGGGGAAATTTTAACTTATGATAGTCATTGGTCTTGAAGTTAATGGTCGGGTTTTCTTATTTACATCTAATAAGATTGGTTTTTGTTTAAATGTTAAAGCGTTTTTGTGAATAGATAGGCAAGATTACTCCTGAGTTTCAGAGACTGATATTCAAACTGTGATATAATTTTTTTATTGATGTTGGGTGAATTTAACTAGAGCAATACTGTAGAAAATATTATTTTGCAAATATGGGATGTTAACTTGGTTGATTCAAGTTTCAAAGTACATTGTGTTCCTTGCAGAGAATGCTTGCAATAAATATTGTTTAGGCAAAGATTGGTATAATATCAGTTTGTATATAATATTTGTTTTTACACCAAAACACCTTGAATAGACCAGTAAAAGCTTTTCTTGGTCTTAAAATACAATTCTCTTTACGTTAAATGTATGGTGAATCTTATTTCTTTTTATTAACTAGCAATCATGTGTATGTGAATGCAATGGTGAACAAAATTGTCAAATATGATGACAGTATTTATAAGTAATGTGTAGTTTATCCTAAATTAGATTTTTAAATCTACAATTTTCATTTTGATTCAGTATTGACATAAAACAGACAAATTCTGATATATTTTTTTGTTACGAGAGAGAACCTCCTGAAACTCATTTCATCTCTGTCTGGACTTTCTGAAGTTTGGTCTTGCTTCTGCTTTTTTTATTTTTGTTTTGATAATGGCGTCCATTGTTGAAAGTAACCATTCCTATAAGGCTGGGCAAGCCAGGTAAAAAGACGCTTAGCTTTTGGCTTCTGGTTAATTTTAATTTGTTGGAGTGAAGTCTGAAATTGGTTTCGTACTTCCTTTTCTTACCCCTTTTTCATTTGATTTTGTTCATTGTCGATCCCAAGATAGTTGGTAGGGGGTCCAGACATGTAGCCCGTGTTTCACTGCAAAGCTGCACTAATTGTTAAGATAATATATATAGATAAGAAGAAGTTGCAGCGGTGAGATTAAATGGTGGCTGTGGCCTGAAAACCAGATTAGAGTCTCTGGTAGATTTTATACAATCAACACTAGCAAAGCTAATTGATTTAATTCTGCAGCAATGCCTTGTTTACTATTACTTTTACTACCTTAATATGTAATTTCTTTTCAAAAAACCCAATTCATTGTAGACATTGTTTAGTTTTGCCAGTGACATAATCTGCATAGATTTTGTTTATATCCTTCAATAACCTATTTTTTACTTCTAGTTTCCTATGTGTTAATCAAGATGAACTATATGCGTAGCAAATTTCATTGAAATCTTTCAGCTGTGTCAGCATTATTGATTTACAAACGTCTTAACTTTTAATATCAATAGATTTAAAACTTCAACACTGGACAGTTACATGTTTGTCAATGTTTTGATACAGAATCCGCCTCTTTGTTAACTATTTTTTCCTCAAAATGTAGAATGTTACATGTTACAAGATGGTGTCCTTACACTTGACTTTGTAATTACGGACAAGTGGCTCCGTAATGTCCGGATACAAGCCACTGCTATGTTCTCTAACCGCTGTCGTCTTTCATCTTCTATTGATTCGGTCAAAGGTCAATTAGATACTTGCAATCACAGCTCCGTCACTTGCTACCACTACGAAGTGCATATGAATCTTTGAACAACAAATCACTACAGCATATTTACATTATTTAAAATAGTATTTTGAAATACATAGAATTTTGTATTTTTTCTTAACTTATCAGCTTTGAATGAAATGAAAAGAGACTCTAAAATTTAAAAAAAAAAAAAAAAATCACAGCTGTACATCTTTGATCTCTTTCTTTTGTTGATAAGAAATTTATTAATTTACGAATCATATCTAATAAATCAATAACTCTACATTTATTGTAAATAGTACCTACACTGTTTGGATAATATAATCTGTACCGCAATTCTGGTACAATTCTTGTTTTATGTACTTGCAGTTTTTGTATCAGCTGTATGTTTATATCTAATTTGTCATGTATATCTCAAAGAGATAGTTGTTCATTCCCATTCTAATTTCCATACTTATCGGATCTAATAGAAGATTGTAATACTTAACTAATATCATTAATGTAATATAACCTTTCTATAACGCGTCGGACTACTTGATGATTATGTGTATTGAAGCACCCCATGATGATAACATGTATTTTTATCCAGGTGGCAGGTGGATCAATGAAACTTGAACTTGTGACGGACAGCTGGATTGAAGTACGAGGCGAGATCGCAGGTCCTCCCGAGACACCGTACGAGGGAGGGACTTTCGTCCTGGAAATCAAAATACCGGAAACATATCCATTTAACCCCCCCAAGGTGAGTTCGCAGTGATAATCTCAAATTTAAAAAAATAAGCAAATTGAATATTTTTTGTTATCTAAAATTGATATAACAGGGTTGTGACAGTGTGATTATTGAGTAAATATTAAAAGGTTTAGTAAAATTGTGGTCAAGAAGTATCATTGTAATTCTGAAAATTAATGTGTTTCGAGCATGTTACTTATTTTGGGATATGAATCATTTTTATTTCATCAACGCTACCTCATACAAACCTTACAGATATAAAAGTAATTTACCTTTGAGATAAATAAAACATTTTCATTATTTATTTATTAATTTACAGGCCCAAAAACAGATTGTTATCTGTTTTATCATTACATTGTATGGAAAAATAAACATTAAAAAAATTACATACACTATACACTACACTACACTTATACACTTTCCTCCTTATATTGGACACTTCAACTACTTTCATATTTTTTTTTAGCTTAATTATTTTGATTAAATAAAACTGGAAAAATAATTGTTCTTCAAAATCAAAGAATTTGAATTAGTGGTTAAACACATCAATATTAGTTATGATTTGATATTAACAGAACACCAGAGGTGTCGATCATGATCCTGGCATATCATGACTTTAACAAATTATAATAATAACCACGTCAAGACAAACACATTTAGTCAACCCTGCACTAAGATATAATCTTGCATCGCAGCCACTAAGCAACAATGTGGTATAAACTACATAGAAAAGTATACAACACCAGAGACTGGTAAGCGAAACAATGCGTCTCGCACAAACACGAAGTCCCGTCCCCGGCGGGATTCGAACCGGGAACCTCTAGCGTAGCAGTCGATTGTTTACACCACTGCTCCACCGAGGTCACACATTGATACTTTACCATGCAATTTCTGTTTTAAAACTGTAATTAATTATCTTGTTATAATTCTAAATCAAAGACCAGGGATGGCATAACCTGTTTGGACTTTGTATCGTTCTTAAGTTGTACAGCATATGGATTGATATTGCACTTGTTATGTGTATCTTTCATGTACATAACAAATGTTAACATAACTGTGTTACGGAATTGGCCCATTTACTTAGAAATTAATCTAGATATTGTAACATTAATCGTTTGTCGTCAGGGGCTAAGGGATTATTTTGTACCAGTATGGCAAAATTTTCGTTTGCTAGTATTCATTTACCGCAGTGTAGAATAATTGGTACACCAGGTTATCATCCAAAACACTCAAGCCTTGTTTTTGTACATGCCCTGTTTATTATAATCTATGCAATATAATTCGTAATATAACCTTACTTTTCTCTACTTTTAAAACTTTCTTTGTCTACTTGTATTTTTCAAATTGGGGACTGGCAAAATAATTCTATACAAGTTCAACATACCCCTCTAGTAGTAATTTCCATACTCCCACAGCATTATTTACATACTGTATTCCCTTTCCAGATACGATTCGCGACAAAAATCTGGCATCCCAACGTGTCATCGGTAACTGGGGCTATATGCATAGATATCCTGAAGGACCAGTGGGCGGCGGCGCTGACTCTGAGGACAGTGCTACTGTCGATACAGGCTTTGCTGGCGGCTGCGGAACCTAACGATCCCCAAGATGCAGTCGTGGCCAAGCAGTACAGGGAGAACCTTCACCTCTTCACGCTCACCGCCCGCCATTGGACCAACGTATACGCCGGCGGGCCCAACATCATACACGAGTTCAACCAGAAGGTCCAGTTCCTCAAAGACATGGGCGTAGACGAGCACCAAGCCAGGGTCGCACTCTCCACTTACAATTGGGTGCTGGAGCGCGCGACGGAACAGATATTTAGTTAATTTGAATAAGGTTAGATTTAGGATAATGTTTTGGATGTTCCGTTCAGAGAGGTTGGAGGTTCTGTCAATGTTCTTATTTGATATTCTGCCAACAGCATGTACAAAACGTAGCGTTTGTAGCGAAGCTTGGAAGCGAAACTTGCGATATTTGACAGGGTCTAGCGGAAATAGGTTTTTTAATGTGAGGGAATCAATGTAAATTTAGATCGTTTCGATGTTTGCCCTTCAAAATGATTTAGAAATGTCCCAAAATGGTGGTTATTTTTTTTTATTCCTTCTAGGTTGTTCTAAGTCGGTATGTTATTTTCCATTAATGTAGTGCAGTAGACAGGTTGTTCGACCTTTTTAATTTCTTAGCATTCCATCTTATTTTTGGGCTAGTACCCGCTGAACAAAATGTCATAACGTAATTTAGTGTAAAGGTGCGTTTGAATCCATACATTAGTTGATACGCGTGGGGTATATATCAATGGTATTTTATACAATTAATTCAAGTATGTTTTCACCAACTTAATTGTTTGACTTTCTAATCATAAAGGCATAGAAAATTATTTGTCAATGAATAGGCATATGTACGTGACGTATAGAAATTTATGAGTAAAAAGAGGTTTCGCTTCCACCCTGTAAAGCTGTTAGTTAGCCATTATATTCTATATATTCAGATTTTCTGGCGGTGTACTACTTCTGCACTTGCATAAATGTTTCCCAAGTTAAACAATTCATATTTTATGGAATATTTACGTCCAAACAGTGCCTCGAGATTGAATTTTTGCATCAAAACGCTTTGATAACGTTTGCATTTAGAAATAAAACAATGTGTATCGTCCATGAGTTTACTTTCCTACAAACGCAAAAACATACTATAGTGATACAGTAGCGGATTCAGGTATGAAATAGAGGGAGGGGGGTTGACAGTTCTCCCTCTTTGGGGGGAGGAGGTCGGGCCCCTAAGCCTGGATTCGCTTATGGTTAGTTAAGTGACATCAGTTAATCTACCCAATAGAAGGGCTTTCTTACATTCACATACAAATTTGTTACTATTTGCAGTCGATCATAAAAAAGTTATAAAATTCGAAATTAAGAGAAAAATCCCCTGTGATCGCGAATTAAAGAACGAATCAACAATATTTTTTTTCCAAACCCCAAACGTAATCTTGGCGCTTTATTGGTAGAAACTCGACACTCGACGCACAGTTACTAGTGTCAGGGTGTTGTTTTGGCCGAGTACATTAAACTCTTTGGCAAATATTACTTAAATCTCGGCATATATTGCTGTAAAGTCTATGTAATAAATAAATGTCAAACAATTACGGTAACAAACCGATAAATGTAATGGTTAAGTAGATATCATTGTAAATATTAAACTGGTTGACGGGGTTCTAATGTTTTTGTATGCATAATTTAATATTTAAACTGAGCAATAAGTACCTACTTGTTTCTTTTTTTTCTCGGTATCACTTGTACGGTAAAAATTTTATATCAAATGCTCCTCTCCCTACCTAACGTTAGTGCTTTGGAAGTACATGTTAAGGGTTCATAATAAAAATGATCTTCGATGGTTTTTGTTCTTGCAGTAAGTAAAACATCCTCGCCAAATACTTCAAGTTTTATTTGTAACATAAGTCTTCCCAGATTTATTGTGAGTTGCGCCGAGACAAATGCTATATATTGTTAGAGAAAAAGTTTAAATGATTGCCAAAGTGGCCCCCAAAAGGCTCAAGTTTGACCCCCTGAAGTCCACTGACGACTCGACGGGGGTCTACGTGAAAAATAATTGGGAAACCTTTTATTAGAATGTTGAGTTGATATTTGAATAAATTGGATATAGAGCTGCTAAGAAGACGCATGTCACATTTCAACAATAACCGGTTAACGGAGTTAAGATTTATTTTTGGTTTTTAACCCTAATTAGGATTGAAAATAGTGTAACCGCTCTGTAGGTATTTGAAAACGTGGGACTAGTAGAAAATTTACAATACATTTACTGTACCTATTAGATATTATATACCTATGTATTTGATTCAACCCTTACAACCGTTTTAGCAGCCTGTCCTTTACAAAATTTAAAATTAAAACTGTATAAAAAAAAACAATATATCAACTCGACTAACCGTGTTTACATGTTGCATCTTAACTCTAAACCATAGACGATATTACTATGGAATTTACTTTCAACATTCAACTCCGACGTAAAGGGGGCCATTGGTTATCGTTTAAGTTGTATAATGCAACTCACTCTAAGTCCCTCAGTAGTCATGCATGTGTTTATGCCTTGCCAAATCCGTGTTTAAATGTACTTTATCTATTCAAAGAACATCCCATATACCTACCTAGCTTGATACTTTGGGATTCAGTATTCGTTGGTTTTCATTCCATAAATCCTTGTCAAATTAGAAGTCTACTCGATTTACTTTCAATTCTATTCGATGTAGTAGTTTGTTGATACTCCTTAGCCTTTAAAACGCAAGATTAGAAAAAAACAAGATCGGAATTGATAAAAAAACCTTCCTCTACATTCCGAATGACAGCCTTTTCCATGCTGCAGCGCCTGTAATCCCTCATTTATTCCTTATCTAATGCAATATTTTTTCGTTCAAAACAAGCAATGTTATTGTTATTAGAATTTTAAAAAAAACAATGACACAAATTCCTTGAAGAATCCACATTTGTAAGATTTTTATATTTAGAATTATTGTGAAATATGGAAGATATTTAATTAAAATTAATTAAATTTTGTGTTTGTCAAATATAATTTTTACGTAACTATTTATTGTTTATTTTTTGTTTACAGAATTTTCCTTCAATTTTTATAATTGATTTTTTTTATTTATGATAGCAAAATAAATTTATATACATTGTGCAACCAAATGATTTTTAGTAAAGGTAATTAATGTAAAACTTAATACACAGACCGTGAGCCCGAAATTGTACCATTTTATACCTCTTAAATTCATCATTGCAAAATTATATTTAATGTAGCAATCGTTGTGCCTGTGAACTCATTGAAAACATGCAATATAAGCAAACTTCGTTTTATTCTTAATTCTAGGTTAAAGGTTTCGATTAAGATTATTATAAAAGTCATGTAAAAATTATCCAAAATCCTTATATGTTATTGATGTTTATGTAGCTCAGAGTATGTAAATTTAAAAGATATATTTCAGTTTTATTGTTTAAGGCGATGGTTTCTTCATTTTTCATTTAGATTGTATAATAGGAATACATTAAGAGAGAAGTTTGAAATGTTGTTTAATAAATCGTGATATCTACACTTAAACTTCTTTCGTGAGTTTTAATTAATTATGCCTTGTTAAGTAATTATATCGCTGAGGACAACCTCCCTGAACAGTATGGACAGACGGCGATAATGGCAATGATGGTAAAGGTACGGTAAAGATGATTATTACTATTGAAACCGAGTTACGATGAGCGCTGCGTCGCGGGGGCCTTAGCGGCTTTACCGTGGATATCGTTCTTTATGCAATCAATCAGGTTGTATTGTTACAAAAACAACACAAAGAGGCTGAAAGCATAGATACGACCGCCATACCTGTCCGTTTCCCCATCAAGGCCGACCTAGTACAGACCCGGTCGGGCGCCAGACTATCCAGGGGCATTTGGGGTTTCCTCGCAGACAGCGTTCCAACCCTTATGAAGGCAAAGAGAGTCAAAAACTATAAGCCACTAAGAGTACCTCTACCGGCTTGCGTGACTTAGGGGGAAGAAGAATCTTACAGCAAAAGGTAACCGAATAAGAAACGGAATTGAACCCCGTATTGGTGGTTTGATTATCAAGGGAACAGGGGTAGGTTAGGCTAGCAGTTAGCCATTGTGAAGAATTACAATTATCCATACAAATATTGCTATGCGAAAGTAATTCTGTCATGTGTAGACTGCTGAACAGGTTTCTTTTACTATTTTCTCTATACATAGGAGTTTAATTGGACGGAGGCGACAAACGAGCAGACGGTTTACCTTATGGAAAGTAATACCGCTGCCAATTGACACGGCGACGATCAATAACAGTTGACATCAAGGGCATCGTCCTGAAAATGTCAATGAGTTGGAATGTCATGTCAAAACATGAAAATGTCAATGTGTTGGAACGCCAACAGCACTGTCATTGCGTTGCCCATGTAGAGGTAAAGATTTTATGCCTCTCGTAGGTAGTTACACTGGCTCCCCAATCCTTGAAATTGAAACAGCGAATTGCTTCATAGCAGAAATAGAAATGAGGCTGTACCAAAACAGAAGATCTCGCACATAGAACAAGCATCTGTCTATTGATATATTATTATATTTTATTTGATTTAAATGTTGGAATGTGTTGGTAGGTACAGGTTTTCGATCTATTATTACATTCAGGGATGGCGTGGCTTATTCATATTAAATGTATACGCCTATGATTATACAAGAGAGTACTTCGGTACTGTGTAGGTAAGTAGTGTTTGTATAATTATGTATTATCTTCTGGCAATTTATAATTAGAAAGAAAATATTAGGTATTGACAATTAAAAACTCGTACGTGGGAAAATTCTCACAAATTGTCTTGCCCCCAAAGTAGCCATCATGGTTTTTTTCGATACCTAGCCCTGGAACTACAGTTTTTTTGATTCGGGTCAAATCTTTACAGTGTCACCCTTTACTGTTTTTATTTCGGTGGTGACGAGATGTTTGTTTTTGGCGCCCCCTTGAACCCCAAGCTTGTGCTCTGCCCTAGATCCGCGGCTGTACCTAAGTAATTTATAATTATACAATAATCACCAATGAGAAATAAATAATCGATCCATACGAAAAACATACATACCAGAAAAGTTCACGAAAGATAATTTCATTGTATCTCTCTACCTTATATCTCTGTCATTGACATGTAGGTATGAATATTAATCATAATGCAACGTGTTTCAAAGATACATAAACCTGTCTGAAGCATAAATAAGCAATTTTTCGTTACTGTACCAACTATGTGTGTAGAATTTAAAGGATGTGCAGTGAAAACTAAGCAATGAAACATAGGACTTTAATGCAGTTAAGAAAAAAAACGTTAAATTGTAAGAAGCGCCATCTGTTGGAAGATGCGGGAGGCAGTGTAGAACCTTTGTTAGGCAGCGCGTGCGCCGCGGGCTGGGTGGATAGCGAGCGCGACACGCACGAGCAGGCGAGCAACACGCAAGCAAGCGAGCGCGGAGAGGTACCTTGCCGCGCCAGTCACACTCCAGTCCGCAGAGAACACGGACCCGCGCGACGCCTCCATGCAAGCACACAAGCCGACCGACGGCCGAGTGCTGAACACATCAACAGAATGTGACTAAACAAACCGTTCTCCCTAGTTCATAATTTCCCTTCGCCTTCCCTAGTAACTAACACCGACAAACTTTTTATTACTTTCTAAAACGAATTAAATTTTCCGCGTGTGTCTCGTTCCAAGCTCGTGCTAACAAAACGTGTGTGTATAAATAAATAATAATACAACAGTGTGTTGAGGTACAGTCATGACTATATCGTACGCTGGAGAGGTACCAAACGGCAGCAGTTTTGGTTGTTTTTGGAGGATACTTTGCAAGTAAGTGTGGAGGTGCGGGGCGCAGAGGGCAGCCGCCGCAAACAGCTGTTCGCAGCACACCCGAACCGCTCGTCAATCGCACGTATTCATACATTTAATTTACAACAATAGCACCTCTCCTCCAATACTATTGTGACGTGCCACTTGTATTTAAATTAGCTTTGCTATCGGTCCTTTCGATATGTTTTCATTTTGAAGTAGGCATACAATCGAAAGTTAGTTGTAAACAGCCAATACGATGAGACGGAGAGGTTTGTGGCTACCTTATTAAGCTGATGATGATGATGATGTGACCAACAAAAGGCAGGGTTATTTATGAGCGTTTCACCTTCACCCTGGCAGGGCAAGGTAGGTCATATGCCTCTGCATGTACTTAGCCACTACAAACTGAAACGACAGAACAATAATACTATTTATATTAATTATATACTAAATACTTTTAATGTGGAAAAATCAAATCAATAGATAGGACGCAGTTAGCGTTCAATACCTGAATAATTCTAATCTTTTTTATCTAGTTTATTTAACCCGACCAATACAAAGCAAATCATGCATAGGGCTATATTTTGAGTGTTTTTTTAAATCATGGATTCTTAAATCTGTCGCCGACTCGTTGTAAGTCAGGGTCAGATAAATGACCACGAAATGCGGCGAAAGTATCTCTGTGACGCATTTTTAACCAATAACTCGAAACATACATACAAGTTTGTATCTTTCACCTGTCGTGCCTATATTTATTTTACAAATTACACAAAAACTTCTAACCCACATAAATTAATCAGAAAGTTATTAGTAATAAACAGGAATGAATCGATGCGATGGATTTTATGTTGTCTGGCACCACCTAGTATTATAAGATGGTAGAACAAACTGAGCTATAAAAATTCATTTTTCACCCAAGTCGAAAATTGATTTATTTATACAGCGTATGCATTAAATTTGATTAAATCAATTAAGTTTTGTATGTACATACCAATAAAAAACACTTGTTGCCTAGACATCGGGTTCATTAAAACAGCTGTACTTATGCTCAAGTATGTAGCATGACCTTTATATACGAGTTATTAAACATATATGTACTTAATAAAGTTCTACATTACCAATTAAGAATGGCTTAAGGATTGTAAGATCACAATCCGCGCCAGGCTTCGCTTAGTATTCAACTTATCTTATATTTTTATGTACTCACAGGTATATAGTATTCGCGGGTACAATGAACAAGTTAGACGATATCTTTCTATTTATAAATCTAACAGTATTTATGCGAAGTGCTTATGTTATGACAGGTTTTAACCACGGTTCCGCACGATGCCCTCGGAGTTTATGCAACTGTTTCTATTTACAAGTAGGTGTCCTGTAACAAGCAGACGTTACATTTTCAATTAGTTCAGATAATTTAATCACGAGATCGACTTTCTATCACTTTAAGATTCCAAAGCATTCGGATTTCCTTACTCCAACTTTTCCTCAAAGCAACGACTCAAATATCAATTTTTATCTTTCTTGCGAAACATTTATTATATTTATCTGTTTCGATTTATCCTGTTATTGTTAATGTTAAATTTACCTGTGTACCTAAATGAGATTTCAATTTGTTCACGCATGAGTAAAGCATGGATTTGATCTTCTGTTTAGCTAGGTAACAAATCAATTAATGTGATAATTGGGCTGGCAGCTATGGTACTCATATTTCCTCCACATATCCCTTTCTGTATAGTAATTATATAAAAGCAGAAAAATTAAGTAGGTATGTTAATGATGTTGGGAATTGGGATTTGAGATTAAATAACATTTCCTCACAAACATCGTAGTGAATTATAAAATATCTCTTTAACATCTGAACAGACAACAATTTGAATAATAGTTACGAGTTTCCTGTTGTCATCAACGTTAAAAGTCAAATCGGTTATGCTTGCAAAAAATCAACAAAGATGAATCGAATCAGACAAACAACCTTTATATAACTATGAACCCGCTATCCTCAAAATAAGGCCCGCGGGCCGTAGCGTTTTTGGTTGACCCGCCTAGAGTTTCAAATTTTTTGTCAACAGTTATTAGGCTAGGGGCGGAGGGTGATGGCCAGGCCAAACAAAAGGAGGAACGGACTGAAAAATATTTACCTATTAGTTCACTACCTACTTACATCCAGGTCAGCGTGTTCACTCTCCTTCAATCTTGATTGATTTAATTCTGGTTTTTGTTAAGGAAAAATATAGCGCTCGTATTTGAATATAAATGAGGAAACATCAGAAAACGGCAGTCGAAATGCAGCCAAACAACACCACCTACGTCAACTTCGCTTAGTAATGTGTTTTATTAAGTAATAATACATTATAATGTCTAACGCGTAGTATTTTCCAAGCACCATTTATTGATAGTAACTTTTTAAGTATTATTTATTTGGTGCATTTATTAGTATGTACAAAACTATAATTACAAAACTACCTTGGTATAAATTTTTTGGCATGCTCAAGTTTCTTCTATTACAATGTTAAGTGAAGAAGAGACTTGAACCACAATCATACACAATGCGTTCACTTTATCCTAGAAGCAGCCTTTACACTGTACAGGGCTTACTGGTATACCTCTGCGTGGAGAGTTCCAATTATTTGCAATGTATTAAGCGTTTGAATGATATTAGATGGAATATTGGTATACTACAAATTAATAGGCAGGTACTCAAATTTGTATTTGTTGGATCTTCACGAAACAAGGATCAAACAGTTAATACGGCTATAAAGAAATAACCAGTTTTGGATTTTTACATGTAGACATAAACTAATTTAAACTTATCATTGTAATTTTTGCTGAGAGTGGAAATCGGTTTTGAAAGGAAAAATGGCTATTGGGGCGGCTTCTTCAGGGTGCTCAAACGGCTTGTCTTTCGTGAACCTTTCTGGGCGCCTTACACAAATGCCATTATTTTGCAAGCGTTAACGCCAACAGAAAATAAAATTGTGTGGAAATGACATAACAATGACGTTAGTCGAGCGCGAGGAAATGTCATTTCAATACATTTTTATTGTCTGTTGGCGTTAACGTTTGCGGAATAATGGCATTTTTCTAAGGGGGCTGGAAAGAAGAAACAAATGAATTGAGCGTTTGCACAGATTACGTGTTAATGATAAGCCTGTTGTGCGGGTAATTATAAATTCAAATTCGTACAAGAGACCCTGTTTGGCAGTGAATGTTACGTAAGCGAGACTGATTACATTCATTGCTGTTCTGAACACACCGTTCTGCAAGGTCCACCGAAGGTTGACTAAATTTCGCGTATGAAATTAGCTATTCCCGGCCTAGCTAAGGGTTATTGCTAACTTGTATTAGAATTCCGCGCAAGTTTCCATCCTTAAAAGTCTCGGTTTAGCAACCACTGCCAAGGTGAGGAGAATTCTTCGTTTTTTACAGCCGTTCATTAGCAGACAACTTTATAGTTTTTAATTTATTAACATTGTTATGTGTCCTGTGAACTTTACCAGCGTCAAGTTCATTCATAATGACAATGAAGCGAACTATCTTATACATTATTGTCTGCAGCTAATTACGTCATCATCATCAGTTTTGTTAGCAAATTTCAGCAGTTAACTCAAAAGTTCGTATTTAAATTAATAAATTAGAAAGTTCGAACGCATTTAGATCGTTAATTATGGTCGTAATATAGCAGATTAGGAAGTTGGTGCCTGACTAATTAGCGTTATAGCTTGTTGGTTTTACTAATAAATATTTCTTTTCTCACGTGTAGTATTAACCAGAATCCGCGTAATACTCAATTATGCAGACATAACAATATTTATGTAAAATTGTTTATCTTGTCAATTTTATTTCTACCTTGCTCCAGCGATTTTGGAATTTTTTGTCTGCCGTGAAACAGTTCGATTTGTTTCGGTTCGAAGGATTGGAGCTCTACATGGGCAAAGCTTAGCGTGCTGGTGTTTCACATCAGGGACATCGGCGTGATAATAGGCGGTGGTATCACTTTCCATCAGGTGCATCGTTAGCTTGTTTGCCCATGAGTTGGATAAATGTAAAACTTACTTAAAGTTTGGTTAAATATGGTGGATGACACTTTTCCAGAAAAGTTTTCCACCATTCCACACTTTTTTCTCATCTTTTGATTTTTGTCTTAGTTTAAAAAAGGAATAAAATTTAAGAAGCATCTCTTCTTTACGTAGTTGGAGATTAAATTTCCTATACGGTAAACATTTTGATGGCATCCGAATTCTTCAGGCTTGAAGCTCTTTGTTTTGTGAAAATCCAACATTAGTGAGGTCAAAAGCTTTTCTAAAAAAAGGTCGTTAGTTCAGCTCCGCCACGCCCCTCCTGCCATTGCTTATGTTTGACCATAAAGAAGCTGATCATATAGTCAAACGGTATTGTTTATAAGACTAGTTTAGTTCAACAAACAGTCGGCCACATTTTGAAATGATCAATTCTATAATTTGTATGCGGAATGGACACTTGGTCCTTCAATCATTTCAATAGCTTCTTCAATATTTTTCACGAGATATTTCACTTCTACTTGGATAGTCAATTCTACATGTATGCAGTATTCCAAGGTCAATTATCTGTTTCTTTTAGCATTCGTCGTTTGACATTATCTAACTTTGAATAGAGACCTGCTGAAAAGGTTATCCAGTCCGAAGCTTATTGTATGTAGTACAGACGGTCCACACATAAAGCTTCACAAAACAAGTGCAATGTCAATCCTTATTCTGTACAACTTTAGAACGGTACTAAGGCCGTGTGTACACGTTTACTTTGTGAACCTACTTGATATAATATTTATCAGGCTTTGCCAATTGGAACTCAATTTCTTTTACATTTGACGATAAAAATTGTTTACTAGCGACCAGCCCCGGCTTCGGAAACATATTATGCATATATCATACATACATATAAACCTTTTTCTTATATTTATTTATGTATTTGTGTGTATGTGTTGAATCGTTGCGTAGTATTAAAGATCTAAGCATACATAGGGACAGGCAGACACCGCGACTTTGTTTTATACTATACTAGCGGACCCGACAGACTTCGTCCTGTAATATAGAAAACAAAACCTTTTATATGGGAAACAGAAAAGGGCTGTTTTATAGTTTTTCCGGCAATTATTCAAATTTTTGTCACCGTAAAAACCATCCTTGAACTTCAACGAATATTTTAAAAAAATAATTGGCCAAATTGGTCAAGGAGTTATGCGTTTACCAACACATTTTGCGATTCATTTTTATATTATAGAGATACACACACACATATATATATTTATATAATATATACATAGATATAGAGTTTATGTCGTTCCTTCTGACGCAATAAATATCCTCGCCGATTTTTATGGAGATCCCTTCAGAAGTTTGACGTGAAAACAATACAAACTATGGCAGGGTTACTTAAATAAACCTTTGTATGTTTATTGTCAGAGATACAAAACATATAATATATATCTTGTAAGTACTGACTTATCGATGTTATTTATATTGAATTAAAAGGTTCCTTTATTTTAAGTAGTTCGTAATAAAGTACCTTTCACAGGGTCATATTGAATATGACACTAAAGAGAATACGAATCGATTTTACTTGTTCAATCGTAATGTTTCGAGGGTGCGGAAAATATTAATGCATTTCTGATTTTTATTAGTTCGACATTTCCATTTAAAAGATCGCTGAGTAATGTGGGTAATGTTTTTATGGGATTATTTAAGTTTTCCAATAAGTTTCCGGTTAGAGTTTGGATTGGATCTTAAAAAAAGAGGGGGAAATTCAAGCTGAAGACGGTTGCTATTTAAAGGTACTCGTATGGTCTGCTATCGGTCTATGCCTTCCCGGATACCGAGCACTCTTAACCCTACACAAACTTACTATGAGAATCGTTAAACATCTGAATCGTTTCTCCTAATAAGTCTTTGGGACTTTTCTGACGCTTTTTTACTTTAATTTACCGTGGCTATCGTCCCCTGAACCGTCGATCAGACTATCGTCTTTGTAAAGACAAAATAACAAGCAATGCACGACCGCCATACCTGTCCGCCTCCATTGAATCTGACTTAGTACAGACCCGGTCGGGAGTCGAACTACCGAACATTTGTGGTTTCCACGCAGAAGGCGTTCCAACCCTAATGAAAGCAAGGAGAGACGCAAACTATAAGTCATCCAAGGGTGCCTAACGGCTCGACCTCTGCTTGCGTGACTTAGGGGCAAGGATATCTAACAGCAAAGGGTTACCGAATAAGAACCGGAATAAGAGGTCCACAAGTCTGACACTTGTTTTGCGTGTGGTAGAGGTGGTGTTCAATGGAGCTTCAGTTCTAGTTCAGACCAGTTGATTTGTCTTAACTGGTTTTTGTTATCACGTAATGCCCTATGCAATGATGGTCTAACGAAATGACGTATTATTCGTGATGTAAAGGTTTTCTGTTCGGATTTCTATTCGGAGGCATTAATATGTATTTGAAACCACATTCGAATGATCCTTGGGATGTGTTTGATGACCTCAGTGACGCAGTGGTGTAATTTGCCAATTGCTACGCTAGAGGTTTCGAGTTCGAATTCAGGCGGGGGCAGATATTTTTAGAATTTGCAAGACGCATAGTGTTCTTGGAAGTAGTATTCTCATTATGTTAATTAATACAATATCGTTGCTTAGCGACAACTTCTATCATCATAAGATACTTCAATCCTACTGCAGGGCTGACTCAATGTTTGTATCGTGATATGGTTATTATCCTTTTCACTCTTAGCCCGACAACTTTCTTATAACAAAAAAAAAAAACAACAGTTACTTTTCTTTGAAACAAAACTCATGTTGTATTAAGGTATTACCATCAGAGGAAGACTCAGGATGAAGTTTGTATGGGGCTCTTACTAATTCTGGGGTTTAACCAAGTAAGGGCTAAAAATCCGAAGAACTCAGATGAGTTTGTGGGGCTTGAGCTCATAGCCTTCCTGGATCCGCTAGTGATTAATATTATTCTTAGCAGATATGCATAAAGCTTTTTTTCGTACCTTTTGTTGCTGTCACAGTTTAGCGTGCTGGCGCTCTTTAGCGTGATTTACCACATACAGTATTTCAGTCTACGGGGCTAAAATGTCCGAGTTGTCAAGATTATATTTTATCTAAATATATAACTCATATGTCAAATCGTAAAATGGCGACTACTGCTTGTGAATTGAACGGTGAGAATTTGTGGAGGACAAAGAATTTTGTGAAACGGCCTTTGTTTTGCTGTTAAAAAAAATGACGGTGTCCTGTAATGACGCGCTCTTGTTTCAGATGGAGAGGCAGCGTGTACAAATTGGTGTGGAGGGAACTACTTGCATACCTAACTTTATATTACACAATCAACTTTATTTATCGATTCGCCCTCACAGAAGAACAACAAAGGTGAGTTTTCTTCTTCATAAATTGGTTTTGCCCTCTTATCCAAACTATGAGAGTCAAATTAATGCGATGGTGCATTTGTTTGGTGTTTGCGCTGATACGAAGTGGCGTTGTAGGAATTATTAGAAAAATTACATTAAAATAAAGCAAAACTCCTTTCCTTTTGAGTACCAAATACCATACCACAAGTGGCGTAACTAAACGTCCCGGAGCCCGTGGCAAATAAATAAAATGGGCCCGTAAAAAAAACTGACGACCATTTTGTTTTAGGTTCCCTTCAAGTAAATGCAACAGCGTAGCATACTTAGCCTATGTCATTTAAAAATAAAAAAAGCTTTTTAGCTCGTCATTCCAATGGAGCCCTAGGCCGTTTAGGCTCGTGGCCATTTCGCCGCCATGCTACCCCCTAGTTACGCCACTGGATACAATGCGAAGTTGTGTTTGTTAGATTACTCTCTCATGCAGAAACAGATGAGTTTTTTTTTAAGATGAGGGTGATGACCAGAATAGGGAATATGCATGAAATTTAATTTGATGATTCAATTAATTTATCGTTAAGTATGTAGGAGTAGTATAGTTAAAGTGAAAACAGAATTAGAATTGAACGATTAACCAGGAAGATATAACCATTAAAAGAAAATATATCTACATATCTCGCTCATCAAATCGGTCTTTTCTATGATCGTTATGATCGTTTAAAGCTTTATATATTAATTAATATTTATTAAAGTCAAATATTTCAGTTAATCTAACTGACTTTTGTAGATATGTGGTATCGAATTATAATAAATAAATAAAAAAAGTCATGCATATTCCCTATTGCCTTGTGTCAAGATAGGAGTCCTAGCGGGAGTGTTTTATACCTAGTTTTAAAACATGTTAATTAAGTTTTTCATCCCGATCAACTTAAATTGCAAAGCTTACCGCCTTGCTTGAATGACAAGTGCGGTTATCTTCAACTTTCATGTTAAATCGACACATTGGAATCGTATCTAAAACGGGCATTTACCTACACTTAACGCAGTAGTCTCAGTGATAAAGCATTGTGATTGGCCACTGTGCTGGAGGCGGCTATGCGTTTAAAAGTTATAACATAATTCAACAGATGAAAACAACCTGATTATCCACGAGGTCATGACAAGACGAGTATTAATATTACGTACTTGTTTCAATAAAACCATCATTTAATTTAGCTTGATTTCATACAGTTAATGACAACAGCTGTTAAAATGATGTTGAAGGTCACCGTTAACCTTATTTAGATAAAAATAAAAGCGATTTAATAGGTTAAGTCGTGGTAAGGATAGTTGGAATCGAAACTGGTTTTAGATTTCAATAAAAACAGTTACAAGAAAATGTTCAATTACATATTTAGGGTTCCGCTATTAGATATAAAAACCTTTTGTGTTTTGATGAACGGTCGGCGTTTTTGATGATCTGCTGTTTTTATTTTATTTAAAGAAATTCGAGACTTATTAATGTTGAAAACTTTTGCAATCTTTGTAATTTGTTTTTTGTTATTGAACGGATAAATTTTAAATAGAAATTCTAGAAATAAATCGACCTTGCCTTTTCTGAAGAATTGATCATTTCGCAATGATAAAGAAGCAAGTAAACGGTCCACTGTCAATGAGTTGCATAGACGCTTGCAGCAGCAAATAAATTACATAACTTTGTCCAAAATAGCTTGACACGGATGGCAGCTAATAGCAAATCTGACGATACATCTTCTAACCAGCGTTTAAATGATAATTTTTACAGCACAATATTTTTCACAACATTACAAAAAATATACGTTAGACATACATTACATTACTTTTTATATTATATTATATTAAATTAATTTTTATAATATATTTTAATACAACCTACTTTATACATAGAATAGAAATATCAAACTCATTTTTAAACGAATTATATATTTTACAAATACATGTTTTCGTGCTTAAAAAGTTCTACTGAATGGATAAAAAGTTGATAAAGATGAATATTTGTAAATCTATGTAATTTATTTTAAAAGTAAAAAATTGGCTTTGAGTCAGTATTTGATTCAGAATTTATCACTGGTCTACTGGTCTCACTGACGTCTATGATTCGTATCAAACCATTATGGGCGAAGTATGCACAGATAACCATAATAAAAAACCCACACATAAACTCACGCCGTTATTTATCCCTCGAGAGGGGTAGGCAGAGGTGTTCAGACCGCATTTCGCATGCTTATGTTAAGTCCGAGACTCGAACCCTCGACCTGTCGGGTAGGGTCGGTCGCCTAACCAAGGCACGTAACAAACTGAGCTACCACGACCTCATCAAACAATCTTCGTATTAGTTTACTCTGAGAACTTATTTTGGCTTCCATGTCGGACACACACAAACCAAGAACCTGTTGCGTAACTACACCATCCGGGTCCCGTGGCCGTCCCTATGGGATCCTTCCTAAAAAACTATTTTTTAAGGTTTCATATTCCTGAAAGTAATTTTTGAAGGATCTCTAATATTTTGTGCCGTTATGGTCAACTTGGAATCGCTCGGGGCACCATTTCGGTTGGGGAGCTGTGTGATCATGCCGTCCAACAGGCAGGGTGCCAACCCTATAATTATGACACTTCCGAGAAAATTTATTTATGACAGAAATACATTTTTTTTTAAATACACGGAACTGTGTAACGTTTGGCGCTGCTCGTTCTTATTTACGTATTTTTTATCCACACGATGACGTAGGATCTCGCTTGGTGTGTTTACGATTATTTTTTTCTAAATATTACAATTGCCAAAGATGTGATTCAGTTTCAAAAAACTTTTCGTTCGATCACTTCAAATGAAAAAAGCTCCAGTTGATTGTGGAATCGTTTAAGAGGCATTAGGAGAACAGTGAACTCTAATAGTAATTCATCTAATTGTTTCCCGACTTGATAAGTATAGCCAGCCTCTTATAAAGCTTCATGCAGCAAGTGGAATATTAATCCTTATGCTGTAGAACTAAGGTCGGTAGAAAATTCAAACAGGGTAAATTTACCGATTGCCGTGTGTACGCGTAGGACTTTTTACTTGATATGTATGTATTTAAATCAAATTACTATGAAACATTATGTTTTAAATTCGAAACTTGCTTTTAAAACTGCGAATTAAGTACCAGCAGTGATTAAATAACAAGCTACGGTATAGAATGTTAGTTGAAGCAACGAGCTCTTTATTGTTTTGTTATACTTTTCGGGTGTGAACTAATTGAACAAGTGAAGAAGGAAAAAAAATACAATTGTAAAAAAACATCAGATAAAACATAATCTCACGCCGTAATCCCTCGATGGGGTCGGCAGAGGTGTCACACACCGCATTCCGCATGTTTATGTTGAGTCCCAGTGTGACAGGTTGCGAATCTGTCGCCACTATCCAGGCACAATGAGAAACATAGCAGCTACTTAACTACAAAAATATATTACCAACATACTACTACATAAAAAGTAAATGTAAAGGTGGAAAATAAACGGCTTATTTATTTATTTTATTATGTACTTTGGTAAGCTAATATCTTAGGAATTTAGTTCCACAAATACATACACACGTAGATACTACACATGTGTGCATCTACGTATGTATCCACACTACATAGATACATACGAGAAACACATTTCCCTTTGGAAGTCGCGTGAAAAAGTTGTAAAAATTGCTTAAAATGCAACTTAATGAATGCTTGTCAATTTTAAAACTATATAAATCAATGGTCGAGAGAAAAAACTGTATTATGAGTAAATAGAGTTTGTTCTAATTGTTACACATAACAGGACATTATTTAAAGAGTTTTCTTTATTAAATGAACGTGTACAAACACACATTATTATGTTAAATTACATGTCATATCACGTTCTCAAAACATGTACTACAGTATTTAACAATTCGCTTTGTTCCTTTACAATTTTATTATTTCTAAACTTTTGCGGTTTATTGTGAAAGAAATGTTTAACCGCTTTTATTATTTTTATTACATTATCTTTTGCCAGAGACGTTTCGTCCGAGTAGAAGTTGATAATGATTCTAATAGGATTTTTAATTACTTGACAATTATCGTTATATTTTGGACAATTCACACGATGTCGTTATAAATTATGGCCTATGCGTTATTCTGATGTATAAGCCATATTGTTGTAGAGTTTCATTAAAATCAAACATTCATGCATCCTTACAAAATTTCGCGTTTATAATATTAGTAGAGGATCGAGTGTTTTAATGCATTTTTTAATTTAGCTTGATTTAACTAAATTTTTAGCTAAATTTAACTACTCCTTGAACGTAAATTTAACTAAATGACCTGTGTAGATACTAATTAATCGTTAAGAAAATCTCATTAGTTAATTATGGTTGATTCGGTTCGGGTTAATTTCACCAGTGACGGATTCGGATTTTCTAACGATTAACTTTTTAAGCCGGGTCGCTAGTGTTGTATGATTTGATGCACTCGGTATCAAATGCAACGCAGTCACCAGGCATAGCAAAATCTTTTACTATATTAAATCTGTAGCTTTTTAAAATACACCTACCAATCAGTGGCGGTACTGTCACAGAAGCCCAGAAGCCCGGCTTGCCCTATCAAACTAAAATAAGTCCGCGCTCTTATTCATTCATTAACAAATCAAACGACTTTTTCAAAGCCACCGAAATTGTGGTTTTGCTGACATGTTCGCAAATTTCTGAGTGTTTCACTGAGCTCGTCCACGCTAGCAACAACAACGGCAACGGAAGTATGAAGTATATCTCTCGGCTTGCCCTGTACTAAAACTCTAGGCACGCCACTGCCACCAATGTACAACTGCAACTCCTGTATACCAGGATCAACAGTGGCGTCCTTTGATCGAATAATCTACTAACAATGCAGCTGTAAAATGAAGCTCAGGCTGTGCCCGGACACCCTACCCGCTGCCTAGATCTAATTGGTCAAATCTATAGCTTAGCATGAACAAGTAAAATTTTAGCGAAATCAATGTAAATAGTTCTCAATGACCACAGAAAAAATGAAAGCTATGCATTACCGAGACGCACCCTCATAATATCGTGTACACTTTTTTTAACTTCATGATGATAGGTCGCGAATCTATCGCCACTATCCGGGCAAAATAAGAAACATGGCTGCTAAAATTTATGGCAACCCGAGACTCGAACTCTCGACCTGTCGGGACGGGTACCGCGACCTCCCAATCGTCTCGTTCACAAATTAGGTACAGTTAAAGTTTATATGGAGAAGGCTTATAGGAAACTAAAATATAAAAAAACAATAAAAAGGTGAAAGCTTTTTTCGTTAACTACAGTAAACTCAGAATCGATAAGTTTAACTCATTATAAGCAAGGCTAAATCCCTTTCCCACTTTGAGATAACAACGCGACAATGAAACTAACTACTAAGATTCTTCTGACCCACTAACTGTTTATAAAAAAAAATATTATTTCTCATTTCAAAACCCGGTTACGGTAAGTCATTTTCAGCCTTTCTTCATCCATGTATTGAATTCAGGCTTTGTGTAACTTGTCGAGTGCGTACTTATATGTCATGTTATTGTTACATGCTAACACTTCACTTTTTTTTTAATTTACATTAATTAAATACAGTTGTAGTAGGGCGCCAGCCCTCTTGACTGGGGTAGAGCGAAATCGCGTAATCCGGCGCCTTTCCTCGCGTGGTGCCCTTGTGTAGTTTTAGGTCATTTTTTTTTTTCAGAGGGATTTAAATCGAGGAACCTTCATTGGCCT
The DNA here is from genome assembly GCA_949316135.1 of Choreutis nemorana. Classification (NCBI taxonomy): domain Eukaryota; kingdom Metazoa; phylum Arthropoda; class Insecta; order Lepidoptera; family Choreutidae; genus Choreutis; species Choreutis nemorana. The sequence continues at coordinate 1,997,502 of OX438595.1, forward strand.
ATTTTACTTAACCTCTGCGGTAACAAGGCGGTTCACCTGATGGAAATTGATATCGCCGCCTATTGACATAACGTCTTGGAATGGTAAAAGCACCGCCAATGCGTTGAAAATGTAGAAGTAAAAATGTTATACCTCTCGCGCCGGTTACTATGCTGCTTCCCCAATACTTTAAACCGAACATGGTTCATGGTATAAATAGAATAGATCTCGCACGTTGATCTCCTGTAATAGAATTTGGCGCCCCTCATCCATCACAAAGCCACTAGAATGACCTTCTCTCCCCCCTTAGGCAACTAACATTTTCTGCAAGCGTAAACGCTGAAAAGAAATCAAAATGTACTGAAATGATATTTCCTTACGCTCATGTTACTGTTCATTGGAATGTAATTTCAATACGTATTTATTTTCTGTTGGCGTTAACGGTTGCGGAAAGAGGTTTAGGGGGCTGGTAACTTGTATCCAGAGCCGTAAAAACATTTACAAAAAAAAAAATCGACTCATTAAGACATCGATCATGACCATGCATCTAACTCTGGTGTTGCTCCTAGCAATTATAAAGAAACACATTTTTCACTCGCGGAGACAGATGAATTGATATTGGCTTAGAGATTCATATTCACATGATTCATGTTCCAATGACACAAAATTTCCTAAAATTACTCCCTTCACAAATGCGTGGTTAAATCTGAATTGAAATACGTAGCTTTGTTTAATGATTTCTTTGTGTTTCTTATATCAATTAATAGTTATGAAGGCACAATAATTACCTTTCATCCTGATAGGAACGATATTCAATTCAAGCATAAACTAACGTATTTCATAATTCGGAATTCAAACAAATTCTTAGTCATCGTGATTTGTTACAGATTATAAAGAACTTTAAATGTAAAACTATTACGTTAACAGCAATGAATGGTCTAAAAAAAAAGGTAAATAATTTGTTGTCATTTTAATAGAGTGTTAACGTTTGAAATGACACGATTTCGACATTTTCCGTTACTTGAACAATGAGGATCTGCTACTCGCAGATGTATAGGCACGGAACTGTTGACACGGTGCTATCACACCTAGATCTGTCTCTTTCCTTCACCTAGTCTCCCTCAACAGATCGAGCAGTACCTATAAATTCCTCGGTTTCTCCGACTCCATTGTTTATTAGCTCGGTGGTATTTGTTAAAGACAAATATGGTATATTCTTTGTTAGTAATTTTCCTGCTAAGATTTACCAAGATGAAGCCGTGTCATGAGGAAGTTGGTTGCAACACCCACTTTAAAAACAATTAATGATCGATCACTTCACCAACAGGAGGAGCAAAAATTAAAATTGATCTAAATCATTAACCATCGAATTTATTTATTTTAATCATAACATGCCCTTAACATGTTAACGTTCGACAAATCCATACGTATTCATCATAAATTAATGATTGGTCTCCTAGGAACTCTGCGACTACCAATCATTAATTTTTGGTATCCATATGTTTATCTGCCATACCGGGTACGGAACCCGGTAAGTAATTCAAAAGATAGAACTGGAAATAATTATTTCCAATTTCCTCAGATTGTTACTTATATTTTTATGTTATATTTTTAATGTGACTTTTCCATTAATCCAAACAAAAATGAGGGAAGGAATAATTTTACACATTGAATACACTAATTACACACAACGGGATTTATGTGTGTGTAACGTTCGGATTCATTTTTTAGGCTCTTGCTTTTATCTTTAAAAAAACATCATAAAGTTTGTTAAATGAAATTGCAGAGCTAAATTATTTTTAATTAATCCTAGAGATAGATAGGGATACAGACAGAAGAACAGAGAATGATGCTTGGGGGGACGATTTACTCCATAAAGAAATTACTACCTTTATTAGAAAGCTTTTAGGGTAGGGAACTACTTATTTTAGGTTTTAACTAAGGTTTATAGCTTAAGCCAGAAGAACTCAAATGCTTTTTTTTTTTGGTCTTGAATGTAGTATTCTTATCTATGTAGTTTATACCATACCATATCGTTGCTTAGTTTCTGTGACAAGTGCTTACGATTCTTAATGCGGAGTTAATGTGTGCGTCGTGATGTGGTTTGTGGGTTCTTGGATGGGGACCTCGAGCCACCTAGCCCACGACTGGATCCGCTACTGGAGAGACCTACATACATGTTACAAACCTTCAACTTTTTCATGGAAAATACTTGACGTATAAAATATAAAAGTTCATTATAACATTCAATTTTTTTCATAAAATCCTAAAACGGACTATTAACGGATCTAATTATTAATACAAACAAAACCAGACGTCGAATTTATAAGAAAACACTTAAATAATGTCTCCTTCATACCATGTATCTAACATGGTAAATTTCTTTCTTGTTTATTCTAGTTCGCATACGATTTCTGTATGTCGGATTCTTCACCGTAATAAGTTTTTACGACAAAAAAAAATTAAGTTTTTTTTTTTAAAGATGTTTAATAAAATAGTTTTTTCGTTGTAATATGTATAACAAAATACGACTACAAAAAAAATACCTATTTTAGTTCCATTTAAATTAAATTTAACTTGACTTTGAGTTTTGTTTATATTATGGTTTCTCTTGCAGGATATTCGAGAGGGTGCGGCAGTATTTCGGTGCTCAGAGCGAGTCCATCCCGATGTCGTTCGTGCTCGGTTTCTACGTGAGCCTCATCGTGAAGCGGTGGTGGGAGCAGTACAAGCTGCTGCCCTGGCCTGACACCCTGGCCCTCTTCATCTCCGCCGGCATCCCAGGAGCGGTCAGTAAAGTAAAGACAAAACCCATTCTTTTACATTTTGCCAAGCGATCTCCCTTCCAATAGTAACAATAAATACCAACCAAGAGTCACGGACTTAGCTATGTAAAGTAACATTGGTTATATTTAATATAACTTTAAGATGACATTTATAAATATCTGTTCTGTAAGGTAAAGTTTTTGTTTGATAGAGTTGTCATATAAAAAAACCGGCACGTACAAATGATTGACATAATGTACTAATAACATACATTTACTTGAATATCACTCACCAAGGTATTTCTGTGATACTTAAGTGAAATTTAACCGTTTTGTTGACGTAATAAAACCTCCATGTCTTAGCTTCGGATTGTGTCATACATAAATAATATTAAATGTTCGTTATTTGCCGAGAAATCGTATCGAATAGGTGTTTGTATTGATATAGATTTATGCTCGTAGCTACGTCTGACTCGCTTGGATCGATGCAAAGTCATAATTACCTTGCATTAACATTGTAATTTAAAATGTGTGAGCAAGCGAATTAATTACATACAGAAATGAGTCTGGCGATCACGAATGACCATCTTATCGTATACGGTCAAAACCTGTTACAACGACTTCACGATTCAATGGTGAGTCCCGGCCGTCCGTATTCCATATGAATAAAGTAAAATACATACAAAAATATCGGATCTAGCGTCCATGTTTATACGGCCCCTTCAATTTCGTTGTATCCGGTTTCAACTGTTGTATTTTTGTTATAAAATTAATGGGCAGGAGAATACAAAAGTTCACTCATCTGCCCAAATTTTGATTCTAATGCAAAGCGATTTAATTTGTCACTTACATCATGTTTAGTTTTGCCTTAACTTTTATTTCATTGCTATCCAAAATTATAGACACAATGCACTACTTATATGTCGTACTAAAAAAACAAATATTATTATCAGTTTTAAGTAATTCATTGAAAAAAGAGAATCGTGACCGTAACTCTCTGCATTTCGCTCAGAGGTTGAGCATCGCTATACAGCGTGGAAATGCAGCCAGTGCTATGGGCACACTCCATCGTGCACATGATTTTTATTAGGTTTTTAAATGTATTAATTAAATTTTGTTTGATTGTTAATTAAATTCATAATGGTTTTTTAAATGTTATATATTATGATGTTTAATATTGTGGGTATGTGGTACTGAAATCCATGTTATAAAACTAGAATTTTCGAAGGATCTCCAATAAAAATCGCAAAATTCTATAAATATATAATTATATAAATATCAGTATTCTAAAAATATAAAGAGAAAGAGTTTGTCAATAATCTTGGAAGCCGTTTATACGGTTTTACAAATATTTTCACCCCATACTTTTGAAGAGTTTTTTTTTTCACGTGTGGCAAAGGCAGTACGGAATCTGTGCACGAACATTTTTATTTTCATAAATACATCTTTGTTCGTTTGTTGTTATTTTTGGATATCCTAAAAAAGCGAAGAAATGTGTTTTTTGCTGTCATTGTAAAATAGTTAATGATAAATAATTCTGATTTTATTCCATTGGTTCAGCGTTATTCTGTGGTAGCGGAAGTTTTTTTTGGTTTGTCAATTGTTTTGCGTTCTGTTGCCGTACGTCAATCAGTGTAGTGTGCGATTCTTACACATCGTGCAACACTAGCTCTAAGTATATATGTATTCATCATATAAGGAAACAATCCACATGGCGATACGGGTAATGACAAATAAAAAATATTAATTACTCGTTATCTCGGAACTGGTTTTTGAATCTTTTCGTTATTAATACTCAATATTCACTGAACAACTTACGAGATACGAAATACATGCATTGTTCGTTGTTGCTCAATGTTTTTGTGTTGTTCAATGACTCAATGACTGTTAAAGTTATTATAATATTTTTAATAAAACCAAAATAAATTACTTAAATCCAAAATAAGCTCCAGGCTAAGCTTTTTAAATAAAATAAATAATCTTAAATTCAACTTAAATAAACAAAATATATGGTAAGTTACTGAAAAATCTGGTTGGTTTGTCTGTCAGAATATAATTGCCTTAAAATTGACTTGCGTAAAACCATTTCCAATACATCTTAGATTTTTACATGTCATTTTGTGCGTAGTAATATATTTAATTGAACAAACTAATAACACTGCGGCGGATTATGGAAAATCCGATTACTTCAAAAGCTTGTTTTACAAAATTTAAACTGTTGCTCATTGGTTATCGCTTTTATTCATGAAATGAATTTTAAATACATATAATACACACACACACACACAGACAAACAATAACACATCAAACAATGTAACATTCATCTAAAAGATGTGAGACTATTGATTTAAAGTAATTTACTTAAACATTTAAACCTGCCCTCTTTTAGCATTAGTAGGGGAATGAATGATGCGTTCCAATACCAAAGTATTCAATTAAGTTAATTAGTTATCATTATTAACTACTGTGTTTTCATTTATCCTTTTTAAAGCTTGTGTTAATTTATTATCATTTAACCTTACAAATAACAGTTTCAAACGTTCTTATTTATTTTTATATTGGTCCCGAAAAAGGTTCACTTTAATTACACTGGTAGAGCATAGTTGGCAATTTATAAAGCCGAAGTCGTTAAATATCAGTCAAAATATGTATACGCTAGAAAACTTTGTTTTTAAAGCATACGGACGACCTCTTTACCGCCTTCTGCAGTTTGATTTTAATATATAGCTTGTACTCTTTGCAAAAAATATATAGAAGCATAGATTAATGATTGGTCTCCACAGCCAGCGACTACCAATAATTAATATATGACGAGGAGCTGGTCAAGGCGCGACAGAGACGAGCAACATTAGGCGATGTAATTGGAAAGAAAAGGATGACATTTAATACTCCAGGTTAAAAAAGCATCTCCAATCGGCGTACTGACGATTTTCTTTGAAATCGTCTAACGTACTATAGTGTTAAGGGGTTTACAGACTAGCACTATAATATAAAGAGCCGTATCTTCAGATATCACAGACACAGCGAGAAATGTGTTCATAGATGACAGCTGCACCTAAGGCATATTGGTTATACGTTTACTTAGCGGCCATCTTGGATATTACTTCCGCAGTGTCTGTGATATTTTAAGATACCGCTATATATTACAGTGCTCGTCTGTGAACCCCTTCATGGAGGCATTATAAACTAGTTATCTCATGCGACTTGACCCACGTCAATCAACATTAAACGACCTCAGCTCCGAGCATATGGCGGGCCTACGCTGTGCAATTATCGTCATCAAATTATAACACACGTTCACTTTCTTTTAATGACTATAATAATGTCAGGGTTTTAGTTTAAACAAGTTTTATGGCTTTAATAACGATTAATGCGGTTTTCGTCATTATTTTTTACTAAAGGACATGTGGCATGTGTTATTGAATGAGATTTAATGTCCTAGAGACTGTGATTATAACGTGTTTTTTTAAATTAAGTATACGGATTTCTGCTTGACTGTGTAAATACTCCTTAGAACAACTTTTTTGTTACCTAACCTATGACCCCCCGTAAATCGTGCTAAAATCTTAAAATTCCTTAAATCTACAATAAACATTTCCTATCTACATATTATCTTAGGGCTAGTAAGAATACTCACTCATGTCATTTTAGTTTTCCTCTAACCGATTGAGTAAAATTGAATGCTAAGTAAAAATTACATAAGTAACGAAATCACTCAAAGTTGCCGTTCCGCGTTCCATCAAAATTCAAAGCGCGCCTTTTTTTTAAAAAAGGAAAGTTTAGTCTATGGTCGGCGGTGCCAACTTGCACTACCGATCGTGAGCAAGAAACTAGGTTGCAATTATCAAAGATTATTAAGGTTTTATTTCTATTGTATTAGCTGTCGTTAATTACGTGATCGAAGGCTCTAAGTGTCTTTTATTCGCCTGTGTTTAACCTTGGCCACATTTCTTGCATTATGGGCTGTAATGACACGGCTGGTATTCAACTGACTACAGCATAACATATTAACCCTGGTCTATGTGGTTATTACAAAAGGTGGTACCGGCTCGCAAGTGCACCTTACTATTAATTATTTACCTATAATTTGAAGGTGCTTTGATTATCAACTTGATATCAACATGACAAACAGGGTTTTGCAAAAAGAAGTCTAGTTTACGTAGATTTTTTAATTGTATAAATTGCATTCGAATTTTAAATCTACTTTTTTAAATAAAAACGAATGCACTGCTGAACAATTTTTTCACTTAGTCATGGACCTAGAAACCTATATTCCTTTATTGCCTGTTCTTTTAAAAAAAAGCACTTAGCTAATTTTCTCTCAGTAAAGTCATGGTTACAGTGAGTTTGTTATTCGTATTATAGTCAGCAATTACAGTTATGGATGAGTGAAGTAAAGCCACTTGATGTTATTTGTAACAATAGTATTGCTCATCTTCAGTTTAATACAAATACTTGCGGTTTCCAATCTCCAACACAATAGCAGATTTCCATAGAATGTGCTAACAATCTATTCGATACTAGATTATTAAAATAATAAATCAACACCTGTGTGTTTTCCCCCTATGTATTCGTACAGATTTTTTTTTTTTTCAAATTACCTCTATACTTACTTATTTCATATTTCAACATAAAACCGGTCTTGGATGTTGTATCTATGTAGTATATACCATATCGTTGCTTAGTTCCTGTGACACAAGTTCTTACGATACTTACTGCAGGGCTGAGTCAATGTGTGTGTCGTGATGTGGTTGTTACTATTGTTAATAAATCAAAGCTCTTAGTATAAAACAAAATCGCTTCCCGCTGTCTGTCCCTATGTATGTATCTTTAAACTACGCAACGGATTTTGATGCGGTTTTTTAATAGAGTGATAAAGGTTTGTTTGTTATATACAATACATGCATAATATCCGTGCAAAGCCGGGGCGGGTCGCTATTGTTTTATATTGTATTTATTTATCTCTCTTGTATTTTGTTAGACCATATAGAATCTCTATTTATTTATTTTTTGCTAATATTATTACACGTTAGATCCCAATAACGGTAATAATAAGAATTAAATTACACAATATTCAACAATTTAAAATGTACTAATTAAAAAGCATGAATTAACGTAAAATAAATATAAATAATAATATAAATTAAATCATAAAATATTTAAACAAACAAAAAAAAAACTTTGATTCAGCAATTTTTTGATTATACGTATATGCAAATAAATAAAATTGGCTTGTCGTTATGTATTGTAGAAGTACATATAAAAGTATATACTTACCAATGACAAAAAGGCAACCAAAGCATCTTCAAAGGACATATGTACTTTTTAGTACCACCTACTTTCGAATTTGCAAATTTTTGGATTTCCAGGTTTTATGTTGGGAAACCGGGGGGATCACAAGATAAAACGCGCGCAGAGCCGCAGGGCAGCAGCTAGTTTAAAATACATATAAAACCTTTTTAATTTTGTTGACGATCTCGGCTGCGCAGTGGTGTAAACAGCCGACTGCTACGCTAGAGGTTCCGGGTTCGAATCCCGGCGGGGGCGGGACTTTGTGTTATTTGCAAGACGCATTGTTTCGCTTACCGGTATTGGATGTTGTATTCTTATTTATTTAGTATATACCATATCGTTGCTTAGCACCTGCGATACTTACTTAGTGCAGGGCTCAGTCAATGTGTGTGTCGTGATGTGGTTATTATTATTATTCGTAGCAACTCGTTCTATCCGCATTTACTTCTGTTTAATGTATTGAATCAAAGAAAAGTCATGGAATCTATAGACGCTTAGTAACTATTCAATTCTTTACTAATCGACATTTTACAGATACGTACATTCATGTTTCTTGTAAACACACACGTACAAAGGCACACACACAAACACACAATTTCTGTTGTATTTTTATGCATGTATACGTAGAAGAATAATTAATACATGAAGAATTTATTCTATGAAATGTTTATTCGTTACCGGCCTATGTTTTGTTTTGTTGTCTTTTTAATATATATTATGTGCTGTGTAAAAGGTAAATAAGCAATAAATGAATAAGCAATTTATGCAAGGATTTTCGCGATGCGGTACGTGCCCCATGTGCACACTTTACGGTTCACTTGTATTTATTAAAAAAACCCGCATAAAACTCGTTAAAATACCGGTCGAACAATTAAATGGAATACATTAAAATCAGAACTATTGAGTTTTATGCAAACATCAGGAAATTTTAAACTTAAATTTGCAATTCGTGAAATGATTCTGCCGTGAAGCAGTTCGCTGTGTTTCGATTCGAAGGATTGGAGAGCCAGAGTAATTACCGGTACAGGAGGTATAAAATCCTCTACATTGGCAACGCGTGGGTATCGTAGTGTCATCAGGTCAATGTTGTTGCCCATGACATAGAATAAAAAAAAATAAAAAAATGTAGGATGTCACGTTGGATGCCGATGACTGACGGTGAATAAAAAAATAAAATCAGACCCTGTTTTAGTATTTGATTTTAAAAAAATATCTAAGTAATGCCCAGTTACCGACTTTATGTTAGGAACACTTTTTTGTATTAATTTTATATGATAAACGATCGTTATCAGTTCCTCAAAATCTATCCTGACGGCCAAAGAAGCTGATGACAGGTATTGTGATGGTGGGAAAGTACAGCTAAGAAACGATCTGTGAAAATTTATCCTTCAACGAAACTAACAGCTATTCTATTTTATGTTTAAGAGAAGAAAATAAGGCAAGAATAGAATTCGGAAGTAAGTTGGTATGGAAGCTGCTGATGCAAGGCAAACGTGGGTGAACCAATCTCAAATATAGTTTTTTTTTGTCGCTTCATGCCACTGTGAAGGTTACTTTGACGAATATCAACTTGTTTACTGCTTACCGTGTTAAACAATCAACATCCGTCGTTGTAATCATACAAAAGGTTACAACGAGTCTGCTTACTCACGTTTTGGCGTTTCCTCTGGGAAGTTTCTTAGTATAGCCAATGAATAAGGGGCGCCTATATTTATTGTCTTAAAATATAGGCCTAAGATTCTCCAGAAATGCTTTCCAGCTGTCGTTTTCTAATTAGTCAGAAACAGTGTTTTGCCTAGTTATCTAAGAGTATATTGCTTTATTTTAAAGTATATTCTTATTACGAAAAACACATATAAACTCTACCGGTAAAGATAAACCCAATGCTATAGAGAAGTTGACCAAAAAAAACAATGAAAAGAAAAGAGCTATTAAAGTATCTTCAAAAATCTTAACTAACATTAATTAATCTAAATATGAATCAAAACAATAAAGAAGTCTTGATTGTAGTCTTGAGAAAGTATGTTAAAACCTGATTCGATACCTTCGATTATCGGCTTGGTAGTCAACAACAGTGTATCCAATAATTAGTAGTAGAGAACAATAATGTATCTTAGTTCGGTATTATTTATCCTTATGATTACTATGACGTAGATAGATAATTAATTTTTATGCAGGTGACCTCGCAGTACAGTTACGAAGGCGCAAGCACTGTCGGAACCATTTAGCTCTGTGCCGCAAGTTAATTACAGATACTCTCAGCTGACAGCCTGTTAAACTGTGATTCCGACGAAACACGACATCTCACATAGATCGTTTAGTGAAGGTTGTTAGTTTGTGAAGCGTATGCAGTAAATGCACATTGTTTTATTCACTAAAACAATGTGCGTGTACAATATGTTCACTTCTAATCATAGCTATCTGACCTGTCTTCAAGAAATGGATGGAATGATGGTGTTTACGTGTCAGAAACTGTTTTAATTCTATTTACTGTGATTCCGTTTCGCATAATTTTCGTTTAGTTTTTGTTCGTATTAAGGCGCAACGCAAAGTGTCTTGTCTCGGATTTTTTGTTGCTGACCATCCTAGTCCATCATAAAAACCGTAGATCCAGCGTGTCTGCCATGGGTACATTAAATGTTCTACACGTCGGCTATCATAGGTCGCTACAATGATTTTGCGTGAGCACTTTAAATTCTTTAGGGGCGCTTGATAATGATTCATATTAATTTGTAAATGCAGTCGCAAGCGGCAACCGAAATATAACCTGTGGTAGAGACAGACTCGGCATACAGATACAGTGCCGGTCGCTAATTGGGTTACTGGTTTATCCGAAAATATAATGTTTACTAGTGACTTATATCCATTACAACAAATGATTTCGAAGCACCTAAAAAGTTTACGGGTCCCATCGAAATCAGTTCAGCAGTCTCAATAATCTCGAATCCTTAGAAATAACAGATAAATTCAATTTTCATTCGTATTTGTTTTACCAAACTATGATGTCAATATCATAATCGAATTTTTTTTACAAGTACATATCTTCAGAAAACTTCAGAAAACAGTCTTCAGAAAACTTCAGGTCTATCTCAAGTTTTCAAGGTAGAGAGTTTTTTTCCTTCTAGATGGTTCCACATCGACTAATCCGATTGTAATGCGATATTAACAAGCAATTTATCTGTTACCTTATAAATGCCTTGTAATGTCCACATAACTTCCCTTGGTTGAATAAACGATACTTTTAATTACAAAAAGCTGTACTTGGTAATTAATTATGAAAAAAAAAATTGTTTTTAAAATTAAAATAGAAATTTCCGGTCGTTTGATAAATTTGATTTTAATACATCTCTGCGAAATTGATTATTTTCGTTTCAATGCACAAAATTTAGTTGGCGAGTTACACTTTTGTTGCGTTAGCAAATGATGACCAAAACATTAGGACAAAATATTGGTAGTAGAGAACGGAATTTATCATTTTTGGCTACAAACAGTCAGGTCAGGTCAGGTCTCTTATAATATACTGATCAATAGTATATTTTATCAGTCACTGATTTCTTAATTATAACCCTAATTAGATTTTTTTTCGCAATGGCAATAACTTTCAAGTATTTATGCCAATTTCAAGTAATATTTACATTATCAAGTTTTGATGTGGAATGAAATTATGAATAATGATAGATGGAATAGTGAATCTGCTAACAGTGACATGCTAGAACGGGCTTGTAGGCTTTAATAGGTTACTCGCGAGATGACGAAAAGAGCAGCCAAATCGTCTTATTTCACTTTCTTCACATTTGTAGATATTCACTGGTTAAAACACTACATTTTACACAATAAAACCTGCTGATATACGAAAAGAGGAAATAAAATAAGAAAATTTCAACTGACACTTCCCGTTTTCACCAAGCAATCTCCTATATGATTGTTATTATCCTATGATTTCTGTTATGCTTAAAACCTTGCAGGATTTGTATTTCACAGGAAAGTAGATCTGCAATTTTTACTTCTACTTTTAAGATTATAAGGCTTGTCTTGGCGGGGGCACTCCTGTTTCCCTAGACACTCACACTAACAAAAGACATTTCGGTAAAAATCCATTGTTTTTCGTGTTTACGCATAGAGCTCACATGTTATCCAGGCTGAAACCATAAATTACTAAAAAAAAAAATACAGCTTTGTAACCTCCTTGCTTCTAAATGAGATTTGTTAAAAAAGTTTCAATTTTAGACCTCGTATTTTTTAAATCAGCTCGAGAGCGTGGCTAACATTCGCCAATCGCGTTTTAGAAGAGATTCGCCACGCTCGGGCCTTTATACACACATACGAACGAAATCTGCGATAACATGACCAATACTGTTATGGAAATTCAGCGCTAGTTATAAAATTCTTACATCTGCTTCTTAAATAAAACTATGGCATTGCACAGTTCACAAAACTTCTACAGTGCATCATTTTAATATTGCCGATGCAACAAAATTGCCGATTTGAAGTCATTCGACGAGCGATATCTTATAATTTCAATGTTTTTCCATGTCCATATAAATCTAGCTTTATTATGTTTGCAATATATTTTAATTGTGTAATTTAATTATGTACCTACGTGTTGTGCCGGCAAGACGTGTTTTTTGCGTATTCTTATTAAATCAAATCTGTATGCGTGTATATTTTTTTACAGATGTAATTACGACTGTTGGTGAAGATTTATATTTTTTTTAATTCAAACAATTAAACTTGGTTTTAAGGTTACATACCGACATCTGTTTTATACTCATAAGCTCTATTCAGTGAGCAGGACCTGTAATATATTTGACATAGCAATAATAAACAGAAAAGGCTATGGTAACAAGAGACAAGCTAAATATAAGAGTGGGTACTTATTTCTCGTACAATTTTTCAAATCAGGACGCAAATATTCTAAGTCAAAATAGGTTTAACAGAGAATATGCATGACTTTTATTTATTTATCATAATTCGATACCAGTCCGTTAGATTTTCTCAACTATCTGATATATTAACTAAGACATTCAAAGTCGTTGATTAGACAAAGAGATCTCAAACGTTACGTACAATGACGTCAAAATACACGGAAGCCATGCATCTTCCATAAAAAGGTTGTTCTGATAGCGAGATAGATAAAATTAATGGTTACATTTCTCTGGTTTATTGTACAATTCTAATTCTGTTTTCACTGTTACTATTTCCACATACTTTACGATAAATTAATTGAATAATCAAATTTTATATCATAATTTACTATGTCTAGATTCAAGGCTGTTTAAGTTAAGTTGATTACTGATACGAGTCAACAATGATGCTCTTTAAAACTGTTCAATCCAATTTCATCAATACGCAAATCAAATCAATCTTCAATGTCAGCCTTGAGAAAATTTTGAAGTACACCGCATACCTACTCAAATAAGGATGTTTACCAAATCCTTATACAAATTTAAAACTTCGCACGCTTAATGTAGGTAATATTAAATATGGAAATAAAGAATAAATTACAATTAGTAGAGTCCAAGTTCACGATGCCAGTGTATTTAGTGTAGATATATTGTTATATTAGATATTACCTAGAGTTACCACCTGAATCAATACACTACGAAATGGATTTATCGCAAAATGAGAAATAAAATATGGCGTCGTGGTCTCGAAGGTGATGACTTTTATCAGTGAAAAACCGGTGGTACACATTATGGGCAAAAAAGTAAACTGTTCCTGATGGTAAGTGGTACCGATGCACATTAACACGACATTGGCCCTGATGGTAAGTGGTACCGATGCACATTAACACGACGTTGGCCCTGATGTCGTGGAACGCCAGGAGCACCGCCTATACATTAAGATTTTACTCTCGTGCCTGTAATTACACTGGCCCTCCAATCCTTCAAACTGAAACACAGCAAACTTCTTCACGGCAGAAATAGAAAGCAGGTCGGTACTGTGGAGAGTTGTCGACCTTTTTGGTTTTTGTTAGATTAAAAAGAATAGGTTTAAATATAGAATGTTCGTTTATTCTAGAAACAAAAGACATCGATCTTCCTGTTTGAACTTGGATCTTGTAAAATTCTTGTCTCTAGACGGTATAATGGAAGAAAATAATATAAAAGATCCCGGGTTTTCCTTTCTTCCTCAGACAGTGCCAACCCAGACGATCACGCACGTAGACCAACCTTTAGAGACGCGAGTCTCACTCACACTCAGAGGGTCCTGTAACATCCTACTTTATTCAATTCTGAACCATGTAATTACAGGCGTTTTGTGTCAGATTAAGTCGGAGCCAGCAGTGAATATAAAATGACTACATATTATAAAACAAAGTCGCTTCCCGCTGTCTGTCCCAAAGTATGCTTAGATCTTTAAAACTACGCAACAGATTTTGATGCGGCTTTTTAAATAGACAGACTGATTCAATTGGAAGGTTATATGTATATTTTACATGCATAATATCCGTGAGAAACAGGGTCGGGTCGCTTGTTTTCATAAAAAGCAGTGCAACACTCACTGAAAGTAGAAACCGGCGACAATTTCGTGGTACCGGACACAACTACCATTTCCTACGGTGGTGTTGACGTAAATAAAGACTATAATTATTTTCTCTATGAAATTTAAAAAGAAGTAAAAGTGTTTAGCTGTAGTATATTAAGTTACATTCATTGTCAGGGGAAAGAAACATTACAATGTAAATATGGTTTTAAAAACTTTAAATTTTATTTTCAATTTCATCAAACATACCGCACCAGTGTTGTTTCCTAGACAAGTCACGTTCCCGCATCGCCTTTAATACTTTTGTTAAAAAACAAGAGAAAAAAAAATCTTTGTTACCATCCTTTGTATTATTATTGCGGCAATATACTCTTTTTAATTTTTAAACCAAATTCATGGGAAAACAAGCAAACGGTTCACCTGATGGAAACTGATACCGCCGCCTATTAACACGACGATGCTCCTGTTTCCTGAAACACCAAGAGCACTACCTAAGCGTTGGCAATGTAGAGGTCAAGATATATCTTTCGTGTAGGTAACTACATTGACTCTCCAACCCTTCGAACCGAAACACAGCCAAATGCTTCACGTTGTAAATAGAAAGTGGTAATAATCCAGACGATCTCGCACGTAGCTCTACCACCTGTAAACCCTAACATAATCCGTGTTTGTATGGTTTTGTATGGGTACTGCTTTATGATGATTTTTTAATTTTAAGTACATCCCTCCAAGATTTTATTCAAGCGAAGCTAAGCGTAACCTTTATTGTGTATACTTACGAATTTGTAAGGGCCTTATTCATTATCCGTGCCCATGGGCGCTGGTAGGATTATTCTATTGAATTTGCATCTACAAATGTTAATAACTGATACAAAATTACATTTTCCTCCTGCTGGTGTCGTCGGGGAAAAATATGTTTTTTTTTTCCAATGAAGTTTCAGCTCTGACAGTGCTGCAAAGGCACTCCATTGTACTGTCCCGGCGCCCATGGCCGTGCCCTATATATAGTTGACAAGATTTATATGTGTTTCCATATTAAGTTACTTTTGTGTGCGATTGTTATATTTTCATGAGAGCCCGATGCATTTTGTTTCAGGACGAGACCGGTAGACTGATGAGGAGGAACATAGTCCGTTATGCCATATTAGCGTATGTTATCACACTCCAGAGGGTGTCACTGAGGGTGAAGCGACGGTTCCCGACGTGGCAGCACGTCGTAGACTCAGGTGCAACAACTTGACATTATTTACACTTAAATATGACATTGTAATTTGGTTTACATAGTCCAAATAGCTCTAATGTATGATTAATAGTTGAAAACTTGAATTTGATCGTTATTATTGTAGGTTTTAAAAATAAGCAACTTCCTTTGAAAAAAACGATTTGAAAGTATTTTAAATCTATCTGAAACATTCGACACTCACTTTGGGAAAATTTTCCCTTTTTTACGTTATTTTTATTTATTAATACATCAATTTAATAAAATTATAAAATCGATAAAAGTCTTCTAAACAAACACATAAACTCACGCCGTAATCCCTCGAGAGGGGTGGCAGAGTCTTCTAAATACGAAACTTTTAAAGCACGATTTTCATTTTATTAAACTAGTAATTTCCGTTTACAGGTCTCATGTTAGAAAGTGAGAGGAAGGTGTTCGAGAAGATGGACGGGAAGAGTCCGATGTCGAAGTACTGGATGCCCCTGGTGTGGGCGACGAACATTATCAACAGGGCTCGGAAGGAGGGCCTCATTACGAGCGACCACATCGTGCAGACTCTGCTTGTGGAGCTGTCGGATATCAGGCGGCGGCTCGGCGCCCTCATCGGATATGACACAGTGTGCGTGCCTCTCGTCTACACGCAGGTAAATCTTCTAGAAACTACTTTTAGTAAGGCATTTGAGTTCGCCTACTTTAGCATTTTTCGGGGAACACCTGCCACTCTGTCCCAACCCACCAACTGTCTGTCGCAACAGTAGTCGTCCATTGATCGAATAATCAACGAATAATGCAGCTGTGCAATGACGTACAGGCTGTGCCCGGACACCCTACCGGCTGTCGCGGGACACGCAACGAACTTAATCAGAAGATATAGGAGGTAGTAAGAAAGCGGTTGTTCCCTCCCAGCAAAGCGGGGACAGCAATGGAAACGGTCCAGAGGCCAAAAGCTAAAGGGATCTACGGTCAGGAGACGCTTGACCTACTTCAGTTGTTGACTTCATGCACTTTACACACTACGGTAGGTTCGCAACTGCAGCCAAAGAGTGCTTAATAGTAAGTCCCAAATCGTACCAGAACCGTCACTATGACGTCTCGTGATCGTCGTCCAAATTGTTTAAGACCCGGGCCAAAAATCCGGATAAGCTCTTTCAGACTGGCACTCGAACTGATAGGATTGCTGTGTTGATTTCATTCGGATTTCAACGACTTTTCATAATTCTTACCAGGAATCGTCGATTTTCGGTTCACCACACTACACGCTAGGGTTTCGCTCCCGGGTCCGGGAACCGGGAATTTCCGGGAAAAATATTTGACACGGTTCCCTAAAAAAATTAATTTCCGGGATTTCTCGTAAATATTTTCAGGCATTTCTCCCTAGAAATGTGTCTGAAATCTTTATTTCATTTTCAATAACTTCCTTAGAATGTAATATTTTTTAAATAACTAAAAGTTTTATCTAAGTTCTTCACTATGTTTTTAATAATTAACGTTATGTTTCATAATAAATAGTGTGACTTCATATCTGTTTCATGGTTAATGACACTGTAAAATAATTAATAGCACGAGTCATAGAGGCTGTCTCTTTCTTTTTTCTTTATTATGACAGCAATGTACTGTACTGTTGAAAAACTACTCGTTTACATATTTTTTGGGTCAAATAGAAACTCTAGTTATCGATTCCATTGAGAACTCTTTATTTTCCCAAACTATATGTTTTCTAGATTTAAGCCACTGCAAAACTACAGTTTAACATTGTAACTACCCAGGTGAAATATTTTGCATGAAACGACTAGATTAGCACGCGTTGTCTGTCGCCGGTTAATTTCCGATAAGACAAATGCATAAAAATAATTTTACTGTGTAATACGTGACTGAAACAAGTGATGCGCGTTTGTTTCTCATACTACAAAACAACTACCTAGTTGCAATATCATACATCATGCCAGATGTTAAATAGCTAAGTATCTTTAGATGCTGCAACATCAGTGATGAATAATAATACCCACATCACAACACACACATTGACTCAGCCCTGCACTAAGATATAATCTTGTAACGCAGCCACAAAGCAACGATATGGTGTACTCTACACAGATAATAAAATAACTGCGCCTTGAAAATAACACAAAGTTCCGCCCGCACCGGGATTCGAACCCGGGACTTATTGCGTAGCAGCCAGCTGTCACAACACTTCGCCACAAAAGCCACCAAATATACACCATCTTTACACATAAATTCAATATTAAAACGCGCAAAAAGACTAATAAATAATAATATCTACGCAATCTTTGAAATTATGCACGGCTACAACAAAGTTATACATGGGTTATTTTTATATAAAGAATGCGGCACGAATTCGTTTAGTTTCACCTGTGAATCGACGAAGTGAACTAAGTAACTCAGCACTCATATTACCTAAGTGCGATCGAGTTGAATTGCATAAGTACCTAAATGTAATCAGAAAAAATATACCTGTTGCAAAGAACGTGTAACTTTTAATCGTATGTGGGAGGGTTTGCTATTTTTTAACCTTGATCTGACCTTATAACAATTCTAGATCTTAGATATACTTATTGTTTTTCCCATATTAATGAACAGACCAGTTTGCTGTGGGCTTGTAGTTCTTTACGCTGGTTATTGAATCATGTGTCTACAATGGAGATGGGTGTTTTGATAAATTTTCTGTTTTTTATCTTTGTTGTTATCCATGTCATTGATTCGTCCACGAAATTTTTCATAAAACTTGCACTTTACCCTTACATCTGACTGTAATAATTAATTTGGTTTGAATATGAGTTAAAACAACCTATGGAGTTTTATTAACGAAATACAGTTTCTTTTTATGCACATATAGATGTATAACGTTTGTGTTATATAAATGCTAGACGTCGTATTACAGTAAAAGATACAGTCTAGCTAGATTTATTGCACCTTGACTAATAGACGAGAAGGCGAAGATACCGAAACAACTCGCTCTGCCCTGGAGCCCTAATCTGAAATCCCGCCACCGAAACTTCGGGCCGACCGATAAACCGAACGAACGTAAAATCAACGATTCGAACACATTCGAAATTATTTTATTGAATTAAAATTTTAATTTTTTTTTTTGATGCACTATATATCAAAAAACCGATCGGAAATAATGGATCTGCGAGTCAGACTGACCCGACCGAAAGACTTTCGTAGCAGGAAATGCACGAACATTCGGCCGATACTTCGTTTTCGTCGTTTCGGAGTAGACGCTCTGATTAGGACTTAGCGCTGCTGATTTTTACTAGTGAGACTGTCTACTTATTTTATCAGATAGAAGTCGCTAGCGGCAATAGAAGGTAACTGGTCAACACACACTTAAATCGTCGTTGTTATAATTGCAGGTGGTGACGTTGTCTCTGTACACGTACTTTGTGGCGGCGCTGATGGGGCGTCAGCTCGTGCCGCCGGCGCCCGGGAGCACCTCCAAATACGAACCTGACGTCTACTTCCCGCTTTTCACTGCCCTCCAGGTAAACATTTGATCAAACGCAAGTTTATCCGGCAAACTTCTTACCACGTGATAGTTCATTTGGGTTTTTATTTTTTTTACTTTTTAAACATGCTCGATCAAAGAAAATAAAGTATCAATCAAATCGGTCAAGCCGTTTTCGAGTTTTAGCGTCGCTAACGATTGTTTATTTTGTGGAAGAAGAAGAAATATAATAGAAAATCTTTAGTGATAGTGCAATTCCGCGTTGATAAGTAACGTAACAATACTGACATAGTTTTTTTTTTAGTTGTAAAAATTAAAAAAAAATGAAAATCACTAATTAATCGTTAGTTATTTTAAATATTTTTGGTACCCTCTTGAACTGGCCGCCTATGGTCCCCCCCCCCCTCTAATAGAGATGCTCTTTGAATTTGATGTCAACGTGTGTGTCTGAGGGTTCTTGTTGGATTCTTCCCCGTAGATAAGCATTTTAAAATTTTGCCTATCTGAAAGAGTTTGACTGAACGGAGGCGATTAGATTTAAAATATGGTTTCTGTTTCAGTTCTGTTTCTACGTGGGCTGGCTGAAGGTGGCGGAGGTTCTCATCAATCCTTTCGGTGAAGATGATGATGATATAGAACTCAACTGGCTCATCGATCGACATATCAAGGTTGGCAAGAACCATAAATACAAAAAAAAACAATTTAACAAACATAACAAACTCACGCCGTAGTCCCTCGAGAGGGGTTGGCAGAGGTGCTTGCTACACACCGCTTTTGGCATGTTTATGTTGAGTCCCTGTGTGATAGATTGCGAATCTGGTGCTACTATCCGGGCACATTCAGAACCATGGCAGCTATAACTTACGGCATCCCAAGACTGGAACCGTCGACCTGTCGAGTCGGGTCGGTCGTCCTCAATTAAATTCTCAATTTAAACTAGCTTTCGTTTTAAATTTAACCTATACTTCCTCAGGATCTAATCTTTTATTCCATACCAAACGTCATAGGAATTTGTTCAATAGTTTAAACATGAAGATTGAGTTACTCTAAGCAGTTAACAAAATATCCCAATAAATAGAAATCAAGTTGAAAACCGAGAATCTGCTTCATGGATTCCTTAATTTATTCCTTTCTAATACAACTAATAGCACTTGTATTGGTTTATTTTTTATTTATTCCGAACGTAAAATAACTTTGCAAAGGAATACCAACAACTTGTATTTAGTATAGTTACCAAATCAATTTGCTTCATAGGCGGCGTACATGATAGTGGACGAGATGCATGAAGAGCACCCTGAGCTGCTGAAAGACCAGTACTGGGAGGAGGTGGTGCCCAAGGACCTTCCGTACACCCTGGCTTCAGAGCACTACAGGAGGCACGAGCCAGCCTGCTCTGCTGACCATTACAAGGTCAAAGCTGAGGACGCTGTCTACGCCAACGTGCAGGCACCTCGTAAGAGTCATGATGAAACCTACGCTGACTATGTAAGTGACCCTCCAAGATCTCCAAATAAGCAATAAATAGCGAATGTAATTATTGTAATTGTAAGCGAAAATCTGCGTACTTTACCCGTATATATTTGTTTAGGACGAATCTAAATTTGCTAAGCGACTTTGTAAATGTGGAATCGATTGTCTCGTATGTAGTCGTTTTATTATTATATAAAATATAACTTAATAGCGGAAGTCTCCGGATAAACCCCGAGACATGTTTCTTTCAAACATTCCTTTGTTTGTTGTACGTTTTTTTTAATTATTATTATTTATTTAACAGAAAACAGATTACAGTAAAAATTTACAAATGACACATAGTGAATTCTTAATCTATAACTGTAATGTAGTCCATAAACTCGTGTGATTAGTAATTGGTTATTATGAGCGGCACAACAAAACAAAAATACTAACAGATACTCACGCATATATACATACATTGTAAGTAAAACAGGACGCGGCCTTACGTTTAAAGATGTTAAACTTTGGATTAAATATAATACATCTGCTTTATTTTTCAGTAAATCATTATATTGACGACACATACGTACAATAGAATTGTAAAAAGAATTATTATTAATTTCTTAAATTTGAACTGTTTTACCTACTTCTCTGAACCATGAAACTTAATTAAACCATAGAAGTCTATGAATACATCGTTTTGTATGTTGACCAACACGTTTTGTAACCAAACTAGAAATTTTAATACAATAATTTCTTAATCTATTGTTAAATGTGCTGCAGCTTTTGCTTAAGATATAAATTATAAATTCTCAGGAGAGCGTTGATACGCCTTTGGTTGAGCGTCGGAAGAACTGGTTCCAGCGCCAGATATCCCGGATGGGATCAGTTCGGTCGGCATCAACTGCCTACTCCTCGGGGGGCCTGTTCGGGAGGAATCGGCACAACTCTGTGGTGTACTCCAGCCCTGAAGCGGGGCAGCCGGCCGCTCCGCCGCACCAGCACCATAAAATGTCATTGTACGAGAGGCTCGTTGGTAGAAAGTCTGGTAGAGGGCAGCACAGACAAAACTCGAGACACGGTAGGTCATGTAGGGTTTTGCTTGTCTGGAATGGCCTTTTACTTGAGATGAAACGGATATCCAATTTTTAATATCTGGCCTGAAATTAATTAATTTTTCAATATCATGCGATACCGGATATGGAAATGATCTAGGAAATGAATCTTTGTGATGAAAATTGTACTAAATTTGTTTAATATTAGAATGGGAACTGTAACTTGTGAAAAAGCTGCAATAGTGAACGTAGGATCGTCCAAAAAAATACCAAACAACTCACGCCGTAGTCCCTTCATACAATTGTCATTTGAGATATTTAAAAAAATTACTATGGTTACAAAAACCTCGCTGATTTTAACATGTGAAATAAGACACCTTACCCGGTTGCCGAACATCAGTCTCTCATCTCGACGAATATTCTACGAATATTCTGTATTCGGTATCCAACCACCCATTTGACTATCATTTTTTTTTTGTAAACGAAAGTCAGGTTGTTAGTGTCGTGTATATGATAAAAAACAGAGTAGCTTCATGCTTGTATACATCAGTAATTTATCAGATGACGAACAAAGACAGTTTTTTTGGACTAACGTATGGGTTCCATGGTTTCCATGGAATTCCCAACATCGAAATTGAATTGAAACATTGGAATTGGAGAGGTCGTGCTAGCTCAGTTTGTCACGTGCCTTGGTTAACCGACCGACCCGACAGGTCGAGGGTACCCGTAAGTTGTAGCTGCCATGTTTCTCAATGTGCCCGGATAGTGGCGACAGATTCGCAACCTGTCACACTGGGACTGAACATAAGCATGCGAAATGTTGTGAGTTTATGTATGTATGAATGTTCCGTGGAGTTCTCAAAATAGTTCTTTGTGTTTGTTACTTGTAACCAGCTCATTTTGGTATATTGGTATATCCATAGCTATTGTTGACAGGTAACCAAAAGAGCAACGGCTCCGTACCAATAACGCTGCGGAACCGGCCGCGGATCCCGACACCTGACGTCGCAAAGGAAGTGACCATCGGAGACAACCGGCTGGCGGTGGGCATGCAGAACATGGGCGTCATCATGGCGCACCAGGGTTACCAGAACGAGGTGCCCGTGCTGGGGGCACTCGTGCTCTCACCGATACAGGTAAGCTTTGGTTCTAGTCGCCACTCTGATGTTTGTCGTTCTTGGTTAAGTGTTTTGAAACAATTATTATCGGCCATCTTGTAAAAACGAGGAAATTATGATAATTTTAGAAAACTTTCAGATATGCCTTTTATGGACCGCGGCACAATTGACAGTAAAATTTCTACAAAGTAGTAATCTACAGTAATGGAAACGCTAACGACTTGTTAAATTATTAAACCGATGTTCTATAAAAGTTGATATGTTATTTAATTGTTAAAGGAACTGGATAGTGGTTCCGTGAACAACACTTTGCACGCGGGCCAGCCGGGCACGACGGCGCTGGCGCAGGCGGTGCTGTCACCGGCTGGGATCAGCCCCATGCTGGCGGCGGCGGGACTGTCCCCGGTGGGGCAGCTGGCGCTCGTGGGGTCGGCCCCGGCGACCCCGCGTGCCGACCGCGCCGCGCCGCCCTCCCCGCTTAACGCCCCCCGCGCCACCATCACCGAGCTGTCCGACCGCGACAGCGACCACAGCGCCAGCACCGCAACACCCCCCGAACTCCACCGCGACCCCGGTTCCAAACGAGGCGAGGTGTATGTTTAACGATCACGAAACGACTCGAAACGTCCTCTCGCTCTCATATCGGACTGCAAGGACCAGATTGATCATCGATTTTTGTAATGTCGAGAATAGATGCGGGGACAAAATTTGATAGATCGTATGCGCTTCTCTTAGTAGGTATTAATTAACATCGGAATTTTCCAAGTGCAACAAAATGAACCTTAGCCATGAGATGCTCGAAACTCAAAAGGCGTATAAACAAAGACGTGTGACAAAGAACCTTATCGACGTCCGAGAAGTATATGACAATACAGAATAACAAAATAATTATTGATGGCTTGCCCACCATTTTGTTTTTACAACCACTCGATCTACATTACATTAGTCGCGGTACTGTAATATGGTCGTTTTAAAACATTTAAAATACTAGGTCAATTTATTATCGATTTATAATTTCCGTATCTATACATCAAAATTGACAAATTTCGTTTATGATACAAGTAATCTCATGACTTCCAAATTATATGTTTAATATATATAAAAATTTATTTACGTCCTTAAGAATTCTACCAGATAACGCTGTTCCTGTTAGTGAAATTTTGAACGGATTTTTTCGAGAGAGATAACATAGTTACAACAATATAGTTTGGATATCGAACTTATAAATTCGTTTTGGTGTCCTAAAGTTACTCACTATTGTCAATAAATAACAGCAGTTCGCTTCTTCAAACATAGGTGACATTTCTACCAAACTTGATGAGCGGATGATGACTTACGAAACATCAAAACTACCATCTTAAAATACCGCAACTATATGCTACTTGATTAGGGCTGCCATCCGTCCGGGTCTCCCCGGATTTGTACTAGTTTGGATGACGTCCGGGGAGCGTCCGGGCGGGGTTTCAATTGTAGTCCCGGTTTTCGATCTGATCTTTTTCGGATTCTTGTCAATTACGGAGTAAAATTTATCTTAATCAAGATATAAGCGAATGAAAAAAGAATTGAACTTACGCTTCCGGTCCCGGGGGGCAAGTTTTAGAGATAGCAGCCCTATCTTTGATCGACCATGGAACTAAATCTCGACAATATATTTCATGCTTCACCATGACTCTGTCAAGAGACAATAGCTAACCTTATTCTTTCTGGTAAATTGAATTGAGACCTTATATGTAAATGTCAACCCCGTCCAATGTTCAGATGAGGCGTGCTTAAGTAGCTTCGTGTTCATCAACACGCGGAAAGTCAGACCCGTTAGAAAGAGACAGAAAATTGGATAACACGTCTTATCTGAACCGTGCACGCTGTTGCAACGGAAACAATTAGCTCTGAATCTGAATATTAATTGCATAAATATTATCAAAGAAAGTAAATCGATGGCAGTGAATTCGAAACTTGACTACCCTATTTTGATCATCTAGGTTGCAAGCGCTGATTCCACCAAATCGATCTGTTTTTTTGAACTAACCCTGTTTTTCTGTATCATATTTTGCGTACAGCGTTATTATCAGTGCCTCAGAGCTAAACATACATGGCTGTAGAATTCGATATCTTTTGCTGAATTTACTTCTACTACAGAAGTCCTGTTATATATCTTACCGTTGCCATCAAATTCTTGAGTACCTACTGGGCGAATAACATTTAGTTGACCGTGTCTAATTATCAAGCGAGAGTTAGTACTTTTTTGAATTGATCATTAACTTAAATAGGTAAGTACCTAAGAGTCTTAATGGCCATAATAAAGGCTTCCATAAGTTAATCGTTCCGTCCTTAGTTTTAATCGAAATTAATATAATTAAGTTAGTTAGTATTTACGAAGTGATTAAAATATTTTGTACAGAGATGATATTGAGATTTTG
Organism: Choreutis nemorana; assembly: GCA_949316135.1. NCBI lineage: Eukaryota > Metazoa > Arthropoda > Insecta > Lepidoptera > Choreutidae > Choreutis > Choreutis nemorana. The sequence continues at coordinate 2,022,751 of OX438595.1, forward strand.
TATTTTGTTGACTGAGTTTATCGGTGACTTATTTTTTAATATGAGGAGACTTATGTAGTCATTTTTTAAATGAATTTCCACACAAACAGGGATTTATAATGTATAGCTTTCTGTAGGTATAAAGTATTTTTAAAGGATGAAGATGTTTTATTTTTACCTCAAGAGTTAATCTGATAAATTCCCTAAATAATGGCTGAGTCAGTCGTGATTTGGTTATGATTATTTACTATGACACGAGCAGAATTCAAATAAAACGGACTGTGCCGCAAAAATTAAATAAATATTTAAATCCAACAGACGCAGGAAAGGTGAAAAAATCCAGTTGAAAATTAAAAAAAAAAAAAAAAAAAATATATATCCAGCCGTTATTCTCAAAGATTAACTTACCAACGAACTGAATTTAATTTATGTAACCTTGGAAGCAATATTTTTTATGTATTAATTTTTAATACATTAACATGCGAAATGCTGCGAAACACCCTAACCCTCTCGAGGGATAAATTATGACGTGTTTGTGTGTTTATTTATAGTTAATGTCAAAAATCTACAGAGCCACGCACTACAAGCCAGTCATGCTTGAACAGTTGGTTTCTTCGAGCGTTTACTCAATAAAATGTCCCAAATTAAAATACAGAAGCCAACTGAAACGGATGGCCAATTGGCTATTGTGGAAGAGCTGCCCCAGACACCAAAGCCCAAGTGCAAGAAAAGAATCATAAAAGAAATAATTCCCCCGGAAGATTCACATTCCGAGGAATCTGATGAAGACGGGTGTACGAAAGGAGAGAAATGTCTCTTCACCCACATGATAGTTTTCTTCCTGTTGATCGTAGTATTTTTCGTAATTTACATTGTCCACATGATGCTGGTGGATCACGGAGCTGGTAGTATTTTTAAAATGACAAGAAAAACTGACACATCTTGGACTGAGTGTGAGTTTACTTCTATAGTTTTAGGTAAATTTTCAAATTCCAGGAATGAAGTTCGGGCAGTTCGCACCTTTACAGAATGACGGCCATTTTGAAAAGCTTTTGGGAGGAACTTGAGTAGTTAGCAATATGATACGGGCTTTACAAGTCGAGAGTAAATAATCAAGCTTTGGCTACATATTCTGCCATCAGGTGGGATTGTGAGAATATGCTTGCATATCGTAGGTACATAAGTAAAATATATGTACCTAAATACCGTTTAGGTATCAACCGGTAAAATACAAACTAGCCAAATCTTCAGGTTCTTAAATACTAAAAATTGTTTCGATGTAATAATCCATGTCCTAGGCTCTACCAAAGATAATACCTATTTTTATGGCCAGATTACAAAAATAAATCATTTAGTTTATCTTCACTACTAGCTAAATATTGTTTCATATTTTCTCTGATCGCATTTGAAATAGGGGTTATTTGACACAGTTGAAATTTTAATTCACACATTGTCAATTTTTTTTCCCATTCGTCTCAGTGGGGACGATTCTGGTGGGTACAACTGAGGACAACCCCTATGTAATACCCGATCAGAGAAATTATATTAAAAAAATGCTCATGGGTACACCTGAGAATAACCCTGAAATAGTAGCGGAAAAGGTGAACGGTAGCGGTGTGGGCATCCTCTTCCTGGCTATGAAACCTCGCAGGCTGGTCTGCAACTCCTTACTCCTGAAGGCTCAGTGGTCCGTAGTTCCGGGGCACTGCGCTGGCATCAGATCAGACCCAGACCTCTCACATCTGCTCGACAGCTGGCGTGTGAGATACACTGCGCAAGGCAAATTCATTGGCAAGTATTTTGTATTAATTTGTACTTCACTGAAACCATTGGGACGTAATTAATTTCAACTATATGACATGTCTGTCTGTTCACGATCTAATGTAGTAGGTAAATATTTTCTTTTTGTGCGAATATTACGAATAATAATGGCTTTGAATTAAGAATATAGAATAATTAATGACGTAGTTCGGGTCTGCATTTCGCTCAAAGATCGAGCTTTGCTTGTCGTTAATTCAGCACACTTTTGTACAAATGGTTTAAGTTAACAATTGTTGTCTAATGTAGGTATATTTTAATATTTAGGTACGATCTTGTAAATAATCGTTAATTATCCATATTAATTAAGAGACATTGAAACAATTGTTTCATTCTACTCCAGTATTAATGATATTTTGTTACAGATGCCGAGATAAAAAGAAGTTTGCCGCATCCACAGTTCACGCGCGACAATTTTCAGAACAACGTTGGTTTGATACAGCACTCTGATATCAATCTATACGGATTTTCTTTCTCTTGTAAGTTTAATAATATTAACTATATATATTAGAAGTTTCACATCTGCTGATTTACGTCATCATGGTTTTACACGACAAAATACCTATTTAAAATTAGAATAGCCGGCGACTTTTACTTTCTGTAGTTTAAAAGATTTTAATGAAGTTACACGGACTGAGTGCAGTGGCGATTTGCTGTCTGATCGATTGTATAAAGAACGATAGCTACGGTTAAGCTGCTAAGGCCTTCGGGCCGCAACACTCGTCGATGAGGACAAAAGAAATCTCCACCGGTGACCGTTTGGAACAAAAAAAAAATTACGAGTGTATTGTAGACAGAATTTGTAAGCTATTAGGGTTTTTCGTGAGGCAAATATTCCAATATTTCATATGTTTTTATTGTCTATTTTTACATTATAATTAATAACGTTATTGTTGTTATGTTTTGCTCATCTTTTCTGCACGAAACCTACATGTGAATTGAGTCTGCAGTTTAAAAATATAAAATATGATAAATAAAAATGTAGTACAATATTTAAAAAGCTGCTTTGCGAATATTGTATATTGAAACTGAATACTTTGCGAAAATCGTACAATTGGTTGCGAACTGCGTGGATTATTGAAGTGTCAGTGATTGATATTAATCTTGTAATTTTATTAGGAAAATTGTCTATGATAATGAAGGAAATTTTAATCCGCTGGTAGTAGTTAAAATGTGGCTTGCAGCGTATTCTTACCTAATAAAGTCCTCAAGCTGGTTCAGCTGCTTCTTTTGCCGAAGAAACCCAAAAGGCGCAAATTTGTAATTTTAGGTAATAATAATATATTTGAGCCGTTTGGTTTCGAGACTATGAGTTCTTGGGTTGCGAATTTAAAAAGATTATTCAACATTTTAAGTATTCATAAAAAAAAGAGAGTCGTGACCGTAACACTGGTCTGCATTTCGCTTAAAGGTTGAGCATCGCTATACAGCGTGAAAATGCAGCCAGTGCTATGGACACACTCCATCGTGCACATGGTTTTATTAAGTTTGTTAATGGATTATATATTCAATTTAATCTGTCAAAATCTTTTTTTTTAATATTATCGCTATGGCATTTGAATCAAAATATAATGCATTAGTCAGGTAAATATATTTTCTTACTTTGCAGTCGACTCTCTTTATAAATTCGGTTTTGACAAAATAATAAAGGATTCCGATGAAATATCGATCAGTGGTTGGGCGACAGATGACTTTGACGACAACGGTAATAATAATCAATTTAATAAATATCTCCATATAAAATAAATGCACAATAGAAATAAAATTTCCTAAATACCACGAAAACTAATTGACCTTTGAGGCTTAAAGATTGAAACGAAGGTTATAAGTAGAAGATCCTTCCCCTGGGGTGCGAACCCGGAATCTGTTCTGGGGTAGTGTGAAATATCAATTGTAATATCCTAGCGACTGAATGAATTTATTTAAAAACGAATGAGTAACTTTTCTCAAATTATAGAAACCTACTTATTATTGCAAAAAATTAATAAAATAACATTTAGTAATTTTGGTTGTCTGTGTTTGCACAAACGATGGCAACTTTTTTGTCTTATCTTATACGATAACTCAACATACATCAATTGTAGTTGTGTTACTGTAATCACAGATGAATTAGATCGAAGTTCTTAGGTTCATTATCTGTTAAACTGTGACATTACTACATAGTATAAAACAATGCTACTTCCCGCTATCTGTCCATGTGTATGCTTGGATCTTTAAAACTACTAAACGGATTTTGATGCAGTTTTTATAGATAAGAGTGATTTAAGAGGAAGGTTTGTTTGTATGTCATACAAGCATAATATCCTTGCAAAGCCGCGACGTTAAATACAATAAACAACACACAACAAATAATACAATAAATTAATGAAGTCACGAATGAGTTAATAGTTGTGGAAACACGATTCTAGTAATTTTAAGGTCTAAAAGCTTAATTATTTCTAGATAGCTATAATGTAGCCAAGGAAAACGTTGTACCAGTTGAAAAGGATAGCTGCCATCAGATTCTATCGCCAGTTATTAATCTAAGGGATTATGAATTTTGCGTCAACAGCCCGTCAACTTTTCAAACGATATTAGGTAAGATTATATTTATAGGGTACCCATTGGTATCTATAGTGACGTATGGGAAAAATGTTGTATTGGTACAATTGGGAACAAAAAAACAGCTTAAAAATTCAACTTTTTAAACAATAGCAACTGGGATTAAAACCCCAATCGTTGCTTGTGTCAGTTCATTTTTCTTTAAAAACACGCAACCAACAGGTGACATTTTTAAACAGTTTTATGTCGTCACTGACAAAAAATCTAATTTGTCCAATATGGGAACGATGTCAGGGCACTGGGAAAAATCTAGAAATACCTGAAAAAAATCCTGACGATCAGGTCCAAGATCGGGTAGGGTGGTTGCCGCTCAATTTTTATAAAAAGTAAGTAAAGAACAAGATTTTTTGTATTTTATTCGGGGGAGTGGAGGATTCTGGATAGCTATGGAGGGCGCTTTTACCCTTAAAACAGATTATCTTATTTGAAACGCTTTTGAGGCCGATTGACATTATTAACGTTAGGTATTAAAAAACGAATGGCTGCATTTCCGAAGAACTGAGTTGATTATGGGGTGTCTTAACCCCCCCCCCCCCCCCCCCCAATCTAGTGGTCATAGCGTTTTGACTAGTGCTATTATACATACACATTACCCGAATTCGCTCAGTAACGGTGATGCTAACACTAAAATAATGTCCATTTACAATCTTTACACAACAATAGCTGAATAGTCTACGTGAGATAGAACGTCTGTACTATAAATTTCTGATTTTTTCATGTTTTTCAGATCACGGTGCAGTGTTTCAAGTGAACAACGTGAACCTTGGTTTGTTCTCGTGGGGAGACAAGACTGGTACTGGCCTGCCGCTTATAATCATGGACCTCTCTTACTTCCGATCCTGGTTGGAGTACATGACTGACATATAGTCAACGTGACATCCAAATAGCAATCAAATGAGACATAACTTGTTGAATAAAGATAGCATAACTTACCTGCCTTTTAAATGATTGGCGGAACCATGGGAGGGCTAGGGGTTTTAAACCCTACCTCCCCCAAAGCATCTGAGTTTTCGGACTGGTAGCCCTTGTATATAAAAATCAGGTTATCAATTTAGAGGGTGTAGAGACCCCACCAAACGGCAATCCAAGATCCGCAACTGCTTTATATTGTGCCTTCGACCAAAAATTTTTAAAGAGGAAGCAATTAAATGATTGAACGACAATGACTATTTAATTAATATAAAAATGGCGATGTCCTCTAAGATACCCTGGAAAGATCCCCTAGGGGTTCTTTTTACACTGCCATGTCCACAAAGATCCCGTGGGTTATTTTTTACACTGTCATTACCACAAAGATATGATTGAAAGATCTGAATATACAATCTTAAAATTTATTTCTTATTAAAAAACATCTTTACAAGAAATTATCTTATTTTTCATTCTATATTTACATACATAGTGTCAAAATTATCGCATATATTTAATTTTATCTATTTACAATTCGCTGAAAGCGAGAAGAATTCGACTTATAAAATTTACAAATTATAAAAATTAAATTGATTGAATGCTTTATAATATTTACAAATATGAAATACAAGTTGAAAATTAAAAACAGAATGATAAAAGATTCAATAGTTTCAGAAGATCAATTAAATGTCACATGCTGAAACATTATTTTAATCAAATTTAATTTAAACATTTTGTGAGTTTTGGGTGTAATAAAAAATTCCCACTCTAGAGAAAGAGATAAACAAACGACAAACACCCTGCACTAAGTTTTAGACCCATAGTAAGTATTGTGTCACAGGAACTAAGCAACCATATAAACTACATGTATAAGAATACTACATCTAAGACCGGTAAGCAAAACAATGCGTCTCGCAAATGACAGAAAGTTCCGATCCCGCCGGGGATTCGAACTCAGAACCTCTAGCGTAGCATTCGGCTGTTAACACCACCGCGCCACACAGGTATTATAATTTTGAAGCTCTATGTATTTAGTCATAAAAATAAAATCTCAATTCTTACATAGAAAAGAAAGAAACATTTCTGTAATTCGTCATATTATTCTAGATTTTTCTCACAATTAAAATTCCGAACAGAAAAAGTCCAGAATTATTCATTTAATTATTAAAATGTACACAATGTACATTTAGTCCTTCTTATGTATTAATGTATATAACGTTGCTTAGTACCCAAAGTACACACGGCCATGCATCAACCTATCCTGTTTGGAATTTATATCGGTTTTACGTTAAGATAGCATAATTAAGGATTGATATTGAAATCGTTATGTGATGCTTTATGCGTGGCAGTCTGTACGTATAGCTGCCTATAGCTTAGATTGGGACTAATTCATTTTCTGTAATTAATAATTTATTAATTACTGTCACTTGATCAATAAATAATTGAAATTAATTATTGACTGATAACTGTTACTTGATTAATTAATGATTGATTATTAGCAATATGATTGCTATTCAAAAATTACTTGCTTCGCTATTGACCTAGTGGCTTTTTAACATGATCCAAGAAGTTAAGGCAGGCTCGTAGTCGCTGTGTCTTATTATCAATAGCTGCTATTTTGTCCTTTAGCTCCTGCGATGCCCGAAGCATGTTACCCACCTTCTCTTTATAATACTGCAACCTGAAAACATGTTTGTTTTATAATAAAAATACTAACCACAAAACGACACACACATTGACTCAGACCTGCACTAAGGTATAATCTTGTATCGCAGTTGCTAAGCAACGATATCTTATAAACTGCATAGATAATAATACAATATCCAAGACCGATCAGCGAAACGATGCGTCTGGTGAATGACAAAAAGTTCCGACCGCGTTAGGATTGGAAGCTAGAACAGCGACGCCTTACAATCCGACGCGCAAACTGAATGCGGCGTGATATAAGTTTTGGCTACCTAGTTATATACATAGTTTTGTGATAATACAATTTAACATATCAAAATCAAAATAACTCTATTCGGTTAACTTAAAAAAATTACTTAAAATCATCAAGTGAATTTTGATTTTTATTCAGAAGGACTCGTCCACCGGTTCGGTAAATTTATATTGGGGAATGTATCTATATTAATATATTTGCGCGAATTGATGGGTTTGACGCGACTGTGCGAAAGCGCGATGCGTCCCTAGTGCGCGGAGCGCGGGGCAGCTCCGTCCTGATGATGATCGCCGGTAGGCTTGACTGCTGCATCATTCAGCATTGTTGTGAACGGCATATTGCTGTGCCGATATCAAAAAGGCAGTTTTAATGACCTCTAAGGGTTTAAAGATGTAATATGTTAATGTAATTGTTTTTCTTTTCATTTTTTTTTAAATTTGATTTAATAGTAATAAATTGGAAGTGTAAATGTTTTTATTTTCATTATTGTTATGCTGATTTGATTTGTATCTGTCATTTATGTATTAATTATGTATTGGCAGATAGGCCTGAAATGAAGGATTATTATTATTATTATTAACAAAATAACTGAGATAAATATCTCACCTGAAGTCCTTGTTTTCACACTCTAGGCATTTTTTCCCTAAAGTGCTGTTTATAATGTTCATGTCCGGAACAGGAACTGCAACGTGACATAGTGAGTTCATTATATCAAATTAAGAGATCCGGTACTTAGTTAATAGCTCGATAAAGTATTTTCCTAAAATGTTATTACAATCTAGATTATTCAACCAATAAAGCTGACGTGACAAGTGACAACCATTTTCTACATACATTAACGGTAACAGAATCAGAAATATTTCTTGATAAATTTGAATTTAAAAATTTCTGTTTAAGGTTTATTTTAGTGTATTTTTTTAAATAAAGAATATTAACAGCAATATGGACTAGGAAATAATTACTACAAGAACCAATCAAAAGAAACAATTTCCTTATACGATGCCCTGCAATTCCTGTTAATGAGGATCAACAGAGGTATCCTTTGTAACTAATAAAACTATTGAATGACTCGTCCCAAACATACTTAAGGCTGTCTTGAGACCAGCAATTAATTTAATCAGAAGAAATAGGAGGAAGTAAGAATAAGATCAGCTCCCCTAGCCAAATGCTTTTCTATTCATATGAACGTCAGTAAAATGAATAAAAAATGTATTAAAATGACATTTACTCACGCTCAAATTATGTCACTGTCAATGTCATTTCAATACTTGTATTCATTCTACTAGCGTTCATACGAACAGAAAGCCGTTTGACTACTGGTTCAGCCCCCTTAGACAAAAGCCTTTATTGTGCAAGCGTTAACTCCAACAGAGTATAAATACGTATGGAAATGACATTACAATTACGTAACTTGAGCGCGAAGAAATGTCATTTCTATACATTTGGATTCTCTGTTGGCGTTATAACGCGTGCGGAATCATGGCATTGTCTAAGGGGGCTGAGGAGAAAGGATTTAAAACCAGTTAATTACCGCTATCTTTAACCCATTCCCGGCTGAGTGGAGCACTTGAGTCTAGTGCCGGTCGTACTACTGCTGTGTGCTGGCTCACTGGTCTGAAAGGAAATAGTCAATTATGGGAATGAGCATGGTACTCAGTGAGCCCAGGTCTCGCTTGACCTGGGTAGAAATTTACAAACCAATCGAGGCAGACCTTCTCTTCGGCTCCCTTCATTTTGTAAAACGGACTATGAAACGACATTTTCTTGAGTACAGTTAAAAGTACATCATTTCAAAATATGTAATATTAACTGTACTAAATTACATACTAAATAACCCACCTTTCTGTTAGTTCGTCGTAGTCGGATAAAAACGAGAAATATTTTCTTACGAAAAAATAAAATCCAAAATGTTTTATTCCGGTGGATTAGTTTTGCGGAGCAGTTTGTTCCTAGGAAATTTTATACAAAGCACAGTACACAGTAATAAAGTTACACATATACAGTTAATTCTGTATAGAATTAAAGTTACTTACAATGGTATAGGTGGCGGGGGATTCGAAAAATCCGGTGGTATTGGAGCTGGCAACGTGGGGGCAGGTGCAGCAGCAGAATCTAAAACGACGCGATCATTTAATAAATATCGTCCAAATTAGATCTACGTTTGTGACCTTGAATTTTCGCCGTGAAATAGTGCACTGTGTTGTGTTTGGTTTGCAAAAGAGGTGTAACATCTTTTACATCGCAAAATCACGGCAGCATGGCATCATGGGCAACGAATTTGCAGAGAGTCAATGTCAATAGGCGGCGATGTAACTTTCAATACAAAAATCTTGTCGTTACTATAATTCTATAACTTTCACTTACCTTCTCCGGGTGGCGGTGGTGGTAGCGTCAATATATCCTTGATATGTGCGACAGCATGCGGTGGCATGTACCCGGTCCTGCGGAAATGTCCTTCTTCGAAAACGTTTGCATGAGCAAACCTGCAGTTTGGTCGCGAGCAACAACCTTTATTCTGAAAGTCCTTGCAGAACGTAAAGGCAGTCTGAATCATATCTTTGTCGAACACGTGAGCGTAATTACACGCGTTAAATCTCGACCTATAACACTTGCCACTTAAAAAGTCTTTACAAATTTTCTTCTCAGCTTTACCGCCTGCCGTTTTCTTTTGCTTGTTTTGATTGTTGGTTTTAAATTCGTCTTCTTTATTGGACATCTTGTATTCAGGGTCTACAACCTCTTGTTTTATTGTTATCGTCTCTAGGGGCGGCTGCTGTGGTAATGGTGGCCGTTCTTGTGGTAACGGGGGTTGTTCCCGCGGTAATGGAGGCTTTGTCTGTGGTAATGGAGGTTGATACGGTGGTAATGGAGGTTGATTCTGTGGTAGTGGAGGTTGATTCTGTGGTAGTGGAGGTTGATTCTGTGGTAGCGGAGGTTTATTCTGTGGTAGCGGAGGTTTATTCTGTGGTAGCGGAGGTTGATTCTGTGGTAGCGGAGGTTGATTCTGTGGTAGAGGAGGTCGATTCTGTGGTAGAGGAGGTTGATTCTGTGGTAGTGGAGGTTGATTCTGTGGTAGCGGAGGTTGATTCTGTGGTAGAGGAGGTCGATTCTGTGGTAGAGGAGGTCGATTCTGTGGTAGTGGAGGTCGATTCTGTGGTAATGGTGATTGTTTTTGTGGTAATGGAGGCTGTTTCAGTGGTAAAGTATGCTGTTGTTGTAATGGAGTCTGTTTCTGTGATGGTGGAGTCTGCTTATGGGGTAATGTGTTCTGCTTCTGGGGTAATGTGTTTTGCTTCTGAGGTAACGTGTTCTGTTTCTGTGGTAATGTGTTTTGCTTCTGGGGTAATGTGTTCTGCTTCTGGGGTAATGTGTTCTGCTTCTGTGGTAATGTGTTTTGCTTCTGGGGTAACGTGTTCTGTTTCTGTGGTAGTGGGCTCTGTTTCTGTAGTAATGTGCTCTGTTTCTGAGATAGTGCAGGCTGCTTCTGTTGTAATGGAGGTTGTTTCTGCGGTAGGGGTTCTTGTTTTTGTGGAATTGCGTGCTGTTTATGTGATAATGGGCTCTGACTTTGTGGCAATGAGCTCTGATTTTGTGGTAATGGAGACTGTTTTTGTGGTAGTGGGGCCTGTTTCTGTGGTAATGGGACTTGTTTCTGTGGAGATGGATGCGGTTCCCTGGATAATGGTGCCTGTACAGAAGGCTTATTATTCTCCACCAGAGACTTTACTGGTTCCTGGTCAGTTGCTTCCTCCGATGTTGAAGGTGAAGAATCAACAAGACCGTCGTCATAGCTTTTCTTTGACTTAATTTTGTACTTCATATTTTTAAAATTAGGTGATGGTCGGAACTTGATGAACTGCTCTTGTACGCCAACTCTATGACATCCATTAGATTCTAAAAATAACATATCTAATTTAAATAATGTTCATGATTATATAATAAAACATTCTAATTTACTTCAATGCAAGGGAGTTTCTTGCCGGATTCTACCCCATAGACAGGCATTCTGAACCGGTGGTAGTTTAAAAAGAATTTTGATGATTTAAAAGTACTCATTTTTAGTTCTTTTGAATAAAAACTATTTGATTTGATTTTAATCCTTATGCACACAGACACAAATTACAGTTTCCTGTCATAACAAACAGGAGATCTGAAATGGCCTTTTTAGTAAAATTCAAGATGAAAATAGGTACTTGTTAGTTGAATTTTATTCATTAAATCAATCATATATAATTGAGGTCATTTTACAAAAACAAAATAGCAAATAGCCTTATTTTAACAAATATTTAAAGGTTCACCACAGAACATGAAATTAATTAATTCCAGCTAAGTAAGTGCTTGTCAAATATATATATATTTTTTCTCTCTATTATTTTTACTAGTGTACTAATTTAAATGAATCTATTTAAATACATATTTTGCAATGAACTCATAACTCAATTGCTTTTAGTAGTATTGCTAAGCAGCTATTTCAAATATCCTGCACTGAACAGCAAAGAGTAACTGTTTTGGGGCCAATTGCATCATGTATTTATTATAAAATGGTAACACATGGTATTTTATTAATGTTTAAGCCTTTTTCTTAAAATAAAATGACTAAATAATAATAATTAACATGAACTTTTATTACTCATTTGTAATTGAATACAGTAAAAACTTAGATAAGGCTGCAACATCAAGTGTAACAGTTTTAACTGTATGAAATCTCAACATGACATAAAACGCATAAACTCATTCCATAATTAATCCCTCAAAAGGGGTAGGCAGAGGTGTTAAACAACACCACATTTTGCATGTTAATGTTGAGTCCCAGTGTGACAGGACAAACCTGTCACCACTATCCTGACATAACCCAAGACTCCAAACTTCAACCTGTCAGGTTAGGTTATTTAACTAAGGCATGTAACAAACTGATCTACCATGTCCTCTATATATCTATATCTACTAGTTATTTTAAGTTGGAAATTGTTTTGACATTCATATAAATTATTTACCACATGTTAAGTTCATGTTCCTTTTATTACCCATCTTGGATAAATAAGTGGAATAAAATTTAGTCATAGGTAAGTTAAGTTTGTATTGGTAGAAGTTTTGTACCAAATAAATTTAAAAAAGTTGACATCTAAAAAGGTTACTAACCAAATATTGTGAAAATAAATAGGAAAATCTCAACACAAATCAATTTACTGCTTTCGTAAATATTAAATAAATAATGACTTACCATTGTCAGTAGATTGCATAATTTCGGTTTATTTTGTTTAAAAACATTTATTGCAACTATAAACAGTACAAGTACAATCTGAGAGTCCAAGGATCAGATAATAGTAATATTTTTGTTTTAAATTTGCAAATTCTTTCAGTCCTATGAATGCCACTCACACAACAAACTTTTTAAAACAAATATATATTTTTTATTGTTATTTATTTTGCAGGTTAATAATCACTTTATGTATGTTAGTTCATGAACAAAACACGTCTTAAATTTGTTTACAATTATCGCTAAATAAATTTAAAACACTGACACAAAAATATAACAGACAAAACTGACAGGTAGGTCTCAGGCTGGCTATATATGGCTATGGTGTTCCCAACCCAAAAAGAGCCAAATACCGACGGCTAAAAATTAATCGTGCAATTACCAAAATGTATAAAGTAATCGTACACTAGGAAAATATATTTAAAAGTATGCACCATAATAAAAATATTCCCTAGTAATTATCATTTTCTTGAGAACACTTTTATTTTCTTTTCTGATTGATAATATCCCTGCAATTAAAGTGTTTTTTTTCTTTCGATGGCATTGCTATCATGGCCATGACTTGGCAACCATAGTAATAACTTTGAGTATCTTGCACGTATTATATATTTTTTTAATTTTAGTTTTGATGAAAAATGAAAAATAAGAGATGAATTTTTATAAGATAGATAAAATTATAAGCCTGCCTACATTATGCTAATATGGTTGCTGAAAGCTCTAAGGAGCTTTTGGCAGTTGACGAAAAGATGAGCCAGGTCGTTGTATTTCACTTTATTCACAAGTGTAACATAAAATGTTCACTGTTTTGAACATTTTCGTGCGTTTATGAAGTTCTATCGTAAAAGTACGATAAGAGTCGTACCTACGGCTGGTAGCACTGCTGGTTTACCAGTTTATATATTTACTTATATAGTGAGAACCGGAAATTCACCGGTGATTTAACAGTTCAAGTAATTGGTAGGAACAGCGGGCGAATAATCGATTAATTTCCGATGATTGCATTTAAATTTAAACAATTCTTTCGTGTTATTGAAAATTTAAATTCAATCAGAGATTAATTCGAGAATCTTTCTGACTTTTTAAAACTATAGTGTACCATTTTCTAATTGTAATTTGCTTCTTTCTAATGACAGTAATTATTTTAGCCATTAACTCGGTTTAGGTAATTCATTTTTAAGCATATTAAGAGCTCTTTCCTTCTTGGCAGGTGTCGTCCCCGGAATCAGATGTTCCAGAGCATTTAAAACCATTCATTGTCGGAAACCTATTTTTTTCGGCGTCGACAAAAAATATTGGGTGTTTATCAGCTCTCTGCTCCCTAATCTTCCTCTCTAATCGCCCTCTTTAATTGTGACGGATCGGGCCCGATAATTCTCTCCCCACTACCCCTTATCACGCCCGTGCGTGCGTTACTGCGATCACGGATTGGGTGTATCCAATCTTTTCTTTCCATATCTGTCTATTCGTTATTTTCTTATATAATAATACATCACAACTAAAACATCGTCGACGTCCATCGTTTACAATTGCCTTGCGTAGAGAGTAAAAATAGGCACAAGCCTCGAATGTGATGTGTGTGAGTAGGGGCGCCGACATTCGATTAAAGTCCGGGCCCGACACCCGACCAGAAGGAACGTACTCCAAGTGAAAATGAATGTCATCAATGTTTGAGTTTGGAGGGACTGTCAAAAGAGGCCTAATGAATTGAATGTACTCGTCTCGTCACCGCAAAATGTTAAAAAAAATAAAGTGTTGATTTTGACTGGTGATACTAAAAAATCCCATCACACTAGAAATCACGAAAAGACATGTAACAACGATTTGTCTGCTCTTTTTGTTCTTTCCCATGTAACTCGTTGTTAAGTGTTACCGTTCCCTAGCATAACACTACATACATTATAGCTGGCTTATTCATCATTCCGTCTACTTTTTTATTCTTTCATTGTTCGTTCATCATTATAACCTCATCTTAAAAAATGAAATATACGAAAGACGTTGGCTGTATGTGCTTATGCATTCTGCCTTTCCCAACAAAGGGAAGAATTTCAAAAGAAAAAAGAACTGTCACCTGTCAAACACTTGAATCGCTCACTCGCTCACTCAGTCAGTCTAGAAAAGATAGTGTTTATTTACTCAGAGGGTTGAAATTTGAATAATCAAAGAAGGTAGTTGGGGTTGGTGGCTGGTTGGCTCAGATTTTGTTGGGGGAATGCGGAGGGAGGCAGGAGTATTTACGGCGCAAGGTTGGATGAGATTACGTCGCGTTGGGGGCGATTGCGATTGCGCATTACCACGCCTCGAGTTTCCTTCTATGCAGTAAAGTTTGCGTGAGAAAGTGAAGGACAGAGAACTCTGTGGTCATCGAGCGAAGAGGCTATACTCTCGGTAGGTAGCTCTATGTCGATATTTTGTGGGATAGGCGAAGGATCGGCTGGATAAGCGTGTTGGTTGACGCAGTATTTTTTTATTTGTTCTTGTAGCTGGTGTGAATCCACTGGTCACATGAGACTGTTTGCGATTAAATATTGTTTTTATTGTTTGACATGACTTTGGAAGATCCCTTCTACGTGGTTAAAGAGTAAGTGGTGCTTGTATTTGTAGTGTTTTATGGTTAACTTAGATGCTGCCTTTGAGTCAGTCACAATATATGCCTAGTCTTCTATGCACCAAACTGTGTTGTGGTGATTCTTATACATTATTTTAGATTTTGTGTCGTAAGTATAAAATGTTGCTAATACTGGCTTTTCCAGAAATGAATATAATATTTTGAACTATACTTGGAAAGTAGATTAAAATTGTGTATGGAAGTATTGCACCAGGCTTTGTGTTGATCCATTTTGTTATTAAATCTTAGATATACTATGTACATACAAATAAATATACACATAGACTCATAAATGCCAACAAACATAATGCAACAGTCTGTTGTTTCAGTTGAATTGATTTTATCTTATATTATTCTTGTAGTAGTTTGAGTATTCATTAAAAACCGTTTACAACTCAATTTTTTTAAACACTTGATAAAGGTTAGAAGATTTTTTTTAATTTATTTTTCCTTGCTTATTTTACAAATTTAAAAGTAATAACATCAGATATATATCAAGTATAATGTTTAGCATATAAATACTTAATGAATATTATATAAGTAGAAATATATTTAAATTAGGATAGAAAAGTATAGAAATTTAAATAGGATTTTTTAATTATTTATTTCTTAGATTGAAAAAAATGTTTTTTTATTTCTTGGTTAGAAAATAATGCTTTTTATTTTGAATTTATTTCCTTAAATTTGTAATTTAAAATAAAAAAAAGAGATGAATCAACTAAATATAAAAGCTGCAAAACTCTGAAATCATGTAATTGGGGGTAGCGTAAGTTCAGGTATTACTATATTACTTTTGACAAAACACAACATACTTGATCGAGTCAAGTTTTTCCACACATATTTACATTAAAACTTTATATTTTGACAAGACGCAGACATGCTTATTGTCCATACTCAATGTTAGAGGAGTTGAGAAATAGTGTGGTTCACAAAATGCAAACATTGGTGTTATTCCATATTCAAGGCTAGAAAAGTCCTGGAATAATATGCCTTATTTGTACGCAGTGAGGTGTTCAAAGCCCTGAACACCACGAGAGGATTATACCTGAGCTGGCAGGAGATCTCCAAGAGTCAGGCTTTACCAAACAGTCCAGAAGCGGAATGGACTTCAACAGAACTGAGAAACGCTCTCCGTAGCATCGAATGGGACTTGGAAGACCTTGAAGAAACTATCAATATCCTTTACAATATTGTTAAGTTATTTTAAATTGTTTGCATGTAACACCGTCTGCACTCCAAAGATAAGTGAGATTGAGTGTCAAAGTATAGACAAGGCCATGGCACTCCACGCAAACGATTTGTTTCAAATTGTTTGCTGGTTAACTGGTACAATCATGGGCGGTTGCAAATTTAAATGTCAAAGCGCTGGCCTCGTGGCTAGCCACCCCTGCATTTAACCACTAGGGTGTATGGTCACTAATTGTTCGAATGTACCACTTTATAGCTTACTTTGTCCAATTTCCTTAATTCGTCATCTCACGCATCGTCGAAAAGAATTCTACGAAGTTTAAGATCGATAACAAAGAAATCTGTGATCGCAGGAGTTTCATTGAAGCAACTAAACAAGAAGTCAAGGTAAATAGAAGCTTTTCCAGAAATAAAAATTCGTCGCAAACCGATATTGTCCTACGCCAGATCATGAAATTCGTAGGTACTTATTTCACATAACGCCGCCATTTCATTGTTTGGTGGAAATAGAGTATACTTTTATCAAAATGAGATTGTTTTGTTAATTTTTTTAATTATTCCCGATACTAATATACAAAACGTTGTGTAGGTAATGAAAGGCAAGATGAGTTTGAACAGAGATAGAGACAACGACGGCACAGCGCGCGAGCCGTTGCTTGGCGACGAGAGCCCGGTGCAGTTCAAAGACTTCTGGAACTCCACGCCCAAGTACAATAAGTACTCCAAGCTTGAGCAGACGGACAGTCCCCATAGGTAATATCGGTACTCATATTGAGCGAACAACCCATACAGGCATATTTACATACTGCTATTAAATAGACCATTACTAAGAAAAGGTGGATGGACTGTGAGAGTATCAATGTGATGTTGAAAGACATGAGTGACAAACTCAGATTCCCACAGGATCAATCATATCTTCTGCTAATTAGGCAACTGCTTGAAATCTAATGAAATTTATTTGCATGAAATGCGGTTACAACAGTTGTAAGTAAGTAAAAACTTTATCAATTAAAACTGTAACATAATATTCCTTAATCTAAATAGTTACAAAAATGAAAAACATCTGTTTAATAATAATAATTAATTAATTAATTAATTTTTTAGTCCCCAGACATTTCGCCCATGGTAGCATGGAAAAGTCTTATTAAATTGGTTTATTGTTTCATTAAATTATATTTTAAAAACAATATGTTACAACACTCTATCCAGCTACATTTTATTCATCATAGTAAGGGGAAAGCTCAGAAGTTCATATTCTTACACTGAGGGGACAGACCACATCAGTTTGTTCACATACATATTGGTGCATATAAAAGGAAGACAGTATTATTTATATACTAATCTATTACTGCCAGAGCCGTGTCACATCCTGCAGAAATTGCATTAAACCACTTGCAATTGCATTTCCACTGTCACAAAATATTTCCAGCGCACAGAACCAGTATATTAAAAAGCCATAGTTGTAACCATGTAAAATAAATACTTTAATTAACGAAAAACGCATTACAGATTCGACGGCGATGTCGGTTCCATGCAGCAGAAGATGCTCACCAGCCAGGATGACCAGCTGCAGGTGATCAGCAACTCGGTGGGTTCGTTGAAGACTGTCTCCAAGCAGATCGGCATAGAATTGGACGAACAGGCCGTGTGAGTTCAATACACATTATCGCCAATACTCTGTGCCCTTTAATATGTACTCGCCATGCTTATATTCATGCGAAAGTAATTTCCTTTAAAAAGGTGTTAACTTTAATCTCTCGTTGTCAGTTGTTTTAAACTCATATTGTCTTCCACGTCAAAAATTGCTTAAAAATTATAACTACTCATAATCATAAACTCACACCGTAATGAATCCCTGGAGAGGGGTGGGATGAGGTGGTAGACATCGCAATTCGCATGTTCATTACTATCAAATCTTAATCGCATCAGTACGCCACCAATTCGAGCCGAACGGTATCTTATAAAATTCCACATTGCTAACTATTTTGATATTTTATTCTATGTATCTGTTTATAATGAAAAAATAAAAATCTATTTCATGCAAACTTTAAAATTGTAAGAAACGTAAAATAATTAACGTAAAAATTACAAGTAATACGCCAACGTTTCAGAAGAGTGTAAAAGATATGGCAATAAAAATATACAATAAAATTCCAAAGGAAATCCATGACATAAATAACATCAATTTGTCAAAACTGACAAAGCTTTCTACTCTTTAAGGGAATTGTTCGCTGACAAGGTATTATGACAACAGTGATATTAATTGATTTGCTTACATATATTTATTTTGTTTACATTTTTAATTGTAATTTGTTTGGAACATTTACATTACACAATAACTGATGACATCTAAAAAAAACTAAAATTGGTTAATAAAAAATTTAGTTCGATCACACTTGTCAGCTTAGTTTTTTTTTTTTGTAAAAGTTTTTACGGCTCTGGATACAATGTCAGCTTAGTAACTGTATTGTGTGGTCTACAGAAAGGCAAAGGGCGAGACGTCGAAATTCACTTACCGATTCGAAAAGTTGACCTCAATAAGATCCTAAAATCTTCCACGTTGTTGAAAATAAAAATATTTTCTTGTATACCTGTGTAAAGTACTTTTAAATAGACATTTTTATCTACCACCGGTTCGGAAAGCAGATCTACCGGTAAGAATCCGGCGAGAAACATCGTTGCTGCTCTTTTCAATATTTTACAATGTTCATTTATATATTTTTTCTGTACTTAGTCAGTGTAAAAAGAAAACAATCATAGTGAATAGAAAAAATATACGAAACAATGCTTGAGTGACAAATATGAAATAATTTAATTTTTAACTATATTATTTAAAACATTAATTTTGACCTGCAATGACACTGCAGATATGATTGATATTTCTTAAGCAATATTAATTGTCAGTCTATGAGACGTTTGTTTGAAGGTTTTACTCGTAACATTTCAGGATGTTAGATGATTTGAACACCGAGCTGGAGAATGCTGATTCCAAACTCGACTCTACCATCAAGAAAGTAGCAAAAGTTCTTCATATGAACAACGGTTAGTAATTATTCAGTTTTTCAGTTCAGTTCAGTTCAGTTTATTTGATACACATGGATACATATTTTTCTAATTGGGGTGTTGATCCGCGTATACCGTTATGTATTCTCAAATTTATTTCATCTATAAAATTTATAAGTTTAATATAATCTTGGTTTGGAATCATTGACGTTTCGAATCTAGTTATAGTACCCAGCTAAAAATAAGCACAGCGGATGCGCTTATTGATCGCAGTTTATCTTTAGATACCGCCTCTGCCTTATATTCGACTCCCTAAGAAGCTCTTAGAATAAAATAAATAGAATAAAACTTGATAGAAATAAAATTTCCGATATTTCATAGAAGTATCCTTTACTAGTATTTATGTTATGTCATGTTTAATTTCATTTCAATTAATTTATTAATTAACAGTTTATAATAATAGTATCTGAATGTAACATTACCTAATATAACCACATAAAATCTTCTATTTACATAAAATAATAATAATGAATTGAATACAAAAATGTTTTTATAAATATTAATGTAAATAACAGGGAGTTTTTTTTTAATTCACAATTTTATATCATACTCGTGAATCAAAATTTATGATTTTAAGAATTCATTGACCATAGTAAATTCCTGACCTAAGCAAATGTCGCCTTAACAATGTATTGAACCCGTGTGAATTAATCTCAGCTTTTAGTTTTGTCGGTAGACTGTTTAATAATTTCACAGCCTGGACTCTAGAGCTGTGATTCGTGTATTTTAACCTAGGACGGAATTACATAGTCTTGAAATTAATTCTAATTCTAATTGGTATATTCCAAATCTTTCATAAGAATACCCCATTAGATGATTTATAAACTAAGATATGCTTTTGATAGCTATAATTAACGTTTGATTCCCTAACCGACATTTTAACTCGCTTTGATAATTAGCTTTGACCATGTTGAGGTAAAAATGTTATACCTCTTGAGCCAGTAATTACACTGGCACTCCAAACCTTCGAACCGAAACACAGCGAACTTTTTCACGGCAGTTTCCAATGACGTGACTTTTTCTATTGTTAAACTTTGCGGTTAATCGAGAAGAGATTATCGACTATTCCTATATATGATTAAATTCTTAGACTTTTATAAAAGTGGATTCTCTTTTGTTACAGATCGACGGCAGTGGATGGCAATAGGTATCCTGATAGGCCTGTTAATGTTGATTCTAATATTATTCATTATA
The DNA here is from genome assembly GCA_949316135.1 of Choreutis nemorana. NCBI lineage: Eukaryota > Metazoa > Arthropoda > Insecta > Lepidoptera > Choreutidae > Choreutis > Choreutis nemorana. The sequence goes on from OX438595.1 coordinate 2,043,301, forward strand.
ATTTGAATCCAACACAACATTGCCCAAGTTATAGTATAGTGTGGTATTATAATGTAAAAATCAATAGTTAGTCATATAATAATTCCTTTATTTACAGTTGTATGTATGATGAATGCCTTTATCAAAGTTTAAAGTTACGGTTGCTTTTAGCGTATTCAGTTGTATGTATAAGCTTTGCGAATTGTTTTCGTTTTTTTTGTGTACCCTAGGGGAATAGTTTTTGTACGTCTCAGATATCCTCACTTGGATTTAAGAAATCATGTTTTTGGCTAATAACAACATACTGTAATCTAACTTGACGAATGTTAATGTTATATACAATGAACATGTGGATAAGTTTAAATAGATTTTTCCATTGACGTTAATATCATAGATCTGAGTTATTGTGTTACAGTGTTCAGATTTAAAATCGTATAGAGAAAATAGCCCCTGGTGGCGATGATGAGAACTAATTTTCTCAAAACGAGTCTTGTTTGAAACGAGAAACAAGATGGAGGTGTTTGCCGTAAGGAACTTTCTCAATTGAGGTACTAAAGACGTAAAAAGACTAAATTAGGAAAATTCCGTACGGTATAATATGAAAACAAGCGGTATTTAAGGGCTTCTTTCCGTTTGTACAGTTGTCCGTTTAGTTATAAAGTTTTGATGTCCTAAAACATGTCAAAGGCAAATCACTCAGTTGCCATATGATTAAGCCGTGAAATAATATCAGTTGTGTTACTTAGCATAAAAGAGCGCTTGTAAACGTCCGTTTTTTTAACCGGAAAACGGACCGTTTCTTTGCCGGTTCAACGGTACGGCCAATTATAATTGTTTGTACGATATAACCTGTTCATTTACGGCCAATTTAATGTTTCTAACAGCGACAATTCGAGGATATCCGTTCATTGACAGTCCGTTTTTATCAGGAAAAAAATCCGTACGTCTACAAGAAGCCTATAAGTGCAGCATAGGTCAAATTATTATAAAATACTTAGATATAATAAAATAGTTCTATTTCTTACTTTTTATTCATCCGAGTAATCGTAATATGAATTAAGCTTAATGCTGTGATTTAAGTCTATGAGTTAGCCAGGTTTTCCCAACCTTGGGTCCGTGTACCCCTAGGGGTCCGGGAGATAGGGTGTTTGAAAATTTAACAAAAAATATAATTATAATACAGTATACATGAAACTTTTGTGTTTTTGATAGGAATTACGTTATTTACTAAGAATTGTTGAATATTTTAACCGAAGTTTTTGATTAACTCATATGAAGGCTCCGGTGGTCCTTCAATTCGCTATGCAGCGAGTATCGTGAAGTGGAAGTAAAATTAGTCCTTTTTTATTTTCAACGGTCCTATCCCATCCGAAGGTTGGGAATCCCTGAAGTAGATGGTTCCTATCTGAAAGAGAACGATTGTTTCAAGATTCTGTATCTTGTAATGTAAGAAAAAAAGTTCCATAGTCACAGTAGTAGAATGCTATAGGGGGATGAATCAAATTTAAATACAGTACTTAGTCTACCAATTAGGGTTCAAATAATAAATATACCGTGCCTTTCTATTGATCCGAAATCGATTATATCAAACGATATTCAATTTATTAACTAGATACATTAACAAAGGAATCGATGAAACCTTTTGCATGCGTAATTAAGTAATAATAAACATTAATAAATAATAAAAAAGCACAAGATTGTTGAGTGATTTTTTTTTATTGTTTCAATAAAAACAAACTTATGGAAGCAAAACTGATTACAGCAATGGACAAATTTCATAACACTCGAACATTCTAATTAATTAATTCCGTGTAATTACTACCGAGAGGTATAACATCTTAACCTCTACACGGGTAACGCATTGGCGGTGCTCTTGGCGTTCCAGACGTCAAGGGCATGGTCGTGTCAATAGGCGGCGGTGTCACTTTCCATCAGGCAGGTGACCTGTCTGCTTGTTTGCCCGTGATGTATAAAAAATCCACCTAGTACTTTCATTAGTTCTATTGTACTTTAAATAGTAGTTATAGATTACTTTTTAAAATCTCCATAGGTACAGCATCCCTAACAGCTAAGAGATAATGTAAATTGTTAATGTGATCTTTTAGTATGAAAATAGCTAGTTTTGGATAAATAATAGAAATATCTTTGCAATAGATGATTGACCATACATATTTTAATACGGGTAGATATATATTCTTAACTAAACAGCCAAATTAATTATAAAATACCGTTTTTTTTTTTATTAATCTGATAGTTCAAGAATCCTTATTCAACCTTGTTAATATCAGTGAACGTTTGGATGTAAATTTTTTAAATTATTTACTATTATTCATTTCATTAATAATTCAATTCAGTCCAATTTAAAATAGATTGCTTTATTAATAATTATAAAGAAAATTATGCGTTCAAAATTATAACTGTTACACAGAAAAGATTTTAGCTTGACTTCATTTCATATCAATTTGATGTAAATCGGTTATACCGAAATGCCATTTAATATATCCTGATATGTTATTTGATAATGAATTCGTTAAATTTTTAGATTTAAATACATAAGAAACCGGTCTGGCTAAGTCAGGGGCATTTTTAGCATTTTTTTTGTTGTTTTCTTCTTTTATTAGTTATTAATGTAAATCGAACATAAATAGACAGAATTAAAATAAAATCCAGTTCTTCCTGGATAGCTATGTCGTTACTACACCAATAGATATAAAGATGTAGAAATTGTACGCTCATGTGTTTTTTAATGAAAGGTTAATAATAATAGTAAGCTGTATTGATTCCATTACAATAATTAGAATAGTATTTTGCGGTCATCATAAATTTAAAATACCATTGAATTAACATACCAAATAACAATAAAAATTTTGAGTCAATTAATTGATAAACTTAAGTATTTAAATTTTCTGTATTGTAATGAAAGACCACTCACGGGTTAAAGCTCATCCAACAATATAGGGTTGTTTACATTTTTTTATCGCGAGCGTAACACAGCAGTATTAGGGATGATTTGTATTAAACCTGACCACGTCAGAATCGTGCCCAGGACGAGGCTCGGACGGTGCACGATCTAGCCAGGGCATTCTTATTTGCGATGTATTTTAATAAGTTTTATCGAGCATAAAGTTCATTATCAAATAAAATATAGAGGTAAACGCATCGAAGTGCGTACACGCATTGAAGTGCGTACACGCATTTAAATGCGTACGCGTTGTGACGTCATAGTTACGTTAATTTATGTCCCCGCTATAGTCATTGTTAACTCAGTGTGCGGACAGTTCTATTGTAAATAAAAAATTTTGGATAGCTATTTGGATAAGCTCAAGTTTACAATCTCCAATTTAATTTTACTCAACTAAATAATCAAATTACCTTCACAATTATAGGTAAATGTAAACTTGACATAACTACTTCGTCACATGATTCCGAATATTCAAATGGTGACAACCAAAAATAACGGAATACTTTGGCCTATGTATTTATATTTTCAAATACTTTACATTTAATTAACATTTTGTGTATAATTTTTATAATGTATAATATAGTATTTAATTTATTTTGCGATGCGAATTATTGTTGAAAAAAAAATTTTATCATGTAATGTGACGTTTTTGTAAATTAGAGAAACGCAGCGCACTTTTAAAAGGTATTCAAATGGTTTTATTGCTGTAAATATGAATGGATATAACATTATTTAAAATGTAGTGCAATTATAAATCAAGTTTCCGATTAGATTACAATGATATTAAATAAGATATTTAATTGACTCTGATAGATTATTCGTAGTTTGTAAAAAAATATCTATATATTTGTATACATTTGAATATAGTTAAAATGTTTCAAATGCGTTTTCCATATAAACTTTTTAGTCAAGTATAATTATAAGCATTTGTTAATGTTTATTATTAGCTAGGTATATTAGTTTAAAGATTAATCTTAAAAGTAGATAACGATTTTACATACTCGTAAAATGCTTCGTGTGGTTCCACTATTAGTCAATCCTTTTTAAAAGGTCGGCAACGCGGCTTCTGACATCATTTCCCTGCGGGTGTCCATTGGTGAAATGCCTCTCGTGAATATTAAAAAAGTTTCCGTAGTTTGACAAGGGTTTCGAATCATCATACTTTTGGTATGTCTCTATCGCCTTACTTTTGCGTGTGTCAGTATGACGGGATATGTCACTTCAGGCTATAAAGTTGGTATTCGTCTAATTCATGCGTTCAATTTGATTGACAATAGAAAGATCTGCAATAGTTTTTTTTTTAACGTTCACGGTATCCCGTAAAGTTCGTGTCGTTGAAAATATATTGCAGTTGATATTTTAATGCTGATCGTAAATTTTATTTGTCTCACGGTGACGTGTACAAATATGTTTGTTTCATGTGATCGCTTTTATTGAATTGCACATTTCAAAGGTTTCAAATGTATAAAAATATTCGAGTTTTTTTTTTTTACTGGAGCAATGACAAATATTTTAAATTGTTAATGATAAACAATCTGGAAACTTTATTTATTAAAAGTATTAATGTGATTAATACAATTGTAATTAATAAATTATAATTATATAGGAAAGTAAGTGGCAAATAAAACAAAAAGGGCCCGGCCCAGTGAAAACCTATAAATGCGTAGCCCCAATGTATTTATGTTCATCTATGTTCGATGTTAGTACATAGTTTATTTTAATAAGTAGTAAATATGTACTTATTGATAGCATCATGCGAACTGTGCGCTGCGTTTCGAAATACTTAACAACAAATAATTCCATACCATTAATTTTGCTATCGGCTAGATGAGGTCAGATTTAGGCTGTGACATTATCAACATTAAAGTTACAATGACGGCACAGGAGCATAGTATGTAATCTTAATGTTACAATGACGGCACAGGAGCATAGTATGTAATCTTAATGTTACAATGACGGCACAGGAGCATAGTATGTAATCTTAATGTAAACCAATATGTTATTTAATTATTCTATTTATTTTGAATTATACCGGAAGTGATAATTACGATAGTTTTTTACTTAGTCCCTTTTTGTTTGTGAATGTGAATTTTAAGTGCCTGATTGAGATTTTCGTAGCTGATAAATATTTATATAAGCTTCCATACCTCCACATGGGCTGTGCTCTTAACATAATAACAGTTAGGGTATCGTTTCTAATAGGCATTGGTATAATTTTTCATCAGGTGAACCGTTTGCTTGTTTGGTTATGAGTTTTTTTTTATAAAATAAACTGTAAAAATTAAAATATTTATTATTCAATGGAGGATGACTCGCCGTATACTCCATGCTGTAGATGGTCATACAAGTGGTCTAAATAGTCTGAATCTTCATGCTTAGCATACAGCAGGGATTTGATCGTCCTCCAATCAGCATGGAACTCCATGTCTACAAGCCTAGCACACAGAAAAAATACGAAATAGTTATATTTAGTGTAGGCAATATTAATATGGACCGGTCATTATGAATAATGACTAAGAGCAGCGGTCAAATTGATACATTTATGTCGACCAGTTCTAATTAATGGCCAGCGGCTCGTAGTCATTATTTAGGTTTGATCAAGGTTTCTGATAACTTTATCACTTAGACCTAGTTGTATGAATACTATCGTTTCTGGTACTCACCAACCGCTACCGTTGTGATCATAAACCATTTAAATTAAATTTTCATGTTGGTTTTAGATAGAAGTAAAAAAAAAAACGTTGTAATCTGGTACCGTATTACCTTGCCCGCTTCCGTGATCTGATCCGAACAGTGTTATTAATAGAAATTATTAATTAAAAGATTCTCACTCTCTTTGTATGCACTGCATGAAGGATTGTATGAAGTCTCCTCTGAACAAGTGGATAAGGTTGCTCATGCCGGTGCAGTTCGACCACTGGGCATCCGGCGCAGACATCTGACCGATTGCCTTCCCGTTGCAAATCAATGGCGAACCGTACATCGCCTGATCGACGAATTTTTGATAATATCACGGCGTGTTCACAGTAATAGGGAATATGCATGACTCTCTCTCTTATTTGTTTGTTATAATTTAATATCACATATATGAATAAATCCGTTAGATTTTCTCAAATATCTGACAACTAAGTTGTAAAGCTTCTAAGTGGGCGGTTAGACAGAGAGATCCAATATGTACAATGACGTCAAAGTATATGGGTGCCATACAACTTCCATAGAAAAGGTTGTTCTGATGAGCGAGGTAGATAGATTTATTGTAATGGTTATGTCTCCCCGGTTTATTGTACAATTCTAATTCTGTTTTCACTGTTAATATATTATTTTCTTATACTTGACGATAAATTGTTTGAATAATCAAATTAAATAACATGCATATTCCGTATTGGCTCAGGGTCAACCTAAGCCATAGCCTATAATCATATATACACTAGTTGTTGCCCGCGACTAGTAGTCGAAAATGGTTGTAATAGGATTTTTTATTTAGATATTTATCGTAAAATTTTGGTAAATTCACACAATATCTTTATAAATCATAGCCCATGTGGAATTCTGAGGTATAAGTTATATTATTTTTAAGTTTAATTATAATCCATTCAGTAGTTTTGGCCTGAAAAAGCAACAAATTTTCATAAACCCTTACAAACTTTTGCGTTTATAATATTAGTAAGGATGCTAATAAATGTGCACTCAAAAGTAACAACATGACTACATATTTACATGAGGAAAAATCCATGAACTGCAGATCAAAACCTCGGGTTAATTTTTCTATTGTTTTAAAAGAAAATAGGGATTTTAGAAAATATTAAAAAAAAACTCACGTGACATGGTTGTGCATAGCGTTCAGGCTGAAAAAATTAAGTATTTTTCAAAGTAAGTTTTGTCTGTATGTATTTACAAAGAAAACTGCGGCAGCCTATGCAAGGATCTGTGAGGTATAGCAAAACTTATCTGCGCCAAGACTTAGCGCCGAACGAGCTCATCTGGACTGGTACCACCCTCTTTTCTATTTCTCCTGTGAACCAGTTCGCTGTGTTTCGGAGAGCGAGTATATTTCATTACCGGCGACACCGGCACGTCAGGACAAACATCTTTTAATTTCTAAATAAGCTAGTGGTGGTGCTCTTGGTTAGGAAAACCGTATGCCTATTTGACCATGAAATCGCTGCGCTTTTGTATGACCAATTTATTGAGATAGGTCTTATGTTCGACCTGTCTAGTAGTATAGTAAGTCCAGCTTACGTCCTTCACGCAGACAGATGAAGATGTTTCGTACATCCCCTGGTAGCCGAGGTTCACCATGAGGGTCTGGAACTTCATGGCCAGCGTCCCGCACCATATGTGCTTCTGTACCACATTCAGGAACTGGACACGGGCCTTCTTTTGCAGCAGGAACATTGGACCAGGGTATACCACTTGCTGTAAATATAGCGTATTGTTTTTTACTGGAATTTTTGTAGATAAGCGTATAGTCATGCGTGACGTTTCGAACTCGCGATAAAATTTATTAGCTCCGTACCAGTTTGTTTGTAATGAAATGTTTAAATAATTAGGATGTATCTGACGGTTGATGATAATGTATTTCTAAATTATACACCTTATCACAGTAAATTAGGTAAGAGATCCGTCTTTGGAAGATTTAGATTCGGCATACTCTAGTCAGAATAACTGATCAGAAATTTCGGTAAACGAATTAAAGTTAGGAAGAAATTCTAGTCTACCAACTGTTGGAATATTTTTCTATTTTACGACCCGCCTTCAATATGAAGGCAGGTATTCAAAATTTAGTTTGGTATGAAATCTTAGTAAGGCACATTTATTAGAATTAACTAAGACTACTTAACCTAGTTAAAACTAATTTGTACTATGTTTTGAACACATTGCGGTGTTAAAGCTTTTGTTAAAGGAAGAATATTTCCCCCAGCGTATGTATTACTTTCGGGAAAATTTTGATACCGCGATGTAGCGGACAGTCAGTTCCATCTATTGGAGGGAAGTGCATAACGGAAAAATGCAATTTTCTATTTCCAACACATTAGAAACTGTTTTCTAATGTGTTGAAACTGAAATAATTTAATTAAAATAGGTACCGGTGAAACCGAAAGAGATATCGATCTTGGTTGTTTTATTCTTTCGAGAAATTTGATATAATAAACTTTTCCAAAAATTCACTAGCGCCGCCATTGCATTAAATTGATTTTCTAGTTACTGAAAAGGTAATCCAGAATTTTGGAATTGAATATCTTTTCAAATACGCAAAAGCTATTTTATACATTGATTTTTTTTTGTTGTCATCACTGCTGCTGGTAGTGAATAGCGATTTTGCCAGAAACGGCCGTTCCTGTTTGTAATGAAATGTTTAATGTATCTGACGTTGTTGATGATAATGTATTTCTAAATTATACACCTTATCACAGTAAATTAGGTAAGAGATCCGTCCTTTAGGAATTTACATTCGGCATACTCTAAATAGTCCAAATAACTGATCAGAAATTCCGGTGGACGAATAAAATTTTTGAAGAAATTGTAGTCTTCCAACTGTTGGAATATTTTTCTATTTTACGACCCGCCTTCAGAAGGAAGGCAGGTATTCAAAAATTCCATTACCATTTCTGAAATGGTAGTTGAAAGGGCACACGTAGTAGAATTATCCCATTTAAAGCTTATTTGTACTGGGTTTCGAACTTATTGTAAGAATATTTCCCCAGCTTATGTATTACTTTCGGGAAAATTTTGATATCGCGATGTAGCGGACAGTCAGTTCCATCTATTGGAGGGTAGTGCATAACGGAACAATGCAATTTTGCTATATTCTATTTACAACACATTAGAAACTGTTTTCGTGTTGGGAATAATTTAAATATAATAGGTACCGGGGAAACCGAAAGAGATATCGATCTTGGTTTTTTTTATTCTTCCGAGAAATTTGATGTAATAAACTTTTCCAAAAATTCACTAGCGCCGCCATTGCATTAAATTGATTTTCTAGTTACTGAAAAGGTAATCCAGAATTTTGGAATTGAATATCTTTTCAAATACGCAAAAGCTATTTTATACAGTGATTTTTTTTGTTGTCATCACTGCTGCTGGTAGTGAATAGCGATTTTGTCAGAAACGGCCGTTTCTGGCAAAATTTCCATGTGCAACTAGCACAGTAAAGATCAATAAGTAGCGCATTCTAAAAATAGATTTCATGTGATTCTAGGAAACTGATGAGGAACAACTTTTTGTTAAAGGATATAAGAGCTATTTTTCAATTTTGCGATCAAAGTTAAATAAATGTTTTACAAATCTGATGATGTAATATTATTCTTTAAAAAATACAAGGGTTAAAAATCGAGAGTTAGACAGAGAGGGAGATACCCTCGCGTGACGTCACAGTTGAGTAGCGTCATAGAATTACAATGAGGAAACCTGGTTTAGAAAGAGATAGAGGTATACAATATTTCAAACATCAAATTTGTTGAATTTTGGCGCCTGAGAACACAATATGCATAATATTGTCTAGCTTAAAATATTAAAAAAAAAACCTCAATGTCTTCAAATAAATTCTATTATATCATATGGGATATTATAGGCTGTAACATGTGTAAGTATCAAATCGTTAAAAAAAGAAGTTTTATATATACAAATCACAGAACCAGGGGTTTCTTACCGGCATTCAACTAGTAAATGTGTTGGCTTCAGACGGCTGATCAGGTCCGGATCAGGTTCGGAAGCTGCGATGTCACATATAGACACACTAGTTCAAAAATAAAGAAGAACACAGGTACACACGTCGAACTTCTAACAGCCGGCTTCGAAAAAGGAGGTTATTTTACTTACTGTGTTTATTCAAATACAGCTAGGTATACTTTGGAAGAACCTTATGTACGTGGACGAAATTTACGTGATCAACTAACTAGTCAATAAATAAAAAGGACAGTACAAACCCCTCTATGAAAGAAATGGAACCCCGGCATAAAACACTCATCCTGGAGCTTGGGTTGGAAGGTGGGGTCAGTTTCCAAGGGGATAGACCTCAATGGCACCTCGACGAAGGAGTCTGGAACCTTCCTCTGCAGTACGAGCACGGCTGGGGCTCTTTCCAGGATGTAAGCTCTTTCTCCAATGACTTCAGGGACTGGAACATCGTAAAGGGGATGATGATGAGTGCTCCATTGGATATTCAAAAGGTTTATTACCCAGTTGATGGATGATTAAAATTTTTGTCCTGATAGGAAAGGGTAAAATTTTGGTAAAAATGGTAAAGGTAAAAAAAAAATGTTTAATTTGATGAATTTGAAAGAATATTTATTTTAAAAGGTTATAGATTTAAAAGAATTACTATCTGTAAAATATTGGTAAATAGTGCAAATTGTTTTATATTTTTAATGTAACTTTTTTATGTCTCATAACAAATTTTTGGTTTCCGATGGTAAATAATCTAATGTTATAGTAAGAACAAAATGTGCTATCAAGAACATATTTACCCTTTGTTTAAATCAAATCACATATATATATATATATATATATATATATATATATACCTATATATTTAATCAAATCACATATTTGATTTAAACCAAGGGTAAATATGTTCTTGATCGCACATTTTGTTCTTACTATAACATTAGATTATTTACCATCGGAAACCAAAAATTTGTTATATATATATAGAGGTATTATACAAGAACAGGAGTTGAGCTGTTAGCTGAGTCCTGCCTACGTCTGGTGGCTGACTGGGGGAAGAGAAATCATCTTGAGTTAGCAGCCCATAAAACACAGTATTTAATGTTAAAAGGAAACTTAGTAGGGCTACCGCGTTTTAAATTTAATTCAGTTACAGTTAAAAAGAAAGACTCAGTTTGTTATCTCGGTTTGACACTTGAAAATAAATTTCATTTTATTGAGCACATTAAGCAAGTTAGCGAAATATCAACACTAAATTTTTATGCGTTAAATAGAAAATCAACTTCGACCTGGGGTTTGTCGTTTAAGTCATTAAAAATCATTTCTACACACAGCTACTTTCTTGGGTTGCATTTGTTACGGAGCCCCCGTGTGGGCGGATAGAGCCACAATTGGCGCTGTGCGACGTAAATTGCTTCGGAGTCAGAGGTTAGCGTTAATTTTTCTTTGTAAAGCGATAGAACCGTCAGCACTGAGGCCCTGCCGATTCTTGCTGGCGTTTTATCGGTAGATTTGGAAATGCAACGGCGTGCGGCAAGGATAGGGCTAAAATCAGTAGATTATTTGATAGTAACGAGAACGTTCATATAAAACTAATCGATTAATGGCAAACTAGATAGGATACTTCGAGCGGTTAAATAAAACGTGGCTTGATATCGATCATTGCGTAGCCCAATTTTTAACCGGGCATGGTAACTTTCAGGGCAAACTTTATTCATTTAACTTGGTGCCGTCACCTCTTTGCGAATGTTCAACGTCGGATCAAGAATTTGAACAAACTGCCCATCATATTTTGAGGGAGTGTAGTCTTTGGCATGACGAACGGTCAATCATGTTGAATTCGATTCAAGTATCTGCGTGTAGTCCTATTTACTACCAAGATCTTGTGAAAACGAAGGGAAACTTCTGTGCTTTTTAAAGTTTTGCCACCAGTACTACTAGTGTACGATTTAGGTTAGTATATAATTTATCCCCTTTTAGTTTGTGGCATACCGTGCTGGTTAGACGGTCAGGCGTCTCCTGACTGTCTCCCCTTTAGTTTTTTTGGCCTTTGGGCCATTTCAATTGCTGTCTCCGCTTTTCTGGGAGGGAAGTCTAAAACCGCTTTCTTACTATCTCCTATTTCTTCTGATAAAGTTCGTTGCGGGTCCCAAGACAGCCGGTAGGGTGTCCGGGCACAGCCTGTGCGTCATTGCGCAGCTGCATTATTCGTTGATTATTCGGTCAAAGGACGCAACTATTGATCGTGATAAACAGGAGTAGCAGTGGTGGGACAGAGTGGCGGGTGTGCCCCGAAATATATAGGTATAATATATAAAATATATAGGTTTAAATCAAATATATTTGCGAACATAAATATTAACATGCAGATATGATAAATAACGTAGTCCATAGGTTCAGCTAGTCACTAGCCAAACAAATATTATATAGGTAATGTCAAATGATAAATTAGAATAACACTAAGCGTAAACAATTCACATAGACATGTCAAAAAAATAATAATAGTCATTATGCACTTATAAACTATTTTAGCGGAAAATGCAAACAAATTTAGCCTATTTGGATCATCTTATGCTGTAGCAGCGGTAAACAAATGAGAAGTATCAGCTATCCAATCATTTATTTATCTTATAACAGGTCATTTAAATTACACTAACATTTTCGAATTAAATATTTTTAAGATGTCTTTTTAACATCTCGCTACTGTTTTCTTCTGTTAAGAATACTTAGTTTTTCTATTTCATATTTATTGATTAGTTAGTGTACTCGATCATTAAGATGGATGGATGGATGGCTACAGAGGCCCCTAACATGTGTATGTTTTTAAAATGTTAAAATGCATGTTGCAAAAATTAGTAAAATGATTTGAACAATGTCACTTAATATCGTGCTTCCCGGGAAAAATAACGTGATGTTAATATGGACTTTGCGTTTTGCCGTTTAAAGAAACCCACTTGAATTGAACACACAGTTTATTTTGGAAAAAATTTATTACAATGTAGAACTATTCACTCGAACATGTGTTTTTTAATTCTAATGTGTTTTTGTGAAATAAATTTATTCTTATTCTTACATTTAGTTTCTAACTGCACTAAAAATTGTGCTATTATTATATGTAATTGAAAACTGCTGCGACAGCATTAAATAATGTAAGAATTTATAAATTTCATATGAAAATGATTAGTCTTTAAAACCATTGTAATAAGGGATATAACAGTGCAGTAGAGTTTTCACTTCAGAAATGACAAAAGTCGCCAAAAAGTTGGTAACATCCTACATTACGCGGGAATCCCGCAATAATCGATGTACAATAGCAAACCACAAATTTAGTTTTATTTATGAGAAATCTTCACCCTTAATTTGGGCCCTCAACTAATTTTGATATAGGGCCACTCGAAGGCACGCTACGCTACTGATTAAGTGTAAATGCAAATGATAAATTTTAGGTTTAAGGGCTCTTAAAGGATCACTTTGTTGTATGTCTGTGTAATGCGGAGAGGTATCGAGGTGATATTAATATCAAATATTTATAAATTTTAATATTCAAATATTAATAACCCTTGGGTCAGTGCAAAAATTAAAACTTCTATTTTTGGTATCTATCTGCATCGCAAAAAAAAATCGGAAAAACTGAAAAATCTACCTGACTCCATTCTCGTAGTGAACGAACTATTTACATACCTATAGTTTATACGGAACCCTCGTAGCGCTAGTCCGACTCGCTCTTATCAAAATATATTGTAGTTCTTTATGAATACGTATAACGTTCCTGCTATTTGAGGAGTAGTGTACGTCTCCCGATTGTATTGGTACTAGTGGGATACTCACGTATAGGAAAGAGTATTTTCTGGACCGACACTCGGATCCCACGGCGCAGGTGCCGGTACGTGGTGCCGAAGATAACCTGTAGCGGGCGGTGGTCATGTTGGATGGTCTCTATGGAGGTCACACACACCGCAGCCGTGAGCACCGCCACCGGGGAGATCACGGTCGCGCTGCACAACCCTCGGTAACGAGATCTGAAGTACGCCTGTCGAACGATACTGGTTACAATTTTTGTAAACGTCAAACTCCCCTTTACTGACTTTGTAGGACCGTGCTGATTTTTCCTCCTACAAAAATCGGTCACCCACTATCTGCTGTGGGCGAGGAGCCATACATAGGTACAGTGGCATCAGCCTTGCAATGTGATGCATGGTGATGTAACGATATAGTTCTACTGACTAGGTAAATAATTATTAACCTATCAAAGGTGGAACCATTCAAAATATCGTGGGGTACTTAATTCACTCGGAATTAATGAGATTGAGCGAGGACATTTTGGTCATTCTTATTCCAAAGCTAGGTCAGTGATGTCACAAAGGAATTTAATTCAGCAACTGAATTTGTTTGTTTAAACATTGTGAGAGAAAATGTTTAACGAGGGCAGGTCAATAAGTCCGTGACTTTTGGAATAAAACACAGATTTTTTGATAAATAAATCATTTTATTTTTCAACGTAGTCTCCCTTGAGCCCTATACACTTTGTCCAACACTTCTCCAATTTTTTATCCCTTCCAAAAAATATGATTTGTCGAGGTCCTCAAAATAGGCCTTTGTTTGCGAGATGACTTCATCATTGGAGTCAAATCTTTTTCCACCAAGCAATTTCTTCAGGTTTGGGAACAAGAAGTAGTCACTCGGAGCCAAATCTGGAGAATAGGGTGGATCAGGGAGCAATTCATAGTCCAATTAATGGATTTTTGCCATGGCAACTGCACATGTGTGCACCCTTGTATTGTCTTGGAGCAAAAGAACTTTTTTCTTGGCCAAATGAGGTCGGTTTTTTTTTCAAATCGTCATTGAAGCGGTCCAATAGGTTGGCATAATATTCCCCATTGATTTTTCTTCCCTTTTGAAGATAGTCAATGTGGATTATCCCACGTGCATCCTAAAAAACAGTCACCATAACTTTATTGGCTGACAACCTGGACCTGACCTTGGACATCTTTGGCGCTGAATCACCCTTAGAAACCCACTGTTTTGACTTGTTTGGTCTTCGGTATGTTGTGATGGATCCATGTTTCGTCCACGGTTACAAAACGGCGCAAAAACTCCTCCATATTGCGATAAAACAACACCAAACCTTCCTGTGAAGTTGTTACACGATTGCGTTTGTGGTCGACTGTGAGCAAACGCAACACCCATCTTGCGGAAAGCTTTCTCATGCCCAAGTGATCATTCAAAATTGAAACCACTTAGCCATGAGAGATCCCTATGGCTTCCACAATCTCTTGCACTTTCAATCTTCGGTCGGCCAACACCATATCGTGAATTTTTTCGATTGTTTCGGGGGTAGAGACCTCTACTGGGCGTCCAGGACGTTCGGCATCTTCAGTGCTTGTACGGCCACAACGAAATTCAGTGAACCACTTTTTTACCATTGAAATCGATGGTGCAGAGTCACCATAGTATTTATCAAGCCTAGCCTTGGTCTCGGTAATGGTTTTTTTTCGCAAAAAATAAAAATTCACTTTTTTCAATTTTTTCCTCAAATTATTGGGTAGTCTGATAAAGATAGCTGTCAAACACAAACTAACTGACGCAGCAAGTTCATATTTTGATAGGAGTCAACTGACAGATGCCTGTTGACAGGAGTAGTGTTGCTTTTTCAGTAAAGAGGCCAGAAATTCAAAAAGTCATGGACTTATTGACCCGCCCTCGTAGCTACAACTACTTGTGTGGGTGCGGCGACTGACCAGTGGCTAAATTATCAATCACGATGATTGTCCATGACGTTTGTTCACGAAGTTAGAGCTACGAATACAAAATGCTAAATATGGAGTTACTCGAGCGTCACGGAAACCTATCAGACTTGGTAGGTTAGATGACAGGAACAATAAATGGTTCTTTAAGGTATTCACTTTTAGAAGTGGGAAAGGCGTCTAGAGTCTAGATTGGAAAAAAAATTATAACACGGAAAAACCCAAGTGTGTCAGATACTGAAATATTTCATGCTTCAGCATGTGTATAACATGAAATGTATAATAAATCTGCTGATTTACGTATTGGGTTTTTCCATGCGGGAGGGTTGAAAAATAACCCGTTCAATTCCCATTTCCTTAGGTTACACAAAAATCGTCAGATTAGCAAAATGTATACTTCTTAGCTAGTAATCAACTGCCCATATCTTAATCTGACGCAGTCGAGTAGTAAGGATGATCGATTTTTATTTAATGTTCTCTTGAAAGTACCCACCAACATAAAAGCTTATACTGGCTGCAGGTACTTATTAATATACAAGGTATCTCCCACATCTTAATATAAAGCGCTCGAGTTAATACAAAAATCCCCTCTTGGGCTCCACTACTACAAATGAGAGCTAACAAACTGCACAATTTTAGATTAGACGATCTTTTTATTTCTATCTACCCTAATGTAGTACCTGTAGATCACCTACAGTGTGTTCGCTGAATCGAGTTAAAGTGAATCTGTTACAAGAATACATACAATTGAAAAGGACCGAAATTTTATCACAGCGTCAAAGGAGCGTCAACCACTGCTTCGAAACTTACAAGACGTACATATTGATTGGTATTTGCATCGTTATCCAATCATATGTCAGTAATGCAACATTATTTAAAAAAATAACTACAAAATATAGTAAATGTTATATTTGAAAAAAAATGCGATACGTACAAAAAACGGCAGCGCACCATGTTTGGGTATGAATGGATCGCCTCCGTCACCTCCTAAAATGCATAAACCTGCAAAATTACGTAAAAATTATGCGATGCACTTTAAAAAAAGGACTTGGACTGCTTATTTCATTAGTTATAAGAATTCAATTCAATTCAAATCCTTTATTTGTGAAATGCAGGTCCTTATAGATCTTATTATAATACAATGTTTCATTACATTTTGCTATATAATTAATAATATCAATATTAATTCGATATTTAAATTATATTTATATGTGAGAACTAGATAAACTATCCCATTGAACGTATTATCCCAATTGACTGTTATAAGTACAGTTAAATAGCTAAGAATACGGCATGTCGATTGGTCAAGACGTATTCATATTCTTCTGGCAGACTACCTGAACAAGAAATTCAGCTTCAAACATCAAACTCTCTACATGCCTGCACGAAGTCTCGAAACTCGATAGAACTATCTCGAAACTTTCAACCCTAATAACTTTGTACCCACACATAGCAATGCATCATCCTTGTTTGGAATTTGTTCCATTCTTAAGTCGTACCTACAGCATATATATGAATCTTTATGTGTGACCGTCTGCATGAACGAGCTAACGCAATAATGTTTGACTAAGAATCTTGGCCTTATTGCATAAACTGCAAAACACGAGCTCCCAAGCCACTTACTAGGTTTCTTAGTTTAGAAGGCTATTGTTTTTCAAATTCAAGCTTGTAATTAAAAGTTCTATAGTGAAAATGTATGACGTTTTCCTTTTATTAGGAAACGCTATTGTCGCCGAGTTATGATTAAGATTTGTAAATGAAGCCATTTCAAAATTCTAAAGAAACTTTACAATGTTATTTACTTGGTACGGAAACAGCTGATTTTGAAACGGAAAATTCTCATGAATTGAGTCACGTGGCTCCTCAATTTGCGAAATAGTGTTATGAACTTTTTTAAAGATGGATATGTACTATGGTTGTAGGTATATAATATATTGATTATTTCTAGATTCGATTACATTATACAGATGTAGGTACGTACCTACCTACAGTCTATTCCAGACTATAGGTAGAGTAGTTTCGTGCATGACGTAAGGATGGCAAAAGTACCTAGATTTAAAGTTGAGATTTGTAAATGAAGCTATTTTAAGATTCTAAAGAAACTTTACACTGTTATTTACTTTGTAGGGAAACAGATGATTTTGAAAAGGTCAATTCTCATGAATTGAGTCACGAACTTTTTTAAAGATGCATAAGTACTATGGTTGTAGGTACATAATATATTTATTATTTCTAGATTCTATTACATTATACAGATGTAGGTACGTACCTACCTACAGTCTATTCCAGACTATAGGTAGAGTAGTTTCGCGCATGACGTAAGGATGGCACAAGTACCTAGATTTAAAGTTGAGATTTGTAAATGAAGCTATTTTAAGATTCTAAAGAATCTTTACACTGTTATTTACTTGGTAGGGAAACAGCTGATTTTGAAAAGGTCAATTCTCATGAATTGAGTCACGAACTTTTTTAAAGATGTATAAGTTCTGTGGTGGTAGGTAAATAATATATTAGTTATTTTCATTACATTATTCAGATGTAGGTACGTACCTACCTACAGTCTATTCCAGACTATAGGTAGAGCAGTTTCGTGCATGACATAAGGGTGGCTTAAAGTAAGTACTTATAGTGTAACTGGTTTCATAAACAAATTTCTTTATTCGCCAGAAAAACCTTTTATCGTTACCTGCACTTGGTAATAAAACCCTATATAATCTACATATCTACTCTGAAAAGGTCCCCAAAGTCTTAAAAGCCCCGGAAAGACATGAGACGCCGTTAAGATTTATAAAGTCAGCACGGGAATTGTGTCTATAATGACGCTTTTAGGTTCGAAGTTCATCAGTTTTTAGTTAGCCCAAGTATCAGTGGTGGATTTACCAGCAGGCTGAGTAGGCTCGAGCCTAACGCGGCAGATTTTGGGGGCGGCAAATTTGGGGAACGATTTTTTTTTACTTCATAGAAATCAAAAAGATATTTCTATGACGGTTTTCTGATGTCTTACAGATAGAAGTACAAACAAGAAGTGCAACAAATTTTGTCATACATAGCCTTCATATGGCCTTATGTACACCAGCGACGAATTTTTCTGGAGAGAGAAGCTTTTCTTGTCTAAAAAGGGTAAAAAATTATCCTAATAGCTTCAAATTGAATAATTCATTAGAAAAATCAAATGTACTGACGTGTAATGAATAACTACTGGCTTCTACCCCGTAGATAGGAATCAATTATTAGGATTTATTTCCCGTATAACAAAAGGATTTCAGAAACCCTAAAAGCCTTCATGGTCTGTATCAGTCATTGGTTCGCAGTATTTTGGAATACGGTTGTCCAGACTGGTCTCCTTTTTATCAGGTACATAATGACAACATTGAAAGGATTCAAAAGAGATTTATGAGAATAGTGAGGTATCGTTTTAATCTTGGTAGAAAAGGGTCAAAATTAGCCTCTCAAACTCTAAACCAGTTAAACATCCAGTCTCTGAGTGATCGGCGTAAGCAGTACGACCTAATGTTCCTATACAAAATAATGAATTCTAAAATCGATTTTCCATTTCTGCTCTCTCAGTTAAACATTAATTTCCAGTATAGAAATCGTTCACCAGACAGTTCCGCCACCTTCTACCTTCAAGTTTATAACATAATACGTCTTATTACAACCCCATTGTACGAGCCGTACTTATAATGAATAGAGATATAGACATATTTGATAAAATTGGTAAATATAATATACGAAGTGTCAAAAACATTTTGCTTACCTAAATAAATAAATTTGCACTTATTCCATTATTAATATTATGTAGTGTATACAAGTACAAAACAAAAAAAAATCGCGCAAAAAGGCATTGTAACGATCTTCTATTTCGACGTAAGTAATCTTGGTCAATAATTCCGACTTGACTGAGTCGATTATTTTTAACTGTTTGAAAGTGCAATAAAAATTATTTATTCACGTTTACCAAATGTTCATTGTTGTGAAGTGGGATACAATTTAGTTATTTAATTTAGTCTTAAGTAAAGTTGTTAAAAACCATATTATTTATGCTGTTTTTGTATTCTGTTCGTACACCAAATAAATAAAAAAAGATAGCATTCCTAATAACAGGGAGTAGTCAAAAGAATTACGATTTAAAAGCACTTATTTGAATAAAACATTTTGAATTTGATTGCAAGCGTCCATAGGCTATGTTGATTGCTTACCATCAGACGGATCGTATGAAGGTTTCCCACATTAATGGTATATTTCGACATCTGACGAAGCCGTTAGCGGTAAGGTACACAGCCATGGATCAATAGAACCTTTGTGGACTTTGTACCTTTCGTAAAAATTACAGAATAAGGATTGATATTGCACTCGTTACGTGTAGTGTGGAAGTCTGTATCATCTTACTAGAGTTCGAAATCTTGTATGGTTTTAAGAACACCTGATTCCAATGCTATAAAAGGACAAACAGGACGGGACTCACCCAACACAGGTAGCAATAACCATTGACTCTTCATATCAAATACTGAGCAAATGTAATAAATAGCCAAGACGTAATTAAACTTTGTTGTAAGAAACACTGCCACGCTTCGCAGAGCACAGCTTAAACAGAATTCAATCGAAGTACCTTCTGTTCGAGAATTAGGGATTCTGTATATCTTAAACCTCTAAGTAGAGATCAGTGGCGTGCCTGGAGTTTTAGAATAGGGCAAGCCCAGAGATACGTTATTGTAGTTTTTATAATTCATTTCGATAAACATCTTTGCCTCATTTCTCTTAAATCTACACTTCATACTTACGTGTCCGAAATAGCGCGAATTTTGAACCATGCTATGCAAAGCATATTTTCATTTGATTTGAAAAGTAATGAATGAACGAGAGCGCGAACTTACCTTGGTTCGTTAGGGCAAGCCGGGCTTTTGGGTTTGTATGACAGTACCGCCACTGGTAGAGATGCTAAATAACCAAATCACGACACACACATTGACTCAGCCCTGCACTAAGGTAATATAATGTTGTATCACAGGCAATGAACAACGATGTGGTATAAGCTACGGTATAACACAACGATATGGTATAACACAACATCTAAGACCGGTAAGCGGAACAAGTGTCTTGCAAATAACACAAAGTTACACCGGAATTCGAAACCAGAAAATGTAGTGTAGCGTCGGCTGTTTAGACCACTGGGCCACTGAGGTCGTCATCAATGAGCGTATACAACGCCATAAACCATGGTCTAGGCAGCTGAACTTGTGGCCTAATGTTTGCCTATTGTACATAAAAGAAAATCTAAAAAGAAAAAACGCGTAATCCACATTAAACTCGTCTTTGTGTCAGATTAACCTTCTCAATCTAGGCAAGCATATTATTGTATTCATTGTTTAAAAAAAATAGACTTAAAGTAAGTACTTTTAAATCATCATCTTTTTTACTACCACCCCGGTTCGAAATACTATTTCTACCTCCATAGTTGTTTTTTTCAATAAAATTAGGTACAATAAATTAATTACTATTACAATTTGTAAATAAAGTAAAGTTTTATAATTATAAACCTAATGTTTCTATAAATTTAAGTTATATTATTTTTTTATATAAAATGTTGACTTAAGTCTATTCTAGAATAAAAATAATACATTACAAAGGATGCAATGAATGTTACTTGTGAAATATGCGATCGAAAAAGATTTACTAATAGAAATAGTGTAAATAGTATACTATTTAATATAGGTGCAAAAAATGTGCAAACCTCTAAGCAATGTGCCTCGTCTATGATAGACTAAGTAAGTTAGAGCTCGACGGCTTGAAGAGAAGTCTAATTAATTTTCTGTGATTTCGTCTTACTTGCAGAGATTTGCCCTAGCTAATGTAGTGTAATGTGTACATGAGGTAGATTGCCTTAAGAGAGACGCTCTATGAAATTTAGTCTATTAGAGACATGGCGCATTAAATAAGCCAAAATACAACGAATAAAAAAGGAAATCTATGTCGAAAAGTGGCGTGAAATTTTTTAGGGTCTGAGTCCCATAACCCGAAGCTTTGCTGACGGTGCTGTTTTGCGGAAATCTTGTCTGGTAGTTGATGAACGAGACGGGGTTATCGAGATGTGGGTGTTATCTCTCTTATTTTGAGAGTCCCGGAATTATTGGAGACACGGCGGGCCTCCGGTCTTGACCTACATCTACTAAGATCCAATTCTTGTTCCTTCAAACAAGGAACTGCTTCATTCAATTTGTAGTTAAAAATAAACAAAGACTCAAGTAGGAGTCATCTACAATTGACTTTTGTCCCACTAAATTAAATTGTTACAATTTTTGTTGAGAGATTTTTTTACACTATCAACATATGTATATTTTTTATGAACAGACATTTTTATTAGAATATTAACTTGATTTTTCATAATTAATAAGGCTCAATTTGTTTTTTATTATCTAGATTCAAAGGTGAGTAGTTACATTAGGTATTTTAATATTAAATTTTTTTCTTCGGGTTGTATTATAAATACCTAATTGGTGTGTTGTTATTTTGAATAAAAAACTTAATAAAAAATCATTGCATGTGATTTTAATTTCCTTTTGTTTAAATATTCTTTTATAGAATTATATTTACTTTATTTCGCAATCGTATCGATGTCATTTGCAGATAACAGAAAATAAATTCGATGTGACCATGATCTGACGTCTCAATTTCTCTCGGAGTTGATGCAAAAAATGGCACGATCTCTTTAGTGGGGGAGGAAATCCGGTAATTCCCGGAAAAAGCAATAAATCTTGCCAACCCGCAGATATGGAGATGTACCCCGTACTTACAGGGGGCGAAGGGGGGGGGGGCGGCGCGATATGAATATGCGTGGTAGAGGATCCCCAACGGTCATCCAGAGGGGTTGAACCATTTTACAGATATCTTCATATTGTATTTTAGAAAAAAATGTTTGTAAGTATAATGTATGACAATTTTTTATTCAGTAAGAATTTTTACTCTCCGACGCAAAAAAGGGGTGCTATAAGTTTGACGAGTCCTCTGTGTGTATGTCTGTGGCATCATAACGTTCGAACTAATTAAGTGATTTTGATGTAGTTTTTTTTGTTATCAAGGTGTTACCTGTTTACGCGAGTTGCCAGTTAAACAGCTTCTTATTATTTATAAAATGATTTTATGACTGCGTGAGTCACGTTTCCGTTGCCGTTGACAACCCCCTGATTCCGGACCGCCCCTCCACCCCCCCTTTACGCCACTTCTGAAGTGGGGATGAAGTGGGTTTTTTTTTAAATATAATATAAAAATATTTATTTAGTAGAATGACTTCTATTTCTTGTTTTTAGTTTTAACAGTTTAATGTTTGTCATTGATTTGCAATGAACTGTATTTAATTTTCCATCTACAATATCCAGTCTTTCTTGCATACTTTTTGAGATCAAAGCCAAGGTTTCTTGTCATATATTGTATATAGATCAGATTAGTGGACCTGTGATTAATTGAGAAGAATTCTCAACTTATTTGAGTGGATAAAAACTTACGTACTCGGATGTAGTTATTGGGTTTTTATGAGAAATATAAATTCTTTTTTTGCATTCCTACCATTGCTGTCTGAGTGATGTCGTTGCTGAATGAGGTTGAGCTAAGTTTTTTCGACAAAAACAATTTTGTCTGTACTTTCTAAGTATGGCTCGATTGTCCTTTCTGTTGATGTCTTGATGTTTGACAGGAAAGAGATGCTCGGGCCCGGGTGCAAGGCACAGATCAATAGGCGAAGCGTCCTGCTCCCGTCCCGAAGCCACCCGAGTCCCGCTCGACAATACTCGCCATACCTAGTCTGATCCCTCTAGTGAACGGACGTGTCTCAAGAAATTGAATAATCCAGAACTAACGATGGAGGTTAGTGAAACTACTCTCTCGGTTGATTTCTTTTTTAAATTCACATGTTCTTTTAATTCAACTTTTTTCTTTTAATTCAAGTGGCGCAAGCGATTCCTAATTTATCAAACGTTTATTTCAGTTCGATTTATTTTTTAAATTATATTGAAAATATTTATTTAAATTTACGTAGTTGTAGTTACGGCTATGTATAATTTCTAGGTTTATTTTTTATATTTATTTCTATAATAATATAGTTTCAGTAAAGACTTTTTTTGGTAATAATTCTTTTGAAAATAATTATTAACAACAGTTTTTTACAATAAGCGCTTACGAACTTTGATTAAAAATTAAATAGCAATTGAATCAAAAGAGGCAGTCCTACATCTTTTTTTTTACATTTTTTATGTTTTGTTTTAGTAATTAATAAAAAAATGAGTGTCACAATACAAAAATACCCAATTGTTTACAAAACATTGCGGCCGATATGACCACAATCAAAAATTATTTTATTTTCAATTCATCTCAAACAATCCCAAATTAAATCACGCTGTTTAAAATCGAAATTTCGTAAATTAATAGAAAACATCTTCAGATTTTAAGTAAAATGCAAATCAAATTAAAATTATTAAATATGAATTTTCGGTCGGATGCATGCGAGCTTTGTCTTTGAGTGCAGTTACGGTAAACGGTATGGATTTTTAAAAGTTGTCAAAGAAATTGTCTTGTCAAAAAAGGTCTGCGCATTGCCGGTATGATCCCGGGCTCGGATGGGGTGGGACGGGTTGTGTTGTGTGCGTCTATGTATCCACGACCGACCGCTTGTGTTCGTAACCTATGCAATTTACTCCGTCCCCTTCTAACTCATTTAAACCGTACTACCATCATTTTGGAATCTGTTTTTTTTTTTCTGGAATGTAGCCTATACAACTTTTTTGTTTTACCCATCGTAAATGTGGAAATCAATACTACGCCGACAAAGCAATCAAGATACTGGCGGCGCTCTTTTGTCTATGATCAGAGCGGTGTTACATGTAAACTGTATTGTTTTTTTCATCTGTGGTGGCAAAGATATCCTCTTAAAATCTATCTCTGGTTCCGAGAAAGCGCAGCCTTCCCGTTCTATCTCTCGGAGTTTCTTAAATGATTTCTTTTTTTTTATGACTTCTTTTACTAATAGTCTTTAAGGAATTACTACGATAACTTCTGAAATAGGTACGAGTACTGAATGATGAGTCAATGTTAGGATATAATAAATTAAAAGCCGAGATAAAGTAAAACGCAATTTCTAATAGATTTAATTGTAAATTTACACACAGTTTCTTGCAAATGCAAAATGTTTACGATTTTTTTTCAAAATTTTTAAATAACGTAAAATGTCTTGCCATCTTAATTCCACAGTAGATATTTTATTGGCGTTTTGTTTGAGTAAAAATTGTTTGTTTAAGAGCAAGTTTAGACGTTTCTTCGGATAAAAAGTGTTAAATATGTGAATTTATATACAATCGTGGAAGTTATAAGGATGTAGGGATGTTTGTTACTCTTTCATGCAAAAACACACATACATCAGAATAACAAATAGGCTATAATTTATATATCAAGTGTCAATTGTCCGAAATATAGCGATAAGTGTCAAATAATTAAATCCCTTATTAGAACTATTTTCGACTTAAACGCGAAGCTCTTTTTTTAGCTTATTCTTTTTCACAACTTTCGTTTTTTTTTGTCAGTTCTTTCAGTCGGAAAGACGATTGTAAATACTGTCTTTTAAGATTAATCACCTGTAGTTACATTCTTTCTTACCAATTAACATATGGTAAAGAAAAAAAAGTTTCTTAATTTATTTACTCGTGTAAAATGTTTATACATGCTCGTAGGTACTAACTAGACTTATTTATACTTGACTAGACTTGTTTATAAATGAGAGATGCATTATAAAGATATCAATGTCAACGACTGGGCAATCAGTTCTTGTAATTAGGTACTGTGACGAGTATGAAAGAAATACATAAACACACATATATAAAACGTCGGAACGATGAAATTTTAATTTGAACGTACGTCTGTGAAATTTTCGGGATACCACATAAAAAATACTTAACATTCGCGGGACTTTCAGGGAATCTGTGAGAGGAATGGTGCCGGTTAAAAGCATGTATTTCGGTTAAAACAAAAAAATAAATTGACTTTACATACAATTTGAATGGTATTCAAACTCTTTTATACGTATTTAATACCGACAGATCAATGTAAGAAAACAAAGGAAAGTGATATAAAATAGTTTTATTAGAGCTATGTCTATATAAATGACATCTTTATTTGCTCAGATTAATTCGTTCTGTAGGTTCAGGTTATTTCATTCTATATATGTTATATGTAGGTATATCAGATTCGTGTCGTATAGTAAAAATCCGTTATGAATTGCCATGCGAGTGATTTATTGAAAAACTTTGTTAAAATAACAACGCAAAAGCGAATTATGTACCTCAAATGCGAAATAATTCCAATTTGCTTGTACTGTATTAGAAAAAACACTAGGTCATTTGCTAGCGCGATTTTTAATAAATTGTTTTATTTACGCGACCGCACCAAGAGATCGATGCTTTCGATTAAAGGAAAATTTTGATCCCAGGTCAAACACTGGGGGTGGTTGGTGTGCGTTGCGGTCATGCTGTCTGTGTCGCTCGCAACTGCTGATGGGGAGGTGTGGGAGGAAAGCGAGCATGAGGTGCTGATCCGGAGCGAGAGAGGTGCCAAGAACAGGGGTAAGTCTCCTATTATTTTTCAACAGCAGCAGCCGGAGGACACATTGAGTTACCAGTTTTTTCATGAATATCTGTCAAAAATCCTGATTAGCGAAAAAGTCTGACTTTGGGCTCGAAGACCGGACGGTTGCCGGACAAGTTTTTCAAATAAGGTTTTGATTTGTTTATTATTTATTGATTTGTTTTGTTTAATGTAAATAGTAAAGGTAAACTACATCAGTAAACATTCATGACAATTCGTAATACGGGTGCGTTCCTGACAAGTGGCCAACAGTCCTTATGTCTGGTAACCCTACATACACACCACAAAACCAGCCCTCAAATAGTTCTTAGATTCCTGCATTCAGCGACAAGGGCCGAGGCATTTTCTTGGTCGTCCTTCTACCTCGTGTGATGCCGTCCATCACAACGGCTTCTAGCCTTTGGAAGTTTTTGTTATAAATTTAACAGGCTAAGTAGGTACCTACTTGAATAACTAAATTATTTCTCCCCGAGCATCATTAGCAGCGATGTACTAAAACATTATTTGATAGCTTTTATTGAATTTTAGGTACGAAGGCTTTTATATAACTTCCTTATTTCTTAGTAAAGGTAATAAGTTGTCAATATGAAACTAAGTCAGTATGATAAGTTTAATAAAACATATATTTAAGTAATATCAGAATATTTCGGTTTCAAAGATGCATCACAGCTTTCGAAAGCTGCAAAACAAAATGAGAGACCGTCTTAAAATAGGTCAAATGCTTCTAAATGTGGATGTAAGCAGTGGGGTACGAAAATAAAGGAAATGACATATGAAGTCTGCGAGACTAAAATATGACTGTTCCGTTAAACGGACACCAGCCACCGCTGTATTTTGTTACTTTGTTGCCGCCACAGGACACCGCAACTACAGTTTCCTTTTTGGGTGTGCGGTGTCTGCAACAAAGGGTGGCTGGTGTCCGACACAAGGCACACGTCAGCGTCTTTGCCGTCCAATCGCTGTTCCGTGTCAAGCTGAGCTTATCTTTGTTTTTGGACTGTATTGTTCTGTTTTCTAGAAATAGTCGACCCAAAACGGCACCGATCCGAAGGAATATAGCCTTGCCCTTTCAAAGATGCAAGTTAGCTAGCGGTCAAACTTAATTAAATCAGTTCAGAGTTCAGAAAGTTCCGTCACTGTTTTGGAATAACACAAATATAGAGTTGTTTAAATTTGACATAATCTGCACACTCGGGGAGACTGTGGTTTTAGACTCGACGTATTTTCGGTGGGAAAGTCGAATTCAATTCATGATTTTTTTATCGCTATTTGGGTGGGGGATGCTTGTTTTCGCTAATGTTGGGTTTTGACAAAGAAACAAGTACAAGTCTGAGGAACTTCAATGCTTTTGAGTGGGTTTGAGTTTTACGAATAGTACAAAGAATTTTGAACTTTATATCGATTGCGTTATGGACAAACTAAATACGAGTTAGAGTTGTCGCGCGTCTTCCGGGCAATCCTCGCGCATTCACGAGAATTCCTCTAAGTAGCTTCTTCCAGTATTCTTCTCGCGTTGGACGCTTCCATTCCATTCAGTGGCAATATAAATTGAGCCAAGACGGTTATCAACACCGGCCATAATTTTTTGCTTAGGTGGTTTGAAATAATCTCTTTAAGTACTGTTTAGTTTAGTTTTGTTTATCTTTAGCATCTTTTTGTTTGACGAAAGAACAACTTTTAGTGCTGTAAGTCTAGATATGGCAGTAAAAATATACAGTATGAATCCATGATAAAATAACTTAACAAAATTGACACTGAAAAATGTTTTGATTGACAAGGCTTCCTAGTTTTTAAGGGAATTTCTCGCTGACAGGGTTTTATGACGTCACATGATATTAATGGATTTTCTTACATATTTATTTTGCAATATTTAAATATTTAATTGAATATTTGCATTCTTATATAGCAAAAAGTAGTGGAACATTAATTACTGATAAGATCAGTAAAAAACTACTTTTGGCAAACAAAATAATTTGATTTGATAAGTTGGATAGGTCAAGCTTGTCTAGGGTGCTAATAAGCTATCGGCCGATCCCCTATCCAACTTTAAGTCTGTTGTTGTTGGCTGCAAAGAGCGGGTCATTAAATCTTTCTGCAATTTCGTCGGCCGAGTGCAAATAGGAAGAATTCGGCATCTTTAAATTATAAAACGTATTTAAACGGCGGTCCGAAGCCAAATGTTAGCATATTCAGCCGATCCGCTAATGCAGCTTAAAGGATTCGTCGTTTTGTTTGTGAAACACATTTAGAGTGCATTAGCGTCCCGAAATAAATCAACTCTTCCACAAACCATGAAATAACAGCTGCGAAAGCTAACTCTTGTTGCCTTATAGCTTGTAAAAATTTTGTTTTCTTTACTAAAACCAACTACCTAGACTAGAATAGGTCATTGAAGTAACGCCATATTAAGCTTTTTTTGGAGGGAAACATTGCCGCGTGGACAAATACCTTTTATTCAAATTACCCTTTAACATAGGTAATCTTTATTTTAAATCTAATCTGCGTTTGACCAGTCTCATGTAAATTTTTCAATTATAGTCGCCTTGTTGATGAAGCATCTCTTGAGAATGGGAACAGCTTGATCGATTCTTCTGGTATCATCGGTTGCAAAGTCTTCTTACTGTACTCATCTTGGTTTCATCTCACCAAGATAGATTGATTAAGGATTTCACGACATCTGTGGCGCAGTAGTTTAAACGACTGCTACGCTAGAGGTTCCCGGTTGGAATCTCGGTGGGGGCGGAACTTTGTGCCACTTGCAAGACGCATGGTTTCGCTTACCGGTCTTGGATGTAGTATTCTTATCTATGTAGTTTATACCATATCGTTGCTTAGTTCCTGATACAAGTTCTTACGATACTACTGCAGGGCTGCGTGTGTCGTGATGTGGTTATTTTTATTTATCATTTGTAGTTAGTGCCGTCAGACGTGTTCATGCAAGTTGTATCAGTGTGCGTAACCTCGAGAATGTTCAGTATAGAGGTAACACTACAGTAAGTAAAAATTAAAGTACAAGTCTAAACACAACCAAAGCCGAACCGTCTTAGTGAGGTGGAACAACTGCAGTACATTGTCGCTAAATGTTGTGTCCTTTTCAGAGACTTGTCGCTACGTGAAGGGTGCCTGGACTGAATGTGACTCTAAGACCAACATCCGCTCTAGGACCCTGACCCTCAAGAAAGGAGACCCGGCCACCTGCGAGAGGACAAAGACTATCCAAAAGAAATGCAAGAAGGGTAAATACCTAACTATCTTCCTACTGTTTGTCGGTGTAATAATTTATTTATTAAGGGAAACAAACGGTTGTACTTTTATGATCTTAATTAAAAACAATTTTATGACAAAACATGAACCAAAAACAGTTTCCATAGACTAAAAATCAACATATAGAGAGAGACAAACAAAAAATATATCTGAGATTGAAACTGGTCAAGTTGGAATCATGAAGGGTTCCGTTTAATTGTACAAGATTAAACAATATGCATTTTGTTAATAATTTCGTAAAGAAACTAGAATTGGATAAAAATCTTCATTGGGAGCCTGCCTTAATTATTGATTTTTTAACATTTTAGTATTTTTTGTTATAGCAACATCAGTAAATCTCATTCTCTGGAATTTTAGTAGTGATTATACTATGATTCATGAGATACAGCCCGCTGACAAAGAGACAGACCGACACAGCGATGGCTCAGTTGTCTACCCAATGGGTACGCAACCCTAAAAAAAGGGATTTAATTATCATAATTATTAATGGTTTATCAACTAGCTTTTTTTGCTCATGTTTTTTGTTTTCTATAACGCGGTGTTGTTCATATTTTATAAGTGTCATTATCATACATTAATGTGGAACTGTGCTCGCGTGTCACTTTTAAGAGTGATTGCACCAAGAGTATTATTAATAAACTGTGAATTGTTTTACGTTTCGCTTAACGGGCTTGATAACTGTTTGAATGACGGACAGTGTGAATATACGATAACCTCAGGCGTTCTATTTATTCGATAAGTTATTCAGATTTGTAGGTACGAGTGAACACTTACTTGTGTAAAGAAAAGAGACGTGAGTCAATAAATAAATATCCACAGCTGGTATAAGCTACATCTATGACTATCACTTGCCATAATCCGCATCTTTAAATGTTATGACTTTGCATTTGATGAGCCAGTGGTGTTGTAGAGTTGGTTAGCGCCCGGGGCGGATTCAATTTTTATTACGACCAAGAATAACATTTAATCGGTCAAAGATTTCCAAGGTATGGGTCGCGAGTTACCTGTCCAAATCGCTAATAATTATTTGGGAAAATGATTTTATGACTCACGTGTCCGTTGCTGTTTTCACCCCCCCCTTATGCCTGGTACCGCCCCCTCCCTTACGCCGTTAGAAGAGCCGTGAGAAGAGCCGTCTGCCTGTTTGTCGATGGCGTATAAAAATACATGTTGTTGTAATAGCTTGCCGCTACGAGAAGTCTTCTTGGAGCGAGTGCAGCCCCAACGGCGAGATGTCTAGGACCGATATGCTGAAAGTCAACAGCGACCCGACTTGCGACCAGAGCAGACGCATTACCAAGAAATGCAACAAAAACAAGCAGATCAAGGCTACCAAAGACAAGGGTAAGTGTCCGTTCACACGCATCTAATACAGTAGGACAAGTTATAATGGATTTTATATACTAAATATATGTCTGGTCCAGCATTACTTGCAAGACGTTCAAAAAACGAATACGATTTCTCTGGCGACTTGTGTAATGGATCATCATCTTTCTTCCTGTAGAACCATTACTAAAGTTCCAAAAACGTGCAGAACAATGCCATGTTAATCCAAGAATTGCCTTCTTAAGGGTTCGCCTTCTGCGTGGAAACCCAAAATGTCCCGCGATATTTCGGTTCTCGACCTGATCTGTCAATGAATTGCCTCGATCGGGAGGCCAACAGGTATGGCGGTCGTACCTTTGCTTTCGGCCTTGTGGAGTTGTCTTTATTAAAACGATACAGCCTGGTTCATTGCATAAGAAATGATAGCCCTAAGATAAGGCCTCCAAGAGTTTCAATTAGGTAAAAATCTATTTGTTAAGGCGTTATCAATGATTTTCTGGCAACACAGAGCAGTGATCAGGCAATGACATTGCTCAGTTTGACACACAAACTGGAGTTGCTAGGTAAGAAAGATGTAGTTCTACTTATCTCCAAATCATATTATTTTTTGCCAAGCTCTACTTCTTGCTTTACTTGGACTTTACTAGATACCAACTTAAATATCATTCATTGTATTTGCTTTCACAGATCGCTTTAACAAAATCGAATTGAAAATATACAAAAAAACTAGGCTGGTTTATTTTATACATTTGTTGGTATATTGTCTATGATCCCTACAGTACTTTGCCTATAAAGATACCGTTTACTCATTCTCCAATTTCATTTCAGGTCGCAGAAATCGTCAGTAAGGGGATGGATAGTGACCAGTTCTTTTTAAAAATTTACTCGAATTAATTATTAATATTTCATGAAATGTTTGTTCGTTGGTTCTTATTTAGGTAATGTAATAGTGCCAAATAGTGAAAACTTTACAAACTATAAAATTGTTTTTTTCCTTATTATTAAGTATTCGGTAAGCCGTAAATAGCTACAATATAACAGTACAATTTATCTCTTAATACATAATTGAAATGTATGAATATTAATGTTAAGTACCTATTCATTTTATTATCACTTATAAGTGAAGTCTTTGATATTGAAATAAATTAATAAGTACTTAAATTAATGGTTTTCTTTCTCCCTAATAGCAATGTGGAAAAAACACCATTATTTAATTTCACGGGCAGAATGCAAAATTCAATTACTGTCAGGGTAACATTTTTGAACTCGGTATGAGCCTGTATTAGCCGAGCTCGCGATCCTGTAGTTTTACAATAACGTCAATAACCATTTACCGAAAAATCTTAGTTAATCTTTGTCTCATTCGTACATTCAATCATTCATGTTTAAGGCGCTTGTAGTTTTTACACCATTCAAAAGGAAATGTCTGTATGTATCGGTTACAGTAGTTAGTATACCTTGTTGAAAGTAATGGATATAGCGTTGTATGCTCTACTTTTATGCTTCTGCCCTCCATAGGAGAATATATGAGGGATCAATTGAAAAGAGTCTAGCTTTATGCAGTAAATAAAAGTTCTTAAACCCTCGAAAAGCGCATCAAGAATCCGTAGCAACAATATGCCAACTAAGTTTAATTCCTTACTACAGGGAAAATTTTCCGTGATAATAATTTAAAAAACTTTGTCATCACTGTTTGGCAGAATGAACTCTAACCTCTGTCGACAGAAACGGAAGTAAAAAAAAAACAAGTCTATTTAAATATTTTGGCGGGCTTGTTGCTCGTCTGAAGATTTTTTTCATTCGAATTTTTCTTAAATTATAATTTAGATCTGAGTTTAAATAGATGTGAGTTCCTAAGTTTGTGAAAATTGTGATTTAAGTTATGAATAGGTTCCTGTTAAGTTAGGTATCTTCCTGTTAAGTTGGAGAAAAGCGGTGTTGGGACGAAATTAAAGTAAGTACAATAAAATGAAATAATATTTTAATATCAAATAATAAATTAAACTCTGACGACTTATTCGAAACCCATTCAATTTCTCGATTTAATATATTGCACCTATATTTGAAACGTCTCCCAAAAACTATTGAATGAGCTTCAAATCAGTACAGTCAGAGGCGAATATTTGACTTAAATTAGAATAAATAATTTAAATCTTATCTACAATAAATAAATAATAATTATTACTGTAATACTACAGGTTGATATAAGTACATATTTAAATGTGTAGTTATAAAAAATTAAAAAACAAACATAGTAGCTTCGTAGTCAAGTCTTGTGGCATCTAGACCTCTATCCAACCGCCAACTACGTTAAATATTTGGTTGTAAAATATCACAGGTAGGTAAATGGCTCTGCGGTCAGCACACACAGGTTATTTAAACAGTTGTTTGGCATAGTGCCATATCCTGAAGAAGTATTCATCTCGCCTTAGTAGAGACCCTCTGGCATAGGAACGAATGTCTGCATCCATGTTGTGGTCCCGGAGCCAGGATGTGGTGGTCTGGGTGCTGAATGATGTAGGTTCTGTCACTTCTGTGTGCTCCCCGGGGCCTTCATCCGCAAAGGAATCTGCAACCATTGTATTGTGTTAATAACAGTTATTTATTTAATAACATTTTAAAAATACAACTTAATGTGTAATTTACTTTATAAGAGTAATAAATTAAAAAAAGATTTTAATGCAGTCACACACTCTTTTGACAAATTTATTTTTGTAGAGTTTTTACTAAACTGGAACTGAAACTGGAGTATTTACTAAATATATAAGAAAACAAAGTGGTGGAAAATAAATAAATTTTGATTGATTTTTTATAATTTAACTTAAATTAATATGGCTTCCTCATGGCTTGTTTGTGAGGTAGTTAGCATTACCTAAACAAGACTCACTCAAATTTCACGGTGATTTCACATTATTGCCCGTAAAAATTACTATAATATATATGCCTGTTAGAAACTTAGAAATAGATTTGAACAAACCATGACCAATGGCATAGGCATAGGAGGTTTTACAGCTATTTCTATAGAGTAACCTTAATGTTCAAGATTCAAAATTAAGACTTAGATTAGAGATCTAATTAACAAATAAGACTTGAACCCATAACTCTGCCTTGACCTTTATACATTGACTTTTAATTATTTTATTTGCAAATCAAACAGTTGTAATATTTAATTAAAATCAATGATTAACTACTCATAAATTTTTGACTAACTGTCACCATTCCGGTGTGTGCACTTGATATTATCCATTATTCCACTTAACTAAACTTAAAAACAAGGATTTTTTTGCACATAATAAAAAGTGAAGAGTCTTACCTTCACCAGGAACTACTTTGAATGGCTCGTCCGACTCTAGCGGCTCACTCATTCCAATTTCATTGCGGGCGTATATCCTTATCATGTATGTGTGGTTCTCGCTGAGATCGCGTACGTTGAACTTGAGCGTGTGTGCGTCCACCTTGCCGACCTCCATCCACATAGTCTTGGTGAGGTCTCGTATGGCGATGTTGTATCCTAACAAGGGGGCGCCGCCATCCCACTCTGGTGTGCCCCATGACGTCATCACGATGTTGTTCCCCACAGTTCGAATCTCAAGCGGGGCGGTCGGCGGCGAGGGCACCGCTGTAGGTGAGATTCGGTTATTTTAATGATATTTCAATGAAAATAAACATGTAAAAGAGAAGAAGATCTGAGTGTCTACCATGAGTTCGTGTAGTTTTCCTACACGTCAGCTAACATAGATTAACTCAGGTACAGTCTTGTGTTACAGTAAAATTGTATTGTAACAACATTAGCTAAACAAGGAAAATCTTTTTATTCCTTTCTATATGGAGATTTATAAAAACAACGTAACTCTTATGAATATGAGAACATATGATTTAAGTAAATAACTCACTGGCATGTTTCTCCAACCGCACGGTCTTGGATTCTGTTGGCAAACTGACGCCGATTGCGTTCTCAGCTGATATCCTGAACACCAGGTCCTCCTTCTCCTTCAGGTTCTCTAGGCAGTGCTCGTATACCGACCCTCCTACTGTTACGATTTTCGTCCAAGACTTGCTCTTGATTGTTTTGTACTCGATCACGTAATCTGAAAGAAATTTATCATAAACTTATGTTGATGCTAAGGTTATGACGTCATCAACGCACGCAGATGCACGTGATACATCTCGGTAGGCAAAGTTTTAATTAGGCAAAAAGATCTACCGGGTATTTGGCACAGTAACACTAATAATTCTAGTATTTTAAGTAATATGGACTTGTTACTATGTTGATATTGAAAGATTTTTTTTGTTAAAATTCTCATAAAAAATACTCAATCGTTTTTTTTTGCCCGTGTCTGATTTAAGTTCTTTGTTGATTTTTTCGAAATCAAAAATCAAAATCAAATATTTTTTTATTCAAATGGACTTAAAATAAGTACCTTTAAATCGTCAAAATTATTTTTAAACTACCACCGGTTCGGAATGCCTGTCTACGGGGAAGAATCCGGCAAGAAACCTCCGTAGTTGCTCTTTTCAATGTCATAATACAATCTTTCATTACAATCTTAGTTATAGTATAAAATTTTACAAAAAAAAATGTATGTAATATCTACAGATGTCAATAAAACATTTTATACGGATGAAATAAAACAATAAACAAGTACCTACTTAAATAGTCCTATTGAATTAAAATATAGTAAAGTTACTACATGAACTACTGGAGTTGCAACTGGAATTTAAAGCTTGTACACCTTGAGGTATTAAGGGGTCAATTAGAAATTCTATTGGATATTTAGGTATATTATAGATATTATACTTAATTAAAATATATTTTTTGAAGAAAGTACTATAAATTGTCTGATTCTTACTAGTGACCACGCTTCCTCCATCGCTTTCTGGTGCTGCCCACTGCAATGTGACGGAGCGAGATGTGATCTCCAGAACCGCCACATTTCTGGGCTGAGAAGGCGCCGCTGAAATTACCAATACTGTTAGTATCATTCACCAAAACTATTTTCGCTTCCTTCAGCGAACGCTCAGGCTGTCGAATGTTTCTGGCATATTTTTCTCTAGTGACTAAGATGGGGTTCTTCTGTGATACCTTAGGGTTTGTAAGTCCATAGGCGACGGTGACTGCTTACCATCAGGTGCGCCGTAAGCTTGATTACCACCTTAGTAGTAATATATTAGGTACGCACTTGTAATAGCCTAAAGCGCGTTCTTACTGTATCTTTTGGTCATAGGATGATTTAATATCCGGGAATATTCACTGTCTTTTATAATCTATCAAAATAGGATTAAGTCAATATTTCTGAATAGTCTCTAGATCTCTTTTTACACTAACAGTTACCAGACCCCATATTAATATCGTCAGATTCATCGTCAGTATTAAACCGTAACTTTAAGTTAAAAACTTACTCAATGTTTTTCCAGTGGTAACTTTCTCGTCAGAGACGTAAGGCTGGCTACTTCCTATCTCGTTCCTGGCGCATATCCTGAACTGGTACGTCATTTTCGTAGACAGCTTTTCAATTTTGGCAATGGTCTCCGATACCGTAGCGGCTTTCCTCCAGGATTCCCCATCTTCCGTGATTTCTATGGTGTAATCGATGATGGGTGATCCACCGTTTCTCTCCGATGGGAACCACGTTATGGTCAGAGAGTTGTCGGTAATGCCGTATAGGCCAAGCGGTCCCACAGGTGGTGACGGAACGTCTGAAATATTAATGTGATAGTTTTTTAACATCCCTGATGTTCAGACTGTGCAGTTAGAACACTGTGCAGTTTTGTATAAACTCGTGTTATAAACGGCGCAGGCGGGGGGGGGGGGGGGGGGGAAGTTCCAGGGTGTCTGGACACTCTCTTAAAAATATGAACACCCTCTTTCAGGGTGTCCATTTAATTTTTTAGTCGAATCATTAAAATTTAATAGAAATAGTAAAAAAAACTTTGTTAAACGTATTGCCTAAATATAATCTTATTGTATACCAAGTCTTCCGGTGATTTGTGATTTTTTTTTTCATGTTTTTTGAGTCAGTATAAAATATGTGTTGGATTATTAGACAACCCCTGACTTTTAGAAGGCTATGGTAACTTGTTTAGATAAATTCAGTATGTGGAAGCTGTCAAAAGAGGCCCAGTTTGGCTTCGCTCGCTCCAATTTTTAAATCAAACAGTGACACCTATCTGGCCAAAAATTTCTAAACTGGATGAACATAAACAATTCTTTGAAATCAGTCAGGTAGTTTGTTCATTGAATTGTTTTTTATTCAATAGATGACAATTTGTTTCGGAATTTTATTAAATTACCTAGAGCTGTTTTGATGATAATCGGTTGACTCTCCAGGGCTTCAGAGAAGCCAATAGGGTTTTGCGCCATCACCCTGAACATGTATTCACAGTTTTCGTTAAGTCGTTGTATGCAATAAGTCTTCACGTCTTTGTCGACGTCAGCTACTTTAATCCATTGATCAATCTCCGGTTCATGTTTCTCAATGGCATATTTAGTCAGCTCCAAGCCACCGTCATCTATCGGTGGTTTCCATTCTATAGTCACTGATTCCCGACTTATTTCGCGCATTAGTACAGGTCCTTCTGGTTTACTAGGTTTGTCTGTAAATAATGATGGTATAACTTAATAATCTATTAGGAAACCTGGTAGATAGTAGACTTCTCTTGGTTTCTAACTAAGTTATAGGCTTGTACCAAGCATTCACACTTAACGCATACACGGCGTCAAAGCAAATATTTGTTCACATACAAAATACTTGCCCGAGTCAGGATTAAAATTCGGTATGCCCAGCTTCGTAGACAAGGACAGACAAATATTTAAATGACCATCTGACATTGTATTAATTATTATTTGACTACCCGTTTAAATATTTTGACATTCATGGAATGTGATTTAAAAACTAATTTTAATCATATAATTTTTGCATGCCTTAAATATTGTCGATACTATATTTTTTTACCGAACATAAAGTATTTTGAATTGAATTGAAAAAGCCTAGACTTTTCTTTTAATTTAGTTTGAAGACAATGTTTGTAAAAGTTCAACATACCGTAGACTTTCAGGCTGAGATGAACTGTACTTGACCCAGCCTTGTTACGAGCTTCAATTGAGTATTTGTTTGAATGTGTCCGTTTTAATTGCGATATCTTTATAGTGCTAGTTTGTTTGTCCGTTACGATATCAACTTCTTTAGATTTTACCAGCTTAGTACCATTTTTGTACCATGTAATCTCTGGGTAGGGAATGCCATTGATCGTTGCCGTAACCAACCAGTCTTCACCGACACGGTGCTTTCTGCTAATGTCTTCTTCTTTTATCACTATCACTGGTTTTTCTTGGATCTCCAATCGACACGAAGTTTCCACTTCCCCACGTTCATTGCTTGCCTTGCAAGTATACTCTCCTTCCGAAGATTCCGTTGCTGTAATTA
The DNA here is from genome assembly GCA_949316135.1 of Choreutis nemorana. Lineage (NCBI taxonomy): Eukaryota > Metazoa > Arthropoda > Insecta > Lepidoptera > Choreutidae > Choreutis > Choreutis nemorana. Next base: position 2,081,292 of record OX438595.1, read on the forward strand.
CTAACGATGCAACTCGGTTCTCATATTTCTCTTTAGAAGATTTGATAATCGTTCTTTCTTTCAACCATTGAACGTTTGGTTGTGGGATGCCACCGAACATACATGTAAGCTCCACATCTTCGTTGGATCCACAGATTACGTTTTTCAATGGTTTTTCAACTGTTGGAGCTTGCAAGGTTACAGTCTTTTTAATTTTAATGTATTCAGTGATTTCTGAAGATTCACTTACACCAATTTTATTTACTGCTGACACTCTAAACCTATATGAAGAATCAGTTTTAATTTTTTCCACACTGTATTGTGTTTTCGTGATGTTTTCAATTGACAACCACCTGAAAAGGAACATACCAATACAAAAGTGAACAACTACCTAATCATTGTATGATCAGTAGTAAAGGAAATTGCTTTTAACTTAAATACTCACTCTGTTGTATTTATTTCTTGATATTCTAATATATAGCTTATAATAGCCGAGTTGCCATTGTTCTCTGGTTCAGTCCAACACAGATTGACGAAGTTATCACCAATTTCTAAGACACTTGGCTTTTCAGGCGCAGATGGTATATCTTAAAATAAAATGTACATTACAGTTCAGACATGAATCACTGATCAATCATCAACCTAATTGCAAGTACTTTGGCCATTACAGGTTAAAATAGTTGCAAATTTTTCGTACGGTATAAGTTATCCTTTTATCAAAATGATCAGTCCAGTCACTGTGGCAAGATTATTGTATAATAAATATATAAACTTACCTAGAACAACTAAACTGATTTCTATTCCAACTTCACCACAACTGTTCGAAAGACTCAGCTTGTATGTTCCTGCATCTACATTTTCAACTTTCTTAATTGTTAGACTTGCCGACTCCGAGTCAATTGAGGGTTTAGTGTGTTTTGATTTCTTTATAATCTTCGAGTTCACCATCCATTCATCAGTTGGTTGAGGTATTGCTTGATATTTTACTGTTAGCGTAACGTCGTTTCCACGCTTAACTCTATATTCCTTGTCGTAGGAAATTATTTTCGGAGCGGTTTCAGTAACTGAAAATATTTTAAAAAAAATTAAAAATGACATTAACTGAAGTTTTGTTTCGTGGCAGTCTATTAGAGGTGATATGATTCTGTATTAAATTTAAAATGTTTTCAAAACCTCCAGTTTGACTTTCTTCACAGTAGGTATGTGTATTGTATATAGGTATGATTGCCCAAATTATTTTTAAATTGAGTTTGGTTTCAAAGATTTGGAGTACATAATCAATCGAATTTTGTTGTATTAGAATATTGTTAAACGGAGAATCTTATAAAGCATGGTGATTAACATATAAGATTTCATAAAAGAACAGCTTTGTGAAATTGATTTAAATTGAACTAGAAACTTACCCTCAACCTTCAGTTTTGTAACGCAAATAGCATCAAATAATGCACACGAATATTCAGTTTGGTCCTCCTCTTTACATTTCCTGATTATCAGAGTACGTTTCCTGCCATCGGATATTAGTGTAAACTTTTCTGAGTCTTGTATAACGTTCTTCTTTTTGAACCAAGTAACATCAAAGGATTCATCCGGTACCTCAACTGTCAAGTAAGCATCCGTGTTTGCAGGTACTTTAACTGTTTCAGGCAACCGTATAGTAAAACTAACTGATGGTTCTTCAACCGTAAGCTTAGCTGTACATCTGTCGTTTCCAACTTCACATGCGTATTCTCCCGCATCGTCATTTTCACAGTCGTATATTTTAAGCTTTTGTTTTTTGCCATCTATTGTCAATTGTATATGATTTGAGAATTGAATTTCTTTACCATCCTTAAACCATTGCACTAAAGCATCACCTTTGGTTAACTCGATTTCAAATGTAGCTTTATTGCCCTTACTCACTTTTTGGTTTTGCAGACGAGATATTATCTCTGGAGGTAATTCAACTACTGTTACCTCTGCTGTGCACGAATCGTCGCGCAAGATGCATGTGTATTCACCTTCGTCATGTACCGAAGTATTTCTAATGAGTAATTTTCGTACGTTTCCTCGCTTTTCTAGCTCGTATTTATTTTTCTTTGTCTTTATTTTTTCACCATCTTTTTCCCATAGGACGTCGGCAGTTTCTGAATTAATTTCTACTTCTAAAATAGCGATATCCCTTTCCTTGACTTCAAAGTCTTGTAATTTTCTGACAAATTCGGGTACGGTTTCATGAACAGTTAACTGAGCGCTTGTTTCTTGATCCTTGACTGTACATTTTATTGTACCTTTATCTGTAAGTTTGGTTTTCTTTATTCTCAGTTTATGTACTTGACCTTCTTGAATGATTTCCCTATGATCCATTCCACTTAATTCTTTTTTATTATGATACCATTTTGTAGATACGGTATGCGATGTTTGACATTCTAACGTGACTGTGTCCCCTTCTTCAGTCTCATATATTTTTTGAAGGTTTTTAACAAATGTCACTTTTTCTACGTCTATTGTGACACGAGCACCATGTGAAGCTTTTCCTGCGCTATTGGATGCAACACATTTATAGTCACCTGAATCTATTTCCGAATCTACGTTTGTGATGACTAGTTCAATGTTTTCACCATCGAAAGTTTGGCTAACAGTTTCAGATGGCGTGATAATTTTATTGTTTCTGTACCACGTTACAGATGGGACAGGATTTCCAGTTACTTTAGCTTGCAATTTTATAGTTCCTTTTTCTTTTACCGTGACTTCTTGGAAACGGTTTATGAACAATGGAGGTTCTGCATTTTCTTCTGTGGGTTCTGAAATAAATAGTAAAATTGTTATTAAGTTTATAGAAAGTAAAAATAATGAAAAATACATTTACGGAACCAATATTAATACCTTCTATAGTAATGACTGCAAAAGTTTCAGTAGATCCTTGGTTATTGGTAGCTTTGATGGTATAAACTCCATCGTCTTTTCCTTTTCTTGGCTTGATAATGGTAATTGTATGTGTATCACCGTCAGATTTTGTGATTTCTGGTTTCACTGGTTTGTCATCCTTGAACCATGCTATTGTAGGTTGAGGATTTCCTACTATTTGTGCAGACAAAACTACGCTTTCACCTTCCCTTATGGTCATACTTTTCAGAGGCTCAATGACTTGTGGTTTCTCTTTTAAGCCAGTTTTTATTTTTAAAACTATGGGTAAACTTGCTTCTCCTTCCCTATTTACAGCTAATACTGTGTAGGTACCTTCCTGTAGTTTTCTTACATTTGATATTTTCAAAACGCTGCAATACATATGCATGTCAGATTCAGTAGCAATGGACACATTATCATCTGGAACGATTTCTTCCCCTTTGAAAAACCACGCTATATCTGGTTCTGGTATAGCAACAAGTCTACACTCCAAGAATATTTGTGAACCTTCATCGACATATTGTGCTTTTGGTTTTTTAGAAAAGGTTGGCGGTATTCCTTCCAAAATATCAGCCAGTGAAGACTCTCTCGATAAACTTTTTCTGGAAAGTATTGTCATTTCTGAACCATGGTCTGAAAGTGGCGCTTCTACTGTTAGTTCCGTTGTGCTTGAAGCAAATCCAGCTGCATTTTTAGCAACACAGGTGAACGTGCCGGCATCTTCAGGAAAAACTTCTCTTATTACTAGTGTAGCTACATTGTCATCATCGTAATACATTTGGAAATCCTGAGATGGTTTAATGATGGCTGTTTGGCGGAACCATGTTATTTGTGGTCTGGGATATCCTTCAACTTGACATTCAAATTGGACAGTTGATCCATCTGGTGTGTGTTTAGGTCGAAGTTTTTCAACAAATATTGGTGCACTAGCTTGCTCCTCAGACGTAGGTTCTGTTAACACAATAAATATAAAAAATAAGATAGATGTCTAACGTTAAAAATAAGAGAACCTCAAGAAAGCTTATAACATAAGTTTTCGTTGTTCATTGTAAATCCTTTTATTAATTTAAATTCGTTAGTTCATTCATTACACAACCAGAATCAACGTATACTTACTTTCAAAAACTGGAAGTTTGTCTATTTTCTCGTTAAGTTTCTTCTGCAGATATAACGTGTAATTTGCTTCATCCATTAGATACTGAGCCGGTACCCAACCTTTTTCTTCAGTCAAATGTTTACGAACAAACCACCAGTCTTCATTGGTTGTCTCTAAAATGGAACGAATAATTAGAATGATCTTTATCACATTGTAACCTTAGTATGAAATGTATTATTTTTTACCTAATATATAAAGCCTTTCGCCCTCCACTAGATTGATAGCTTCGTCACTTTCAGCCACATAAGAATAAACTGCAAAAACAGTATCGCCGCTTCTTACGTCTAATGGTGTTTCTGTAAAATAAATAGGTGCATATTTAATTAATATAAATATTTTTTAAGGTCACATTTTATTGAATTAAAAATAAAATCTTGATTTTCGGTGATGTGGAATTGTAAAGTGATCTTAAAGCATAAAATATGGAACTTGTTTTTGGCAACTACAAATAAACTTGTTAAGAAAGGGCATAACTTTAAATTTGAAAAATTTATGTGTACAGTCGGTTTACGAAAACCTTTCGTCAGTTTTCAAGTTCATTCCTTTATCAAGTCATACACTCTTGTGCCACCGCCGGCGAAAAAACCATTAACCATCAACTATTTTTCCTCTCGAGAAACGTCCAGTAAGATGTAGATCCCGTGTCGATGAAAGAGATAAAAATATAAATAGTTTATCACTGGCTTTTCATATTGCCAGCGAGAACTTTCACTCTCGTTGTTTGTCGCAGCGACAAGAACTATCAAAGATTAATCTAGCTCAGCGTTACTCGCCAGCGATGCTCGCTTGGCTGTCTGAACTGACTCCGAGAGATCAACCTGCAGTCATTCCGTGCAGATACGCTAGGCGCAGTATCATTTAAAGAGAAGCGAGCCACGAGCGAGTGGTGTGAGTAATTGTGAGTATTCGGTGACTACTCGATTATTATAGCCCAGCGATGAAACTATCGGAACTACAATTGTAATGTCGACTTTAAGGTGACAAACCGTTTCGTAACTTGACATAACGTAACATATAATAGATGTGAAGATTTAACACGCAATTTTATTACATTTATGCTAAATTTTTATAAATTACCTGGAAACTCTTGTTCTCTCTTAATGCTCATTGAAGCTTCAGCTTCTGTAAAATAATTTTTACGAATTAGGTAATAAAGATTTGCCAACACGGGCTTGTAGCTTTGTGTTGTTAAAAGGTATCTTAAATAATAAGCTGTTTAATTAATGAAAAACCTTAAAAGCGTAAGCTATTCGATGTATTATTAAAAGCAACAAGTTACAAAATACATTTTAATACTACTCGACAAGATACCTTGAACTTTTCTCTGTTTTCTCTGTTTTCGTTTGGCAGAAATAGTTAATTGTTCTTCTTCGTATTCTATTTCTTGTGGTTTGCTTGGCTTTAATTCAATGCTTAATTCTTCTAATTCGCTAACTTCATATGGCTTTTTACTAGGTCTTCGCTTAATCACCATTTCGTAATTTTCTTCAGATTCGCCTTCACTAAGAATAATTTCTTCCACCTGGCTATCATCTTCGACTTCTTGGGTAAGCTGAATAGAAGTTTCATCCGCTGCTTCTGAGTACACTGTTTTCTTTTTAGATTTAAGCCTTATTTTACTAGAAAGTGATAGTTCTTCACTTGTGTACTGTTCCGTTAAAGGTTTTACATCGAAACAAACCTCTTCCTGTTCGTTTACTTCATACTTAGGTTTTTGGTCTAGTTTAAAGCTGACATCTTCTATCATTTCAGTCACATTCGCTTGTGGCTTAGATATCGTTACACTAGATGTAATGTTTTCAACGTTTTTAACAATTTTTTTGGGTCTGTGTAACGGCATCATAAAATCGTTAACCTTATTATCTTCTTCGTTGTCACTTTCGTCTATTTCAATGATTTCTGGTCCAGTTTCTTCGTCCTCTTCATAAAACTTTATTGATGTTTCATTTGCTTCTTCGCCAAACGTGATTGGCCTTTGAGGTTTCAATTTTACTTTGCTTGACATTGAAATCTCTTCTTCAGCATACGAATCTAGCTGAATATTAAATTCTTGTTCTACATCTTCTTTAGTTTTTGTTGATTTTGGTCTAAATGTCACTGTTTCTGGTTCTGTGATTTCGGTCAAAGTTGTTGATGATTTTCGAACTGGTTTCAACTTCTTCTTAATTGTTACTTCATCTTCCATTTCTTCTACTTTCTTTAAACTTGGTTTTCGTGGTTTTATAACAAATTCTTCAGGTCTATCTTCATCAAGAGTGTCATCTTCGGTGATTTCAACAGGTTTCTTCTTTGAATCTATTATGTCTTCATGTCCAAACATCGGTTTTTCCAAGTCAGTCTTTTCAATTTCAGGCAATTCGGGTTGTTTATAAACCTTCTTTTTTATTTTTGCTGCTTCTTTAACATTTCTTGACATTATACCATTTTGTTTCATACTACCCAAATAAGTAACGATGGGCATAATTTCTTTTGGTGGCCAGTCAGTTATATATTTAATTCGACTTTTTAATTGGAACTTTGGTAAAGAAACGGTTGAAGTGTCTTGCTTTTGTTTAACGGTGGTTTTCTTAAGCTTTATCGCTGTAAATTGTGGTGCATCTAAACACTCTGCATGTTGAGGTTTACTTACTTCTAAAACCTTTCGTTCTATACTAATGGGGGTTAGTTTTAACTTTGTTGGTTTTTTATCCGTTTTCTTAATTGTTGAGACTTCCTCCTTAATATCGGGAATCTTTATATGTTCGATATCTATTAAAGTTGGTTCCTCAATAACTGTTGATTCTTCGAGTTCTTTTGGTTCAAGTTTTAATATTTCTGGTTTGGTGAATTCATATTCTTCTGGTTTTTCAAGTTCAGCTTTTTCAAGATCTGGTATTTCTTTGGGTTTGAGCGGTTTTTTCTTTATTTTAGCAGCTTCTTTTATGTTTCGAGAAAGTTCACCATTTTGTTTAACGCTACCAATATGTGAAATAGACGGTTTTAATTCATGAGGTGGCCAGTCGTTAATATATTTAATCCGACTTTTGAGCTGAAACTTTGGTAAAGTTACCGATGCAGATTCTTGTTTTGGTTTTTGAGCTGGTTTCTTTAATTTCAATTTTGTAAATTGTGGACCTTGCGTTTCTTCAGCATGTTGAGCTTTACTCATTTCAACGGTAAGACGTTCTACTTTCATAGGAGTCAACTTAGTTTTTTGTGGCTTTGGTTTAACAGGATGATCGGATACGACTTCTTCATCTTTTGTTTTTGTAGGAGTAATCTTTGTTTCAACTGACTTAGGAGATTTGATTTTTTCAGTTTCTACTACTCGTGGGGCCTGTAAGTCATCAGGTACAGTGATCTCTTCAACTGAAGTTGCAATGATCTGATCTAATGGTTCAGTGTTTTCAGTTATTTCTGTTTGATCTTTTTCTTGACTCTCTGTTAGCGTCGGTTCAATTTTTGCCTTAACTTTTTTCTTGATTTGTTTTTTGGTGGTTTTAGTCTTCACTTCTCCTTCTTCTATTTTTGGTAAATCTCTATCCTCCATTATTTCTTCTATATCAACCTGTGGAGCTGAGTCTGGTATGTTTAGATTGTCTTCAGGCATTTCAATGGTACTTATATTTGTGTTATCACATATATTGTCATCATCTGTATACTCTTCTATTTTAACATGGTCATGGTCTTTATGTGTAGGTATACTGTCTTCATCAATTATTTCTTCAATAACTATGTCACCCTTTGTCTTTTGCTCAGAGCCCTCTTTAGGTTTTTTGCGTAGAGTGGTCCTCTTCTTTTTTGTTTTAATAGGTTCTTGATTTCCTGGAGCTTGAGCAAAGGTTGTGATAATTTCTTCTGTTTCTTCGACGTCTGAAGACTTCGGTGAGCTAATTATTTCTTCCGAACGATCTGAAATTAAATCAGATTAATTCAGACGTTACTCAATAATGATATCAACATAAATATGGTTTTGGTTTAATGTTTTATATGCAAATAAAAAACTGTTTATGACGATAAGTAAATTGACGAAGAGTTATCAAAATTTAAATCAGTTTACGTTAAAGTTGCTTGTGCTATTGATCACCAGATCAAGAGGTTAAAATTAATAAAAATGAAAAATAAATGTTTGCCTGAAAATAATTCGACCTTGTACTTTAAAATTCCGTAGTCAGGAGAAAGGTTAACAGTCGAAACTCGATGTAATCAACAAAACGTTTTTTTTTGCACTCTAAGCCCAAATAAAATTCATCGCTTACCTTTATGTGTAATGATGTTTTGAAGAGATTTTTCCGCAGTTTCTTCTGAAATTAGGATAGAACAATTTAAATCTATAAATAAAGTACAAATGTTTGTGAAATGCATTTGTTTGTATTCATGTGTTTCGTAAGATATTTAAAAGTCTATTACTATTTCTTTTATGAAATATTTATGTTTTCATTTTTATGGTGATTGGAGTGAATGAAGGATTAGTTTTCTTTTTCAAATAATTGACGATAGAAGTGTAATAGAGTGTGTAGTAGAGAGTGTAGAGAAGTACAAAACATGTTTTTATTTGCCTAACGTGCATTGTTTTCCGAGTGACTTTCTTACCACGTCCCGTTTCAACCTCCAGAACGGTAGCTTCCTCTGAGCTCTCAAGTGTAATAATAGGATAAACGTCGCCCAGTTCTTCTGGCACTCTTTCCTCGATAACCGTGACAGTTGTTATAGGAACTCCGTCGTCTTTCTGAACAGTACTGATTTCAGTTGTTTCTTCTATTGGTCCACGTTTCTTTTTGATGATACGTTTACGAGCGTTGATGGTGTGTGTGTCACCTTGCTCAGTATTGACTTGTGTGACTGCGTATGTTTCTGGCAGTTTTTCAATGATTTGTGCAGTTTCGGGTGTGTGTTTTGTATCGTGTAGGTGTTGTGTTGTGTCGTCAGTGTAAGCGTCAGTTGTGTGTTCTAAAGCTAAAGGTAAAAGTTTGTCGTCGTAGTGTGTAGTGACTTTTTTAGTGACGCGCTTAGTTTTCTTTATGACTTTCTTACCCTGTGGCGTTTCGACTACCTCAACAGTAGTTTCTTCTGGTGTCTCGACCGTTTCCAATGGTTTGGTATCTTTGGTTTCGTCGAGTTCTGGCAAAGTTTCTTCGGTAACGGTGACTGTTGTAACCGGGACTTCGTCATCTTTCTGAACAATGGAGATTTCAGTGGTCTCTTCTGTTGGTCCACGTTTCTTTTTGATGATACGTTTACGAATTTTGACGGTTTGTGTGTCACCTTGTTCAGTTTTGACTTGTGTGACTTCGAATGTTTCAGGCAGTTCTTCAATGATTTGTGCAGTTTCGGGTGTGTGTGTTTCAATGTGAAGGGGAATAGGAGTATCATCAGAAGTGTGTTCTAAAGTTATAGGTAGAGTGTCGTCGTAGTGTGTAGTGACTTTTTTAGTGACGCGCTTAGTTTTCTTTATGACTTTCTTACCCTGTGGCGTTTCGACTACCTCAACAGTAGTTTCTTCTGGTGTCTCGACCGTTTCCAATGGTTTGGTATCTTTGGTTTCGTCGAGTTCTGGCAAAGTTTCTTCGGTAACGGTGACTGTTGTAACCGGGACTTCGTCATCTTTCTGAACAATGGAGATTTCAGTGGTCTCTTCTGTTGGTCCACGTTTCTTTTTGATGATACGTTTACGAATTTTGACGGTTTGTGTGTCACCTTGTTCAGTTTTGACTTGTGTGACTTCGAATGTTTCAGGCAGTTCTTCAATGATTTGTGCAGTTTCGGGTGTGTGTGTTTCAATGTGAAGGGGAATAGGAGTATCATCAGAAGTGTGTTCTAAAGTTATAGGTAGAGTGTCGTCGTAGTGTGTAGTGACTTTTTTAGTGACGCGCTTAGTTTTCTTTATGACTTTCTTACCCTGTGGCGTTTCGACTACCTCAACAGTAGTTTCTTCTGGTGTCTCGACCGTTTCCAATGGTTTGGTATCTTTGGTTTCGTCGAGTTCTGGCAAAGTTTCTTCGGTAACGGTGACTGTTGTAACCGGGACTTCGTCATCTTTCTGAACAGTAGTGATTTCAGTGGTCTCTTCTGTTGGTCCACGTTTCTTTTTGATGATTCGTTTACGAGTTTTGACGGTTTGTGTGTCGCCTTGTTCAGTTTTGACTTGTGTGACTTCGAATGTTTCAGGCAGTTCTTCAATGATTTGTGCAGTTTCGGGTGTTTCTTTTGTATCGTGTAGGTGTTGCGTTGTGTCGTCAGTGTAAGCATCAGTTGTGTGTTCTAAAGCTAAAGGTAAAAGTGTGCCGTCGTAGTGTGTAGTGTCTTTTTTAGTGACGCGCTTAGTTTTCTTTATGACTTTCTTACCCTGTGGCGTTTCGACTACCTCAACAGTAGTTTCTTCTGGTGTCTCGACCGTTTCCAATAGTTTGGTATCTTTGGTTTCGTCGAGTTCTGGCAAAGTTTCTTCGGTAACGGTGACTGTTGTAACCGGGACTTCGTCATCTTTCTGAACAATGGAGATTTCAGTGGTCTCTTCTGTTGGTCCACGTTTCTTTTTGATGATACGTTTACGAATTTTGATGGTTTGTGTGTCACCTTGTTCAGTTTTGACTTGTGTCACTTCGAATGTTTCAGGCAGTTCTTCAATGATTTGTGCAGTTTCGGGTGTGTGTGTTTCAATGTGAAGGGGAATAGGAGTATCATCAGAAGTATGTTCTGAAGTTTTAGGTAGAGTGTCGTCGTAGTGTGTAGTGACTTTTTTAGTGACGCGTTTAGTTTTCTTTATGACTTTCTTACCCTGTGGCGTTTCGACTACCTCAACAGTAGTTTCTTCTGGTGTCTCGACCGTTTCCAATGGTTTGGTATCTTTGGTTTCGTCGAGTTCTGGCAAAGTTTCTTCGGTAACGGTGACTGTTGTAACCGGGACTTCGTCATCTTTCTGAACAGTAGTGATTTCAGTGGTCTCTTCTGTTGGTCCACGTTTCTTTTTGATGATTCGTTTACGAGTTTTGACGGTTTGTGTGTCGCCTTGTTCAGTTTTGACTTGTGTGACTTCGAATGTTTCAGGCAGTTCTTCAATGATTTGTGCAGTTTCGGGTGTTTCTTTTGTATCGTGTAGGTGTTGCGTTGTGTCGTCAGTGTAAGCATCAGTTGTGTGTTCTAAAGCTAAAGGTAAAAGTGTGCCGTCGTAGTGTGTAGTGTCTTTTTTAGTGACGCGCTTAGTTTTCTTTATGACTTTCTTACCCTGTGGCGTTTCGACTACCTCAACAGTAGTTTCTTCTGGTGTCTCGACCGTTTCCAATGGTTTGGTATCTTTGGTTTCGTCGAGTTCTGGCAAAGTTTCTTCGGTAACGGTGACTGTTGTAACCGGGACTTCGTCATCTTTCTGAACAGTAGTGATTTCAGTTGTCTCTTCTGTTGGTCCACGTTTCTTTTTGGTGATTCGTTTACGAGTTTTGACGGTTTGTGTGTCGCCTTGTTCAGTTTTGACTTGTGTGACTTCGAATGTTTCAGGCAGTTCTTCAATGATTTGTGCAGTTTCGGGTGTTTCTTTTGTATCGTGTAGGTGTTGCGTTGTGTCGTCAGTGTAAGCATCAGTTGTGTGTTCTAAAGCTATAGGTAAAAGTGTGCCGTCGTAGTGTGTAGTGACTTTTTTAGTGACGCGCTTAGTTTTCTTTATGACTTTCTTACCCTGTGGCGTTTCGACTACCTCAACAGTAGTTTCTTCTGGTGTCTCGACCGTTTCCAATGGTTTGGTATCTTTGGTTTCGTCGAGTTCTGGCAAAGTTTCTTCGGTAACGGTGTCTGTTGTAACCGGGACTTCGTCATCTTTCTGAACAATGGAGATTTCAGTTGTCTCTTCTGTTGGTCCACGTTTCTTTTTGATGATACGTTTACGAATTTTGACGGTTTGTGTGTCACCTTGTTCAGTTTTGACTTGTGTCACTTCGAATGTTTCAGGCAGTTCTTCAATGATTTGTGCAGTTTCGGGTGTGTCTTTTGTATCGTGTAGGTGTTGCGTTGTGTCGTCAGTGTAAGCATCAGTTGTGTGTTCTAAAGCTAAAGGTAAAAGTGTGCCGTCGTAGTGTGTAGTGACTTTTTTAGTGACGCGCTTAGTTTTCTTTGTGACTTTCTTACCTTCTGGCGTTTCGACTACCTCAACAGTAGTTTCTTCCGGTATCTCGACCGTTTCAAGAGGTTTAACTTCGTCTTGTTCTTCTGGTAGACTTTCTTCTGTAACTGTGACAGTAGTGACCGGGACTTCGTCATCTTTCTGAACAGTGGTGATTTCTGTTACTTCTTCCTTGGGTCCGCGTTTCTTCTTGATGATTCGTTTTCGGGTTTTGACGGTTTGTGTGTCACCTTTTTCTGTTTTGACTTGTGTGACTTCGAATGTTTCAGGCAGTTCTTCAATGATTTGTGCAGTTTCGGGTGTGTCTTTTGTATCGTGTAGGTGTTGCGTTGTGTCGTCAGTGTAAGCATCTGTTGTGTGTTCTAAAGCTATAGGTAAAAGTGTGCCGTCGTAGTGTGTAGTGACTTTTTTAGTGACGCGCTTAGTTTTCTTTATGACTTTCTTACCCTGTGGCGTTTCGACTACCTCAACAGTAGTTTCTTCCGGTATCTCGACCGTTTCAAGAGGTTTAACTTCGTCTTGTTCTTCTGGTAGACTTTCTTCTGTAACTGTGACAGTAGTGACCGGGACTTCGTCATCTTTCTGAACAGTGGTGATTTCTGTTACTTCTTCCTTGGGTCCGCGTTTCTTCTTGATGATTCGTTTTCGGGTTTTGACGGTTTGTGTGTCACCTTTTTCTGTTTTGACTTGTGTGACTTCGAATGTTTCAGGCAGTTCTTCAATGATTCGTGCAGTTTCGGGTGTGTCTTTTGTATCGTGTAGGTGTTGCGTTGTGTCGTCAGTGTAAGCATCAGTTGTGTGTTCTAAAGCTATAGGTAAAAGTGTGCCGTCGTAGTGTGTAGTGACTTTTTTAGTGACGCGCTTAGTTTTCTTCATGACTTTCTTACCCTGTGGCGTTTCGACTACCTCAACAGTAGTTTCTTCTGGTGTCTCGACCGTTTCCAATGGTTTGGTATCTTTGGTTTCGTCGAGTTCTGGCAAAGTTTCTTCGGTAACGGTGACTGTTGTAACCGGGACTTCGTCATCTTTCTGAACAATGGAGATTTCAGTGGTCTCTTCTGTTGGTCCACGTTTCTTTTTGATGATACGTTTACGAATTTTGACGGTTTGTGTGTCACCTTGTTCAGTTTTGACTTGTGTCACTTCTAATGTTTCAGGCAGTTCTTCAATGATTTGTGCAGTTTCGGGTGTGTGTGTTTTAATGTGAAGGGGCATAGGAGTATCATCAGAAGTGTGTTCTAAAGTTATAGGTAGAGTGTCGTCGTAGTGTGTAGTGACTTTTTTAGTGACGCGCTTAGTTTTCTTTATGACTTTCTTACCCTGTGGCGTTTCGACTACCTCAACAGTAGTTTCTTCTGGTGTCTCGACCGTTTCCAATGGTTTGGTATCTTTGGTTTCGTCGAGTTCTGGCAAAGTTTCTTCGGTAACGGTGACTGTTGTAACCGGGACTTCGTCATCTTTCTGAACAGTAGTGATTTCAGTTGTCTCTTCTGTTGGTCCACGTTTCTTTTTGGTGATTCGTTTACGAGTTTTGACGGTTTGTGTGTCGCCTTGTCCAGTTTTGACTTGTGTGACTTCGAATGTTTCAGGCAGTTCTTCAATGATTTGTGCAGTTTCGGGTGTTTCTTTTGTATCGTGTAGGTGTTGCGTTGTGTCGTCAGTGTAAGCATCAGTTGTGTGTTCTAAAGCTAAAGGTAAAAGTGTGCCGTCGTAGTGTGTAGTGACTTTTTTAGTGACGCGCTTAGTTTTCTTTGTGACTTTCTTACCTTCTGGCGTTTCGACTACCTCAACAGTAGTTTCTTCCGGTATCTCGACCGTTTCAAGAGGTTTAACTTCGTCTTGTTCTTCTGGTAGACTTTCTTCTGTAACTGTGACAGTAGTGACCGGGACTTCGTCATCTTTCTGGACAGTGGTGATTTCTGTTACTTCTTCCTTGGGTCCGCGTTTCTTCTTGATGATTCGTTTTCGGGTTTTGACGGTTTGTGTGTCACCTTTTTCTGTTTTGACTTGTGTGACTTCGAATGTTTCAGGCAGTTCTTCAATGATTTGTGCAGTTTCGGGTGTGTGTGTTTCAGTGTGAAGGGGTTTAGTGGTATCATCAATGTTTTCATCAGTAGTATGTTCTGAAGTTTTAGGTAGAGTGTCGTCGTAGTGTGTAGTGACTTTTTTAGTGACGCGTTTAGTTTTCTTTATGACTTTCTTACCCTGTGGCGTTTCGACTACCTCAACAGTAGTTTCTTCTGGTGTCTCGACCGTTTCCAATGGTTTGGTATCTTTGGTTTCGTCGAGTTCTGGCAAAGTTTCTTCGGTAACGGTGACTGTTGTAACCGGGACTTCGTCATCTTTCTGAACAATGGAGATTTCAGTGGTCTCTTCTGTTGGTCCACGTTTCTTTTTGATGATACGTTTACGAATTTTGACGGTTTGTGTGTCACCTTGTTCAGATTTGACTTGTGTCACTTCGAATGTTTCAGGCAGTTCTTCAATGATTTGTGCAGTTTCGGGTGTGTCTTTTGTATCGTGTAGGTGTTGCGTTGTGTCGTCAGTGTAAGCATCAGTTGTGTGTTCTAAAGCTAAAGGTAAAAGTGTGCCGTCGTAGTGTGTAGTGACTTTTTTAGTGACGCGCTTAGTTTTCTTTGTGACTTTCTTACCTTCTGGCGTTTCGACTACCTCAACAGTAGTTTCTTCCGGTATCTCGACCGTTTCAAGAGGTTTAACTTCGTCTTGTTCTTCTGGTAGACTTTCTTCTGTAACTGTGACAGTAGTGACCGGGACTTCGTCATCTTTCTGGACAGTGGTGATTTCTGTTACTTCTTCCTTGGGTCCGCGTTTCTTCTTGATGATTCGTTTTCGGGTTTTGACGGTTTGTGTGTCACCTTTTTCTGTTTTGACTTGTGTGACTTCGAATGTTTCAGGCAGTTCTTCAATGATTTGTGCAGTTTCGGGTGTGTGTGTTTCAGTGTGAAGGGGTTTAGTGGTATCATCAATGTTTTCATCAGTAGTATGTTCTGAAGTTTTAGGTAGAGTGTCGTCGTAGTGTGTAGTGACTTTTTTAGTGACGCGTTTAGTTTTCTTTATGACTTTCTTACCCTGTGGCGTTTCGACTACCTCAACAGTAGTTTCTTCTGGTGTCTCGACCGTTTCCAATGATTTGGTATCTTTGGTTTCGTCGAGTTCTGGCAAAGTTTCTTCGGTAACGGTGACTGTTGTAACCGGGACTTCGTCATCTTTCTGAACAATGGAGATTTCAGTGGTCTCTTCTGTTGGTCCACGTTTCTTTTTGATGATACGTTTACGAATTTTGACGGTTTGTGTGTCACCTTGTTCAGTTTTGACTTGCGTCACTTCGAATGTTTCAGGCAGTTCTTCAATGATTTGTGCAGTTTCGGGTGTGTGTGTTTTAATGTGAAGGGGCATAGGAGTATCATCAGAAGTGTGTTCTAAAGTTATAGGTAGAGTGTCGTCGTAGTGTGTAGTGACTTTTTTAGTGACGCGCTTAGTTTTCTTTGTGACTTTCTTACCTTCTGGCGTTTTGACTACCTCAACAGTAGTTTCTTCCGGTATCTCGACCGTTTCAAGAGGTTTAACTTCGTCTTGTTCTTCTGGTAGACTTTCTTCTGTAACTGTGACAGTAGTGACCGGGACTTCGTCATCTTTCTGGACAGTGGTGATTTCTGTTACTTCTTCCTTGGGTCCGCGTTTCTTCTTGATGATTCGTTTTCGGGTTTTGACGGTTTGTGTGTCACCTTTTTCTGTTTTGACTTGTGTGACTTCGAATGTTTCAGGCAGTTCTTCAATGATTTGTGCAGTTTCGGGTGTGTGTGTTTCAGTGTGAAGGGGTTTAGTGGTATCATCAATGTTTTCATCAGTAGTATGTTCTGAAGTTTTAGGTAGAGTGTCGTCGTAGTGTGTAGTGACTTTTTTAGTGACGCGTTTAGTTTTCTTTATGACTTTCTTACCCTGTGGCGTTTCGACTACCTCAACAGTAGTTTCTTCTGGTGTCTCGACCGTTTCCAATGGTTTGGTATCTTTGGTTTCGTCGAGTTCTGGCAAAGTTTCTTCGGTAACGGTGACTGTTGTAACCGGGACTTCGTCATCTTTCTGAACAGTGGTGATTTCTGTTACTTCTTCCTTGGGTCCGCGTTTCTTCTTGATGATTCGTTTTCGGGTTTTGACGGTTTGTGTGTCACCTTTTTCTGTTTTGACTTGTGTGACTTCGAATGTTTCAGGCAGTTCTTCAATGATTTGTGCAGTTTCGGGTGTGTGTGTTTCAGTGTGAAGGGGTTTAGTGGTATCATCAATGTTTTCATCAGTAGTATGTTCTGAAGTTTTAGGTAGAGTGTCGTCGTAGTGTGTAGTGACTTTTTTAGTGACGCGCTTAGTTTTCTTTATGACTTTCTTACCCTGTGGCGTTTCGACTACCTCAACAGTAGTTTCTTCTGGTGTCTCGACCGTTTCCAATGGTTTGGTATCTTTGGTTTCGTCGAGTTCTGGCAAAGTTTCTTCGGTAACGGTGACTGTTGTAACCGGGACTTCGTCATCTTTCTGAACAATGGAGATTTCAGTTGTCTCTTCTGTTGGTCCACGTTTCTTTTTGGTGATTCGTTTACGAGTTTTGACGGTTTGTGTGTCGCCTTGTTCAGTTTTGACTTGTGTGACTTCGAATGTTTCAGGCAGTTCTTCAATGATTTGTGCAGTTTCGGGTGTTTCTTTTGTATCGTGTAGGTGTTGCGTTGTGTCGTCAGTGTAAGCATCAGTTGTGTGTTCTAAAGCTAAAGGTAAAAGTGTGCCGTCGTAGTGTGTAGTGACTTTTTTAGTAACGCGCTTAGTTTTCTTTGTGACTTTCTTACCTTCTGGCGTTTCGACTACCTCAACAGTAGTTTCTTCCGGTATCTCGACCGTTTCAAGAGGTTTAACTTCGTCTTGTTCTTCTGGTAGACTTTCTTCTGTAACTGTGACAGTAGTGACCGGGACTTCGTCATCTTTCTGGACAGTGGTGATTTCTGTTACTTCTTCCTTGGGTCCGCGTTTCTTCTTGATGATTCGTTTTCGGGTTTTGACGGTTTGTGTGTCACCTTGTTCTGTTTGGACTTGTGTGACTTCGAATGTTTCTGGCAGTTCTTCAATGATTTGTGCAGTTTCGGGTGTTTGTGTTTCAGTGAGAAGGGGTTTAGTGGTATCATCAGTGTTTTCATCAGTCGTGTGTTCTGAAGTTTTAGGTAAAGTTTCGTCGTAGTGTGTAGTGACTTTTGTAGTGACGCGCTTAGTTTTCTTTGTGACTTTCTTACCTTCTGGCGTTTCGACTACCTCAACAGTAGTTTCTTCCGGTATCTCGACCGTTTCAAGAGGTTTAACTTCGTCTTGTTCTTCTGGTAGACTTTCTTCTGTAACTGTGACAGTAGTGACCGGGACTTCGTCATCTTTCTGGACAGTGGTGATTTCTGTTACTTCTTCCTTGGGTCCGCGTTTCTTCTTGATGATTCGTTTTCGGGTTTTGACGGTTTGTGTGTCACCTTTTTCTGTTTTGACTTGTGTGACTTCGAATGTTTCAGGCAGTTCTTCAATGATTTGTGCAGTTTCGGGTGTGTGTGTTTCAGTGTGAAGGGGTTTAGTGGTATCATCAATGTTTTCATCAGTAGTATGTTCTGAAGTTTTAGGTAGAGTGTCGTCGTAGTGTGTAGTGACTTTTTTAGTGACGCGTTTAGTTTTCTTTATGACTTTCTTACCCTGTGGCGTTTCGACTACCTCAACAGTAGTTTCTTCTGGTGTCTCGACCGTTTCCAATGGTTTGGTATCTTTGGTTTCGTCGAGTTCTGGCAAAGTTTCTTCGGTAACGGTGACTGTTGTAACCGGGACTTCGTCATCTTTCTGAACAATGGAGATTTCAGTTGTCTCTTCTGTTGGTCCACGTTTCTTTTTGGTGATTCGTTTACGAGTTTTGACGGTTTGTGTGTCGCCTTGTTCAGTTTTGACTTGTGTGACTTCGAATGTTTCAGGCAGTTCTTCAATGATTTGTGCAGTTTCGGGTGTGTCTTTTATATCGTGTAGGTGTTGCGTTGTGTCGTCAGTGTAAGCATCAGTTGTGTGTTCTAAAGCTAAAGGTAAAAGTGTGCCGTCGTAGTGTGTAGTGACTTTTTTAGTGACGCGCTTAGTTTTCTTTGTGACTTTCTTACCTTCTGGCGTTTCGACTACCTCAACAGTAGTTTCTTCCGGTATCTCGACCGTTTCAAGAGGTTTAACTTCGTCTTGTTCTTCTGGTAGACTTTCTTCTGTAACTGTGACAGTAGTGACCGGGACTTCGTCATCTTTCTGGACAGTGGTGATTTCTGTTACTTCTTCCTTGGGTCCGCGTTTCTTCTTGATGATTCGTTTTCGGGTTTTGACGGTTTGTGTGTCGCCTTGTTCTGTTTGGACTTGTGTGACTTCGAATGTTTCTGGCAGTTCTTCAATGATTTGTGCAGTTTCGGGTGTTTGTGTTTCAGTGAGAAGGGGTTTAGTGGTATCATCAGTGTTTTCATCAGTCGTGTGTTCTGAAGTTTTAGGTAGAGTGTCGTCGTAGTGGGTAGTGACTTTTGTAGTGACGCGCTTAGTTTTCTTTGTGACTTTCTTACCTTCTGGCGTTTCGACTACCTCAACAGTAGTTTCTCCCGGTATCTCGACCGTTTCAAGAGGTTTAACTTCGTCTTGTTCTTCTGGTAGACTTTCTTCTGTAACTGTGACAGTAGTGACCGGGACTTCGTCATCTTTCTGGACAGTGGTGATTTCTGTTACTTCTTCCTTGGGTCCGCGTTTCTTCTTGATGATTCGTTTTCGGGTTTTGACGGTTTGTGTGTCGCCTTGTTCTGTTTGGACTTGTGTGACTTCGAATGTTTCTGGCAGTTCTTCAATGATTTGTGCAGTTTCGGGTGTTTGTGTTTCAGTGAGAAGGGGTTTAGTGGTATCATCAGTGTTTTCATCAGTCGTGTGTTCTGAAGTTTTAGGTAAAGTTTCGTCGTAGTGTGTAGTGACTTTTGTAGTGACGCGCTTAGTTTTCTTTGTGACTTTCTTACCTTCTGGCGTTTCGACTACCTCAACAGTAGTTTCTTCCGGTATCTCGACCGTTTCAAGAGGTTTAACTTCGTCTTGTTCTTCTGGTAGACTTTCTTCTGTAACTGTGACAGTAGTGACCGGGACTTCGTCATCTTTCTGGACAGTGGTGATTTCTGTTACTTCTTCCTTGGGTCCGCGTTTCTTCTTGATGATTCGTTTTCGGGTTTTGACGGTTTGTGTGTCACCTTGTTCTGTTTTGACTTGTGTGACTTCGAATGTTTCAGGCAGTTCTTTAATGATTTGTGCAGTTTCGGGTGTGTGTGTTTCAGTGTGAAGGGGTTTAGTGGTATCATCAATGTTTTCATCAGTAGTATGTTCTGAAGTTTTAGGTAGAGTGTCGTCGTAGTGTGTAGTGACTTTTTTAGTGACGCGTTTAGTTTTCTTTATGACTTTCTTACCCTGTGGCGTTTCGACTACCTCAACAGTAGTTTCTTCTGGTGTCTCGACCGTTTCCAATGGTTCGGTATCTTTGGTTTCGTCGAGTTCTGGCAAAGTTTCTTCGGTAACGGTGACTGTTGTAACCGGGACTTCGTCATCTTTCTGAACAATGGAGATTTCAGTGGTCTCTTCTGTTGGTCCACGATTCTTTTTGATGATACGTTTACGAATTTTGACGGTTTGTGTGTCACCTTGTTCAGTTTTGACTTGTGTCACTTCGAATGTTTCAGGCAGTTCTTCAATGATTTGTGCAGTTTCGGGTGTGTGTGTTTCAATGTGAAGGGGCATAGGAGTATCATCAGAAGTGTGTTCTAAAGTTATAGGTAGAGTGTCGTCGTAGTGTGTAGTGACTTTTTTAGTGACGCGCTTAGTTTTCTTTGTGACTTTCTTACCCTGTGGCGTTTCGACTACCTCAACAGTAGTTTCTTCCGGTATCTCGACCGTTTCAAGAGGTTTAACTTCGTCTTGTTCTTCTGGTAGACTTTCTTCTGTAACTGTGACAGTAGTGACCGGGACTTCGTCATCTTTCTGGACAGTGGTGATTTCTGTTACTTCTTCCTTGGGTCCGCGTTTCTTCTTGATGATTCGTTTTCGGGTTTTGACGGTTTGTGTGTCGCCTTTTTCTGTTTGGACTTGTGTGACTTCGAATGTTTCTGGCAGTTCTTCAATGATTTGTGCAGTTTCGGGTGTTTGTGTTTCAGTGAGAAGGGGTTTAGTGGTATCATCAGTGTTTTCATCAGTCGTGTGTTCTGAAGTTTTAGGTAAAGTTTCGTCGTAGTGTGTAGTGACTTTTGTAGTGACGCGTTTAGTTTTCTTTGTGACTTTCTTACCTTCTGGCGTTTCGACTACCTCAACAGTAGTTTCTTCCGGTATCTCGACCGTTTCAAGAGGTTTAACTTCGTCTTGTTCTTCTGGTAGACTTTCTTCTGTAACTGTGACAGTAGTGACCGGGACTTCGTCATCTTTCTGGACAGTGGTGATTTCTGTTACTTCTTCCTTGGGTCCGCGTTTCTTCTTGATGATTCGTTTTCGGGTTTTGACGGTTTGTGTGTCGCCTTGTTCTGTTTGGACTTGTGTGACTTCGAATGTTTCTGGCAGTTCTTCAATGATTTGTGCAGTTTCGGGTGTTTGTGTTTCAGTGAGAAGGGGTTTAGTGGTATCATCAGTGTTTTCATCAGTCGTGTGTTCTGAAGTTTTAGGTAAAGTTTCGTCGTAGTGTGTAGTGACTTTTGTAGTGACGCGCTTAGTTTTCTTTGTGACTTTCTTACCTTCTGGCGTTTCGACTACCTCAACAGTAGTTTCTTCCGGTATCTCGACCGTTTCAAGAGGTTTAACTTCGTCTTGTTCTTCTGGTAGACTTTCTTCTGTAACTGTGACAGTAGTGACCGGGACTTCGTCATCTTTCTGGACAGTGGTGATTTCTGTTACTTCTTCCTTGGGTCCGCGTTTCTTCTTGATGATTCGTTTTCGGGTTTTGACGGTTTGTGTGTCGCCTTGTTCTGTTTGAACTTGTGTGACTTCGAATGTTTCTGGCAGTTCTTCAATGATTTGTGCAGTTTCGGGTGTTTGTGTTTCAGTGAGAAGGGGTTTAGTGGTATCATCAGTGTTTTCATCAGTCGTGTGTTCTGAAGTTTTAGGTAAAGTTTCGTCGTAGTGTGTAGTGACTTTTGTAGTGACGCGCTTAGTTTTCTTTGTGACTTTCTTACCTTCTGGCGTTTCGACTACCTCAACAGTAGTTTCTTCCGGTATCTCGACCGTTTCAAGAGGTTTAACTTCGTCTTGTTCTTCTGGTAGACTTTCTTCTGTAACTGTGACAGTAGTGACCGGGACTTCGTCATCTTTCTGGACAGTGGTGATTTCTGTTACTTCTTCCTTGGGTCCGCGTTTCTTCTTGATGATTCGTTTTCGGGTTTTGACGGTTTGTGTGTCGCCTTGTTCTGTTTGGACTTGTGTGACTTCGAATGTTTCTGGCAGTTCTTCAATGATTTGTGCAGTTTCGGGTGTTTGTGTTTCAGTGAGAAGGGGTTTAGTGGTATCATCAGTGTTTTCATCAGTCGTGTGTTCTGAAGTTTTAGGTAAAGTTTCGTCGTAGTGTGTAGTGGCTTTTTTAGTGACGCGCTTAGTTTTCTTTGTGACTTTCTTACCTTCTGGCGTTTCGACTACCTCAACAGTAGTTTCTTCTGGTATCTCGACCGTTTCAAGAGGTTTAACTTCGTCTTGTTCTTCTGGCAGACTTTCTTCTGTAACTGTGACAGTAGTGACCGGGACTTCGTCATCTTTCTGGACAGTGGTGATTTCTGTTACTTCTTCCTTGGGTCCGCGTTTCTTCTTGATGATTCGTTTTCGGGTTTTGACGGTTTGTGTGTCGCCTTGTTCTGTTTCGACTTGTGTGACTTCGAATGTTTCTGGCAGTTCTTCAATGATTTGTGCAGATTCTTGTTTCTGTATTTCATCTTGTAGAGGTTCAGTGATGTCATCCATATATTCATCAGTTCTTTCTTCTGAAGCTTTAGGTAAATTGTCTTTTTGCTGTGAAGTGACTTTCTTTTTAGTTATTCGCTTTGTTTTCTTTACTACTGTCTTACCCATTGGTGTTTCAACCACTTCGATGGTAGTTTCTTCCGGTATCTCGACCGTTTCAAGAGGGTTAACTTCGTCTTGTTCTTCTGGCAGACTTTCTTCTGTAACTGTGACAGTAGTGACCGGGACTTCGTCATCTTTCTGGACAGTGGTGATTTCTGTTACTTCTTCCTTGGGTCCGCGTTTCTTCTTGATGATTCGTTTTCGGGTTTTGACGGTTTGTGTGTCGCCTTGTTCTGTTTGGACTTGTGTGACTTCGAATGTTTCTGGCAGTTCTTCAAAGATTTGTGCAGTTTCGGGTGTTTGTGTTTCAGTGTTAAGGGGTTTAGTTGTATCATCAGTGGTTTCATCAGTCGCGTGTTCTGATGTTTTAGGTAAAGTTTCGTTGTAGTGTGTAGTGACTTTTTTAGTGACGCGCTTAGTTTTCTTTGTGACTTTCTTACCTTCTGGCGTTTCGACTACCTTAACAGTAGTTTCTTCCGGTATCTCGACTGTTTCAAGAGGTTTAACTTCGTCTTGTTCTTCTGGCAGAGTTTCTTCTGTAACTGTGACAGTAGTGACCGGGACTTCGTCATCTTTCTGGACAGTGGTGATTTCTGTTACTTCTTCCTTGGGTCCGCGTTTCTTCTTGATGATTCGTTTTCGGGTTTTGACGGTTTGTGTGTCGCCTTGTTCTGTTTGGACTTGTGTGACTTCGAATGTTTCTGGCAGTTCTTCAATGATTTGTGCAGTTTCGGGTGTTTGTGTTTCAGTGAGAAGGGGTTTAGTGGTATCATCAGTGTTTTCATCAGTCGTGTGTTCTGAAGTTTTAGGTAAAGTTTCGTCGTAGTGTGTAGTGGCTTTTTTAGTGACGCGCTTAGTTTTCTTTGTGACTTTCTTACCTTCTGGCGTTTCGACTACCTCAACAGTAGTTTCTTCTGGTATCTCGACCGTTTCAAGAGGTTTAACTTCGTCTTGTTCTTCTGGCAGACTTTCTTCTGTAACTGTGACAGTAGTGACCGGGACTTCGTCATCTTTCTGGACAGTGGTGATTTCTGTTACTTCTTCCTTGGGTCCGCGTTTCTTCTTGATGATTCGTTTTCGGGTTTTGACGGTTTGTGTGTCGCCTTGTTCTGTTTCGACTTGTGTGACTTCGAATGTTTCTGGCAGTTCTTCAATGATTTGTGCAGATTCTTGTTTCTGTATTTCATCTTGTAGAGGTTCAGTGATGTCATCCATATATTCATCAGTTCTTTCTTCTGAAGCTTTAGGTAAATTGTCTTTTTGCTGTGAAGTGACTTTCTTTTTAGTTATTCGCTTTGTTTTCTTTACTACTGTCTTACCCATTGGTGTTTCAACCACTTCGATGGTAGTTTCTTCCGGTATCTCGACCGTTTCAAGAGGGTTAACTTCGTCTTGTTCTTCTGGCAGACTTTCTTCTGTAACTGTGACAGTAGTGACCGGGACTTCGTCATCTTTCTGGACAGTGGTGATTTCTGTTACTTCTTCCTTGGGTCCGCGTTTCTTCTTGATGATTCGTTTTCGGGTTTTGACGGTTTGTGTGTCGTCTTGTTCTGTTTGGACTTGTGTGACTTCGAATGTTTCTGGCAGTTCTTCAAAGATTTGTGCAGTTTCGGGTGTTTGTGTTTCAGTGTTAAGGGGTTTAGTTGTATCATCAGTGGTTTCATCAGTCGCGTGTTCTGATGTTTTAGGTAAAGTTTCGTTGTAGTGTGTAGTGACTTTTTTAGTGACGCGCTTAGTTTTCTTTGTGACTTTCTTACCTTCTGGCGTTTCGACTACCTTAACAGTAGTTTCTTCCGGTATCTCGACTGTTTCAAGAGGTTTAACTTCGTCTTGTTCTTCTGGCAGAGTTTCTTCTGTAACTGTGACAGTAGTAACCGGGACTTCGTCATCTTTTTGAACAGTGGTGATTTCTGTTATTTCTTCTTTTGGTCCATGTTTCTTTTTGATTATTCGTTTACGTGTTTTGACTATTTGTGTATCGCCTTGTTCTGTTTCGACTTGTGTAACTTCGACTGTTTCTGGCAGTTCTTCGATGATTTGTGCAGATTCTTTCGTGTTTGTTTCATCATGTATAAGTTTAGTGGTGTTGTCTGTGTATTCTTCAGTTATATGTTCAGTAGCGGTAGGTGACGTGTCTTCGTACTGTGAAGTTACCTTCGTTTTTGTTATGCGCTTAGTTTTCTTTACTACTTTCTTACCCTGTGGCGTTTCAAATACCTCAACAGTTGTTTCTTCTGGTGTCTCGACCGTTTCAAGAGGTTTGATTTCGTCTTGTTCTTCTGGCAGAGTTTCTTCTGTAACTGTGACAGTAGTAACCGGGACTTCGTCATCTTTTTGAACAGTGGTGATTTCTGTTATTTCTTCTTTTGGTCCATGTTTCTTTTTGATTATTCGTTTACGAGTTTTGACGGTTTGTGTTTCACCTTGTTCTGTTTCGACTTGTGTAACTTCGACTGTTTCTGGCAGTTCTTCAATGATTTGTGCAGATTCTTGTGTGTGTGTTTCATCATGTATAGGTTCAGTTGTATCGTCTGTGTATTGTTCAGTTATATGCTCAGTAGCGGTACGTGACGTGTCTTCGTACTGTGAAGTTACCTTCTTTTTAGTTATGCGCTTAGTTTTCTTTACTACTTTCTTACCCTGTGGCGTTTCGAATACCTCAACAGTTGTTTCTTCTGGTGTCTCGACCGTTTCAAGAGGTTTGATATCGTATAGTTCTTCTGGCAGAGTTTCTTCTGTAACTGTGACAGTAGTAACCGGGACTTCGTCATCTTTTTGAACAGTGGTGATTTCTGTTACTTCTTCTTTTGGTCCATGTTTCTTTTTGATTATTCGTTTACGAGTTTTGACGGTTTGTGTTTCACCTTGTTCTGTTTCGACTTGTGTAACTTCGACTGTTTCTGGCAGTTCTTCAATGATTTGTGCAGATTCTTGTGTGTGTGTTTCATCATGTATAGGTTCAGTTGTGTCGTCTGTGTATTGTTTAGTTATATGCTCAGTAGGGGTAGGTAACGTGTCTTCGTACTGTGAAGTTACCTTCTTTTTAGTTATGCGCTTAGTTTTCTTTACTACTTTCTTACCCTGTGGCGTTTCGATTACTTCAACGGCAGTTTTTTCTGGTGTCTCGACCGATTCAGGAAATGTGATTTTGTCATGTTCCTCTGGCAGACTTTCTTCTGTAACTGTGACAGAAGTAACCGGGAGTTCGTCATCTTTCTGAATAGTGGTGATTTCTGTTACTTCTTCCTTTGGTCCGCGTTTCTTCTTGATGATTCGTTTACGTGTTTTGACGATTTGTGTATCGCCTTGTTCTGTTTCGACTTGTGTAACTTCGACTGTTTCTGGCAGTTCATCAATGATTTGTGGAGATTCTTGTGTGTGTGTTTCATCATGTATAGGTTCAGTTGTATCGTCTGTGTATTCTTCAGTTATATGCTCAGTAGCGGTAGGTGACGTGTCTTCGTTCTGTGAAGTTACCTTCTTTTTAGTTATGCGCTTAGTTTTCTTTACTACTTTCTTACCCTGTGGCGTTTCGACTACTTCAATAGTAGTTTCTTCTGGTGTCTCGGTTGTTTCAGGAAGTTTCATTTCGTCATGTTCTTCTGGCACACTTTCTTCTGTTTTTGTGACAGTAGAAACTGGGGTTTCGTCATCTTGCTGCACTGTAGTGATTTCTGTTATTTCTTCCTTTTGTCCAAGTTTCTTTTTGATGATTCGCTTACGCGATTTGACGGTTTGTGTTTCACCTTGCTCAGTTTTGACTTGTATAACTTCGAATGTTTCGGGCATTTCTTCAATGATTTGTGCAGTTTCGGGTGTGTGTGTTTCATCTGTTAATGGTTTTGTTATATCGTCAGTGTTTTCGTAGGATAATTCTGTAGCTATAGGTAACGTTTTTTCGTTTTGTGCAGCGACTATCTTTTTCGATACTCGTTTGGTTTTCTTTACTTCTTTCTTACCCTGTATTGTTTCGACTTCATCGATTGTAGTTTCGTCTGGTATTTGGATAGATTCAAGAGGTATCAATTTTTCCTGTTCTTCTTCTTTGTTAACTGTGACAGTGGTTTCAAGAGAATCGTCATCTTTCTGAACAGTTATTTCTTGCTTTTGTTCCTGCTTTGTTTTGATCACCCGTTTATGTGTTTTGACGGTTCGTGCGTCGTCTTGTTCCGTTGTGACCTGTGTATCGTTAAGTGTTTCTGGCAGGTCATCAACAATTTTTGCAAATTCTGATTTTGATGTTTCATCGGGCAATGGTTTAGTTGTGTCTTTTGTGAATTCTTCGGTTACATGTTCTGATGTTATAGGTAATGTGTCTTCAATGTTTGTTGTGACTTTCTTATTTACTCGCTTACTTTTCTTTATAACTTTCCTAATCTCTGGTGTTTCTATCTGTTCGATTGAGGTTTCTTCGGGTGCCTCGACTTTTTTGATTTCTGTGGTGTCTTCCTTTGGCTTGCGAATCTTTTCTCGTTCTTCCTCTTCCACCATTTCTTCTATTTCTACCTTTGATGTCATTTTTGGTATATCAAGCTTTTCTTCTGGCATTTCTACGGTACTTATGTTTGTATTTTCCAACAAATAGTCATCATCTTTGTATTCTTCAATATTAACATGGTGTTGAAAATCTTTGGTTATTGGTTTTACATCGTCTTCATCCAATGTTTCTTCGATAACTATGTCGCCTTCACTTTCTGTTGTTAAATGCTTGTGTTTTTTACGGAGTATTGTTCTCTTCTTCTTGATTTTTATTGGTTCCTGAATTCCAGGAGCTTGAATAAAAGTGGTAACAATTTCTTCCGTTTCTTCTACGTCGGAAGACTTAGGGGATGTTATGTGTGTCACTGGATGTTCTGAAAGTAGTTTAGATGCTTAGGTATTTTTGTTGGTTATAAATAGAATGACTTAATTATGTTATAGATTGGTTTGATTATTTTTTTTGAGTAGTTTCGTGAGATTTTCGTCTGAAGTGAAAGTAACTAGATTATTGTTACATAATGACTAATGTAGGTTTACTGAGTTAGCACCTTATTGTAAATTTTTATGTACCTATAAATTTTATGACATTAAGAAGTAATTTACTTTTTTTTAATATTATTAGCAGAGTATATCGCAAGATATTGGCTTACCACTTATGTGAGATTCTTGTTTCGTAATAGTAAGTTCATGGTCGCTTTCAGTTGTTATTTTTCCTTTTGCGGTGAGTGTGAGTGAATCAATATTTATGACAGCTTGTTCGTTTACAAAATGATTTGATACACTTAGCCCACTTGCTAGTGATAAAGAAGCTTTAGGTTTAATTTTCATTATTGTTGGAATATCTATAATATCTTCTTTTTCTATTACAGTTTTACTGTCTATGATTAGAGATAAACATGGGTTCTGAGTGGTTTCTATTGTCTGTGGTTGTATATTTTTAGTAATGAATTCATCAGCTTGTGTTTGCGAAATGTTTTCGTAGCATTGTACATGTGTTAAAGGTGTTACGGTCTTAGTAGCTTTGACCTGTTCTTTGACATGCGGTAATAAGTCGTTTTTTGAGTCTATTTGGGTTACTTCATCAACTGTTATGCTTTCTGAGGTATTTATTAAAATTGTAGCATTAGCTAAGTCGTAAGAATGTTTGAAATTTTTGTCGATTTCCTTTTCATGTACTGTAACGTCACTTTGGTTAATGTAGTTAACAGAAATAGGTTGACTCGTTATTTGTTGTTCAGTTTGGATGTATGGCTTAACATTGGAAGTGTTTTCACTCGCTATGATTTCAGTTTTTTCTACCGATTTCATTGGTTCAATAGTTTTTGTGGCTTCCTCTTGTCTGTCATGTTTTATATTAAAACTGGCTGAAGACTCCTCAACAATGCTTTCTTCAGTTGTATACGTTTTTTGAGTTTCAACATCAAGAGAAGCCTTGTTGAGATCAAATGATTCAGACCTGAACTCTGAAGTGTTAGATTCAATAAGATTTTCCGTACATTGCAAAAATGTGTGTAGGTTAATCGATGTATCGGCCTTTCCGATTTGATGTGTTTGATTTGAAATGTCTTGAATTGTGTCAATGTTATCAGGTTCAAAAACTGTTAAACTTTTGGTGGTTTTAATTAAAACAGACGCCTTTTCCAAAGGAATTTGTTTCTCAATAGGTCGAATGATTTCAGATTCTTGTGGAATTATATTTGTCTGTGTAATTGATTGATGTTCCAATGTTTTTGTAGTTACAAAAAAATTATTTTGTTTGTTTTCAGGTGTAATGGCTGGAGTGACCTCTTCGGGTACTACAACAGTCTGTGTTACAGATTTCATTTCGAGGAGTTCTTCCTTAATTTCCTCCGTCTTTTGTAATTGTGTTGTAAAGTTTGGAGTATTTTCCTGAATTGTGTTTTCTGTAACTATGTAAGTCCTTTGTGGTTCCATTTCAATCATGGCTGTATTTTTTGTTGACGGGCTGCTTAAAAATTTGTCTAAAAGTGTGTCAGGAACGTTTTCAGTGCACTGTATGTGTGATAGTGAAGTTATAACTTTGTTGGCAGTAACTTGCTTACCTTCATGTGTTTCGAAGTTCTGTGGCGAAACTTCATGAGTGGTTTCACTCACTAGCAGTCCTTCTAAAGTGTTGTAAGACAGATTAGCGTTTTCTTTTCCATTTGGTTTACCAAACGATTCTTCAATTTCTTTTTCATGAATGATTATTTTGAAGTTGTCCAAAGCTTGTGCTTGTATATGCTTAGGAATGATTGTTTGTTTTTGAGATTTATCAACATCAATGTTAGATATATTTTCGCCTGGAATCACCTCTGTACATAAGGTGGAGATTTCTTCCACTAGTCCACTTGTAGCTTGTTTTGTGTTGTTGTCATCTGTGATTATGTTAACTGGTTCTTCTTGAACTAAATTTTCCGTAACAGTATAGCTGCTTTTAGTTTCACCAACTGTTACTGTAGAGCTAGTTAATTTAGGTAAATATTCTAAATCAGTGGTTGTTTCGTGTTCAATAGTAATATTTTCACTTATGTTAATGTGTTCTTTTGCAGTTACAGATAAATCAGCTTTACGACTCTTCGATTCTTGTAAAGTTGATATATTGTTTTCAGTCTCATTGACAATTGTCTCACAAACGTTAATACTTGTAAGTAATTGAATTTCGGGTTGTAAGCTAGTAGTTTTACTTTGGGATGTTTCAGTGACACTAACAAATTCTCCTTCTTTTTCAAGGTCAGTATTTTCTAAAATGGTAAAACTGGTTACTTCCTCAATTTTTGGTCTTATTTTATTTGACTTTGTTAGTGGTCTATCGTCCAATAATGTCTCCGTTTCAGTTGGAATCACTTCAGTAACATTAAGTGATTTTTGTTCGTTTGTATATGATGATATAGATTGTTCCGTCTGTTTTTCAATTTTTAGAGTTTTCTCTACCTCGCCGATAAATGGCTCATTTTGTTGATATGCTTCTTGTATTCCATGTGTCGATAAAGCATTAAGAAGTGCTTTACCGGAAATATGTAAATCGTCGCTTTCATATGTTGGTATGACTTCAGTATTTATTAATGAAAACTGTTCTCCAATAGAGGGTTGTGCGATCTGGCTGCGTGAGTCTAACGTTGAATTTAAAATATTTTCTTTTTCAACTGTATTAACCATCGTGATTTCTTTGGAACAATTTTCTGTAAACCTTTGTACCGCTTCTTGTGTCAAATCCTTTTTGAAAACCGATAAATCAGCTTCTTTATCGCTGTGAAAAACTTCTAGTGACACTAAATGTTTTTGGAAATCACTACTCAAAATATTTGCTTTCGAAGTTTTAACGTCAAATTTATTATGATCTTTAGTTACATTTGATACAATTACTTCGCTATCAACAGTACATATGTGAGGCTCATACTCAATAGATACGTCTTGTTTTGGAACTGAAAAAACTGTATTTAGATCTTTTTCCTTCTCAGCTGTCACTACGTGACTTGTTATTAATGCTTGAGTTTCAGTTAAATCAGTATTCACAAGTGAAGTTATCGTTGATTCTTTGGGTAAAGTTACTTCTTTTTCAGCAGTTATAATTTCAGTTTGCTCATACGAGCGATTATCTACAGTTTTTATATCTGAAATTACCATTTGAACTTGTTCAGAATTGAACTGTCTCATGGATTCGTTTGCAATCACTTCTTTAGTCTCTGCAGTTTTTCCATATACATCATCAATCTTATAAATCGCTTGTTTGAGAAGAATATCGTTAAGAGTTGGTTTTTCTACGCTATTGGTCTCTGGTAAAATCTCAGAAATTTCAACACCGTGCTTAGTGTCAATTGATATATTTGCTGTTTGAGTCTCAGGACTTTGCTTGACTGCTAATCTTTGCTCACTCTCTATTGTACTTTTTTCAGAATTTTCTAGAGCTTGTAATGTTGACATAGATATTTTAGGTTTAACAGTAAGGTCCGCATTTGTTTCAAACAATCCTTCTGAAACATGAGCAACTGTTTCTTGCTGTAATATAGCATCCATAGTAATTGTGCTTTTAAGAGCTGTTGCCTCTTTTAATTGTTGAGTTTCAAATTCTCCTGTTTGAGTCCGCGGCTCGTTTTCTTCTATAATTAATGCTTCGATTGAATCTATTTGCAGTGAAGCTAAAACTTGCTTAGGAAGAGTATCTGTATTAAAATCAGTCTCATTTTCATTAGAAGTAGTTGATGTCGTTATAATTTCCCTGAAAACGTCTTTTGAAATCTTCGCAAATTCTAGTTTAGACTTAAAACTATCTTCTTTAGCTAGCCCAATACTGCTGTCTGTTATTAGTTCTGATGAAATAGCTACATGTCTTCCACTAATACCTGCTGAAGCAGTTGAAGCTTCAGGTAAACTAACTTTTCTATAATCACTTTCTTTTTCATTGTGAACAACTTCTGTCACTAATGTCTCTTGTGCAGGAATAATTTCAGGTAAAACATTTTTCAAATTAGGTTTTAAATCTGTCGTTAATTGTTTCTGAGTGTCAAATGCATTATTTTCAGTAATTTGAATTGATCTGAGAACATTGGAGCCTATATTTACTTTTTCCGTGTTTAAAGACGGTGCTAATAGAGGTTCCAAAGTGTCTTTTGGTAAAATTTCTGATGTAACTGCAATTTTTTGTTCAATATCTGTATCAATTTTGGCAAATCTTTCTAAAGTTTGTTGAGTTTTTAACAGTTCCTCCTCCCTTACACTTGCAGATACTTCGGTGATATTAATACTTTCATTTCCAATAAATGCAGGCGTAGCTTTGTTTAATATCGTTTTAAAATCATCTAACTGGTTTATTTGTTCTTCGACTGTGCTTTGGAATACAGTGATTTCGTTTTGTAAATCTCGTTTCTCTGTCGCGTGCTCTGAGCTTTTCTTTGGCAAATTAATCAAATCTATTTGATCAGCAGTGTTGATTTCTTCAGATACTGGAGCTTTTAAATGATGTGTAGCAGACGACATAACCGACACCATATCAGGATTTTTTATTTGAAGTAATTTTTCAGACTCGGAATATTTAGTTTCTGTTACAGATAGCGGCAAGTTGGGAATCAATGATGTTGACACGTTTTCTGATTTCTTCATACTATAATCCTCATTAGTTTCTTGTTCGTGTACTACAGAAAAAGTGATCTGTTTAGCAGAAGTAGTGATTATTGTTTCACTTGCAGATTCATCCAATTTTTTTTCTGATAGTTTGAGGTTCTCAACAGTCCCCATATCCATAGTTTCAGAAGTTACGACGGGTTCTAATGGTTTAATATCAACTTTTGCTACTTCCGAAGGCTTGTCATCTCTGACTAACAATTCTTTTTCTCTTTCGTTTACCAGTACTTCTTCCACATAATTTTTCTCAAGAACTGACAACGTAATGTCAGCGTTAAAACCGATGTTGTTTTTTCCTTTTTCAAAAGTTATTTCAGAGTCGTGTATACATGTCTCTGAACTAAATTTATGTTGATGTTCGTTTACGCCAATTACAGCATTTTTGCCTGGAAGTGGCTCTGTATTAAATTCAGTTTCTTTAAGGTGTGGTGTAGTTATAGTATTTTTAAGCCCTGTATATAATACTAAGTCTTTTTCAACAAATCCCATCGTAGGAGCCTCTTTAGTGGGTAAATCTCCTTCTTTTTCATTTGGTTCTTCTATGCTGACAATCAAACTGTCTTTTGATGAAATATTAATTTTAGCCTCGTATGTAGGCGGTCTTTTTAAATCTTGCATTGAGCCTTCCCTTTCTTGAACATTATGATCTTGGGTTACAATTTGATTTGAAAGAATAATTTCTTTACGAGCGGTTTCTGTAGGAACAATAAGCTCCGGATAATATTTACCAGATTTATCTTCAACAAAAACCTCTCTAACTTGTAGAGATTCCAACAAATTAAAACTTAAATCTGAAGTTGTGGCTTTTTCTTTCTGAGTTTCAGATAACACTTGTTCTCGAATCTCTTCATTAACTTCGGTTACATTGAGCCCAACCATTGGTAGTACTGAAACTATAGCACTTGTTTCTTTTACTTGAGATTCCTTAAAAGGTATTTCTTTTGATGTGGCCATGTCTTCTGATACTTTAATGGCATCTTGTAAGATCATAGACTGTTTTGCTGTCGTTAAGTCTTTCTCAAATTGTTTCAAACCGGACACTGTACTCGTCGAAATAATTTCAGAAGTTGTTAAGCATTCAGATGTAATCAGTTTTTCTTTCGCTTTGCTCTGAACTTTAGCTTCACTGGAATGATCTTCCAATGAACTGTTTACTTCAATTTCAGTAATTTGCAGTGATTCAAGTTGACTCAAGCTGGGTTTTATAATAATAGTATTATTATCTTTGATCTGCAAAGGTTTTTCTGCTTCATGAGCTTGTGGAATATCATTTACAACTGGAAATGATGTATCAAGTTTTACAATAGCTTGCAAATTGGCTTCTTTTTTGTCAATCATGTTAGTAACTTCGCTAGCTGAAATAATTTCAACTTTACTGTCGTGAATTTCAGTTGGTATTGTATTTTTGAAAACAAAATCTGTCACATCTAGTTCTTCCACTTTATCATCTTCAAATTGTACACTATCTTCTTTTACTTTAATAGTGCTTGTAGTTTTTACTGTTTCAACTATTTCCTTTTCTATGTTGGAATATTTTCTTTGTTTCGTGTGTTTTTTGTGTTGAACTTTTTCTATTGCATCTGTGAAATGACAGTAAATTTTGTGAAAATCTCAATAATTTATTTATATTGCATAGTAATAATATTGTATTAAAATGTTTTAAAAAGCAGAAAGTTTCTAAATTAGTGTGTTGACAGTCAATTTGAAAATTGAAGAGTATACAGTATTATTATAGATTTTTGTTTTAATGAAATAAAAGCCATTACTTACTTTAAATTATAATCCAATGTGATCACTTTTTTATAAACGAAGCGCATTCACTTTTAGCTAAAAGCACTTAATTAAAGGCAATGTTAATAAGCATTTTGCTGCACCAAGCTTGAATCGATAAAACACGTACAAAAAGTAAAAAAAATCTGGAAAAAGGTCATTCGCACGCAATCAATAGTGGCAATGTCATTTTAAAACCAATCGTAACACTTAACCATTTTATTAAATTCTATGCGTTATGTATGAGATCTTGAAAATGATACCGAGTTAAAGTCAGTTCAGCTTTTGTTACTCTAAATTACTGTATTTTTTATCGAATTGTAATCAGCATTTTACTAACATATTACTACTAATTGTAATATTTTAGTAAAACATATTCATGTTAAACCTTTTAAAATATATAAGATACTAAATAAACGCAATTTTAGTTTATTAAAAAATTTTAGCTTCAAAAAAACTTTCCGAACTTTGAGAAAGTGAAAGCATAGATCGACAAATAATGAAAAGGCTAAACACTCACCCCGGCGTTCCTCGATTTGTGAGGTATCTGCAATGTAAATAGTTTTTAAATAAAGTTGCACTTTTATTTATACAAATGCCTACGTACTGTTTGTTTATCTTGAGATCTTGTTTTATCTTATGTTTTGTTTCTGATCGGCCCGAAAAGCAAAGAAAAGAAAAAAAACATCCTTAAGCTTGGCTTTGCCAAACAAAGTCAATGTAAGTCCTGTTTTTGGCTACATCGTCACTTATTATTACGAGTAGATCATCATCATCATTGTTTCGCTACTTCGTCAAAATCAAAGTAACGACAAGAACACTTTCATTTTCATGTGGAAAAAGTGAAGTTTATAAACTAAAATTTTAAAATGGTTTAACAGTAGGTCGTAAATTTTAAAATTCAATACATTTTAAATTTTATCATGTCATCTTCAGAGCAATAAGAGATCACGTAAAGACGAAATTATCTGTCACGATGTAGCATAAATTGTTGTATTTTTGTGTGGCGTAAATTGTCTTAACTAGATATATAAATCAATGAAAATATGTATTGCCTTTCTGTAAGTATAAAATAGGACAATAAAAGCAAGTTCATAATACTTATTTTTGAAAATCTGTTAACTTAAGTAAAAAAAATCCAAGCAAGCTTCTCTTTAAAACTAAAATGGAATTTGTAACTAAACAATTTGTTTAACTTTACCTTTGATTACTTTAGTGACGTGTGTTTTCGCTACGTGTTCAGTTGATGTCTCCACAATGACCTATAACCAAATGTTTAAGCATGAAATCAAACGTTTCTATATATTTCTATATCTCCAGCCGACACTCCTCTCAAAATTTTACATCAATGATATCACAGTTTATGAAATCGTCTATAATCGTCTTTATTGAATTGTAGTTATAATATGTTTATAATTAATTTACCTCATGCGCTTCTCTTTGTTCCCAGGATCGCGGTTTAAAGTCTTCTGGGTAAAAATGAGCTATGACCTCTTCAACTGAGCTGTGTTTCATCACAACCATTTTCAAGAAAGCTCGGAACCCAACTTTTGCAGCTATTAAGGCTTCATCCTGAGTCGTCTCTTCGGTAAGTACTTCCGTAATGAGTGCTCCATGACCTTGCCTCTCTACTAATTGCACCAGCGCTGATTGAGATTGTGGTACACGCAAGGCAGGAAAGTATTGAGAGTCATACAGACTTTCAATTTCCTCTGTTGTAACACCTCTACGTAACATATAACCAATTTTTGCAAGTTCCCGAAGCGGTGATTCACCGGCACCAAATTCTTTGGCATTTATAACTTCTAGAAGCTCATTTATCTCGGCTACCATCCTTGAATCTGTCTCTACCATTTTAATAATTCCTTTTTGTTTTTGTATCGGACTCTCGTCAAATGGTTCTACAGTTTCTTCTTTTTGTTGTTGTGAGGATATTAAGTGTTCATGAGGAGTAACAACAGGTTTTAGTTTTTCGGGTTGTACTTTTTGCGCCTCCTTCTTATCTACTTTTTTGTAAGAAGCGACGTCGACGGTCTCTACATGATCGGCTTCACTGACAATCACTTTAGCCTTTTCTTTCTGTACTTTCTTTAAGGCAACAGATTGGTCAACGTGTTTTACTTCTTCTACAACTACAGCCGTCTTCGTTTTATCTTCAGTTACCTCTTTCGCAACTTCTTTTTTCCCTTTTGTAGCTTTATCTTTCACCTTTTTTATTAGTTCACCTTCTTTGAATACTTGAAGTTTTGCTTTAGTTATAGCCATGCCTATGTCACTAACAGCTTTACACATATAATTTCCTTCATGATCTTTGACTGCCTTAGAAATTGAACAAGATGTTTTATTGTCTTTGTTTTCGATGACAAATCGTTCTTCTGTTCGTATAACTTTGTCATCCTTATACCAGAGGATGTCTGAAATAAATATTTTTTTAATTTCGTTGATAAACATGCGTTTTATATTGTTTTAAAATTTCATATATTATATGTTTTAACACATACCAGGAACTGGATTTCCGCTGTAAATAGCTTCAAATTTAACGCTTTCTCCTTCATAAACTCTTTGACCCAAAATTTCCTTTACGAATGTCGGCACAGACTGAGTTGCTTTAAAAAAATATTTCAAATTTAGATACTTTGTGTTAATAATAACCATTGTACCATTGAAATGCAATACGTTTTATATTAAAAAAAAAAAAACCTTTTAAAGCAGCTTGTAATTCCTCCATGTGTGTAACCCAATCTGGTTTTCTGTATTCTTTCGTACCAACAATACCTGTTAACATAGGAGACTTTATTAACTTCCTATATTTAATCATTTGTTATTTCCTGTTACATATAAATAATAACTTGAACTTGTATCGTAAACATAATAGTAATGTAAAATCATAAAAATTGTTGACTAGTAAAGTCAACAATTTTTTTCGCTCAATCATTTTTGTTTTCTTATGGAATAGTTTAGCAATAACTTAAAATCTACAGATATTGGTACAGGTCTAGTGTGATCATTTGTGTTTACTTGAATCTGTCGAGTCTGAAAAATCAGGACTAGTTAATTTTACAGATTTAATGGAAAAGGTTAGGGATAAGTTAAACAAATAAGATATCAATCCATCGATGACATTCCTGAAAGCATAAGAAAAACAGGTAAAACGTAGAAGTTACAAATGGAACAATTGATTTTCAAACAGACCTTGTCACATCGGCATTTTGAAACTAGTTATCAGCCTGTATTCTCCATACTTCACTTACCCTTTGGAAGAATACTAGTAGGTTCAGCTCTAAAATTTATACAAAATATGCTTTTGGCCTTCTGTAATCAGAAAGATTAGTAGGTGAGTTCTAGTCTCTTAATTGGGACTCACTTTCTACGGATAATGCTGCAATGGTAGATGTGACGCCTAAAGAATTGTAAGCTTCGAATGTGATTTCTCCTGTATCATCAGGGTAGACCTCAGGTATGATCAGAATTGAGGTGCCGTCCTCCAGTTCTTCGATTTGGTATTCATGCGAGTGCATTATTTCGACACCTTGTCTTAGCCACCTTATTTCAGGTTTCGGGACACCAATAGCTTTAGCTTCCAATCTGTAATTATATAAAGTTTGTTTCATACTTGCGTTGAAAGGCCACTACGCCAATCAAATTTTAATTAACTAATAATAAAACAGCAATTTAAGTAAAGGTCTATTTTGATACAATTCGATTTGCTAATAGAGACAATTATTTAGAAATTTGAAAAAGGAATTTGATTTTTCGATATTTTATAATTCCTTGGCCTGACAGAGTTTTTATTAAAAAGTTTAGTTTATACATTAGTATATAGCAACAAATATAATCTTACCTGGTGAGCTCGCCTTCCGTGGATGACACTACTGTAGGTAACGCTTTAACGATACGTGGTGCAAATTCTTCTATGTCGCTAAGCCTCTGTGAAAAGAACAGTAATACAATTTTTATATATCGTATTTATTTATTTATAAGTAGTCATTACAATATTAATTTGCTGTTTATTGATTAAACTCAAAAGGTTACACGTAAATTCAGGTATTTAATTTAACTAATTACGTACCTCATCGCTTAAAATGTCCTCTTCAGATGCACTCGGTATGTATTCATAAGCTTAAAGTAAAAAGAAACATTAATATTTACTCATAAACCATATTCAGTAAGAAACACCTCTAAAAATATCGTTTCATACAAAAATGATTTCTGATTATTAAATCTAAATAACAGCATTTCTAAAAATAATTGAATTGCTGGCCAACCCGTAACTTTTTAATAACTCGTAAGCCACTGGTCACGCGAAATAAAGTGCAAAAATCAATGTGCAATTTAACATCATATATTTTTTCAAATTTCTAAGGACTTACAAAAACGTAGTAAAAGTCATAGTAAATTTTTGTTTTTATAAGTCCTTATTATAAGTAGGTGAGGTGAATTTACAAAGCCAGTGATTGTGTGTCATTCCTTAGGTAAGCACATGTTGTTTTAAGCATTATAATATTCTAATTATGAGCTAAGCCGTGACTGCACCAGCAAACATCAATCCTCAATATCATAAGTAGTTTTACTTTATTAAGAGCTACAGATGCATGGCAGTTGTAATTTTGATTGGACGATAAATTACGTAAGATGTGTCTGAAATAAATCCATATTCTAATGTCTGTCATGCACTGGTTTATCTATTATGCATGCAACCAGGAAAATATCTTCTCTACCTTCTACAATTACATTGCATTCAGTGTAGGAACTTCCGAATTTGTTTGTAGCTGTACATTTATACGTTCCTGCCATTTCTGGAAAGGCTTCTTTTATGCCTAATTGGCAACTTCCAGTAGCCATTCTACCTATAGTTATGTCTTTTGCTTTTATCACTTGCTTTTCATTGTTAAACCATTCTATTTTAGGTAGAGGCTCCCCTTCTACTTCACACAATAGTGATATGGGTTCACCATCCATGACAGTAATTTGCGGTAACTCTTTTGTGAAAATAGGAGCGAAACCATTTGTTACATTTGTATCCTTGACAATTGTTAAAGATGCGGAACTCGATACAGAACCAGCAAAGTTTTCTGCTCTACATGTAACTAAGCCTTCGTGTTCTTCATTTACGTGTTCGATACAAAGACAAGAAACATTATCTTTTGTGGTAACATATATGTTGGATAATTTATTCTCTTTGGCATATGATGTTACTTCTCTAGATCCCAAAAACCATTGGAAAGAAGCAGGTGGGGTAGAAATAACTTCAGCTTCAATTAATATAATTTCTCCTTGAATATGGCTTGTATGTTTTAAATGTTTAATGAAATATGGCGGTTTTATGGTTTCTTCTTCAGACGATTTTATCATTTTAACTGTACATGCTGATTTAGCAGTTTTCTCAGAACTATTTTCAATTACAACTTCGTATTTACCTA
This sequence comes from Choreutis nemorana, assembly GCA_949316135.1. Classification (NCBI taxonomy): domain Eukaryota; kingdom Metazoa; phylum Arthropoda; class Insecta; order Lepidoptera; family Choreutidae; genus Choreutis; species Choreutis nemorana. The sequence goes on from OX438595.1 coordinate 2,120,302, forward strand.
CATTTTTCCTTTCAATATTTTGAACTCGTACGATTGATTTATTTTGATCAGTAATTATTTCGCAGTTTAAACCAGGTTGCAAAATTTTGTTATTACAATACCAAGTCACTTTATTTTCTTTGTTGTCTTCAAAAGTTACTTCTAATTCAAAATTGCTACTTTCATAAACATTAACTGCCTTTATTGGGGTTATTATTAATGGTTGCACTTCTGTAAAATATCATGAATTTTTTCCATTACAGCACAAGTTGTTCAACACTTCTAAATATTAAATATGAAATATTTTGCCATGCATCTGTTATGAAAACTAACTAATTAAATAATGGGTATTGGATGTAATATGTAAATATAAGCAGCAAGTATAAATATGTATTGATTATTTGTATACATATTTGTTTGTCAAGTTGCTGGTCTGTTGGTAAAGTTTATTTATTTTGTAAAAAAGTATTCTAAAGAGGCCGAAAACTACAAATAGATACCAATATTTAATTACTACCCGACTGTTTTGGCATTGTAAACCAATCAGGTAAAAAATATGGCTACATCAAGATTGGGTTGGTATTCATAAAATGTATAATTATTGCTCAAATACATATTTGAAATAGTCGTTACAGAAAAGAAATTATAATAGAATCCAATAATCGCGGTTTGTTGGCACTTATTAAATTGAAATATGATCCGAATCGTAAAATATGAAATTGAATTTACCTTTCTTGTCCTTTGCTATTTTCTTTTTGGATTTTTTTACTACTGTCTTTGTTTCTATTTGCACTTCTTCAGATTCTTTAGAATCAGGAACGGAGACCTCTCTTTCCAGTACTTTATCGTCTTCGGACATTTTTGGTTTAAGGATTGGCTTAAGAACAGCCTCTTCCTTTGGCGCTTCTTCAACAGGCCGTCTTTTACCAGTCGGCCATTTCACTTCCTCAGGTTGAGGCTCTTCAATGGGCTTAGTTTTTCTGACTGGTTTAAGTTGCACCTCTTCTGGTTTTTCTTCTTCGAGTTGTTTCTGTTTTGGAATTGGCTTCAGGACAACCTCTTCTTTTGACTCTTCTTCGACAGGCCTCCTTTTACCAGTCGGCCATTTGACTTCCTCAGGTTGAGTCTCCTCAACAGGTTTATTTTTTCTGACTGGTTTAAGTTGCACTTCTTCTGGTTTTTCTTCATCGGGTTGTTTCTGTTTTGGAATTGGCTTCAGAACAACCTCTTCTTTTGGCTCTTCTTCGACAGGCCTCCTTTTACCAGTCGGCCATTTGACTTCCTCAGGTTGAGTCTCCTCAACAGGTTTAGTTTTTCTGGCTGGTTTAAGTTGTACCTCTTCTGGTTTTTCTTCTTCGGGTTGTTTCTGTTTTGGAATTGGCTTTAAAACAACCTCTTCTTTTGGCGCTTCTTCAACAGGCCTCCTTTTACCAGTCGGCCATTTGACTTCCTCAGGTTGAGTCTCCTCAACAGGTTTAGTTTTTCTGACTGGTTTAAGTTGCACCTCTTCTGGTTTTTCTTCTTCGGGTTGTTTCTGTTTTGGAATTGGCTTCAGAACAACCTCTTCTTTCGGCGCTTCTTCGACAGGCCTCCTTTTACCAGTCTGCCATTTGACTTCCTCAGGTTGAGTGTCCTCAACAGGTTTAGTTTTTCTGACTGGTTTAAGTTGCACCTCTTCTGGTTTTTCTTCTTCGGGTTGTTTCTGTTTTGGAATTGGCTTCAGAACAACCTCTTCTTTTGGCGCTTCTTCAACAGGCCTCCTTTTACCAGTCGGCCATTTGACTTCCTCAAGTTGAGTCTCCTCAACAGGTTTAGTTTTTCTGACTGGTTTAAGTTGCACCTCTTCTGGTTTTTCTTCTTCGGGTTGTTTCTGTTTTGGAATTGGCTTCAGAACAACCTCTTCTTTCGGCGCTTCTTCGACAGGCCTCCTTTTACCAGTCGGCCATTTGACTTCCTCAGGTTGAGTGTCCTCAACAGGTTTAGTTTTTCTGACTGGTTTAAGTTGCACCTCTTCTGGTTTTTCTTCTTCGGGTTGTTTCTGTTTTGGAATTGGCTTCAGAACAACCTCTTCTTTTGGCGCTTCTTCGACAGGCCTCCTTTTACCAGTCGGCCATTTGACTTCCTCAGGTTGAGTCTCCTCAACAGGTTTAGTTTTTCTGACTGGTTTAAGTTGCACCTCTTCTGGTTTTTCTTCTTCGGGTTGTTTCTGTTTTGGAATTGGCTTCAGAACAACCTCTTCTTTTGGCGCTTCTTCGACAGGCCTCCTTTTACCAGTCGGCCATTTGACTTCCTCAGGTTGAGTCTCCTCAACAGGTTTAGTTTTTCTGACTGGTTTAAGTTGCACCTCTTCTGGTTTTTCTTCTTCGGGTTGTTTCTGTTTTGGAATTGGCTTCAGAACAACCTCTTCTTTCGGCGCTTCTTCGACAGGCCTCCTTTTACCAGTCGGCCATTTGACTTCCTCAGGTTGAGTCTCTTCAACAGGTTTAGTTTTTCTGACTGGTTTAAGTTGCACCTCTTCTGGTTTTTCTTCTTCGAGTTGTTTCTGTTTTGGAATTGGCTTCAGAGCAACCTCTTCTTTTGGCGCTTTTTCGACAAGCCTCCTTTTACCAGTCGGCCATTTGACTTCCTCAGGTTGAGTCTCCTCAACAGGTTTAGTTTTTCTGACTGGTTTAAGTTGCACCTCTTCTGGTTTTTCTTCTTCGGATTGTTTCTGTTTTGGTATTGGCTTCAGGACAACCTCTTCTTTTGGCGCTTCTTCGACAGGCCTCCTTTTACCAGTCGGCCATTTGACTTCCTCAGGTTGAGTCTCCTCAACAGGTTTAGTTTTTCTGACTGGTTTAAGTTGCACCTCTTCTGGTTTTTCTTCTTCGGGTTGTTTCTGTTTTGGAATTGGCTTCAGAACAACCTCTTCTTTTGGCGCTTCTTCGACAGGCCTCCTTTTACCAGTCGGCCATTTGACTTCCTCAGGTTGAGTGTCCTCAACAGGTTTAGTTTTTCTGACTGGTTTAAGTTGCACCTCTTCTGGTTTTTCTTCTTCGGGTTGTTTCTGTTTTGGAATTGGCTTCAGAACAACCTCTTCTTTTGGCGCTTCTTCGACAGGCCTCCTTTTACCAGTCGGCCATTTGACTTCCTCAGGTTGAGTCTCCTCAACAGGTTTAGTTTTTCTGACTGGTTTAAGTTGCACCTCTTCTGGTTTTTCTTCTTCGGGTTGTTTCTGTTTTGGAATTGGCTTCAGAACAACCTCTTCTTTTGGCGCTTCTTCGACAGGCCTCCTTTTACCAGTCGGCCATTTGACTTCCTCAGGTTGAGTCTCCTCAACAGGTTTAGTTTTTCTGACTGGTTTAAGTTGCACCTCTTCTGGTTTTTCTTCTTCGGGTTGTTTCTGTTTTGGAATTGGCTTCAGAGCAACCTCTTCTTTTGGCGCTTTTTCGACAGGCCTCCTTTTACCAGTCGGCCATTTGACTTCCTCAGGTTGAGTCTCCTCAACAGGTTTAGTTTTTCTGACTGGTTTAAGTTGCACCTCTTCTGGTTTTTCTTCTTCGGATTGTTTCTGTTTTGGTATTGGCTTCAGGACAACCTCTTCTTTTGGCGCTTCTTCGACAGGCCTCCTTTTACCAGTCGGCCATTTGACTTCCTCAGGTTGAGTCTCCTCAACAGGTTTAGTTTTTCTGACTGGTTTAAGTTGCACCTCTTCTGGTTTTTCTTCTTCGGGTTGTTCCTGTTTTGGTATTGGTTTTAGAACAACCTCTTCCTTTGGCATTTCTTCTACGGGTCTCCTTTTACCAATGCGCCATTTAACTTCTTCAGGTTGGGCCTCTTCAATAGGTTTTGATTTTTTTACAGGTTTAAGTTGTACTTCTTCTAGCTTCTCCTCTTCTGGTTGTTTTTGTTTTGGTGTTGGTTTCAATGTTACCTCTTCCTGTGTGACCTCTTTTACAATTTTCTTGCTAGTTCGCCAGTTAATTGCTGCTGGTTGGGTTTCCTCCGTCTCTAGTTTACTTATTTCTAGATCTTGTTTTATTTGATCCTTAGAAAGTCTTCTCCAACTAGGTGTTTGAATCTTATCCTGAGTCTCAGATACCTTGAGTATAACTGTATCCTCTTCTTGCGTTAAAGACTCTTCAATCACCAAAGTTTCCAGTTTAGTGACGGATTCCTTTCGAACAGGTTTTAAGGTCACATCTTCTAATTTCTCTTTAGTGATTTGTTGTTTTTGTACCTTGGCTGGGCGAAGTGCAATGCTTTCACTGGTCCAGGGTAATGTTTCTTTCGTTTCCGGAATTTGTTTTCTAGGCTTAATTGAACCTAATTTTACTGTAGTGCTTTCCACAGATTTTTCTAAAATAGATTTATCCACTTTGTCTTGCTTTTGTTCGGTTCGCGTTTTCCTCCAAGATTTTGTTTGTAGTTCTTCCTTGTCTTTTACTTCTTCTGTGTATTCTTCTCTGTCAACTTTCATAATGTTACTATCTTCTGACTCGATCGTTTGGACAACTTCATTTCTTGGCTTTCTCCATTGCTTTGTTTCGAGTTCTTTTCCTTTTGTACGCTCATCTAGTATTTCTTCATCTTTTCTACTTAGTATCGTGATGTCTTCAGTTTCTGTTACAAGTTGCTGATTTTTCTCAGGCACTCTAGGTTTTCTCCAATGTCTTGTATCCAATACGTCAGTCCTTTTTTCTTCGATAGAATCAGATTGAGACAACTTTAGAATTTCAGTATGTTCAGTTTCATTCCTTTTTTCTACACTAGTTTTATCGCGTGGTTTTCGCCAATGTTTGATTTCTAAAGATTCTTGGTTTGTAACCTCTTGCGTATCGGTTTGACTTTGTCGTCTCCAAGGAACACTGTATGTCCTTTTTGTTTCTATGTCTTTTGATGTCTGTACTTTAAGAAGACTTGACTCTTCAGTAGTCTGAAACTGTGATCTAGATAAAATTTGCTGTTCATCGGATTGTAGTGTAGTCACATCAGTTTTATCTTTGTACGTCTTGCGATATATTGTTTTTTGTGACTCTGAAAGTAGAAAATAAAAAAATATTTATTTTGAATTAAGATTCATGAAGTATTAACAAAATAAAATTTCAAGAACTATTCAATAATAATGGAATTTAGAATCGAAATTTTATTAACGCATACTCAATGTAGTGGGATAACAAAATTTTTCATAAGTTTAGTATTAAGGTTTTCAACTTATTAAAATAATTACAACCACTTACCTTAAGTCAGTTCATCTATAAGCATTAGTGTTACTAATGTTGGAGAAAGCATTGCGAACTGATAATGCATTATAACTGTGATGTGGCAAATGTAATAGTAATTGTTGTTAGTTTATGATTATTTTTATCAATCTGATGTAAATTCCTTTATAAATATTATTAGTATTTTTTTATATAAAACAGTCCTTAACACAGAGGAATTCTATATTATGTGCTTGTTTCAGTATCGTTTTATGACACTTATAGTAACACGCCTTTGATTCGCTTTTTAAATTATAAAAGATCGGGGTCCTTCCGTATTTTTTTTGTCTATTTTTACCGCCATTTTTAAATTCAAATTGAAGATATTTTTCATTCTTAAAAAGGTTTATCATGTTCTAAATTAGTTGTTAATTAGTAAACTAGCAAGATTGGTTGGAAATAAAAACTAGTTTTTTTGTGTTTGTATTGCATATAAGCATAATGCTACCTTCAATAGTAGACCGATAGTGGTAGTATCGAATAATATAACCCCTGTTATTCGATACTATTCCCTTTTTTACCACTGTCTGTTGAAAAACAGGAATTTTAATCAACTTTTATTAAAATAACCTAAATACTAATATTTAAAATTTAATAAATTATTTGGCTCATTTAACAACTATAAGTTAGGTTTCAGAATCGAACTTTTCATTTTGTAAAATGACTTCAAGACAAGTCAGTCTTAGTATGAACGACTACAGACCACAACAGGCTCGGATTAATAGCGTCCAAAATCATACGTTCTTTCCAAAATGGCTTCAGGAAAGCTGCTAAGAACAAGGGACCGTAACACACCAATCTACGACATCCAATCCAACTTTTTCAAACGACTGCTTATTAAACGGTACAACGCCACATTCACTCGAGCAGATAAAACAATAATAATTGTTTATCCAGCCATGAAACAATTTTACAGGAAAATATTACGGAAAATGTTATAGTTTATGAAAGACCCTGTCCCCTAAACTAGGAGAATCCTCTGACTTGGAGGACAGTGAGTCTGGCGCTGTTCGATACCATGTAACATCAAATCATTATAGGAAAAATTTAATGACAGAGTGAAATTTTAGATTGCGCGCTGCAGCTAATTATCACCATCCTGTTGACATAGCATCTCCTGACGTTTGAGAGCTAGGCGTTGATGTTTTTGAGTTGTTCGGTGAGTTACGACTATAAAAGCACATCTTACTACATTGCCTACACAATATCGGAGCATTAGAATCTTATCTTGGTTTAGATCCAGTAAACCGGATGTTGTTCTTTTGATTTTAGTGAAGTTCAGTTTTCTAGTTTTGTTCTCCGTTTTTTTTTTCTATATTATCAATATTCTATATTTTTTCAGTAATGTAAACTCGCGGAACAATTTACTAAAAAACGTGTTCGTCTCAAACAACGATTTACAAACGCGCACAATTTCTTATTATATCTCCAAAACCGAAGCTCGGGTTCATTTCAATACATTTGCTCGAACTGAGATTCGAATTGACACCCGCCTCGCAAGTGTGATCACTGCCTACTCGTACCTTCCTCTGTGCTTTCTCTAACTAGAATGTACGGTATAATAATGTAATGAAATAGAGTACCTATCGTGTCGTTTGAGTCACCAAAGTAGGGAATATGCTAGATTTTTAATTTATTTATTACATTTCAATACAACACATATACACAGATCCGCAGATTTTATAAAATATCTGACTTATTAACTAAGTTAAAAAGCTTCAAAGTCGTTGTTAGATTAATATTGTCAAAATTGATGAATTAAACGTATAAATTGAAAATAATTATCAAAAAATTATGAATATCAGTGCGTATTGGAATTTGAATGGGAATATCTTCGAAATTTGTAGAGCGTGTTTGTTGAATTTGTTTGTTTTTTGTTGTTAAATTTCCTACAAGAATCAATGCAGCTCAATCGATAATAATTATTACTAAGTCAGTAACAAAATTTAGAAAAAAAAGTTATTTTTCTTTAAATTCTTAAAGTTTTACCTTAAATATCTTTTAAAGGGCAAGATTTATCGAAAAAGTATAAAAGACTTTTTGTAGAGCATTTAATTTCCTACATATAATGACGATAGTACGGGCTTAACAAGCTATTGGTGATGAAATATGAGCATTTTAATATCAAACTAAACTAAAAATAGAAAACTATGATGAGGATAATGTTCCCATTAATATTAAGGGCCCATACTGGGTGAGTACTTTCTAATGGTGCTGAGCAATAAGTTTTTGTGTATGAGATCCAAACAAAAAAAAAAGTTTTTTTTTGACCCACCCTAATATTTACTATAAATGGCTATACTTAACCGGTTTTTCGTACAATTCTAATTCTGTTTTCACTGTAAATGTACTAGTTCCACATACTTTACGATAAATTGATTGAATAATCAAATTAAATTTCTTGTATATTGCCTATTCCGATGTACTAAATAAATCAGGAGCTTGTAGACTACAAGCCAGTTAGTCGTACGAATCACGTATTCCCTTACTGCTTTGTACAATAGAGGTCTACCACGGAGTAGCCATCGAAATTCCTCTGTACGCGATAATACTACGTTTTAGGGGTTAGACCGCAAGCGCCATCCTAATTGGCCGTAGTAAATCTCTATTACCAATGACGGTCAAGGAAGCAAATCATTAATCATGAAATCATGATGTTGTTTTAAAAGTATGGTAATCTCATCCATTCACAAATATAGTATGAAATCCCCCAGCCGCAAAACCTGCAAGCAAAACTCGACCTTAAGGTGGTAGCGCGTGCGCGTCCGTGATTTCGTGCGTTTCCGAAAGACAACCAAAAAACGAATCCAAAGCGATTTTAGTCTTATGCACTACCCCTAGCTCTGTTTCTTCCTAAACGATGAGTTCTGAAACCGGGAGGCCTTCGTAGTTTTACCGTGACTTGAATTTACCGTGGCTATCGTTCCCTACACAATCGATCAGACTATATCGTTTTTACAACACAACAATTTGGAAAGTAAAGATCGGGAGCTGGAATATCGAGGGTTTCCACGCAGAAGGCGTTCCAACCCTTGTGAAAGTAAAAGGAGAAATAAAAATTATAAGCCCCTCTATCGGCTCGACCTAAGTTTGCGGCTACCCCTAGCAAAATCCCCCTTGTATCACGGTCGATGTATGTTTTAAAATTCCTTTTTTTCTTTTATTTTAAATTTTTCATGCGGAAATACGTTTAAAAACTTTTTGAGTCCCTAACGCAAAGGTTGTTGCTACACTACACTTACGCTAAGAACTCGCGACGCGGTTTTAAGGCACACCAAATCCGGTTGCGATCCGATTGCAGTCCGTGTGCTTCCGTATATTAGTTGTAAAGTATGACGCTATGAAAACTGCACTAATACGATCCTTCTTGGGTAGCGTGCGTGCAGCATTGGTGTAACGTTTGTCATAGAGTTTCATACTTTATTACTCATACATTTACGAACTCAAACAGATGTGGTGAGCTCCGGTCTTTAAATCATGCCGGCTGCAGCGACCAGCCTGCAGCCGCAGTCGCCACGGGCCCGTCGCCTCACCGGCTGCGGTCGCCTGCAGCAAAAGCCACACGGTAACTAATTAGCCATTTACACATAGCTATTATATATTAAAACCATAGCAAGGCATAATAATAAGGCATAAGGTTTTACATTTTGTATTTTTTTTAATTACCGCTTTTTTTAAACCTAAGGTCTGCGTCCGCAGCGGTTACCGTGTCCGTAGAATACGTATTTGTATGTAAAAATTTAATCATATTTTAAGGCACAGTTTCCAGCCAGAGCCGGTGCGGTGGCCTGCTGCCGTGTGATAACATCTAAATCAGTATTCTTCTACGGCGACCGTGCCGGTGCAGATGCGGGTTTAAACCAAGTTAGAAATCGCGTGACTTCTCACAATATCGTTCAAACGGACATAAGTATTCCGAATTTAAGAACTCCAAGACACTTCTTCCAACTGTGTTTTTCAATGAACCTCCCCTTTTTTCATCGACTTAAAAAAGGAGAAAGTTTTAAGTATAATATGTACAGTATGTAAAGTTTTATGTACATTGAGAATTGCATTCACTGATAGACGTACTCGTATCATAAAGGTTATATCTATAGCCTCATTCAAATAAATCGAGACAAAAGCTCTACATTCTTACAACCGCCATGTTCAAAAAACCTAAGTAGAAATAACCCGATTCCTTCAACAAAATTTCGTTTCGACGTAAGCACACAGGCAACATTAAAAAAAAAACACGAATATAGAACGAATTTAGCTAGTTTGGGTTTATTCATTTAAAGTTTTGCCCATTTGATTTCATGAAAATTTTAGGTTAAAATTATTTTTACACTCCGTAATTTTTTGATCATAGAATTTATCTGAAATGAATGGCTTTATTTTCGATACTTGAATGACGGTTTGTTTCGGTGTCTCAGGTGTTTTTAATATATTTGAGTATGTGTATATAAGTAAGTAAATCGTTATCTAGTACCTACAGTAAAGCCTATGGCTACCAACTACAATTCTTATTAGCATTTGATTTATTATCTATGACAATACATTTAACAAATTTAGGAGGTGTCGTTATATATACTGATGTGAAAAAATAGGGATTGAAGGTGGCTGTAACCCACAAGTATAATACGTTAAAGTTAAATTTCAAATAAAAAATTACGGACCTAAATAATAGAATTGATATGGACTAGGAAATACCAATAGGTTCGTTGTAAAGCACTATTCATCCCACCGAAAGAATAATGCCGAAAAAAATGGGATATATGTGCTATAGACTGACAGAGTTTTTCGGGTCACACCCGACACTCTGAAACTCCGGTTTATCAGGATCAACAGTGGCGTTCTTTGATCGAATAATCAACTAATAATGCAGCTGTGTATATAAATGTATATTATATTGTGTTGTTTTGGGATCCGGGACGAACTTAATCAGAAGAAACAGACTGACAGAGATTTAAAAATTTTAATAAAGGTTTTTTATTACTTAAACGAGAAACTGACTGGATTGGACACCCATACCTCTGATATGTGATTAAATCGATATGTTGCGGTCTGGCGTAATGAACCCCTCAGACTCAGTTACTTGCACTGGCTATTTATTACTGTGGGATCCTATCCTGAACCCTGAGGGTAAAAACGGGACCCTGTTACTAAGCCTCTGTTGTCCGTCCGTCGGTCCGTCAGTCAGCGAGCTGTATCTCATGAACCATAAACATGGTTAACACTAGCCCGCTAGTCTTAAAATTGAAAAAATATATATTTATAAAAAAACAAGGGGACTTCCATACAAGAAACGTGTTTCGTAGTTTTAGCTTGATTTTTGTTTTGTTTACGAAATCATCTAAAAAGTGCATCTTGTACGAGGTATGGATTACTTCATGTGTGAGTCCGATTCATACTTGACCGGTTTTATATTTTTTAATTATTATGCAATTTCAATCTGCTGATATATATTTTTTTCAATAATTAGGAATTAACTTTGATTTTTTACCAAAACTTGTGCTTTAAATATTTAGCCCATATCATTTCGGGTTTCATAAATTTTTGGACCATCTCCTTCATTTTGATTTATTGTTATTTTCAAGAAATAATTACTTGAAATAGAGTATAGGTCTGACAATCACAAAATTCGAATTTTCCAGGTTCGTTGATTCTACGCCCAAGAAACTTAGGTCAGTATGTTTTATTTTATAATTTTATGATTTATATTTAATTTATACATTTCTTAATAATACAAAAATTAATGTTAACAAAAAAAAAAAAAAAATATTAATTTTAATGTTTTAAGTAGATAAAATTAATATATACTTTGCAACAATTTTTCATAGCTGAATAAATACAACAAAAGATGGAGTAGGTGTATTCAATATACTAGGTATTTATTAAAGATATTTGATTGTTAGTTAGTTGATTGCACCGGAATTTAGTGGTAATCAATGCATTGAATGCAACCATTTTTTTATCAAATAATTTTTTATACAAATGGACTTAAAATAAGTACTTTTAAATCGTCAAAATTCTTTTTAAACTACCACCGGTTCGGAATGCCTGTCTACGGGGAAGAATCCGGCAAGAAACCTCCGTAGTTGCTCTTTTCAATATTATTTAATTAGTCTACAAAATAAAGTAAAAACCACTTTATTTGTAGCTGTGAATCCATAACACAAAATCCTAATTACACGCGTTTACAATTTACGCGAGATAGTTTCGCCCTAAAATCTTTTTCTACCAATTGCCCCCATAGTTTAATGTTCTAGATTCAAACAAGACAATCTGAGCAAGAACATTGCGTGCTTTTTGTTTTGTTTTCCGATAATTTTAGAGCATTCTATAATTGATTAGCGAAGTCCGTAGAAGTTTTTCGAATTTTGCTTGCTTACTTTGAACCTCTGAGTGACTTTAGCCGACTGACACTATAATTTTGTTGTCGGCCTGAAATGGTTGGCATTTATAATTAATTTTAAAAGCTAAAACTCACTAAATAACCAGGATTATCCAACGTATTATCTTGGACTTGGGTATAGACAGTGGCGTTACTATAAGTTGAAATAATGGCAAGGTGCCCCCGGCCCTAGGGCCGCAAGAAATATTATAAACTAAAACCTCAGAAATACTACGGGCCGCCAAAAGCGATTTTCATGGAAATTAAGATCTTCAAAGGATTTTTTAAAAAGTGCCTCAACTGATTCTCTTTGCTACGAATTTCGAACGGTATAGGTCAAACTTATCCCCCCAAAAGTGTTAGTTGGTGACTAATTAAAATTGAGACGTGAACATTTTTTGAGAAGGGGGCCCATTCAATTAATTTACCACGGGCCCTGGTCGGTTACCCACTGGGTGTAGTTTACCCTATTGAGACAAACAATACTCCCAAATAATCATTATTCCGATTCTTTCTTTTGTTTTATGTGATCGGACGGTTTTATTTCTATTATTATAGAAACGAATTTAAAATTCCGAATCGTTCTTGGTGTCTTGAAATCCACCAGGAGTCTTGAATACCCAAATCATTTACTATTCTCCTGCTGGTTTAATATGATTGTCCTATAGGAGCAACGGCTCCATGGGGAACTGTGCGGTCATATTGCCGTTCTAATTGAGTTTTGACAATTTCGTCCGATTGCCTTTTGCGTCTGGTGTTTAGTAAAGTCTATTTCAGTTCGACATACTAGACTCCTTAAAATATAAGTTCTGCACCTTTTGTGGTTATCTTTCTTACATAAAGATCTAAATTGTATCAACCTCAGTATTAAACAACTTACCATCACTTCATACTTACGTCCATGTTAATCTGCGCAATCTTATCCACTGCTTCGTATCGTTTACCAACTGTATAGTTTAACTTGTGATCCTTCCATTCTTATTAAGGGGTTGTAAAATAATTGTTTTGTCTATTAAAAGTGATTAGTTACATCCAGTCATTGGCATAACAACTTAATTCATTTTAAAACTAAAACATTGCCATTTAGTTATTGAAGTAGCAATGAGGTCATTATTGGTTGTTTGTCATCAAAAAGATGTGGTGTAGTTCTTAAGTTTGCCAGCCGATGATATGAAGCAACTCTAGCACTGTTGTCCATTGAGATGGTTGTTGTATTAGATAGAGACAATATCACTACGGAATCTGTTCACTGCCGTCATCATGATGGCGTCAACAGCATATCCCGGAATTCTAACGTTGAAAATTTATTAATGCACCAAGAAACATGTCAGAGGTTAGAGCATCTGTATTAATTAGAGTAAACAGCCATTGATGCCAAAACAGTTTTTTAATTCGAGCAACATGGTTGAATATCGTTTTGCAAAATGTCATGTTACGATTTTTTTATCCTTTCTTCATTTTCCAATGAAAAGTTATAATTTCTTGTCTGCTTTGCACTTGTTTCCTATTATTTTAGGAATAACTAGAGCTTTTTACTGAGGGCTTTTTCTAATAAACATCCAGCTTATGGACAACACCGCTCTGCGTTGAAGGCATATGTTTAAAGGCATGTATGTTTGTGTGTGTATGTTATGAGACTCTCTAGAATATTTCGCTGTTAGCAAATTGAAATAGCATTTTTGTCGATCTCTATTTAATAGTTTTTAAATGAACTATTAATTAATTGTTGTTGCATGAGTTTTGTGTAGAAAAATGCGAAGGTTGATTTAACTTAAAGCGTTTATTAAAATTTTTCACATAAAGGTAACATACAAAAGATAGGTCATAAATAAATTATTTTAAAATGGATAGACACTAAATTATTAATTGAGAATATACTGCCACGCCTAATACCTTAATATATTATAATTAGGTGAAACATACAACACAACTTTATTTTAACAATATCGTGCACTTAAAACCAACTAAGTTAAAGATCACTGTATCGTTAAACTATAAAATCTCATTCAATTCGGATTTGTACTTGCAGAAAACTTAAGGTCATCATTAAAATTGGCAGTTTGATTCCAAAAACATAGAAACCGGCAAGGCAAGTGATGCGTGCGTACTTTTACTGGATATTAGAGTCCGGGGAAGTGGATCTCTTGGACTATGTTTCTTTGTGTGAGACAGTTGACAGAGCGACCGCGAGTGGGGGCCCTCGGGCTCCCCAGCCTACTCCGCGCCTACCACCCACCACGGCACGCGGGAGACAGTTCGCAAATTAGTCAGCTGTTAGGTGATCTTGGAAAACACACTGCTGCCTGCGTGCAGTATTGTTAGATGTCACAGGTGTTACAACAAAGCCAAATATGAATGAACAATACAAAAGTTTCATGCTTAAGGATTAACTAGAAGCAGGGACTTGACTTCCTTGTGGTTGCCCTTATTGTTTATATTTATGTACATGTGAGATCAAATAGGTACCTCCTGATATTGGTGATGGACCACAGAAGATGGCGCAAGTCCCAGTTTCAAACACCTGGCGAACTTCACTTAATAGTCATGAGAAGACGTCAATGAGATCATTTGGATAAAATTCACAGTTCAGATCTCAACATAAAAAGCGTAATTTATTTTTTCTTAATGTTAATAATTAAAGGCCAATTAAATCATTAAATAGCTTAAAACTTATAAAAGAGTATTGGGTGAAAAATACGTTTTCATGATTCGCCAAAAACGTGTCCTCAACATAACGTTATATCGAAAGTTTTAATTTACAATGATCGACAATAGGTACAATTTCATTTAGTACACATCGTAGCGGTAAAAGCAAACAAAACAGTCGTAGAATGTTTTGTGTTCGTGTTAATCACATGTTACGGAGGTGTGTGTATGTGACAGGTGTTCCGAGGGCTCGGCGCTCGCTGGGCTCCGCTCCGTTGTATCTGCACTCGCTCGCTATGAGGACTATTTACACAAAAAGCTCAAATTTACAGCAATGTTAGATGCGGAAATTCGCCCAAATTGGTTTTTCTACAGAGTTATGTTTACAGATGGAGTCCGATAATTGTATTGTTAGGATCGAAGTGATTAAACGCGGATATGATTGCGTCATGGCTGTCGGGTAGCAGCCGCCGCTTTAGAAGCGAGCGCGATTCAGTCTCGAACATTGCTCTTTGCTATCGCGATCGGTATCGTCTATTTATCCGAGCACGAGGTGTTTAAAGCGGGCGGATAGTTATTGCGGTGACCGCTACGAATATGTAGATTTGTCTATATAAAATCGCTTGTCAACTTTGAATTTAAGTAGTAGTTTTCACCCGATCTCATTTATGATGGATTTAAAACAAAGAAACACTACATCAACTAGATTAAAAGTGCGCGACGCGAGCTCGCTGCCTGTGTCTATGCCTTACTTTTGACGACTAGTTTAGCCGAAGTCTCGACTTGGCCTGCGGCTGTAGTAGCTCGGCAAGTGAACGTGCCTGTGTCCTCCTCGTAAGTGTTTCCGATTAGCAGTACCGCGTTATTGCCTTCGTGTATCATCTGTAATTACACATTTTTGTATTACGCATATAATAATATTTTAAAATTAATCATTATATGTGTCGGTGATTTAAAAGGCTAACCTGGAAATCAGGAGTTTCCGGGATGAGAGCTCCTTCTCGAAGCCATTGAATATTTGGTTTCACTTTGCTGGTGATGTGAGTCTTGAACTGTGCGGGCTGCCCTTCGTTGACAACAACATCACGAAGCGATGTCAGAGTTGGCAGGTTATCGGCTTGATCTGGTTGCGTTACTTTCAACTTTGCTGCGACCGTTACTCGTCCGGCTGAGTTGTAAGCCACGCACTTGTAATCTCCTTCGTCTTCGGGGAAGGCTTCCGATATGCGCAACGTGTACTCGTCTGTAGCCCTTGACATTTGGAAGTATTTGGAAGGCTTAATTATCTTTTCACCTTTATACCATTGAATAGTTGGCGTTGGCTTGCCTAGAATCTTGCAGCTGAAGTCGATAGCCTGGCCTTCAGCAACAACCTTGTCTTTGAGAGGTTCAATTACTTCTGGAGGGGCATTGGCTGCCTTACTTTGCGATTTGGGCTTTTCTTTAGTAGCTGGAGCATTTACGTAACATTCAGCGTCACATCTTGCTTCACCTGCGCTGTTTATTGCTACGCATTCGTATTTTCCTGAATCTTGTGGATAAGCTTCAAGAATAAGAAGTGTGTATGTTCCATCTTCTTCAAGTATTTTGTTTCTTATATCTGACTGAACTTTATTTCCATTTTTAAGCCAGTATACATCTAATGGCTTTGTCCCGGTGACTTTAGTATCGAACCTGACAAGTTGGCCAGCTGTCACATTTACACTTTGAGCTGTCAAAGTAAAACTAGGTGGGATAACACCGCCTCTTCCTTGACGTCTGCGTTCTTCGACAACGAGATTAGCACTGCATTTAGCAGTTCCACCTCTATTCTCTGCAACGGCAGCAAAAATAGCTGAATCCTCAATAAATACTTGTCGAATGATCAAAATCGATTTGGTACTGAATGTATGTATTTGGAAATCAGGAGAGTTCTTGATAGGGAAATTTTCCCTGTACCATTTTATGGTGGGTAATGGGTCGCCATCAAATTCGACTTCAAATCTGGCTTGCTCCTGCTCAAATACGCGACATGGCTGCATTTTCTTTGTAAATACAGGTGGATTGCAAGGTTTAACTGGCCCTTCGACTACTCTTTCATGCGTTTTGGCTTTATGTTCAACTTCAGTGGTCTCAGTCGAAGTAATTTTCCTAGTGATTTCAGTATCTCCAATAACTTCCTTTTGGACCTGTTTTTGTTTTGCCACATGTACTTCTTTTCCATGAACTGTAGATTCTGAAGGATCAGGTATTTTAGGTTTCTTCACAACTTTCTTCTGTACTTGCTGCTTTTGTTCAACGACTTCCTCAGTTGTTTCTCTGAAATAATATTTTTATTTTATTTACATTTAAAAAAGCGTTTATTTGATAGATTTGTTGAAAACATATTTAAAATTACAAATGGACAAATACAAAGTACTTACAAGTTGTCTTCGTAACGTTGAGCCATTCCTTTGGATAACGAGCTATTTACAACTTTATCGCCAGGAATTGCAAATTGATGAGTCGACTCCCGTAGTCTGCTTTCTTTGACAACTTGTTCGTTTTCTAGTTCCTGCAGTTTATTGTAATATTCCTCGCTCTTCTTCTTTTTAACTGTTTGTTGCCATTCAGTGTCTGGCTCTTTAATTACTTTAGGCTTAAGCTCTGGTCTGTGGTCTATTTTGCGTTGCATGGTGCTTCGTTCTTCAAAAGTTTTTTCCAATTCTGTGTCAGTACGGAGGTGCTGTGTTTCATCATACCAAGCTGTACAGAATCATGAAAATTAGTTAGAATTGTTTTTCAAGACACAATTAGTATTCTTTAGCACATACCTCTCTATAAATCCGATGATAAGCCAGTAGAAGCAGGTGATTTGGTTGCGCTTCGCCTTGCGGATAGATAAAGGAGGGCAAAAGGAAGCAAGGGAATTCATTTGTGCTTAAGCGGTATGTTGGTGTGTGTGTGAGTGGAAAAGTGTGTTATAGCAGCAGAGTTCAATGAGCTTATTCATATTATTATTTTTATTATAACTGTGTTCATTTAAAAAATATTATAAGAGCTTTTAGCGATATGTTCTTATTTATATACTTACGTCTTGGTGCGTTTTTCAATACACCTCTGTAGTCATCGTGTCTTGGGATAACTTTAAGTTCAGTTGCAGCAACAGCTTGTCCTGCCGAGCTTCTAGCGATTACTTCAATTTTACCAGTATCGTATTGCCTAGTTTTAGGTATATCGAAGTGGTACATTCCGTCGTATGTCAGTTTATATCTTGATCCCTATAAAAGTATCAAAAATGTTTGACATTTGTACAAAATTTACAATTCATTACAAACATGTGCTAAGTTATTTACGTTGACAATGGTGTTTCCGTTGATGACCCACATGACTCGGGGTTTGGGATGGCCAGTTACACGGCATTGGAAACGAGCCCATTCTCCTTCTTCAACAGTGACAGGGTCTGGACGGCTGACAAATACTGGAGCTGATCGAGCTTTAGTTTCTTCCGGTAATTCCTCTGGAACTCTATATTCAAAGAAAAAACATAGATAAGTCGCTTGAGATAAATTAAAGTATTCGTTTCAAATAAATCTAAATTAGACTTACGCTTGCCAAGCGGCTTCCATCTCCCTGATCTTTTCTATACTCTTCATGTGCTTAGGAAGTTGAGAATCATAAACAATGCCTGGTTTTCCAGCGGTTTTGATAATTGCTCTAGTCTCGTCCATACCATACAAGTTGGTTGCACGACAAACGTACTCTCCACTGTCTTCAGGATATACCCATCCGAAATTCATCGCTACGTAACCGAAGTCATAAATAGGCGTGAAGCGATTTTCTATAAAAAAAAATACAATCAGTCTCATTCTAATTTACAAGATTATAATTTATTAAGATTTAAAGGGTAAAAATACTGACTGTGTAATAATGGTTTCCCATTGAAGAACCATTCTACTTTCATGTTGGGATCTCCCACTGGTGCTAATTGGCACTCAAACTTAGTCGTTTCCATTTCAACGAGTGTAGTCTGACTTTGAATCTGTGTAACAAATCGTGGTGGTTGTTTTTTGTCAGCATCATACAAGTCATCCTCGGTTAGATAAATTTCAGAAGTGTATTTCTTGATTGTAGCTTCCATTTGCGTAAGAGCCTCCGATTTTTTCATTCCTCTCGGAACTTGATTTTGTAATATGATATCAGGCAATTCTGTAAAAAAAATGTTAATGTAAATATATTAAGTAAATTTAAGAAAGTTAGAGTACAAATATATATTTACTTACGTTTGCATGAGACAGTTCCTTTAGTAAAGTCTTCGCCGTAATTGTTAACAGCTCTGCAGACATATTCGCCTGAATCCTCAGCGTACACATATAATATATCTAAAGATACAAAGCCCATATCATACACGGTACGATATCTGTGGCCAGAAGGTAACAGTTTTCCATTTCTATACCATTCAATGCGAAGTTTTGGATCTTCTTTGGGTTCTACCCGACACTCAAAACGTACGCCCTCAGATTCTTCCACAGTATGCGACTGGATTTGTGTAATGAACTTTGGTGGAGTACTTACAACAGGTTCGTCTTTAGGTACATCACTGATACGACCTCTTTCTAATTCTTTAATCTTTTCTCCACTCATTCCCTGAGGTAATTGCGAGTCTAAAACTATGTCACGTTTGGCACTACAAGTAATTTTAGCAGTTGTTGTTGCTGAGCCCCACCTATTTGTAGCTCGACAGGTATACTCACCTGCATCACGAGTGTAAATGTAATCGATATCTAAAGCTATAAAGCCAAAGTCATTTAACATATGTACACGGGAACCAGTAGCAAAAGGTCTTCCATTATGGAACCAATCAATTCTCATTGTTGGGTCGCCTACTGGCTCAACGCGGCAATCGAAATGAATCGGGCCGCCCTCAGGTATGTCGACATTGTCTTTGATTTCTACCGTAAATTTAGGAGGATTAGGCTTTTCATCCTCGATAGAAATTTCTTCGCGTTTGTGCAAAGTTTCTTCGAGCTTTTGGATGCTTTCGGTTCCAGATTTGAAGTGTGAAGGTAACTGGGGCTCAAGAACAATACCCTGTCTTCCTTTAACTTGAAGCTTACATGACACTGTTGCTTCGCCATGGCGGTTAGTAGCTTTGCATGTATAAAGTCCAGCATCCCGTTGGTAAACACCGCCAATCTCTAATATAACAAATCCGAAATCGTTAATAGTTTTAACTCTCGATCCAGTTAAAAGTGGTTTACCATTGTGATACCATTCAACCCTCATACTTGAATCATTCACTGGAACCAATCGACATTCAAAGTGTGCTGATGAATTTTCAGTTAAGATCAAATCTGAAGGTGTTGTTGTGAATTCTGGTGGAGCTCCAGTCTCCGATTCTGGGGTAAGATTCTCAGCTGTACTGCTGTATCCTTCAAGGGCAGCAATTTTGTCAATAGTGCCCTCCATTCCCTTTGGCAACTGTGACTCTAAAATAATGTTTCTCTTTCCTGCTACCTTCATGGTTGCAGTTGTTACCGCTTCTCCGTAGTTATTATACGCTCGGCATAAGTATTCACCGGAGTCCTCAGGATATGTGGGTGAAATTTCCAGGATAACAAATCCAAAGTCACAGAAAGTCCTAAATCTTGAACCGGCTTTGAGTGACTTGCCATTCCAGTACCATTCAACCTTAAACATTTTTATTATGAAAAACATTGTTAATATTTATAACAGCAAAAAACAATTTTTATATTTTTTCTCTATTTACCTTCAAATTCGGATCATCAGTTGGAGTCAAGCGCGCTTCAAAGTGCGCATTTTCACCTTCCCTCAAATTATCTATGTTCGATAATGGAACCGTAAATACTGGGGCTTTTCCACGCTCTTCATCTGTAATAGTATCCTTCCTGCGAATCATTGAATCTTCAAGAGTTTGTAGCTTTTCTAACCCTCCTTCCATGCCCTGAAATACATTAATTTATGTTAAATTGTAAAAAAAACTATTTAGATAGTAAAAAGTTACTTAAATTAATTCAATATTTCTAACATACCCGCGGGAGTTGCGAGTCCAAGATCAAATTTTCCTTCGATGTACATTTGAGAGTAGCTTTGGTCGAGTCTCGGCCAAGTTTATTTGTCGCAACACATTCGTATTCACCAGAGTTTTCTTCGTAGCAATACAAGATGTCTAATATGACGATTCCAAAGTCATGGAATGTTCTATACCTATGACCGTGAGGTAATTTTTTACCATTATAGAACCATTCTACTTTCAGGTCTGGGTCGTCAACGGGAACTAATCTAGCTTCGAAATGTGCGCTTTGGCCTTCAACGAGCTTAGTAACATCTTGAATCTGTGTGATGAACTTCGGTGGAACCGCTGAAGGTGTAGCTGGTGTTTGCTGTTGTGCTCCGTGTAAACTTTCAAGCTCTCTTATCTTTGCCAAAGAGTCAGGTTGCAAGCTATCAAGGTAAACGCCTCCTTTTCCATAACAAGTAATAGTTGCTTTAGTAAAATCTTCGCCATATTTGTTGTACGCACGGCAAACATATTCACCAGTGTCATGATTTTGAGTGTAAGCAATGTCAAGAACAACAAAGCCAAAATCGGACACTGTCTTAATTCTTGTTGAATGACGCAAAGGCTTTCCGTTATGGTACCATTCAATTTTCAATTCTGGGTCGTCTACTGGCACAACAGTACATTCGAAATGAGCTGATTGACCGTCTTTTAGGCCTTCCACGTTCTGTATTTGCGTAGTGAATCTTGGTTTCTGTCCCTTGCTCTTATCGACGCAATCTAATTTGACACTAATCTCCGCTTGTCCCCATCGGTTGGTTGCGCGGCACGAGTAAATTCCAGAATCGGTTATCTTAGTACCTAAAATTTCAAGAACAACCATACCAAACGCGTATACAGTCCTAATACGATGACTAGCTTCAATAGTTTTGCCATTATAGAACCATTCGATGACCATACTCTGGTCTCCAGTTGGTATTAATGAAGCTTCGTAATGAGCAATTTGCCCTTCACAAATATCCACAATATCTTTAAATACGGTTGTGAATTCTGGTGGTCTACCAGTATCGTCATCAGCCTGTTGACCAGGCTCTCCACGTAACGAATCTTCTAGGTTCTGTATCTTTTCTAATCCTTGAGTTCCTCTGGGATGTTGTGTTCTCTCTATAAGGTTTTCCTTGCTGGAGCAATAAATAGTTGATGATGTGAATGCTTCTCCTTTCTTGTTGTACGCTTTACAAGTATAAATACCACTATCTCTTTCGTAAACATCTGTTACATCTAAAGTCACAAATCCGAAATCATTACTTAATTTAAACCTTGAACCTTGTTCTAAGATTTTACCATTAAAGAACCATTCTATCTTTAAGTCCGGATCATTCTTAGGTTCTACTTGACCCTCAAGATGAAGAGACTGTCCTTCAATTACTTGAAGTTCAGCTGCAGTATGAACTACCCATTCAGGTTTAGGATAGTCAGATTCTGGAAGAGATGACTTTCTACCCTTGGATAAACGGGCTTCTTCAGCTTGTTCTACTGCTTCAAGACCTGCTTTTCCTTGTGGATGTTGAGTGTCAAAGTAGATTTGTTTATCTCCGGTACATCTCAAAGAACCAGAAGTTGTAGCAGAACCCTTACTGTTCGTAGCTTTGCAAGTGTAGATTCCAGAGTCTTCTTCGTATGTATGAGTAATGTCGAGAGACACATAGCTAAAATCATGAGTACTCTTGTATCTTGTTCCAGATGGTAGAGGTTTGTTGTTAAAGAACCATTCAATTTTTAGTGTAGGGTCTCTAGAAGGCTCCACATTACATTCAAAGTGTATATTTTCTCCTTCCTTGCAAAGAATGTTGTTCAAATGAGAGATAAAAACAGGAATTTCATATACAGGTTCGGGTGACTCAGGTTTACCAGCCTTTGGTTGTTCCAAGGCTCCAATGCGATCCAGTGATTGAGGATGAAGAGATTCTCCTAGCAGCCAGTGACGATCTTCAATCTTAACAGATGCAGTTGATACTGCTTCACCCATCAGATTTGTTGCTTTACAAGTGTAAATACCTGAGTCATCGATTCTTAATCCATTAATGGATAAAGTAACTAAACCAAAATCAAAAGTGCTCTTTATTCTGGAGCCAGTTGTAAGAGAAACCCCATTTTTGAACCATTCAATTCTCAGATTAGAATCAGTACGTGGTTCAACTTGAGCTTCTAGGTATACGTGTTGTCCTTCAGACAATTTATCGAAGCTCTTGAGATGAGTAGTAAATATTGGGGCTTGCTGGACTCCAGAGTCAACAAACATTTCCGGTACTTTATTCATTGCAGCTTCTTTAAGCTGTATTTGTTCCCACGATTCTGGTCTCATTGCTTGATCAACGATGGTAGACTTGCTCTTCACTTTAAGAGATGTTGATGACACAGTGCTACCTGCCCTATTGATAGCTTTGCACATGTAAAGACCCGCATCTTGGGTGACAACTGAGTTGATGTCCAAGGTTACAAATCCGAAGTCATGTGTGGTACGGAATCTTGATCCTAAAAAAAAATAATTGTTAAGGCTGATTCAAAAATACTTTTTTACCGATATTTTCGTTTTGTAAGAAAATGTTTTAAAAAGAATTAATACATACCCATTTTCAGTTCCACTCCATTTATGTACCATTCGAACCGTAAGCTAGGGTCGCCGATAGGAACTACTCGTGCTTCGTAATGTGCATGTTGTCCCTCCCAAAGTTCTGACGGTCCTGTTAGAACTTGTGTAAATATCGGCTTCTCAAATTCACGCTCAGGTTCTTCAGCCCTCCTTGAATGCGGCTCCTCCAAGCGCTGTATCTTCTTCATACCTTCAGGATGTTGTGTTTCTAGTTGGATAGCAGCTTTAGCTGAAATTTAAATATTTATTTAGTTTTATAAAAAGTAACGCAATAAATTTTATTCGTAATACTCGTAGTTTGCATAAAAATCAAGAAAATTTTGAAGATTGAACAAGAAATTTACTTACTTTTAATTTTCATGGCAGCAGTCGTAACTGCCTCTCCAAGTAAATTGGAAGCTCTGCACATGTAGACTCCTTCGTCCTCATCGCGGACATGAGTAATGGTCATAGACACATATCCAAAGTCATGTGTCTTTGTAATTCGGGAACTGTCCTCAATAAGTTTTTCATTTCTGAACCATTCTACTTTCAAAGTTGGATCACCGACTGGGATAAGTCTACAGTCAAATTGCGCGGTCTGTCCTTCTTGAATATTATCAATGTTTTGAAGCGGTTGTGTAAATACTGGTCTTTGCCTGGTAACCGGCTCAGGTATGTCAGGCCTCTTGAAAGGTTCCGTTGATTCTAGTTCTCGGATTTTCTCTAGACCTTCAGGACGTTGAGATTCCGATATAATACTACCTTTTGCGGTTACTGTCATTGATATTGAGGAAGTACATTGGCCTAAAGCGTTAATAGCTTTCACAGAATATTCTCCAGCATCTTCTGGTACACAATGCTGTATATCTAATGACACATAACCAAAATCAAAAGTGATATGGAACCTTGACGCAGATTGCAAGGCTTTGCCGTTGTGGTAGAATTCAATTCGTAAGTTGGCATCATGCACGGGTTCTACTTGACATTCGAAATGGGCTGTTTGACCTTCGTAAACGTGTGTGGTTCCCCTCAGTTCGGAAACAAATCGTGCTGCAGTTAGCGTAGGTTCATCAATTTCCATTCGTGTGTGATGACCTTGTGCCTCCAACTGTCTAATCTTCTCCAATCCGTGAGGATGTTGAGTATCGAAGATAATGCTCTTATGCCCTGCAAAAATATAATAAGATTACAATATTGGTTTCACACATTTTTTAAAAGATATATCTGGAGAAAAATATTCGTACCTGCAACCTTCAACGTGCAGGTATTAACTGCTTCACCGAGTTTGTTGGTGGCTTTACACATGTATGTTCCAGAATCTTCAGCATATGCGTAAAGAATGTCCAGGGATACATAGCCGAAGTCATGTGTGGTCCTGTACCTATGACCTGCTCTGATCTTACGCCCGTTGAGGAACCACTCAATTTTAAGATCAGCGTCGTTAATTGGTTCGACTCTACATTCGAAGTGGGCGTGATCGCTTTCTTTGAGGTTTTCTAAGCTGGTCAATGCAGTTAGGAAAACGGGTTTCTGTCCAGGCTTCTCCTCTTCAATTGCCTTGGGTCTTTCAAACCTCTCAAGTTCTTGAATCTTCAACAACCGCTGTTCATCCAGTGTGTCCAAGTAGAGACCAGATTTAGCTAAAAAAATAATCAGAATGTGTAGTGGTATGTCAAAATATCAATATCTCCGAACAGTTGTAATAGACCTCAGACATTTTAGATTTATAAATTAAACGAATTACTTGCGTCAAAGTAAGAGAAAAATTTAAAAAGTGATCAATTTAGAATAGGGTGCTTAAATATTCTATTTTTGTATTAGATAAGTATAACTGAAAACATTAAAAAACTTACCTTCAACTTTCACAGAGCTGGTAGTGACGGCCTCCCCTACTGCATTAGTGGCTTTGCACATGTAAGTTCCAGTGTCTTCAGCGTAAGCATAAAGTATGTCTAAGGCGACGTATCCAAAATCATAAGTGGTTTTGAATCTGTGCCCTGTTTGAATTGGTCTTCCATTGCAATACCATTCAACACGCATCGTAGGATCATTTACTGGAGTAAGTGTAGCCTCCAAATGTACAGCAGTACCCTCAGATACTTGTGCATTTTTCAGTGGCTTTCCAAATTGTGGTTTTTCAGCTACGAAACTTTCGTCGCGGACTATGCGCTTGTACCGACTTTCATCTTCAAGATATTGAATCTTTTCAAGTGCACTTTCATGTTGGGTATCTCTTATGATAGATTCCTTGGCTGTAATTGAAAAATAATGTTAATAATTAATAAAACTCTATTACTTCGAAATGTCCAGTTTTATCTTCATCGAATACTTACATTGTACATTAAGTTTAATGGAAGAAATAGCTTGACCCAAATTGTTGATAACTTTGCAAGTGTATTCTCCGGAATCTTCGCCGTAAACAGAGAGTACGTCTAGGGCAGCAAATCCGAAATCATACGCGGTTCGGTATCGGTGGCCACTTTGCAGTACCTTACCGTTGAAATACCATTCTACGCGCATGTTTGGATCAGGGTATGGTTCAATCCTACACTCGTAATGGGCGCTTTGTCCTTCAACAAGCTTCGTAGGCCCGTTCAGTTGTGTAATGAACCTTGGAGCTTGGTTAACAGACACTTCTACATCCTCTCTACGCTGGTAGCGTGACGCATCCTCTAACTGCTGAATTTTTTCAAGAGCAGCCTCGTGCTGAGACTCGAGTTGGAGAGATGCTTTAGCTGTAAAGGTTAGATCTCATATTTAGGAATTGTTTACTTAAATATATTTTACTCCAAAGGAATTTGAGTACTTTTAATTATTAATTTAGTGAATTCTATTGATATTGATTGATTGATTGACACTTACATTGCACAAACAAAGTTGATGACGTTACTGCTTCACCAAGTTCGTTAATTGCACGACAAGTGTAAGTTCCAGAATCCTCAGGATTTACATACTTCATGTTGAGAGCTACATAGCCGAAGTCATGCATTGTGGTAAGGCGATTAGCTGTAAAAAAAAACATTTTAGGTATTGAAAGTTTTTGATGTATCAGGACACAAATCAACCAACTCGAAATATCTTTTTCACTTACATGCTTCAATTGGTACGCCATTACGGAGCCATTCGACGCGTAGTTTTGGATCTCCGACTGGAATAAGCCTAGCTTCAAAGTGAGCGGCTTGGTTTTCTGCAACTTTAATGTCCTTCATCGGCAAGGTAAACATTGGCGCTTGAGTTATAAACTCATCTTGCGCACTGTGTCTTTGATATCTTGTAGTATCTTCTAACTGATTCAATCTTGGCAAGGCTCCTTCGTGTTGCGATTCTAAGTAAATAGATTTTTTAGAATGAACTATAGCAATGCCAGATGTTACAGCTTCGCCAAGTGCATTAATGGCTCTGCATGTGTAGGTTCCAGAATCTTCTGGAAGACAAGATAATATGTCCAGCGCTACAAAACCGAAATTGTTCGTTTCTGTAAATCTAGATCCACTCTTAAGAGGTCTGTTATTATGATACCACTCTACTTTCAATGTGGGATCAGATACCGGAATTAAACGGCATTCGAAGTGTGCCCTTTGTCCTTCCTTTATTTCGATATTTTTCAATGATGTTGTAAATATTGGTGCTTGCGTCGTTAATTCGTCAATCATATCAGTTCTATGGTATCGCGATCTGTCTTCTAGAACTTGAATCTGCTCTAAGCCAGCTTCATTTTGTGTTCCTCTGATAATATCAGCCGTACCGCGGCAGCTCAATCTGCAGCTGACTTCATCTGTACCGACTAAATTAACAGCTCTACAAGTGTATATTCCTGAATCTTCTGCAATCAAGTCTATTATATCCAAAGCCACATAACCAAAGTCATGAATGGGTCTAAATCTATGACCAATAGTAACTGGATGTCCATTTTTAAACCATTCTACTTTCAAGTTAGAATCGGTGACAGGTTCAAGTTTACATTCAAAATGGACATGGTGGCCTTCGACCACGTTGTCGATTGACTTTGGTTTAGTCACAAAGTGCGGTTTAATGTTTATAGACTCGTCGACAACTTCGGACTTCTTGTAACGAGAAGCATCTTCTAAATATTGAATTTTCTCAAGACCAGAAGGGTGCTGAGACTCCAAATATAGATCTTTCTTAGCTACAACGCGTAGAGCACATGATGTCACAGCTTCACCTAGCTGATTGGTTGCTTGACACGTATAGACACCGGAATCTTCTGGATAAACACTCAAAAGGTCTAGTGCGACGTAATCAAATTCATAGGCTGGTCTGAATCTGTGCCCTGTTTTAATTGGTCGTCCATTGCAAAACCAATCAACCCTCATAGTAGGGTCTCCAACAGGTTGTAATCTGCATTCCAAATGGACGTTGGTCCCCTCTACAGTTTCGATATTATGCAAAGCTCTTGAAAATTGTGGGGCTTGCATAACAGTTATATCTTCTTGAACTTGTCTGCTTCTGCGTGCAGCATCTTCAAGCATTTGAATTTGTTCTACAGCTTGTTCATTTTGGGTGTCAGTAAGAATATCTGATCTTTCAATGACACGCACCATAGCAGACGTGTGAGCTGAGCCAAGATGGTTTACAGCTCGAACAGTATATTCTCCTGAATCAACGGATGTAGCGTGGATAATGTCTAAGGCTACGAATCCAAAATCGTAGTATGTTCTAAATCGGGATCCAACCGTTACTGACCTTCCGTTTTGGAACCACTCTACTCTCATAGTAGGATCACCCATTGGCTCAAGTCTGCATTCAAGATGAATATTTTTTCCCTCCGATACGGGGGCTGGGTCTGATAAAGGTTGTACAAAAATTGGTTTCGATTTAGATATTTCTTCAATCTGATACATGGGCTCAACAAACTTAGATCCTTCCAATTGTTTTGTCTTTTCATACAGCCCACGATGGATACTTGACGTGTCTATGCTGGATCGTGCTGAAAAATAAGAGTAAATTAGATGATTCATGTAAAGTAATAACTTAAAAAGACCCTTGTCAATATAAAATTGAAAATGAGCAACTTATTTTACTTACTTTCTACTACCATAGAGCCGCTTAGTTGGGCTTCTCCGGCAGCGTTTCTGGCAACAACCGTGTATGTACCAGAATCGTCGGCACGAACATTTGAAATATCCAAAGCAACATACCCAAAATCGTGATATGTCTGAATGCGGTTTGCTGATCTTATTTGTTTTCCGTTGAAATACCATTCAACAGTCATGGTCAAATCACTTTGAGGTTCAACTCTAGCTTCAAAATGAGCGCTTTGACCTTCAATTATTTTGTTAGTACCTTTAAGCGGTCCTAAAAATCGAGGCTTTTGAGTTACTTTACTCTCTTCTTCAGTCCGCTTCATGTAACGACTAGAATCTTCAAGGTGCTGTATCTTCTCCAAACCTCCTGGATGCTGTGATTCAGCTATTACATCTTTCTTAGTAACAATTGTTAAATTAGCACTTGTTGTTGCTTGACCTAGAGCATTGTAGGCTCTGCATGTGTAATGACCAGCATCGTGCACAGTTACAGCTTTGATTGTCAAAGCAACATATCCAAAGTTGAAGAAAGTTGTGATCCTAGAACTAGCCTCAACTGGTCGGCCGTCCTTTAACCACTCTACTCTCAAAGTAGAATCTCCAACCGGTTCTAATCTTGCTTCAAAGTGAGCGAATCCTCCTTCTTTGATATTCAATTGATCTTTAATTGGTGTTTTAAATTCTGGTTTTTGCGTACTTTCTGGAATTTCCTGATAGTACTTTTGATGTTGTTGATGTTGATAAGCTTCTAATTGCTCAGTCTTTTCGATATATCTTCGCTGTTCTGGGATTCCCAAATCTGAAGTGACTGTACTCCTAGCAGCGACCCTAATCGTTGCAGTACTGACAGCTTCCCCTAACCTATTGACAGCTCGCACGGTGTACGAACCTGCATCTTCAGCCCGTAGGTGCATGATGTTAAGGGAGACGTAACCGAAGTTGAAGATTGACGTGATTCGCGAGCTAGCTGTAATAGGTCTACCGTCTTTGTACCACTCCACTCTCATCGTTGGGTCACTAACTGGAGTTAGTTGTGCTTCGAAGTGGGCATTTCTACCCTCTTGTAGTTCACCAAGGTCCTGCAATGGCCTTATAAATTGTGGCCTTTGAGAAATCTGTTCTTCGATAGATTCTTGGTGTTGATACCTTGAATAATCTTCTAATTGTTGAATATATTGCAGACTTTCTGGATGTTGACTTGTACGTTCAATAGTAGCTCTTGGCGTTACTTGCAACATGGCTTTCGTTTCAGCAATGCCAGTAGCACTGATTGCTCTGCAAGTATATTCTCCACTATCCTGGATATTAAGACTGAGCATGTCTAAAGATATATATCCAAATCTAAATATCGAAGTAAATCTAGAACCTGTAACAAAAAAAATAATTGAATATACATGTATTCAACATGAATCAAACCAAACATTTCTTTGCCATTCGTCCACTTGTATTTGTTACTTACTTGCTTCAATACTTTGGCCATTTCTTAACCATTCGATTTTCATCGTTGGGTCACCGACCGGTTCTATCCTTGTTTCAAAGTGTACCTTGCCACCCTCCATCTGAGAGATACTCTTCAGTGGCACGATAAACTGTGGTGGAGGATAAATTCGGTCTTCCTCACCGGGAGGAACGTATGGTCGTGCCCTTTCCACGTGCCTTAAGTATATCACTTCTGGACCAGGCGAAGGCCTGTAAAGAAAACAAAACATTTAAGTCTAATAAATGGCAGTTTCGACAAATTAAATGCATTTCGTTATCTTTTGGGAAACTGCAATTCGTCGCAACTATGTCGATGTTGTTGGACTATATCATTAAAAAAATGTTAATTTGATTGTAATAAAGCTTTGAGTTATAATATAACAGTGTCAAAATTCAAGCAAACAAATTACTTACTCTGGTTCAATAATCTTTGTAGGCCGTGGTAGGTGCAGACGCTTTTGTTCGGGTGGTGGCTCTTTCGGTACTTCGACGTAGAGCCTAGCCCGAGTGGCGGTGGAACCTGCGACGTTCTGGGCAGTGCACTGATACCATGCCGCATCCGACGCCTTGGCTCGCGGGATGTCCAGCGTCGAGGCCCCACCGTCGGTGTTGATTCGTAACTCTGGATTGGGTATAATCGGAACGCCATCCTTCTGCCATGAGATTCGTGGTGTAGGGGTGCCCACAGCGCGTGCATTGAGCACCACTGGTTCGCCTTCTCTGATATTCAGAGTGCTGAATCGTTCGACAAACTTGGGAGCAACTACTTGTTCCTTCTCGATGACATTCAGTCGACATTGGAACGAAGTCTCACCAGTCTTGTTGCGCGCTATGCATGTAACTACACCACTATCAATACGGTCGACGTTTGTAATCATAAGCGCGTGATTACCAGATTCGTTAACTAATATCTTATGATTATAATCGTCTCGGATTTGCCTATCGTTAATGAACCACGTGACTTCTGGATAAGGTCTGCCAGTAACGCGGCAATCGAATCGCGTCATTTTCCCTTCAGTAACATCTCTATCTTGGCAGACTCTTACAAACTGCGGAGCGAGAGCTTTTTCACTTACTTCTACTCTTTCTTCAGTCTCTATTTGTTGAGTATCCATTATATATTGCGATTTGTGATCCTGCACATATGTTTCTTGGGGAGTTTCGACAGCCAAGTAAGCTGATGTAACGATGCATCCATTGGGATTTTCGGCCAATAAGGTGTAGTGGCCAGAATCAGACTTCTGTGTACTTTTAACTCTTAGAGAAGTAACGTTTTGGGTAGTTGAAATTTCGTGTTTGTTTGAAGTTACTATTCTCTGCCCATTTTTGAACCACGTAACTCTTGGTCTGGGATTTCCAGATAACTGTACCTGAAACTGTGCATCAGCACCTTCTTGCAATTTAGAGTTTCGTGGTTTCTGAGCGATTTTCGGGGGTGCCACCGGCCCAAGAGTTTTATCAACTTCTGTATTGATCTGAATATCGGTTTCACCAATGTATCTCTTTGTGATGGTTTCCCTGAACGAAACCTCCCTCAGTAATCTGTATTCGAAAGTATCTACTTTAAAATCTTCAGTTGAAGAGTAGTCCGTAGTGGATCCGTTTGTGTATGCAATTTTTTGTGTTTGATGGGATTGCTCGTTTGTATATCCTTGTGATCCGTAGGATTTGTGCTCGACGCTTTCGCTGACGTGCCGGTAGCTCTGCTGGTGTGAAGCCTGGTGCGCGGGCACGGCCACTCCCTCGGGCTGGATGTACACAGAGCAGATGGCTTCGCCGTACTGGTTGCGGGCCGTACATGTGTACTCGCCTTCATCCCCAGGCCCGATCTGCTTGATCAGCAGAGACACGTCCCCGGTTTGTTCGTTATAACTCATACTATACTTATTACATTCTACCAGTGGAGCCTTCTTCCTGGTCCATGAAACAACAGGGGTCGGGTTACCTCGAAGCTTCCCCTCGAATTTAGCGTTGCCGCCCTGCGCAAACCTTGCATTCTTGAAGATTTGCTCGAATATCGGCGGCGATGGATCTCCGGGACGCCCTGATGCGATGGCTAATCGTTCACCGGTGCTTCCAACTGTAAAGAATAAAAAAATCAGCTTTTGTTTTTAACATAAATTGCAGTTTCAGAAAAAATCTTAAAGTATCCTAGCCTTCTGTTTTCATCATGTCCAAGCAATGCAGTACGACTGATCACTAAAATGGATCTTTTAAGTTCTTATACTAAGTGTTTGATTTAGTCATCAGTGTCCGATATAGACAAAAATATCAGTGGACGCATCGCACGTTGAGTTGAGGGAGGCGTGAGTCACTCTCATGGTGCGAACTCGCAGTCAAGAGCTATTTTTGAATCCACCAACGTGGATTATGTTACGTTTACCATTTTTGTTGTAATTTTAAAATACATTGATTAACTATACCTATTTTTAAACCAACTGAAATTCGAGAGAAAAACATTGTTAAACTAAAATTAATTATCAACACATTTAATTATAGGTAAAAATGTAGCTTGTCAGTCTTAAAACGAAACGCAATAAGCATGTGTTATTGTGATATATAGTAAGCTCGCATAGACAAACGTAGATAATTCATCTCTTTATCGTTTTTTAGACGAATCAAATTATGTTTGTTTGTAAACAAGTTTAGGAACTAACTCGATATCTTTTTTAGGTCAAGGTCAAATTAACTACGGTACAAAAAGTAAGGAACTGCATTCCTACCTATTAATCAAATGTCGATGCTGCACTTCAATTGTTTTTGATAAACTTAGACTGTAAATGGATATGATTCGCCAATTAATACCTACATATTTATATTTTATATTCGATTGACGAATAAATGAAACTATAACCCAGTAATAGCAATATTAATAAATAGTACCAAATCAGTTAGTTTGGTTAAAATATTTATTGTTAAAGGTATTATTTGATTACCAAGTGTATTCGTTTTACTTGTTGATTTAGATTTAAAAGCATTATCTTGATTGTCCTTATAAAGAGTCTCGTTATATTGGAAATTATTAACCAAACGCTTTCTAAGCTCTTTAATATCAAATGTTTGTGACAAAGGTTAGTGTATGTACACCTAGATATAGTGTATACGGCCGTTTTTTTTTAAATACCTACTTCAGAGGTAATTTAACTGAAATACTTAATAACTTTAAATGAAATGGAATAGAACACATTATTTGAGCCCCGAAGCTCGGAACGATTCCAAAGTGGAAATTACTGATTTATGATTGTGGAATCGTATAAGTTCCGCGGAACACAATAAAAAGCTATGATTATAGCTATATATGATAGATATAAGCTATATTATATGATATATCTTAAAGCAAATTCCTTGTTAGAGGTACTCTACTGTTATAGGTATAAGTCAGAGGGCTGCCGATCAACCTAAACTACTCTACTCAGCCAAATATAATCACCGAAGTCCAAATAAATATAAAAAATTACAGTTTTCAAAATTATATTTAAGAATTTTGAATAGCTGTATCTAAATAATTATATGTCAGCAAACGACAGCCACATTGGTCGAGCTGGTCTGCGTGGGCAGTGACATAACTTGGCAGAGTTTCAACAATTTACAGTCGATCTTACGAAATAACCACAAAAACAGTCCGACCTGTATTTCTGTCACCTGTAGGTACATTTATGCCTACAACATCAGGGAAAATAACATGGATTTCAACTAAATTCTTGTAGAGAAGGTGAAACAAAAATTTGCTAGCTGATTGACCGCAGTATGGAAATTTGATGCGGGACTAATTCTTTATATATTACTTTATTGCACATAAAAGGTAGCAGGGGCTCGACATAAACATGCGAAATGCGGTGTATAACACCTTTGCCTACCCCTCTCGAGAGATTAATTACGGCGTGAGTTTATGTATGTATGTATGTATGTACATAAAAGGTTACAAGGTACAACAAAAGCATATAAAGTATCCTAGCCTTCTGTTTTCATCATGTCCAAGCATTGCTTGGACACTAAAATGGATCTTTAAAGTTCAAAGAAATAAAAACTTCTCGTAGTTACACCAGTATAGGACACTGGTATCCATGATAAGGTTTAACGTGTGTTATGAGTACCAGGAGTCTCACATTTTATAAAAACTTAAAACTCAATTTGAATTATTTTTATATGAATAATTTGGCTTTCTCATGTACTTTTTCTTTCTTCAGCAAGTCTTAAATATTTGGTAGACTTCTTAACCTTGGTTCTTATTTGCTGTAGTTACGGAAATCACAATATTTATAAAACAAAACTGGAATCGTGTAAGTTTCAAAGTATCGTTCTCACTTTCATAACAAGAAATGTTAAACAACTTTTAGATTTCGCTAACAAAATTTAGTTTATTGTGGAATGTTTCCTATAAACAAATGCATGGATGTTTAGAATTAACTTACATAGTTTTTCGTTAAACTTGATTGTATAACAAAAAAATAAATACGAGTAGTTAGTAAAATAAAATTTAATTTTGCAGGTCTTCAAATATTTTACATGCAGCAAAAATAGCTCTAACAGTTCCTTAGATTTTATCATAGCTTATCTATTTAATTCTCAACGAAATGTTTGAGTTTTCGTGTTTAAGCTAATGTTTAATTTTATACACATACCTACAGTTAATTATAAACCAATTTCTAATAAGTTTAACAATTTAACCATAATCGGATAATGAGCATAGGCTAATGCGTAGATTTGAAGTAACAATGGGGAAGTTGTTCGGAATGGGTAAAACAATAGGCACCGCAGACCGCAGTGCTCCTATATCACCCAAATGCAACACTAGCCGCATCTAAATTACGCAATCTGCGGAAAACAGAACAGAAATGAGACTCGTTGCGTTCCGCGAAGGCGAGCGGACGAAAAATTTTGGATATGTTACGCGGAATTGGAGGAACTTCCAAAAGTGTAGGATACTTAACGCAGAATTTGGAAATCAAACGAAAAGCAAAATAGCCTATCCCTAAATGAAATGCAAAAATGTTAAAATATTTTTGATTACATTTATCACAGGAATTTACGTCGTAATAACTCGAGAGGGGTTGGCAGAGGTGTCACTCACCGCTTTCCGAATGTTTATGTCGAGTCTCAGTGTGACAGGCTGCGAATCTGTCGCCACTATCAAGGCATAATGAGGAAAATGGCAGCTACAACTTACGGAATCCGAGACTGAAACACTCGACCTGTCGGGTCGTTTCAGTCGGTCCTCACACTTTAATTACACCAGTTTAATTGTTGATCTTTCTATTGTTACAGTTCGCTTTGTCGATTTGTCGAAGCCTTTGCCATACTCGTCCTTATCAAGGAGCACGTATGCAATGTAACAACACATAAACGCTAAACATGTACAGCAGAATGTAATTGCAAATCGTTACGGTCCTGCAATGCTCTTAATGCGATTAGTACCTGGGAAATAGAGGATTAGACTGACAGCCTGGAATTTACTCAAAATTACCATGTATAAGCCGCACATCTAAATAACATTTGTGTACTGTATTGTGCTTGTTTAAATTATATAATACTAAACATGATTTATGTTATATGCGTCTTTTATTTATCTAAAATATTAATTAGTACCAATTCCGTCAAGATATTTTTGATTGACTTGTACAATAGAGTCTTGGATGTAGTATCCTTATCTTATTAGTATACCATATTGTTGTTAATCACCTGCTACACAAGATGATCTTACTGCAGGGCTGAATCAATGAGTGTGTTTTTTATTATCGTTACCAAAAATATACAAAAATACGTCAGTAGCAACCAAACATCAAAGTTAAGTTGTTTAGTGAAAGTATGGAACAGGTTTTGATTCCCTTGGTGTTTACAGATAGGATTTCTTATAAATAAGGGTTCCATACACCAAATCGAGATCGTCCATTTAGAACATGGTGACTGGTGACAATAGTGTCAAACCAAATGCGGTCCGACTGCGTTGCGGCGTGGTACTTTACAACTCCTAAACTCCACATGTATCGCTTCGGATTTGGTGTCCAGCCTTAAGTAACTATATTTTAGGCTCATATAAGACCAAGAGAATTAAAACCAAATAGAGTACATTTCAGGTATTCAATTACATTTTATTTTATATAAAACACTTAATTTTCGTGGTAAACAGGTTTAAACAGAAGCAGGTAAGTTGCACGGTCCAGTGATAAAAGCAGAGAGCTCGTGTCGTTTGACCTACTCGTGCAATACCTTGAGTTTACCGCCATATGGTCTGCACTGACCGCTGACCACCATGACTCATAACATAACGCTCCGACGGCAAAATTATGTAAAAACATCGGCCATCTTTTTTCTTTTTTTATATTGCTAGCTTTTAATGTTTTCTGTGTGGACAAATTATACAATGTTCATATACTTATATTTAAGTTCGGAACGATACCGGCAAGAAACCCGAGATTCTGTAATTTATGTAAGAATATCAACATGTTTTATATTGAGACACTAATATTTTACGACCTCGGTGGTGCAGTGGTGTAAACTGACGACTGCTACAATACAGGTTCCGGATTCGAATCCCGGTGAAGGCGAAACAAGATAAAATCTTAGTACAGGGCTGAGTCAATTTGTTATTATTATAATACATCTTACAGGCTAGGGTGATAGAATGCGATATTATATCATTTTCATACATTTGTTAGAAAGACACATCGCTGCGACAATTCAAAATTGTGTTTATCTAACCATACTAAATGTATGAAACAAATGATCCTGACGCGCCACGACAAGCCATGAGACTGTAGTGTGTTTCTAGCATAAATAAAAAACTAACATTTTCGTACTGTAGTGTTTATATCCATTTACTTGCAGTCTCGTACCCTTACCTTCAGAAACAGGTTTACTCTTCGAGGACGTATTCTTACAAATTAAAAGCTTCAATTCGCAAAACTATAGTATTCACATAATTTATTGCATTAACATTGCAGAATTCACGATTTTTTGCCATTTTTGAAAATGCCCATTCATTAGAGATACTGTTAATTTATTTTCCCTTCTTTTTAAAGGTATATCAAGAAGTATTAATAAAAATAGTTTTATATGAAAACTTCCTTGTCAAATGTGATTGATTCATTCTTCAAAAATAATCATGAACACCAGTTTTCTTTATCTAAATATTCTGAGCATAATTTAAAATTCTCCATTGGTGGTCACACTTTTCATCAGATTTTTTTAAAGGTTTCTCAATAATTCATTGTGTTTTTATTTTGAATACCGTTTTAGTTACAATCTACTATCTATCTATCAATGCAATGTAATTTTGTGATAACTATTCAATGTGTGCCGAAAACAACACTATTTTGTATGGGTCATTCGAAAAATAATGTGATTTAAAAAATTTATGTCGGTAAAACTGCTTTATCCAACGTCTAAGTAGCTTTAAAAAAATTGTACATTCTATTGTACATAGTTACAACAGCAACATTAAATGCATTGCGGTCCAGTAATGCAATATAAAGAATCTTAATTAAACGCTTCGATGTATTTTTGCAGACCAATCACTAATTAATCTGTAATAAATGAACGACATTTACTGTTTGCGGCTACATGTACAATTTACATAGTAAAAAGTCAAATATTTTGGTAGCTGTGAGATTTAAAGGATTATTGTTAATCAGATATTTAAGAGGTTACAGATACAGAAAAATCACGTCATTTAAACTTCTTGGTTAGCACACAAAACAATGAATCTACGTCTTGGTTTTTTGGTAAGAAACACAATGAATCTACTTTCGTTTCATGTCACCCTTTTTCATTAAAATATAGGTTACGATATGACCTAGTCCATAATATTTGTCCAAACTGGAAACTATTGAATTTTAATCCCTTTTCATGATGTAGTTAACTGAAACACAGCAAAAGTATTTAACTGACAATGAAGGAACATCCTGAAAAAATCTCCTTTTTTAGGGTTCCTGTCCCAAAGGGTAAAAAACGGGACAATGTTACTAAGCATCCGCTATTCGACTCTTTAAATTTTCAGAGAATGTCTATTACTGTTGCTGCAATAACAACGAATACTAAAATGGCTCATACAAGAAAAGCATTAGTTTTTCTGGTTTCTCATACGAAAAAGTACATGTTGTATTAACTGTAGGCTGCTATGGAACCCTTCATGTGTAAGTTCGATGTGTGAACACTTGACCAGTTTTTAATGATCTTGTGAAAAATAACATCACGCTTTTCTAATAAAACAACTCATATAATCTCCTCAATGGAAATTTAATTAAAATCCATTCAGTTTTATCGTGAATGATTGAAGATTTACTGTCCATTTTATCTACGTAAAAATCTTCCAATAAATACAATCAAAATTCGCTTTATGAAGCCACAGAAGTTACAGTTAGTGCGAGTATATTATTAAGTTCGTTTTTTATCCGATAAAAATCTCTGCCACCTAGTAAGCTTCTATGCAAGAGCCAAGATCATAACAGCTAGTTTAATCCGACTACAGCGAAGCACAGAGGAGGGTTATGATTTTGATATTTCTCATTTGCTTCGTCGAAGATAAGATACAACAAAATGTAATGTAAAGTCTACATACATACATACATACATACACGTAGGTCTATTTGTAAAACAAATTATTAGACATACTCAATAATAATTAATAATTACCTCTGTGGATTCGAATCCCGGTGAGGGCGGAACTTTGTGTTATTAGCAAGACGAATTGTTTCGCTTATCGCTCTTTGATGTAGTTTTCTTAACTATGTAGTTAATATTTTATCGTTGATATCGTTAAGTTATTATTAATATTAAATATAATAAAATTACTTTCTTAATCTTCGGCTTACACTAATCGAATCATATAACAGCTTTGTGGTATAAAAATAATAAAAGAAAATCCATAGAAGCTTTTAAATTATCTTACAACGATCGAGATGATTACTCAATGATGTATGAATAATATTGATTCATAGTAATTATCGGTAAACATTTACGCTTTTTTTAAAGTATTGTAAAACATCGGCAGCGCCCCAATTAGTCTCCGATAAAGATTATTAACTGTACAGTAATTAAAACTGGACTGTGTAAGTTCACACTTCACCAGTAAGACGACTTAACTACTTTGTTAAATAGTAGCTAACGACTTATTCACTGTAAATTATTGTTTGTTTTGTCTTCATGAAGATGAAAAACAAAATTAAAAATGTGATCATTGGTTAATTCTTTACGCATGGTTGGCTTAAGTTTCCTGATCTGTTAATGATATTTCTATTATCTAATCGTTAGTAATCACCGATGAGTTTACTGTGTATTTCAAATTTAATCCTTATTTCAACTAATTTGAAACTTATGTCAATTAATATTGTATGATCACCTATATAATTGGAGAAAAATTTGATACCTCAGGATTTTTTTAGATCGATATTTATTTACAATATCAGAAACGTGGGGACATAACTAGTTTTATGCAATTAAAGTATATTTCTGGCCGTACTTTTAACGTTCTACTCTACTAACAACTATCCTCGTGTAAATCTAGCTGTATGACTTTACTAAAGGAAATGTAATCCATCTAAATTACATAAACCTTATTACCTATCGACGGCTCAATGAAATTTCTTCTTTATTGTTCGTTCTTTACAGCGGGCGGTTCATTAATTTATGTAAAATTCATAATAAAAATTATGCTTTTTATCAGATATAATTTTTATGTCAATTATTTTACGTTGGTACTTACATAACAGTATTTTTTACTAACTATCTCTATACTTTCGCTATATATGTGTTGCGTTCTTGTATTTTTTTTATTTTTGATTCGACTAGAACTTATTTCGTTACAAAGAAAAATAAAATTTTTTTTTCATTAAAATAGTTTATTTTATTCTTGGTATCTCAATAGCTTTTCGCAAGTTCACTTTAGAATGAGGTGTAAGCTTATTTTTGAATTGTGTTGTGTATCAGAAGTTTTTTTAATTTAAGTCTGTATTTACGTTGTATTTTGCGTCCTTGCCAGTAAAAAAAAGAACATGCAACCTAATTGAGAACCACCTCCCTTTTTGAAGCCGTTAAAAAAATCTACTAAGACAAAGGAAGGAAGGAAATGGAAGGTACCTCAAAATATGTTCTGTTTTGAAAAAGTGTGACAGATTGACGACAAAAACAGAATAAGAAATTTTAAATTCACAAAAAACGGCTTTTTCGTTATGTGGACTGTGCAAGCTAGTGGAAAGGTGTCCATTTGTTTAACACCCAAGCAGCGTTAAGTTACTTCGTTCAATAAACCATCTAGATCATTTTTAATAGGAAAAAGAGGGTTAGCGCGGTACAATTTGTCAACAGACCGCTTAGTAAGCGGCAAAACTAAAATGCATTGAAATGAGCTACGTCATTATAATGTCATTTCAATTCATTCATTCATTTGTCAAGCTTGATTTTTCGTCATCAAATTTTTATAAAAGTAAGTTTGAGCAAGATACTCTCGTGAAAGGAATACTGGCCGTTCGCACGGACAACCAATTCCAGAGAAAGCATCTATGCATGTCAGTGTAGAAAAGTTCACCCTTTTACAGAGATGATCTCAAAATTTCCAAATAACCACTACATTTCCGCTATCTGTAAGAGGGATTCACGCATATAAAAACAAGCTTTTTTTAATTTAAAAAGCGCACCTAGCCTCCATTATCGGGAGTGTAGGTATTTTAAAAATTTACTTTTGCACCTGTCTCCCGTCTCTAAACCCTTTATGATTATTGGAGACAAAGAAACCGGTTTTATTAATGCTTCCCTGACCTAAGACAATGAGACATACATGTAAGTAATCGCTACACAAGTTATAGAAGACAGTCTCGGAAGATTCTAGAATAAGGTCCTTGCACACCAATAACTCGTGAACGGATCGATACCGCATCAACTCGGGCCAATGCGTGCTTTGGATGAAATTCCATAGTGTGAGTATCCACTAAGCGTCGACGGTATTTGACACCGCTACTTTTTGATTTCATAAGTGAACTCAGTACACTTATGAACTACATCTTCAGGTATTGCATTATTATCTTAGGTAAGGTCATATAATAGTGCGGTTCTTGGGAGTCAGTGTGGTGGACATAAGGAAAGCATGTTTATCTCTGACTACAGTAGCAACGTTCGTTTAGTTGATTGTCTATTGATGAAGTCGAAATGTTTTCATTTATTGTTTATTATAGTATTATTTAGTTCAGAATGCTTTCCTACTTTTAGTTCTTGACATTTGTAAAAAAAACGTCAACGTGTGTTGAGGATCCAAAATATATGACGCAAACCACACAAGGGCTCGTTGCAGGGGGCGCCCCCCGCAACGACACGTGCGTCACAACACACGCATGCTCGTGCAAAATTAAAATTAACAGTTTTCGCTTCGGTTTGTATTTTTTTAATGATGCAATGTAAACAGAATTAGAATATACGAATAAAAGTAAAAAAAAAATAAAATAAAACAGAACGAGAATTATTTTCGATGAACTTTACTTACTCAATGTGCCTATTTGTGTAGAAATCGATTAGATAATGCGTACGTGATCAATAAAATCATTTAAACATTTGTGCGTGTGCACACGTTTCATCCTTTTTGAGTGTTGTTCTTTTAATAACACGCACTTAAACAATTACGCAAGCAAACATGAAAACAGGTGAAAGCGATCGCAGCATCTCATCTGCTCTCATTGCCGGAGATAACACCGGTATGTGTGTAATTAATTAAACAGTAACATTGAATCCGCTATTTTCATGTAAATCTTCCTGGGCTTCTACATGTACAGAGGTAGTGATCGAACAAAAGCGCTTTACTTTATTGTTTAATTAAGCCTGGAGCACACCAAATGATAATTCAGTTGCTGTACAGTGTACGGGTTGGGAGTTTGAAAAGTATGAAATACTATGAAAGACGTCGCATGCAACAAAAGCGGACCGTCTCCGATGCGATGGCATAGAGCGTCCGGCTCGGCTTAGCATTTATAGTACCATAAATATGTCTTGAATCTTATCAAGTTTTAAGTTTACTATGGAAACTTAGTGATGGCAGAATAGATTCCAATTTACACAGTTAAAGAGACAGATAAATAATGAAATAGATGGATTTTTATTAAAATGTACTGAAAGTGAGCATGATACATGATGTATATTTCGTCACTTAAAATCCATCAAAACTTTAAATGATCCCTTCCTCAAGTATTTTGTAATTCGGCCCTTTTTACTACGATTTGACATAATGTTATGCTTCATATTTTGATTCGAATAGAATACTACCAGAGCGGCCTTTTTAGCCCTGCTGGTGACCAAATAAGCATGTTATTGAACCGCTACTTTACTGTCCATTTTATTCAGAACCAACTAAAGAAGTACATTCGTATCAGTAGTCA
Organism: Choreutis nemorana; assembly: GCA_949316135.1. Lineage (NCBI taxonomy): Eukaryota > Metazoa > Arthropoda > Insecta > Lepidoptera > Choreutidae > Choreutis > Choreutis nemorana. The sequence continues at coordinate 2,162,038 of OX438595.1, forward strand.
TCTCCACTTTCTTACTTTACCACTATCTTTACTGGACAGTTTCAATTGGATTAAGTAACTTTCCAATGTACCGTTTAACGACTTCTTCGGTTAAGCTCCGCGTAATGTATTGTAGATTCCAATCTGAAATTCCCTGCTTAGTTTCTTGGTGTATGTTAATCGATCTAATTTTAAATATCCCTTGCGTGCTTTTTGCATTCCAATATTATTTAAATGTAGCATTTTTATTTACATGTCATATTATAAAGTTCGAACTCAAAGGACTTTTTTAATTTAATTAAATTAAATTTTTTAAGTTGCTTGGCGGTAACGGGAAGTGTCAGTTTTCTTGGATATAAGCAGGATTTAATGTGTGAAATGTAAGTGTTTTAACCAGTGAATATCTGTTCGCCATCTCCCAGTAACCCAATAAAGCCTATAGTAACCGTACTAGCATGTTACTTTAGGCATTATTTCAACTATCATTATTAATGTCTTCATCATTTAATTCCTCATAAAAACTTGATAATAAATATTACTTGACACTGGCAAAATACTTGTATAGTTATTGCCATGATGGCAACACCATAAAATAATTGCTCCGTTATACCGCATTTTCTAAAGCCGAAATTTAAATGAAAGTAAAATTTTTAAGTCATGTTTGCGTGTCAGAGATTTGATTGTCAATTGAAATAACCGACGCTTTCATAGTAACTTTTATTGTAGTCATTGTAATAGACCCGCGGCTTGTAAAACTGTTATTCGTAATTGTATAAACAGAACAAAACGTTGTTAATTAGCTTCAGTTATTACGTTACATATATTATCGCATAAATGCTATTAGATTTTACTATTACAGTTCTTTGACTATCTACAATTAATAGAATCGTTTTCAACTCAAAAAACTCATCTAATCTAAATATATTTTAGTTTACTGGAAATCTATATCTGAAGGGCCAAAAAGGTGGCTTTGGCCATATTGTATTTGAATCTAAATATGAAGCTTGTGTCCAATCGTAAAATGTCTGCCAATTACTGCTTGGCAATGGAACTGTCAGTTATCTAAACATACGAGGCGAACTTGCAAAAAAATTAAATAACGAATTCAAAGGTTTTAGAAGAATCGCTTTAAGCTTTTACCTGCAAGTATGATTTCTGCCTATTGATAGATAACCCAAGATACCAAGGAATAATGGTTGGTTGTGATAGCGCTTCTATGATCATTAATCGATGCAAGATACCTTGACCTGTGGTTTTTAAAAGCTAAGGTTTTCTGCTACACGTTTAAAAGTATCGTCGATCGAACAAAGCGTAGTTGTGGCATCTTTAATTACAGCTTACAACAAGTAGTAGGCGAGTACAGTAAGCAGGTTCTGTGATTAGTTTTTTCTCCAGAAGATAAAACGAAAGCAGCAAGCGAGACGGTCTACAGTTAAGATGTTGCTGCAAATGAGCTCACCAGACTGTGTTGCCAGCGGTCTTGAAGTTTTGACACCAGCTACATCTTTATAGTAATTAATTAATAACGCGGAGAACTGCTCGCGTTTTAGATTAGGCTATTTTTGTGTGATGGAGTAATAACATCTAAGCTTTCACACTACTATACTGGTAGTTGGCTTTGATTATTTACAATTAAATAATCAAAGGACTTACGATAAGACTGCCTTTTGTAACAGACAATCGGCAAAGTATTGTACAAAATGAGCTTGTGGGGATGACCTACAAGTTGAGATTCTCGTATCAAATTCAGCCCTACTGACATTTTCAAACCCAAAAGTTAATTGTGCCAGAATGGGACAGTTGCCACTTAATCATGCCTAACATTCAGTTATGGCTCGTAAATAAGAAAAACAAATTATATTTCTCCATTGTTGTCCCTTACAAAGAATTTACCGCGCGGAAAGTAAATTGTTTAAATATGTTGATGATACAGTTGTAACGATTACCAGGAGAGAGTTTATAAGGTATTAAATGAATTTAAATGCTAATTCTAACAAACAATGAGGTTAGATAATTGAACGATTTGATTTAATATAGAACACTTTCGCTTTGCACTTAAATTACAATAGTTTCACTTAATGTACTCATAAACTTTATACAAACCTGATAATACCTGAAATTGAGTAGGCGGCTTTTTTTTTTCTTTTTATGAATTTTCGGTCATAACCAATAAAAAGACTCGGATGATGTCAAACAAATTGGACATCATCCAATACAATTTCGCGGTAATGAAGTTTTAGACAAACGTCTGAAAACTAAGTCTTCGCAGTGGGTCGTTTATTTTAGTATCTAAAGCTGAAGAAATCTAGAAAATTCTCCGTGAAATCGAATATCATGAAATTTCCTCGTATTGAAAGTATAGACAGTGAAAACTATCGTCAGTTGACATTCAGTTTCCCGCGTTTTGTGTGGCGGCCATTATACTGTAGTTCTCACTGGAATCGAAATAGAAAACTTATAATTAAGTCGATGAAGCGCAAAAACTGCGTAAACGATGCGCCCGCGCAGGCAATGGCTCTTATTGCTTTCGTTATGGAAATCACTGTATCAGATGTACATACATTAATTTATTTAAATCACAACGATCTGTTTTCTTTTAATTTGTTTATTCATAATGTAATTTCACTACTGTTCTCTTATTCCATTCGATTTAAAACACTAATTGAGTTGTTAATTTAATCAAAACCAGTTTTTGTACTCGACAGCAAGCATATTAGCGAAGCTGAGATCCTTGCTACGGTAAAGACCACGCTGCCAATCAGGTGAAGACGTATCAAATTTCTTTCCATCATCACATTTTATAGTAGATTTCATTCGGATATCACCTACTAACGTGCAAAGTATTGGTATGGTTTATAATCTAATTTAAATAGATATTTAGTGATATCTCGTAAACTTCTCTCTGAATGCCAATACCTAAGCTTGTAAGAAGTAGACACTGCTTGCGTTTCTGTTGGACATGTTAATTCCATGTATCACGTACTTGTTACACGTAAATTATTGAGAGAATCTCGATAACAGCTATTGAAAAGTGACAACGGATGAGTCACGCATGATCGTGCAAATAGTCGCATGTAAACAAACAAATTATTTGCTGTTTTACATAATAATAAAACACAATATATATAACTACTAGGCGTGAATTATGTACCTTACGTTTGACCAGCTGCTGCTTTATTTGTCTCGTACATACCTTTACATAGCGGATCATTCGATTAACCAAAAGTGATTTTTAATTAGGTTCCATGGCTGGCCGAAGGATTTGGAACTTTCGAGAACCCATTTTGTTTTTTATTTACGTGTAAAATAAAGTCTCTGGACATATTTGCCTATTCACAATATAGACTAAATGGACGAAAAAATATTTTGATAATTCTCAAACGTGTAAAGTCTTAGATTACATTACACAGTATACAGTAAGGCTTAAAGGCTTCCAATAAAATTTACAAGACCATACCCTTTAATTAATTTTGATTGTATCGCCGTATGGTAGTGATAAAGATGAAGAGATATCTTGTAGGTATGTTATGCGCAGAAGAGCCTGGCCCGTCTAGTAGGAAAGTAGTTTTCTCTTGTGCGTTGTTTTTGCGCGTGTGTATCGCTTGCAATGTAACACACGCGCAGTAACGATGTAACTGCGGCCGCTCGATTTCATCTCCCATCACGGCATGCCATTGCCAACACATGCAACCACGCAAAAACAACCGAACGTCGCTAACGATTTATTGTTATACACACTTCCTAACTGTTTACAGCCTGTTGTATTCAATGAAAAGCGGATCTCCGTCAAACGACAAAAACTTAATCTCCGGGAAAATTTAGCTTTTCCTCGTCCGCCGCTCTCAGATTTGGCCCACATTTTCTAAAACTTTTGTGGTTGTCTGTTAAAAATATCCTTGAATGGAAACTTATTTGTTCTACTTCCATAAAAGGGCCTACATACATTGAGCCTTATATGAACGTAAACAAGTTTTTATACGTTAAATCGCATTGCAACCTGAAGGTGAAGCATGAACTCAAACTGACTAGGTCGCCTTATAACATTTAATGTTGTATAAGGAATCGAGGTCACAATCGAGACGATCATCTGGTGTGAGTTCACAACTTCACCTCAGGCCTTCGACATTCGCTACAGATGAAATGTGATGGCGACAGTGAGGTCATTCCCAGAAGTAAAGAAAAACAAGTGAGAAAAGTGGTGGAGCGGGCGCGGGGCGCATTCCTGAGTCCCGGCGCGCGCCCACGCACTACCCAGAATAGCCGCACTATGGCGCTCACTGAGGAAAAGCGCTATGCACAAATAAAGTTACGCACCAAGTAACCAAATACACTCGCAGTGGAACGCCCGCGCGCTCCGCCTCTCCCGGCACACAAACGTTCGCTGAGCACACTCAATGGCTTGGTTAATATGAAATGGTCAATGTAACAGTGTAACAGGATCGCCTACCTGTCTGTTGCGTGAACATTTGCCTGGTGTAGTGGTGCTCGGTGCGGTGCTCCTGCTGCTCGCGCCGCTCGGTGCGCTGCTCGGAGCGCTGCTCGGACCACCTCCCTTGCCTCTCCATCTCGCCGCAGCTTCTGCAGCACTTCTCACAAAAAACTCTCACTCGACGCTATTTGTCCTTTATTAACGTCGCTCAGGCGCTCGCCTTATAACAATACGCCACTGCGAAAAACTAATACTAGTACACGGGTTCATTTAGCAGAAGTCAAGTCATTATAACCCAGTCCAACACCCAAGACGTCGGTCGATTGCGAATAGTTAGCGGATAGTGTTCCGAGCGAGACGCGTGCGCTGCGCCGGCGCAGGGCGGCTCGCGCGTCGGGGAGAGGGGCGACCGAAATACGACGGGTTTATTTTGAGACGAGCGCACTCCCGCGCACCTCGCGCCCTCCCTCCACCCCGCGCCGCCCCGGAACACTTCGCGAATATCAGCCTCCTATTGAACCTGCAATTACAAAGTCCTTTTACAATGTTACTATAACAAAACTTCATATCAACTATAGTTAATTTGATTTTATCCATAAAGATCCAAGCTACATATTTGTTATAAATCGTTCTGTACATCCTCGTATATCTAATATACCTTCCTATAATAGCAATGGTAATAATAAAAATAATAACCACATCACGACACACATATTGACTGAGCCCTGCAGTAAGATAAAGGAATCTTGTGTCGTAGGTGATAAGCAACGGTACATAGGTAATAATAAATCCAAGACCGGTAAGTGAAACAATTCGTCTTGCAAATGACACAAAGTTCCGCCTTCGTCGGGACTCGAATCAGGAATCTCTAGCGTAGCAGAGGACTGATTACACCATTGCCCACCGAGGTCGTCAAATCATCTGATGAATTAGTTCGTCGAATAATATAAGGCCTATGGCTAAAAACGTAAAGAGGATTAAGGTAAAAAAAAATAGTTTATTAATAACATGATACAATAATTTTTGGCTTCCGTCAAAAACATAAAACCATGCATTGTTGAATGGCTTTGAAATCTTCTGATTAATAGGTACTATTATACACTAGCGGATATACACATCCAAAATCGGATTTTATTAAAACCAATTATTTGTGAGGTCAAGCCCCCGCTTTCTTCAAAACAGCTTTGACCCCCCAAAACGACAATGCTGGAACCGCCACTGTTATTATACACACACTGACTCCATTTATACCTAACTATAAGTATTATAATAAGTTTTGGGACGATCCACACACGTTGTCTCAGTAGCATTTTATATAGGCACTAAGCATGTATAAACATAGATAGATAACATGACAACGTAAATCATACAAAATACCTACTCGTTCCACTCGTTCCGTATATCTCCATATACTGAAATATATGCACGAGTATTGTATGTACTCGATTGTTAATTTTTCTACGTCATACCGAAACATAATAACCTTATAACATTTCACCTGTTTCGTATTATAAAACGTATTCAAACATGACTTTATTTGACCAAAACATTATTACATAAAACATTTAGTAAAAACACTACGAGTACATGAAACATTCGATGTGTCCCATTTTTTCTATGGAACATGACGTAATAGAACAATTTGAGAAAACACTGTCCCTATGGAACAGTTTGTACTTTTTGTCTCAAATTGTTCCATATAACAAATTATATATCAACTTCAAGAAGTTAAAAATATATTATGTAGCGAGTAGTTTAATTTTTTTGATAGTGAACTGTACCAGGTATTAACGTTTCTCATCAATCACCATGGAAGAAAAACAAAAAGGGAAAAGCCTATCCCCATTTAGGTCTATGCATTCACAGACAAATAAATACAGGAGCAAAAGCTATTATGTAGTTCTATAGTACCAATAGGGACAATATTTTCTCAAATGGTTCTATTACGTCGTGTTCCATAGAACAAATGGGAGACATCGTAAACATTTATTATTTTGAGGATGTGGTAGCACAGTGTGTTACATGCCTTGGTTAGACGACCGACCCAACCCGAAAGGTTCGAGTCTCGGGTTGCAGTAAGTTGTGGCTTCCATGTTCCTCATTGTGCCCGGATAGTGGCGACAGATTCGCAACCTGTCACACTGGGACTCAACATTAACATGCGAAATGCGATGTGTAACACCTCTGCCTACCCCTCTCGAGGGATTCATTACGGCGTGAGTTTAATATTATGTATTTAGTAAAAACCCAACTCAACTTTAAGCTTGTTTTAAAACTGCCCTATCAAAACTATTTGACAAGCAAATAGACTGCCTCCGTGGCGCAGTAGCTTAAACCGTTGGCTGTGACTCGGGTTCTCGGGTTCGAGTCCCAATCTGGCAGTTATGTGATGAACAAATCTGCAACCCCCTCCCCCCGTCATCGTGTGTCAGGAATTTTGTGAGGTACAATAAATACTACACTGGAATAAAATGTCCGGAACTAGGCTAGAAAGTATTTCAATTATTCTGTCCAAATTAAAAGGCGCATCGAGATATATTAATTAATGAATTAACAGTAATTGGATGAATAATGCATTTCCTTCACGTCGTACGCTGAAATAGTATTATACTGATCAGTATCATGATATTTATCAATTGATGGATGTGGTTAAATACTTGTAGTGAACTTTTAATTAATAAACCACTGAATTAAATTTATTTACTGTGTTTCGAATCGAATTTTTATGGTATCTTAATTCAATACGTTATTTTATTTATAGCCCAAAAACAGATACCAATCATTACAGTATGAAGAAAAACAATCATAAAAATGAGCTGTTACACTGTTATCCTTATAGTGGACACAAAATTTGGAAGAATTTCACAAGAAAACACAAAATATATACCTAGTCAGGTCATAAATTCTGTCACATGTTTAATATAAAATAATTGAAACAAGTTTATTCATTATGTAACCATCTATATACCAAAATGAACTTAACAAAACATAGATTCTTATGACACTAAAGTTTATTCAAAATGACCTCCGTGATTTTGAATACAGGCCTTCAATCTGCACGGCCAGTCGTCTATCGCAGCACGAACGAGGTTCATGTCAATATCGGAGGCTGCCTTAATCAAGGATGTCTTGAGTGACTCCAAATTGGGATGAGGCTTTGAGCACGCCTTTTCCTCCAAGTGTTGCCATATTTTGTAATCTAACGGATTCAAATCTAGACTGGAGGAGGGCCAGTCTTCGTGCCGGATGAAGTCGATTTCACGCGCCGCCAGCCAGTCTTGTGTGCTCCTCGCTCTATGAGCTGGCGCCGAATCTTGTTGGAATACCTGTCATTGAACATGGTATGAGAAACAGGTTCCACAAGGTTCGTCAGGACTGTGTTTTGATACACAACTGCATTCAATTTACACCTTTCGCACAAAAATGTACCTCTGTTAAGCCCCAATAAGAAACTCCCAACCATACCATGAGCGAGGATGGAAAATGACCTCGTTGGACACGCGGAATACGGTTGCTCGCTTCTTCACTACTGTGTGCGTACACCTTATCACTTTGTTTGTTGTAGCTCTCTTCTACGGTAAAAAATTTTCATCAGAAAAAAGAATTTCCCGATATTTTTTCCCGCGTACCGCTTCAACAAAGCGCGGCATCTCTTCAGTCTCAGGTCCATTTGACGAGAATTCAAACGATGTCTTGTTTTTCTTCGATTTGCCTGAAGCCCTAAGTCTTCATTTAACACCCTTTTCACCGTGGTTCTGCTTAACCCCATCTGAAGGGCCAACAGTTTCTGCTTACGTTTGGGATTTCTTTGAATTCGCGCCTTCACAGCTTTTATCACTGCTGGAGTCCTAACAGACCGAGGGCGACCACTTCTTGACCTGTCATCTACACTAGAGTCTTCATTGTATCGTTTGATGTTACGATAAACGAATCTTTTGGTTATATTAATTTTTTTCAGTATGTCAATAATTTGAATTAGCGCGTAACCGCAACGATGCAACGCAATAACTGCAACACGGTCTTCTTTAAGCGTAAACTCCATATGTAAAAATGAGTAAAATTCTAAAAAATAAACATTTTTATTTTCATGAACAATTCGAATTCAATAAACTTTTTTGTGGCCAGCATTCTAAAATAAAAGTTTTTGCTCTGTGACAATACTTATGACCTGACTGTGTATATTTTAATAGTATCATTAACTATTGTAGCGTTATTTGTATAAATGTAGGCAGTAATGTAACTATATAGTCTGAAGCCCCTTGCGAATTAATTGGACGGGGTCTAAAAATTGGCGAGCTTTTATTGTACGTCCAAGTAAAAGCGCCAGAGTACGATGCGAGGTACTAGGTTCGGGATAAATTTGGTAAATCGCTATTTGAGGCCTATACCGCTAGCGTAGGTCGCTCTATAGACTCGGGTCTGGTGGCATATTACCACCATGCCACCCTCTAGTGCCGCTACTGTATGTAGGTATGAATAAATTAAAGTAAAGGTATAACTTAGGGCAAGTTGTATGGGTCTGGAAATTTTTTCATCTCATCTTTCAGGCAAGTCAAAGATTAAATATTGTGTCATCCATCTGAAATATTAAATCTTATGATAAAAGTATAAAATAATATAAAAGAAATAGTATGTATGTACATATCGATCTGCATCCAATACATTGCAGTCACGAATGTTACGGCGAATCTGTGATTTATGCGTACAGTTTGCAAAAAAATAAAGCAAACTATTCAAAATAATATTTTTTGCCTTTTATGTGTAGTCAAGAAAAAATGTTATCTATTTATGGTTTCAATAGGAAAATTCTGTTGACTGATCAATAAATAAACCACATCACGACATACACATCGCCTCAACCCTGCCGTAAGTATCGTAAGAATTTGTGTAACAGGAACTAAGAAACGCAACCTAGCGATGTGGCATAAACTACCTAATAAGAATACTACATCCAAAACCGGTAAGCGACACAATGCGTCTTGCAATAACACAAAGTTCGAAGCCAGAAAGCCGCAAGCGTAGCAGTCGGCTGATACACAACCGCGCCTCAGAGGTTATCAAATAAAGCTTGGCTGTCAAAACAAAGTGAAAAGCAAATGATCATCTTATACCTGCCAGATGCAAGTGGGCCAAGAGATGCCCCCGAAAGCATCTGAGTTCTTCGGACTTACTTTGTTAAAACCTAACGTTATTACCCCGAAACCTTTTCTTAAAAAGGCCGTCAGTTTCGAGGTTGTAGGGCCCCCACTCCCAAAATGTTCACCACTGTATCAAATGAATTGCCGTTCTGAATCTCTATCAAAATTTAAGAATTATTTAAATTAGTTGGTTTAACAATAGGAAAATCCATAAAGAGGAGTCACTCGTCGTAGAGTGGTTAATGCGTGATAGTTCGATGGGTCACCTTCGGGGGCGGAGAGATAAAAATATATAATTTCACATCACATCATCAGCGGATCTACATCAGCGGATGATACCTGATTTTATAATGGAGAATGTCCTCGTATTTTATTCATTTACATTATAATTCACAAAATAACGATTGTGAAAAAAGTTTCAGTAAATAAAAACTTAAACTACCTGGTGCATCGTTATATATTTGAATGAGACAACAGTTCGTTTTTTCTAAGCTCATCATATATTCAATAAGAAAGTTGTATTTCTAGTGCTCGCGCCTCCAATCGCTCGAGAAAATATCTCTCTCTATACGAAGCATCGTCCTCTGTTACCCCGCATTTTGGCATATTATAAATATTTCGATAATTTCAGCATCATTGGTCTAGAAAAAGGTGAGTTTTAGTAACTTGATTTAACTTAAAAAATGATTTATTCACCAGAAAATATACTTTTTTTTGCTAACTTTACAATGTAGGTAAAACGATGTTCGACAGCCTAGATATTGCAATACCGATCAAGTTATAAAATGGCACAATTTGATAACGTCACAACTTGCATGAGATCGCTTGGTTGTTATTGAAAGTATTGTAAAGTTAGCCTCCGTTCACATAACATTGTACTGCACGTTTTCGCAGCTCAAGTTACGATGGTACTCTAAGAAGAAAGACGGAGAACAATTATAACAAGATCCCAGTGGAAACTTACTCGGTTTTCGTACGTAGTTCAAGTTACGCTGGACCTTTGTTTATTTTATAGATAAAGTCATAATAACTTGACCTAACTTGTTGACTTAATGTGAACGGGCGGTTAGTGCGAATCTCCTTATTATTATCCAAGATATCACGACGGTATCATATAACTTACACAGGAATTTTAAAAACGTTTTCACCATATTCTTGAAGTTCTCGTTTGAAAGTCTGACTTTGTCACGAAGTGTTGACCTGAATATAAGATACTGACGCATTTATTAACTTTTTAAAAATGTTCTTAAACAAAATATGAATAAGTACATCTATAAAAAGTATTGTTTTATTCTGAAATTCATTGAATTAGCAGGAAATTTTTCAGTCTACTCCAAAAGCTCGGTGAAATTTGTCAAGCGATACTTGCCCTCGGATGTTTTACACAAATAACTGCCGAAGCCAGGATTCGTACTAGGGGCCTTTCGTGTCTTAGGACGCTGCACCCCACTTTTTGCGCTTAGACTTATATTATTTATCAAATAAAATAACAAAATGATCGATCACCCTTAGATCCTAACTTGACGTTAGGAAAAATTTAAAAAAAAAATCTTTTACTTTTTTTTAATACTCGATTTCAAATTTAAATCATTTCTATTGACGCCTTAATTGGAATTGCATGTTGTTTTTGACTATTATTGTTACAACAATTAACTTGAAACTTGTTTAATAATTTTTATGTAATAATTTAATGTTGCCATTCCTAAATAAAATGAAATAACATAAAAATTGCAAACGCTATTGCGTAAAGGGGAAGGAATAACGTTTAATATGTGGCTCTACATTTCAGCAGCTTTCCTAACGACCTAGTAAAGTTTAAATTTGTTATCTATTAATAGTGATATGAATACAGACAGATATTGGCGAAGACTAACATCTGCTCCATTGTTTACCCGTGTTTATAGATTTATCCAACACATAATACATTTAATCCAACAGCATCATGTAATGAACATCTGCTGTTTTTCTCGAATCGTTTTCTCTTTTGTTGAGATCAAATTAATTCCTACTTAAAAGTAAAGATTCAATTTTGAAAAAATACATTTTCCTTTCGTCTTTTACAATCCATTAAATAGCCTAAAGGGTCTATTTATATTAACTTGGTAATTGAGAACATCATCATCGTCGGCTGAAAAAGTCAACTAATGGATAGAGGTCTACCCCGATATATTATTTCCTACCAGTCAGTGCATACGGAGAGCGCTGCTGTATCTCCTTAAGACTTCGAGTCCTTCAACCCAACGAGAATTACAAAATTAAATATTTAATAAGCGGCAGAAAACAACATCTTATAATTTCGCTATTACCAGTTTTCAAATTCAAATTCAAATTATTAATTTGATTGGCTTTGGTCAATGTGTACATAGGTCTTAATTCATGTTAGTGTTCCTAAAACCTGCCGCAAAGGGCTTACTAAATTACAGTGAAACTAAACTAAAAAGAACATTTGGAAAAACCTGTTTGATTACGAACCTATCAAAAAGCGAATCAAAATATTTCATTCGGATAGACTTAAAAGTTTTCGATTGTTTGGAGCAAAACTTTTCCAATAGAAATGAAACTTTGACACCAAAAGCTAAAGTTGTTTATTTATTAAAGGCAGACGGTTTCCCTCTTTGCTTTTATTATTTCGATTGACGTTAATACCACTTAGTTACAGTGAAGGCGAGACAATTAGAGTTGAAATCTAAGATCTAGACGACTCACGTACCTAATGGCTACGTGAATTGAATCCAGCTTCACCCTTATTTGATACTTTAGCCAATTTATTGTACTCGTTGTTCGAAGTCTGGGTAATTTAGATTTTTTTCTAATAAAATAAATGGAGATTTGGATCGTGGGCGTTGCTAATGGTTAGACAGTTCAATCGTTGGGAATGTATCAGAAATTACGTTTTGCATAACTACCCATGCTGGAAACATAGATTAATGATTGGCTGTCGCTCGGAGACCAATCATTAATCTATACCTAAAACCTTCTAGTTACAAAAATATTCTTAAACTAACAAATTCCTATTAACCTAATTAATGAGGGAATGTTTTTAAATTAAAAGTCGTTGGTGATTAATCTGAAAGCTGCTACACTTATGTTCCGGTTGAAACAATATGATGATATTGTCACAGCTCCTTGCTACACGTATTCAACCCGAATGGTGTTTCTTATTGATCGAGGTATAAGTTTTCATAATTAGCAACATTATTTATTAAGTTAGAAGTAATACAATAATAATAATAATAATAACGGTCAGAAAGCTAGGCATATATAAGTATAGTGCCCACTCCCCAATCTGTACCCTGATAAATAATTATAGTTATGTTCTTAGTTCTCTAGATATTAATATTTTTTCTAATAATTGTTCTAAATTTAGATCCCTCTTGCTAAAACATTTAAATTCTTGTAACTAGGAATGTTATTTACTAACAATCCCTTTATACATACCTAAATATATAATTACGTTGTGCCTACCTGTAATTTAATTTTATAAATATTCATTGTTTTATACACCAAGGGCTTAACTGTGCTAAAGCATAATTTTAGTTAGTAAGCCTACATAAATGAAAAAAAAAGTACAATCACAATATTATATGTAGAACTAGTAGTTACTAAATATTCAGTTTTTGCACGAATAGTCTTAAGTTCATGTAAAACGTTAACAGAAAAAATATTACTTAGATCTATGTGAAAAATCGAGAAATTAAAAAAAAAACAAGACACGTTTTCTTCTTTTCCTATGATAAAAAAAAACAGTTCTAGACTGATGCGTTTCAAACGAGCAGCATTCTATTTTTAAAATAAATTTCCAGCACTTTCTAGGTCAGATTCTCGACGAATACTTAGTAAGCAGTCTATAAAAACAGGATTCTCGCAAATGAGATGCGTATGCAATTCGGAAATAGAGTTTATACAATGGAATTATAGTCACCGCTCGAAATAAAACGCTGAAAAGAAAAATATACTGAAAGACACATTGGATCATTCTGTATGTTACTGTACTATATCATAAACGCGAAAGTTTGTATGGATTTATGGATGTTTGTTGCTCTTTCACGCAAAAACTACTGTTTGGATTTTAATGAAACTTTATAGCTTATACACCAGAAAAACACATTGGCTATATATATAATTTTTTAAATACATTGTGTGAATTGTCCGAAATATGAGGATAACGGTTATGTATTAAAAATCCTATTAAACCCATTTTCGACTTATACGCGGAAGAAGTCGCGGGCACAGGTTGGTCTTTTGATATTAATGTGTGACTACTATAAGACCTACCTTAGCTTTGCTTGACCAATGTTTATATTAATTTCGTCCCCTTTACCAGCTTAGGGGTTGAAATGAGAAATATAAAAAACCATTCTTAGTTCACTTCTCCTGCCAAACTACTGCCATTTTAGTAGTTTTAGCTGTGCATTGACGAAACAATTTTATAAGAGTAGATAATTTACTTTGATTTCGAATTCAAAGTGCAACTTTAGGCGTGGCGTCGTCAAGGTTTGACTGCGCTAAATTTAACTTTGTTTTTTAATTACAATTTTAAGTTGGCTTATAGGTAATCAATCTTACCCAAGTTCAGTTGTTTGTCGTACGATTTTTTTTTATTGATTTAAATTCTAACCTACTTTTATACAAAATGTTCATCGTATCTGCCAGAATTCTATAAAAAATATTAAGCGGCGCAACCAGAGGTTTGTTGACGACTACAAAATTAAACATTACTAACAAATTTAGTTAGTTTATCGTTATTATTCATTATTGCATCATAATTTTTTGATTCTTTGGTTTTTGACCTCGGTGGCGTAGTGGTGTAAACAGCCGACTGCCACGATAGAGGTTCTGGGTTCGAATCCCGGCGGGGACAGAATTTTGTTTTATTTGCAAGTCGCACTGTTTCGCTAACCGTTCTTGATGTTGTATTCCTATCTATGTAGTACCTATATATCATATTGTTGCTTAGTTCCTGTTACACAAGTTTTCACGATACTTACTGCAGGGCTGAGTCAATGTGTGTGTCGTGATGTGGTTTTTATTATTATTTGTCGGGAACGTTTGTTTTTTTTCAATAAGGTGATAAAAATCTCAGTAGCCTATGAACGTTTACTGTACACCCGGGTTCAAGCTTTGCCGACCCTGAAAAGGTTTTAATACGACTATACCTGTAATTTGCATGCATAAAATGTACAAACCCATTGTCAATAATACTAAAACTACAAGAATGTTATGTTATGCTGTTAGTTAGCCAAATAAATAAAAAAAACTCGATGTAAGTCTTAAGGGTTCCCCTTTAAAAAAAGAGTATTCATGAAACATGTATCAATAATGGATTACTGAGTATTCCAAGCGGTGCAAAGGGAAATCCAAATTCCATTAGAACTGTTAGAACCAGTTAATTAGATTGTCGATGGATATCGTTGGATAGACTCAGCATCGAATGCTGCACAGGGTAGGTAGGCGTAGATTGGTGGATGGGGTAATTGATAGCGCTCAGATCACGGTCTGATTCCAATCAGGCAAATTGGCAGTATAATTACACGCACACAGGCACGTGCCCGAGCCTGTGCCGGTCGTGCCTCTACACAAACAATCGCACGTGCCTATGTGAAAGCGGATATGGATATCGAACGAACGGATCAACCGTGTTTACGTAAAGCCGACGTACATCAGGGTGTGTTCAACATTATCACATTATTATGATATTAATCTATTAAATATGTTAATGGATTGAAGATGCAATAAGGTACCAGACCGAAAAAGTTTATACAAAACAAAATTTCCCGGTTTTTTCTTACTAATAACTGAGCTTTTGGATTTGCGTGTTCCCAGCTGTCATAAAATCTGTGATATTATTTATGTCAACTTACATTTGCTGCTGAATTCTCGCATGATGACCAAGAACGCCTGAAGAAGTATATGCTTGCATGCAGAAAGAATAGATGAAATAAGAAGCAGCTCATATCATTCATGATCAAAACCTAGTTAAATCAAATTATTCTTAAATTCTAATTTTGTTCGTTTGCTTGTTTGTCGTGTACAATTTAAATGTTGTATTAGTTAAACTTGCTTTGTAAGGCCGGTAACCCGCGATACAGGCTAGCCCTAGTGTGGGGACCAAAGGATTAATAAATTTTACTAGTGACATAAGTAAATCTTTCCAGTGAGTAAACGACAACGTTCGTTCACGACTTGTTAAAGCTTCTTATGACCATGGTGATGCGTCTACCAGGCAGAAGAGTCTCACTGACCTGAAGTGATGGACTAAGAACTACATCTTAATGCCAGTCTTTGTCTAATCTAAGATTCAATATGTGGGTAGATCCATGTGCCCTATTCTTTAAAAGAAAGCTCGTTATATTTGCTAATATTCACGCCCGAGGGATGATACGTCAATCGAATCCTTAGAATCCAATCAAACACATTCCAATTCACGATTGAAGGATGTTTGTGCATAATTAATTAGTGAAACATTTGTATTGCAGCTTCGCAGTGGACCTAACAAGCAATTTCCTAGTGCACACTAACTAATCCATGAAACTTTGCCTATTCACTTAACTCAAAGCTTTGATATAACCCGGTTAAATCGGAAATACGTATGTCAGGGCAAACGGCAATTTCTGATTCTAGTTTGAATACAAAGCATGGTTTGAACATGGCAAGGATATTCCTATACAACCGAATTAATTCAGGATCATTGCATCAGCTTGATTGCTTGCAAATTCCTAATCAGATCGTGATTATGAATATATATAAGATTCGTATATTACGGAAAAACAGATCAAGCGTGAGTCGGACTAGCGCATAATGTGTCCCGTACAATCTTATAAGATTAAACAATATGCACTTTTTAGATAATTTCTAAAAAGAAGAAACAAACAAATTGGAAAATATCACGTTTCTTGCATGGGAGTCCTCATTAATGTTAAATTTTATTGTGTTCCAAATATTTGTGGCACAGCACAGCACAGCACAAAAATAGACATTTGCTGAAAATTTCATGATTCTACCTAATAAGGTTCATTAACTGCAGCCCGCTGACAGACGGGTGCACCGCGGAATCATTGACGACCTCGGTGGCGCAGTGGTGTAAACAGCCGACTACTACGCTAGAGGTTCCGGGTTCGAATCCCGGCGGGGGCGGGACTTTGTGTTATTTGCAAGACTCATTGTTTTGCTTACCGGTCTTGGATTTTGTATTTTTATTTATTTAGTATATACCATATCGTTGCTTAGCACCTGCGATGCAAGTTATTACGATACTTACTACAGGGTTGAGTCAATGTGTGTGTAGTGATGTGGTTATTATTATTAATCATATTAAGAGTATTAGGGTCCGGTTTTTTACCCTTTGAGGACGGAATCATATAAAAGAACTCCTTAAAGATTCGTCTGATCTATGTAATATAATCATTATATATTTATATTTATAGACGAACATATGTACTTTGTCCGCAATCAGCATTAAATTCCTATTTTCGAGGCAAATGTAGTATTTATCCTCCCTGAAATTTCGTTATATGTTTAGGTTGAAAAAATGATCATTTCCTCTTTTTTATGTTTAAAAGCAATGTGCCATTTTTTTCTGATATGGACTTCTTAATTTCTCCTATTAATTCTCACTTAATTCGTTGCGGGCACAGCCTGTGCGTCATTGCACAGCTACATTATTCGTTGATTATTCGATTAAAGAACGCCACTGTTGATCCTGGTGAACTGGTGTTGCAGTGGTGGGACAGATTGGCGAGTGTGCCCCGATACCTCTTTTTAATTTCGAAATAGAAAATTATTTGTAACCTTTCCCAAATGTTACCAATTTAATTTACGTCGCGTACTCACTAGGCAGGATGTTTTTATCCTGTCATAATTATGTTTATCTTTGATTTGTTGTTCTTGTTTTCTTTGTTCAATACCCTTCTAAATACATACGTCTAGCATAGTCAGATAAATTAATAATTCCTGCTAGAACATTCTTGTGCACAATATTTTGGCGTGATACCAGTATCGAGACATTCGGTTACATGCTAATCATTGCTATGTTTAGTTTTATGTAGTGTAATAAAACTTGTCAGTGACTCCTTGTCTCCGGCAGTGTTGCCAACAATACAAAAACTATACGGACAGATTTACTGACCTTGTTGTTATTCTGCCAAAAATTACAGAAAAATGACTAACTAATTACCTATTGTTAGGAATTTTATATTATTAGGTTATATGTTTTAGATTGATCTTTAGTCTCTTGACTATTTTTTTTTTTACTTGATCAGTTAAAAAGCGTTCGTCGTTTTTCTTTAATTGTCAATTAATTCTTCATTGTTTGTTTTAATTTTTTCCCCCCTCACGTTTCTTTAAGATAAAATCAAAGAATAAGTGTTCATAACATGAATAACATACTTAATTGGAGGT
Organism: Choreutis nemorana; assembly: GCA_949316135.1. Taxonomy (NCBI): domain Eukaryota; kingdom Metazoa; phylum Arthropoda; class Insecta; order Lepidoptera; family Choreutidae; genus Choreutis; species Choreutis nemorana. The sequence continues at coordinate 2,179,981 of OX438595.1, forward strand.
TTATTATTGACTACTTACTAATAACAAAAGATAATAACAATTGAAATTTAACAAGGATAGGTGCCTAAAACAAGGAGTAAAAGGTATATTTATAAAACAAGAAGGGATTTATTAAACTAGAATCTAATTTTAGTGTATTCAGATTGAAAAAAAATATTGCACAATGTTTTCTTATGTTATTCAATCTTCAATGTAGTACAACGGGATAGCTCGAAGAATTGATGAAGAAAGGTCCTGGAGTAGGCGTAAAGGCGTAGTGGACAGACGGTCCCCATGAGGTGGACGGACGATTTTGTAGAAGCTGTGCGGAGCCCTCGAATGCAAGTGGAGAGCTCCAGTTACAAACTTTGGGCAGGTGTTTGTCCACTACGTTTTCCAGCTAATAATGATAGCAATGCTCATCTTCATACAACATGCAGGAACTCAATCCCAGTTTACCTTAAGATAAACTTGCCCCCTTCTTGTCTACACTTAACTGACAGGCCTTTTCTAGAATGCGCTCAAACTTTTCCTATTTTTCAAAAAAAGAGATAAAGAAACGTATTTAGACTTAACAAGTATTGATAGAATTAAAAAAAAAATTAACAAGTTTTCCCTATTTTTCTACACGAACCCCACGGTTGTTGTTAAAAGTTAATTTTGTGTAATAATTTAGCTTATTATTGTTTTTAAATTACATATTAAAATAAAAAAAGCATTCCTATTTATTTTAATAGGTGAAGGCAATCATTGCACAATATTTTTCCTTCGAATACTTCCGAAGTTAGTGTGTTGTGAAGTAATGTTACCACAATAGTTTGTGATTCACATTATTGTTTGTGCCCACAACGATGACAACAATTTTTAAACATACATCACTTTAATATATATATATATATATATATATATATTTATTCATTTAATTCTTGTATGTTTTTCAGTTATTTTAAACTATGTGAGAGAACATATAAGAGTTATTTTAAAATGCGCGTCATTTAGTTATTTTAATGAATAAAGCGAACGTTACGATCTAATTGTGGTTTATTTAATAATGTATTTTGAAAGACAAAACAGATTTATTTGACGATGTGACAGACAGTTCTAGTGATTCAGCCGATGAGGCATCGCAGGTTCGAATCCCGGCTTATATTTGTGTGATGAACACGATTATTTGCCCTTGGATCTTAGATGTTGAGTACCTTTTGTAGAAACGTAGACTGGCATTTTTTATATTAAATACTATAGTTACTTGACAGATTAAGAAAGGGGATAAAAACACGTCATCAAAACCACAGAGTCCTTTTACAAAACATACAAATGAAAACCTTTATATATAAATGAAACAGCTGAGGCATCACGACAAAGTTGGCTCGGTGTAAAACGAGAACACCTGTGTTATGAAACTGGATTCCTGCAGGTGTAGTCATCATCTCCAGCTCGAGCTGAGTGGGCGGTGGCGATGTTTTTCACGATTCATCCGAAAATACCAAGCGTTCACCCACTCTCTGTACAGGAGCATGCCAACCAGCGCATCTTGCTAACTGCATTTATTACTCATATCTCACTTCATTTATTTTCACTAAGTAATAAATCTTCTAATGATGGCTGGTTAAAAATCGCAGAGGCATGGAACACATGGTTTGTGGTTCAATTTGTAGATTTGGTCCGCTCAAGTAGTTCGTTTTTTTCCAAGGAATGCCTATGACAAACGTCCATTGTGAACTTTGGTAAAGTAATTTTAATTTACGGTCCGTTTTAAACATTACATCTTGTTTACAAACTTTATAGTATGACATCGGTATAACAATTGGCTTTTAACGTTAATAATTAAATTTGCCCTCCCCCCTCCCGCCTATCATGCGCGCATTGGTATATTTTGGTTTCCATAGTTAATTAAACTAAAATAGGCAGAATATATTACTTTCTTAAATCCAAGGTGGTGTGATGAAATAGATTTTATTTACCTAAAAAAACAATAGAAAGCTATTTAAAATTCTGTTACAAAAACCGTAAGAGCTCTAGAATACGAACCCAGCCGCTTATGTATAATTATATTATGTATAAATGAATACATGAACAACACATGCCTATAAATAGATATTAGATGCAGATAGATGACAAATATGAGCTGGTACGTGACTGAAATCAAAGGTGACATTGTTGACCTGATTTGCTAGAATACTTCACAATTCTTAAGGTTTCTCCAAACAGTTGACTGTGGCAATTAAAAAAAAACATGTTTCTTTTCATTCATATTTTTTCCTCTTTCAGTCTTTTAAATGAAACTTCTATTTTCGTTACAAAACTTTCAAAAGGTATAAACGTGGGAGTTCCGAATGACGTCCGTTTTATATAAATGTATACTTAAATTATGTATCAAACATTTATATCGGGGTTTACGTAAACATATCCAAGTGAAAATATTCCAAAATGGCCGTCTCAATGACTACAACGCGATGACAAACGTCGGTACTGAATTCAAAATCACAAAAATAATCATTATATTTTTGAAACAATAATAAAGTATAAAGTTTAATTTTCATTCTCAAAAAGTTTATTTACTACAGAGAGATTAGTAAAATATTATTATCAGTTTAAAAATCCAAATTAAAAAAGTTTTATTTAAAAGAATGTGCAAATGCATTTCCATGCTATATAGCGGTGCTCAACATTTGACCGCAAAGCAGATTTGCAGACTCCACTTAATCACGAAGTCAAGTATTTACTAGAAAAGCACGTAAATTTTATGTACAAATTCATAGGGAAACAAACAAGCGGTTCGCCTAATGGAAAGTGATATCGCCGCCTATAGACTCGACGAATTCTTTACATTGTACACGCCTATTGTCGAATGCTAAGAGCTAAGCCTATGTATTGCCCATGTAGAGGTAAAGATGTTAACTATCAGGTGTATAGGTAGCCATCAGCTTAGATTTTTTTTTTCATTTATTTAGGCTCACCAACTAAGATTATACTTTAGCACAGTTAAGCTATTGGTGTAATAAAACAATAAATATTTATAAAATTAAATTACAGGTAGGCACAACGTAATTATGTATTTAGGTGTGTATAAAGGGATTTTTAGTAAATAACACTGCTAGTTACAATAATTTAAATGTTTTAGCAAGAGGGATCTAAATTTTGAAAAATTATTACAAAAAATATAAATATCTAGAGAATTGAATGAAGACTGAAAAATAAGAATAAGAATATTGCTCGAGCGAACCTGAAGCTGGTCGTCTAGGATCGAAAAAATATGCATTTTTTTTTCTACACGGTAAGTTGTATGGTTAAATGCCTATACAATAATTTTGTGGAAAAGTAAATAATTTTATAGCGTTTGGAATAAATTTATAAACACACCTACACTCTACAGACACTCACAGCTAAATTATACGCATGTAGGTATCTTTTTCGGAATTTTCCAGAATTACTAGAAAAGTTATTTACTTTTCCTTAAACATGTATATAAATGTACATATATATTTAACCTTTGCTCGTTAGCTAAGTGTAAAAATATTGTGTAAAAATCGGAGTTTTTCGAAATATTTTTCCTAATCAGATTTAATTTCCTGTACAAGGTATGACTGTCCAGATCTTCGCGTTAATAGAGCTGGTTTTTCTGTTAGGATTACCTTTGGTTAAATTAAGCTCTCTTGTAGGTACACACCTCCAAGCAGCAACTGAACCTCTTTGGGATCAGATACCGTTTTTTAAATATAAACCATAAGGATTGCTATTGCACTTGAAGCAATATGATACAGCTTTAGGTGTGACCGTCTGTGAACCAGCTTTAATCATTAGATTAAAATCACACTCATTTTGGAGTTCTGCCCATTTCCTTGGCTCTATTTCAAAATAATCTGCGTTGTTCTAAACACTAAATTTTGTTTTAATTATTTGTCAGTAAAATCTAGTCGATTTCACGGTGCTAATTAATAATCACGTTAATGGAAAAGTTATAAATTTCTCCTGTTTAATTGATAGATAACTATTTAATTTATAACCGGTTTATGTATAGTTGACTATGAATTTGGCAAACGATCGTATGTTGGCTCATGCTGGCAGATTTTGATTTAGGTTTAAGTAAAATTCAGGTCATTTTTTTCATTTTACCCTTTATAATTGGTAAAATAAATTACATCGGTAAAAACATTATATCGTTAATAAAGCCTAAGTATTTGTAGAAAGGGCAAAAAACAAGCATACATGGTTTTAGTGGAGTTTATTAAATAATGTTATAAACTTAAAACGGCTATTAAAAAATGCTACCATATTTTTAAATACAAATTCTTTTAATTTACAAAAAAGATTTTACGATAAAAAAATGTTATCTTCATTAAAACTTGATTAACAATAACAATTGATAAAAAATATTGATAAAAATCTTTATATTAATTCATCAAACATTTAAATAATTCATTCATTGATCAATTGTGCGTAATGACATTCTTGAACGCACATATGACGAAATTTAATCCATACCTTCAATACCGAAGCAGGTACGAACTTGAGTTGATAGTAATTAAAAGGGGCTAATTAGTAGCCCCTAATTATAACATGAACTTTAGAATCATAATCGAGAACAGCTTGTCCGAGCCAAAAGTACTTAAAATTTAAACTCATAAATTATTCTAGTCAAAAAATCACCGTCGGAACTACATCTGGGTCATAAACACCGACACGAATGTGGAGTTACGTTATATTCTGAGTTATTACTATTGGAACGATCATTATTAAATTACTACTAGTATATGAATCTATATGTATCAATTTTAAATTGCCCATTAGTCTATAAACATTACCGACCCGCCCCGGCTTCACACGGATATTATACAAATAACCTTAATCTTGAATCACTCTTCTTATTAAAAACCGCATTAAAATCCGTTGCGTAGTTTTAAATATCAAAGCATACATAGGGACAGGCAGACAGCGGGATGCAATTTTGTTTTATACTATGTAGTTAATTGTAGTGATGCGCCAAGTACTTTATTCTGTGAGCTGTTTTTGCATTTCTTTAAAAAAACTCTAAAATTAGATTAGATAATTTTTTAACATGGAGAAGCAAAGATGAGGGTTATGATTTTGAACGGTAAGTTTTGTATGTAGTACATCTATTCCCTCATAACTTCCAAAACTAAATATCATAAATTGACAAATGAGTCATGATCATCCGCTGGCTCAGACTACGCATATGACCACGGCTAAATTGAATAGTTCGCTTGACAATTTCAGATGAGATTATTTTCTTGTCTCACACTTTTTGGAACGTGATTTTAATTAGTGGTTTTAAACTTTGTGTTGAGCTAACTAAGTGTTGAGATCTTTACTTTACCATTCAAGATGCTTCCAATGAAGAAGTCAATAGATTTTACTTTAAGTCAACAACTGACAAGTCCTGCCGGAACGCCTGCATGGCTATTCGACCCAGTTTTCCAATGTTACCTGTAAAGTTTTAGGAAAATCGAATTTACCAAACATTGAAATAAATCTTTGAAAATCAGTAGAGAACAGTAACTTATTGATTTTTAAACTAATCTGCTAAAAATATTTTTGATTGGCCAGATTTATTTTACTGCTAAATAAATAGTTAAATTTGAGATTTATAGATTCTTAACTAGAAGCCTTTCTCTTAATAATTTCTGTTTCGATTTTTGATCAGTTTATGTTATTGGTGTAAATGTTGTGCTTGCCTTTAATTGCTATGTGTGTATGTATGCCCTGTTAAAAGTAAATGTATTTATATAATTGTGATGCATGTACTGTCGGCTTGCCTTACTAAAATTAAATTAAATAAATACCTAAAAGCCTTTTTCGGAGTTGACCAAACTAAATACTTATTGATATTTAACCTCAAATGTAGCAGAAGAAATGTTGCGGAAATATTTAATGAATAATAGTCCGGTCAAATTAGACCAAAAAATAAGAGTAAAGATACATAAATTTACAACAAGCTGAAAATCAGAAAAATTGTTTGTAAATATAATAAAAAAGAAAATTTGAAAGTTCCCCACCAATCTGGTTTGTGGAAAAATTTTAACTCAAGGTCAAAGGTCAAAAAAATGAGTTTTTCGCGATTTTCAGCAAAACGGTAAGTTTTATCATAAAAATACTTCAGACAAAAATTGTAGATCATAAAATTATCTACAAAAAAGGTATCAATACTTTTTTTCCTACGAGCTACCGTTTCTGAGTTATTACGATCCAAAAAGTTGTAATGGTCATAATATGCATGAGTACGCCACGTACATACATCTCTAGAGTTTGAATATATGTTATATTATTTATGTATCGGTCATTGTAACTTAAATTTAAAATATAAAATATAAATAAGTTATAACTATAAGAATATCAGGTAAAATGAAACCCAGTCCCTTTATTCATACACCAGTGTAACCTCGAGACAACATCTGTCCCCTCTTCAATTGTGTGCGTGGCTAGGGTCTTATACCTGCTATATTATATGAAATACCGTTAGTCTTGAGCTCTACTCTGTAGTAAAAACACGTGTTTATTCTAACCTATATTCTAACCTATATCGTGCTGTTTTGAGTTTTAATAACAAAAATGTCAGAGTATTGTTTTATTTGTGCTAAACTTTTAACTGAAAGTGAGGTTGTTACTGTTGAACGTGGTATGAAGACATTAATTAATGCAAGTATCGAAAGAGCAGATGAGTTTTCGGAATATCTTAAAAATCAGAAATCTGTGACAATTCATGAGAATTGTCGTAAAAATTATACTAGAAAGTCTTCTATTGCTGCAGCTAATAAAAGACAACGTGAAGAACAAGAAGCCAGTACATCCACATCAAGTCCTCCTCGTACTAGATCACGTAATAGTGAATCAGCTTTTTGTTTTAAAAAACTATGCTTCTTTTGTGGCCAGGAATTGAATGAAGAGTATGAGAGAAGAAGATCTTTAAATTCTCGCCGTCGAATTAGCCAAGTAAGTACACTTCAATTTAAAGATTCAATTCTGAAAACAGCTCGGACTCGTGACGATGCTACAGCAAAAGCCGTTATTGCTAGAATCGAATTTGAATATGATTTAGTTGCTGCTGAAGCTAAGTATCACCATGATTGCTATCTTTCTTTCTTGAAACCTACCACTGGAGCTAAAATAGGTCGTCCTAAAGAAGAAGCTACGAATCAGGCAATGGAGGAAATATTTACTTATATTGAAAATAGCGATGATTGTCAGTTCACTTTAAATGAATTAAGAAATGTTTGCGAAACTACGACTTTAGATTATAGAACGATTAAGGTACGACTAAAATTGAAGTATGGTGATAGACTTATTGTCACTGAGAAATCGGGAGCATCAACATTCATATGCTTAGTAGATAATCATCATAGAAAATAAAAAACAAGTTCAATTAGCTTGTCTTCCTCCAACCTCAGATGCTGCTCATCAACATCTTTTTCGGGTATATTATCAAGTTCAAGTGTGGCAGGGTAATCAGCTAGACCCTACAAACTGGGGTTGGAAGTTGGTTAACAATACATTAGAACCAGTTCAAACTTTACTTCCACCTGCGCCGGAGAAACTGCTGAACACAATATTTTGCAACTGCAAAAAAGGATGCAGTGCTAGATGTGGTTGCAAAAAAGTTGGACTATTTTGTTCTCTAGCATGTACAAATTGTCAAGGCCGGTCGTGTTCTAATGTTGAATCACCAACAGTGGAAGATTCGTTTGATTCTAACGAAATGACATGCGATACGTCGCTCTTTACGCAATTTACTTGTTCTCAAAATGAAGATGAAGAAGAGGAGGAAGAAGAAGAAGAACAAGAAGAAGAACAAGAACCACAAGAAGAACAAGAAGAAGAATTTGAATCAGACGGATAAGCTTCATTACTTTTTTTTAATTGACATCGCTTTTATCTATTACAATCTTTGCTAATTTCCGTTATTTTGCTAATTTCCGTTATTTTGCAATAGTTACAAATTAAACAGGATCATAATTGACTCGTGGAATAGGCCTACTGGGGAAACCACGTTAAAAAAAACGCGCTAAGTACACTACCTCATAGGTGGCGTGGAAACGTGTGCATATTATGACCATTACAACTTTTTGGATCGTAATAACTCAGAAACGGTAGCTCGTAGGAAAAAAAGTATTGATACCTTTTTTGTAGATAATTTTATGATCTACAATTTTTGTCTGAAGTATTTTTATGATAAAACTTACCGTTTTGCTGAAAATCGCGAAAAACTCATTTTTTTGACCTTTGACCTTGAGTTAAAATTTTTCCACAAACCGGATTGGTGGGGAACTTTCAAATTTTCTTTTTTATTATATTTACAAACAATTTTTCTGATTTTCAGCTTGTTGTAAATTTATGTATCACCAAATGTCTAGATTGACCGGACTATAAATATTTCGTTTGTGCTACAATTAGGTTTACCTTTTAGGAGTTTATTTGTATGTACAAAATATCATCCAATACCTGTATATATTACTGATAATATTTATGTATTGTTGTTATCTTACACGAACAATAAGTGACACATGTCAACTGCTACCCGTTTTACCAACATGTGAATCCACTTTTAGACTGCATTTTCGGAGTTGACGCCCTCGTGAGATCAACTAACTACTTTTATTACTATACATAAGAATATTTAAATAAAATCATATATCATTCATGCACAATGTAAACATTTCCATTTCAACATTTTCGTGGTAAAACATGTGGATTTAAATTTTCCAATGTCATCGTTGCAGTACCAAATAAATGTATGTTAGCAAATAAATACTCTTTCCTCTTTACTTTATAAACGAACAAGCATACGGCCCGATAATAAGCAGCCAGCGTAGCCTACGAACGCTTGCAACACCTTAAGCAAAACACGGGCGTTGCCGACCCTGTAAGAATCTCTTCACACTGTTTTCAGAGAACTCCATGCCGTAATCACTATTCTATCTAATTTGACATTAATGTTTAATAGAATAAGTATGTATTTGCCTATAAAATATTGTAAAAGGTATATTGAATATTAAACTATTCTAGAATATTTTGCCACAGTAATTGGATATTTAATGAAAAAACAAAAAGCAATTGCCAACGTGATTTTCTACGAAGATTTTTATTGTCTAAGGTTTCTTTGAGTTGCACGTGGAGGAAACACGCAGCTTTTGCGCCTTTTGTATAAAAAATAGTTGGTTATGTAACAAAATGGTTTACGCTCTATATTTTTTTGGATTTCATTACGCAGATACAAGATTATTTCAACATTTAAAAACTCATCTGTACTTAATATTCAAGAAGAATATTAAGAATTAATATAAATAACATTATTCAGACTTTATTTAACTTCTAGAAGTCATCTATATCTGACAGGAGTGATAAACCGATTTCAATGTGTTTCCCCCAATGTAGCTACATTCATGATTATCGTCGTTGTTACTATAATGTTGCCAGATGATTTATTCGTATTTGTTGTGTATGCTGTGTCCACCTTATAGTTCAGATTGCAGGGATATACGTTGTTGATGCTTCTTTTCAAATAAAATTTATATATAAAAAATGTTCCGAGTGGAGTTTCAAGTTAAATTTGTAAGTACTTAGTGTGTTGTATCTGTGTACCGATTTGTAAGTAGTGTGTTAGCGTCAAAACCACCGGTCAACCCCAGCATTTAGGGTTGAAACTATGATCAAAACTTACTGCCCAATTTATTTTCTACCTACAAGTTGAAAATCGGATCCAGACTTGATTAGAAGCAACAAAACGTTTCAGGTAATACGTATGACGAGTTAAAATCAAAATCAAATTTTAAATCATCAAAATTATTTTTAAACTACCACCGGTTCGGAATGCCTGTCTACGGGGAAGAATCCGGCAAGAAACCTCCGTAGTTGCTCTTTTCAATGTCATAATACAATCTTTCATTACAATCTTAGTTATAGTATAAAATTTTACAAAAAAAATGTATGTAATATCTACAGATGTCAATAAAACATTTTATACGGATGAAATAAAACAATAAACAAGTACCTACTTAAATAGTCCTATTGAATTAAAATATAGTAAAGTTACTACATGAACTACTGGAGTTGCAACAAAGACGCAACTGATAAAAGCTAGCAGAAAAATAGTTTATGTTCTGAATATACATTTCATGGAGCATGATTGCAACTCCTGCATTTCAACGGTCAGTAGAGGTGCCTTCGAGGGTACGATAGATAAGCCTACTTAAAATGTCTTATCATCGATATATTTATGAATTTTAATTGGAGGTAACGAGAACGGCCAGTCAAAAATGTATTATTTTATTGTATTTTCTTTAAATATTGTATATCTATGAAATGCGAGTGTTTTAACCAGTCAATGTCTGTAGTGCTGAACAAGTGTGGAGAAAATGAAATACGAGTTGGTTACATTTTTCGTCATATCCCAAGTAACTCAATAGAACATACAGTAACAGTACTAGCATGTTACTGTGTGCAGATTCATCACTCTATCATTTTTATCCTTTTATAATTTAGATTTATATTTTTACTTCATCAAAACTTGACAGTAAATATTACTTGACACTGGCAAACTAAAAAAAAGTGTATGACAATGACAATATGTATTTTGATATTAACATCAACGGCGAGACATTGAAATTGTTTAATTTTTAACAAAACTTGATCTGATCTAATCGATCCTGTTAGTCTGCCTAGTAAGTTATTTCATTTTTATTTTGTCTCTTACATACAACCTGCCATTTAATTATTTTTTATTAGATCTACATGAATTTTATTTGAATTCTGTTTGATTGTTGACTTACGCATTATTCAGTTTAATTCTAATTTAGATTTAAATTGTATTATTTATTAAATTAGGTTATATTTATGTTAAAATCGATATGTAATAATAAATAAATGGTTTTTTCTGATTTTGATTTTTATTCAGAGTAACTTCCAGCTTTCAACCAAGTAAGTTGTACAATGTCACCTTGGCCAGTTGTTGTTACAGTGCGTATTTGCGCGTTGGCATGCGCCCAACAGCATATAGGCCACCCATACGAACGCGCTAACGCACACACAGACACGACTAATTTTACAACACTATAAATTCAGTCCGAAAAGCTCGCGTTACATCATTTTCCTTCTTAAGTTTCGCTTTTCAGGTCAGATGCGATCGATAATATCGTAGATTTTGATATGGTAGTTGAGACATAACAAATTGATCTTTTTAATTCTTTTCTTATGGCAACAACTTTTTGCAATGGAACTTTTCCCGCGTAGATTTTTTTTAAATTTAGTCAAAGTCCACCACGAATATTGCTGTGATAATTTTTGACATACAAATTTTATATTTCTAGTAAATTCGGAGGCGTTTTTTATTTTTACGCCTCCATTGTAACTTAAGTCGACGGTTAATTTTAATTATTCGTCCCAAGAGTTCAGAGTTATGGGCAATAAAATATTTTCTGAATGAATAAGTCCTTTTAATGTCCAACTCTTAAACACAGACGACAAAGCCTACGAAAATATGCCATGAGACGTCATGTTTTAAAAACAATGAATTAATAATGTTGGCCTTTAGTTAGTAGGAATACCTAGTTACTTATTATTTTAAAATTTAATATTACTGTTCGAATCAAATTCAAATTCAAAATGTTTTTTATTTAAACAGACTTAAAAAAGTGCTTTCATATCGTCATTTTTTATCTGCCACCGGTTCGGAATGCCATCTACGGGGAAGAAGCCGGCAAGAAACCTCCGTAGTTGCTTTTTTCAAAAAGCACAAAATGTTCCAAATTGTTTTTTACAATACAATTTGGAACATTTAATTTTCTCAGTAACACATAATTTAAAGCTACTATGAGTACCTTTATAAAGCAAATTACAAAATGATTTTAATCAGTTTCATAAGAGAAAAGTGAAATTCAAATAAAAATCAACACGCTCCTTGCATTTATAATAATCTGTAACTATTATTAGATTTACTAATTTAAGAAATTAATATCAGTTTTTGCTATTAATTCTGTCCATAATTAAATAATTGATTAATTGTAATAACGATGCTTACCTAGCGAATAGGAATATTTTTAATTTTTCACTTTAACTGCATATCTTATTTTCTTTTCGTTCTTTTTTAGGGTACCTAAAGGGTATAAAACGGGAAGCTATTTCTAGCTATTAGTAGCTTGAAATTTAAAACTTTAAGATAATGTCTATTTCTATTGCCGCTACAGCACCAAAAATTAAAAATATAAGGAAATTAAAAATTAAGGGTGCACCTTGGAAGCCCAATATAATAAACGTGATTTTTAGACCTTTTTTTGGTTTGCTCTTTATTCTTTTATGAAATTATCTAAAAGCATATAATGTCTAATCTTATAAGGTGGTACGGAACCCATCATGTGTAAGTCCGATTCAAACATGGCCGTTTTAAATTTTAATCGAACATTAAAATAAGTCTGAATTTTATCATTGCGACCTCAGTCGCCACATAGTTAAAGTCCTATTTATTAGGTCTTATTGTAGCTCTTATCCTGTGGCATAACTTTGGGTAGCATGGCGGCAAAATTCCATGGGGCCTGAGCCTCTAGGACCCCCGACGCGAGCAGTATAATAATAATAATAATCACATCACGACACACACATTGACTCAGCCCTGCATTAAGTATCGTAAGAACTTGTGTCGCAGGTGCTAAGCAACGATATACTACATAGATAAGAATACAACATCCAAGACCGGTAAGCGAAACAATGCGTCTTGCAAATAACACAAAGTCCCGGCCCCGCCGGGATTCGAACCCGGAACCTCTAGCGTAGCAGTCGGCGGTTTACACCGCTGCGCCACCGAGGTCGTCATAAGGACCCCTTTGGAATGGGGAGCAAAAATTTTTCAATTTTTGAATGCCATGGGCTTATTATGGTACTGTAGCGCTTTTACTTGATATGAAAAAAAAAGGCGCCTGTTTTATGGTGTCCCGTTATCCCCGTTGGCCGTATCCCCGTTGAAAGGAATATCGGCACTTTTATTAAAATTATTAAATATCATTGACCCCTTTACGTTAATCTGTCAACGGGGATAGCGGGAAGTTTAAATTTGACCCGCTATCCCCCTTAAACCTGTATTATTACTAACGTGGAAAGCAATTAAGATGTAAAAAGAAATTAAGAATGTGTTTTCCTAGGAATACTAAGGTGTGATCTCGGATGAATACTGGTGGTACATTAGTACTAAATTTTGACTAAAATTAAAATGTAATTTAATATAAAGTCCATTCAACAAAATTACCTATCACTGACTCACTTAGTTAGCTTTATAAAGTAACTAAATTCATATCAAAGATTTAAATTCAGGTCGGTCAAAAAGGATTTAAGCACATTTTAAACTCTTTTATCTTTTTCATTATTTTATTAACTAAAATAATTTATTGTAAATCTTTTACTAACTTAAATTGAGTTGTTATATATGGCTTAAGATGTGCATATTCGCAGACATAAAATGTGCTAACCCATAAAAGTAGGTTCATAAAATTTACGTTTTGTTGTCAGTAAATAAATGAACTATCCGAAAATATGAAAAGTTAATTATACAATAAGCACTTTCAAACCGTAATTTTAACTACCATCGGTTCGGAATACTTAAATACGGGAGAGAATACAACAAGAAACATCGGTAGTTGCTTAAAAAATGTAAATATCCTTTTCTATTTACAAACGAGATCACTAGAACATATCTTTTGAACAACATCTGGCGGAATGTATGTAACGCATTCTTAATTAAATAGTATTTTTAACCACTGCAGATGTGCCCACTAGCACAAGTAGCTACTGAAATGATTCGATCACAACAGTGTGCCTGTACCATGTATGTTGTATATGTAAATCATATGTGCAATCTCTGAATGAAAAAGTGCAAGTATTTCACAATCAAGGTCGCGTATGATGTGTGATAGAAAGTAAATAAGCTTCATACTGAAACTATGAAATAGATAATCAAAAATCGTACCTCGATGTTATGTAAACATAGAAAATAATGTTTAAGGTTTTCTAGCTACTCAAGAAACTACCTGGGTCAGGTCAAGTATGAGTAAAAATATTTTAATTCTAATGTGTTGTGTGTTTCGCGGTTTGTTTGTTGGTACGTTAATTGTATTTGGCGACATCTACAATGTTTCCAGTAAAACTAATTACAGAACATTTCAGTTTGTAGTTTGTCATCGTGTATTGTCCCGCGTCGTGGCTTCACATCTTAATACACTATTTACTTAAACCGAGAGATGGCACTACAGATCATAAAGCCATTGTTTTTATTGGTTTTCTAAAATTAAGTTTTTGCCAGTCGGCGCTCAGCCAATGTTGAAATATTTAACTAGTAAAGTCTTGACATTAACTATGAGTTTTGAACGGCCGTCAGTTCAAATCAAATAAGCAAAGACGGAAATTATGAAACTGAAATAGCAGTTGCAACAGATTAACGATCCAATCGATCGGTGTGCCAAAGGTCATAACCCATCGACGATCGTTAATGAACATCCATCGATCAAACGTATCAAGATCGCATCCGGGCGTCACCGCGCGGAGTTATTCCCAGAGCGTCGCTGCGGCGGGCGAGCGGGCGGCGGCGGCGGGGGTGAGGGGCCGGTGAGGCGGAGCGGGGGGACGCAGCGAGGCGGGCTCAGTGTGCCGCCGCCGCGATGGGTAACCAGCACTCCGGCGCACACGCCGCCACCAAGCCCCGGAAGAATGTGCACTGGAAGTCAGCAGGTAACGGCCCTTGCAGGATCCGCATGCGCCCGCCTGAGGCCCCAGCCCCGTACAGCTATTTTTAAATGGACAGCGCACAGCTATTCCTAAAGCGTGGCACAACAAAACAAATCGTAATACCGTCCGCGTTCATGTAACGATTATCACGCGTCTAATTTTGTTTTATGCCAAATGGCTCCACCGGTGCCACATTATGACTGACCTATGCGAGACAATGATGCGCGAATATCTCCCCGAAATTAATGCACCGTGGCTGATATGTTTAAAGGTGTGTTAAAGGGCAACATTTCATTTTTCAGGGCGGCCGGGGGTTCCTGGTAAGCCGGAGATAATACCGATCGCTTCGGACGAGGAACCGAACTCGATAACGCTGCGATGGGCGATGGCGAGTCACGACGGCGGTGCGGCGCTGCTGGGCTACCAGGTGGAGTGCAACCGGCTGGGCGCGGCGGAGTGGGTGCGCACCGCCCCGCCCGTGGTGCAGCGCCCCGAGCTGCTGCTGGCGGGACTGCAACCGCCGCACCGCTATCAGTTTCGCGTCGCCGCTATCAACGCCGTCGGCCGCTCCGACTACAGCGAGCTCTCTGACGTCCTCACCCTCTCCTCCGACACGCACCACCAGGAACCGCCTATTTTCCTTCAGCACCTAGAGGACGTCACTATCCTCGAAAACGAAAAAACTGAGTTCCGGGTCACGTTTACGGCTTCCCCAACCGCTAACATAGCTTGGTTCAAAGACGACTACGAGATATTTAGCAGTAGAAGAACTGCTATCACAACGACTGATTCCACGAGTGTGCTTCTCTTCCATCAGACGCTCTCGAGCGACGAGGGTGAGATCAAGTGCACGGCAACGAACCGTGCCGGACACGCAGTAACCAAAGCACGCCTGAGCCTGGAAGCAGCGCCTAAACTACGGTATCCCAGACAATACGAGGATGGATTACTTTACGAAATTAACGAAACCATTTTCTTGAAGACAGCTATCGTCGGGAAGCCAATCCCAACTATCGAGTGGCGCCACGACGGGCAGCTGATAGTACCCGACGAAAGGTTAGAGATGACGAATACAGCTAAATTCTCAATGCTGAAGATTCAATGTGCAAAACGGAGTGACCGCGGTGAATACCAGATCCACGCATACAATAGCATTGGGGAGGACACGGCAGCCTTCCTGGTGACGGTGACAGCGCCGCCGGAGTCACCACGCCGGGTCACCGTCACCCGGCAGCTGGACAAATCTGTGACACTGGACTGGGACCCGCCTGAGGACGACGGTGGCTGCCGCGTCGGTAACTACGTTGTGGAATACTACCGCGCCGGCTGGAATGTCTGGCTCAAAGCCACCACTAGCCGGAAGACTAGCGTCACGCTGTTTGACCTAATCGAAGGGAGCGAGTACAGGTTCCGCGTTAAAGCGGAGAGTCCTTACGGGATGAGCGCGCCGTCTGCGGTATCAGCGCCGGTGAGAATACCGGGTCGCGCGGTAGACATGGAGTTCTTGGCGGTAGAGTCGCGAATCATTAGTGATGTGTTGACAAAAGAGGACGGAGCTGGGGAGGAGAAGCACGTGTCGCCGGCACCGCGCCGCAAAAGAGCTCCGCCACCCTCGCCCCCCGCCCCCCCACCAGCGCCCCCACTCGGCGCCCCACCAGCCGCCAAGCGACCAGCACAGCCACAGCGATCCAACAGCACTGAGTTCATGCTCGTCCTGTACCCTGAAACTGACAAGGCGACCGATAACGCAGGTGGGTTGTGCCTTATTATATTGCACAGCGATTTGATAAAATACAACATTTGTATTATTATTATTTACAAGATTTGTTTTGTATTATTCACAAGATCTTTTTACGAATACACTTTGGTTTAACTTTACTTTCCATATGAACAAATTTAAAAATGTGTAAATCGTATTGAGAGAAAACTTAACAGGTTGACAATAATAAATGTACCAAAACTAAACAGAAAAATTATCTGACGTTATTTACCTAAGTAATTATAAAGGCTTTTTAAACCTAAAAATGATTGTTATATTTGTATTTTTTGATCTAAAATACTAATAATAATTTTTAATAATTAGGGTACTAAAAATAGTAAACAAAAAATTTTACTTAGATACTAATTTTAAATAGTTTTTACCTATTTGAAAACTAATAGCGAGCATTGTTCTCAGCAGGTCAGCTGCGAGCGCATATTTCGTCGTATAATATAAATAGCTTGCCTTACCAGCGTGTGGCCCGACAAGCACATATAACCGCTTCACTAACAAATGCCACCTTCTAGAGCAGAGCGAATTTTTTACCGCAAACATGTCGCGAACGTTCATGAAACAAAATGAATGCAATAAATATGAAATTTTAGGCTCTCAGTTGTTCTTAATTAAACACAAATATAACTATTTATAATTAATGGACTCGTTTTTCCATCAAAAAAAATATTGTTTCATTGTTTGGTCATCTTATCGCGATGAAATTGAATTAGAATGCACGCGAAGGCTTTGTTAAATGTAAAATTTTAAGGATTTTTTTTGCAGAGCAAATAATTCAAATATGCAATGCGAAACTGTGAAAAAGCTGATAAAATGAAAAGTCACAATTTAAAAAGAGTTTTCTATAATTTTTCAGACAAACGGAAGTCGTTCCAGCTAGACCTAGAGGACGCGCTGTCGCCACCGCCGATCTCGCTGTCAGCACCAGAGCTCAGTTCTCGCTGCATTATGCCCTTCAATGCACTCAGGAACGCAGTAAGCTCAACGGAAATGCTGCACGAACGGGCTATGGCACGCTTCTACAAAGCAGTCGCCATGGAAGAGGAAAAAACCAAACTTAAACAAACGAAACTTAACATTCCGTACAATAATACTAGCCACGACCGAAACGAAGACAATAACGAACATCAACAACAGGTTGACTACAAACCGCCTCAGATATCGATCAAAAGCGATTCCGTGGATGAGACTGACTACTCGTCGCAGATTAGTTCAAGGCAGATCTCGCAAGATTCGGATACGAGTTTTAACAAATGGCAGAATATGTCATTCGATGAAGATTATACAGCTAGTACAGTGTCCAGCGACGGTGAATATTCAGAGAACGGCAGTTTGACAGCTGACGTTGACAGAACTGATCATTATCTCAACGATGAAGATACTTACAACCCGAGAGACAAAATGACCAGGCACTCTCAAGCAGGAGAGACTATCGAGGAAGAAGAAGTGTCTGAGAAGGAGCCGCCAAAACCACTTCCCCTACCAGACCCAACCTTCGTCCCCAAACCAATACTGAAACGAAGAGAACCAGAGGTGATAGAACCAAAGATTAGGGAAACTATTATTCCAAAACAAGAAGACAAAAAACCTGCACCGACCCCATTGCCAGTCGAAAAACCGAAAAAAGAAGAGAAAATGACAATATTTAAGAAAATTACAAAAATGCCAGCCCAACGAACGTTTCCTTTCCCGAAATTACTTCATAAAAAAGATCCTGAAAAAACAAAGGACAAAGATAATGCACCCAGTGTTAACAATAAGCCTGCCGCTAAAACAACCAAAACGAGTAAAGATGACGATAAACTAAATGATGAAGGCCGAACGGTCATTGAACATTATGGTAATATTGTTAAAGAATATGGAAGTCAGAATAAACGACCAACAACACCGCTTTATCTCAGAACAGAAGATTTGAAAATTGCAGCAGAAAAACAAGTAGAGAAAAAGGAAGAGAATAAAAAAGTAGTCAAAAAGAAAGCTGTTGTAAACAAGGCTATTGATGGAAAGCAAACTTTAAACAAACCAAAATCAGTTCCTAACTCTGTCACGAAACCAGCACTAAACGCTAAACAAAATAAAAACTTGGATAAAACAAATACTGCAGAAAAGAAAAAGCCAAAACTGCAGGAAAAAAGTGACTCGCAGGAGAAACCAATAAACGAAAAACCTATACAGAAAATAGTTTTGAAAACTACTGAAAGGGCAACAATCGTAATCCCGATCGATTACCAAGAGTTAGAAGAAAAGGCTAAAGAAAACGTGCGATCTGCTATTGACTACATGGTTGACCTCTGCTTACTTGTCCTTGCCTTTTGGGTTTACTTCTTCAAAGATGAAAGACTGGCGATCCCGTTCCTTATTCTTATCATATACCGGCAACTTCAAGAAACACTCATGTTGGATATTCCTGAATGGATTAACACTCATACCCCCAGCTGGATGAAGAAGAAAACCTCTTGACCTCCCCTAAAAGACATTTTGTGTGATTAATTATCTGATTGAATTGTGAACATTGTGTATCGTGTGAAATTGTGATTTACTTTATTAATGTAATATAAACTTCGCAATAATTACTAAACTTTCTTACGATTCGTTCACTAAAATCGAAAAGGATAAAACTAGTCGGTCACGCGGTCAAACCGAGGTTTGCTTTTTTTAAATTTTAAATAATCTAAATTAACAATGTATAAATATCAGCAAAAGTTCTCACCATTTTTTGTTCCTCAATGTGCCCGTTTGATATCCCAATTCCGCATCCCGCTGTCCGACTGCATTCCGGCTCGTCCTGACCGACGCGTGGTGGACCCCCACGCGTGCAAAGTGCGGGACCGGGGACTGGTGCTGGGGGTCTACTACAACGACCAGGTCCACAATGATCAGACCGTGCTCACCGCTACCGCCGAGAGGTACGACCGCCAGAACGGTGGCAAGCTATGGAAGCTACTCAAACTTGCGCCGACCCCGCTCCTCGGGGAAGCACGAGTCTTCTACGATATAGACAATGAATACGGATTCGTCGCTGTCGCCGGCCTCGGCAGCGAATGTCTTACGTATGACGACGGGGAGAAAATGGACGAAAGCAAAGAAGCGATCAGAGTTGCGGCTGGCGTGGGTTGCCGAGCGCTGCAACAACTACGCCCGATTCACATCGACGTAGAATCGTTCGGCAATGCTGAGGCCGCCTCCGAAGGCAGTAACCTCTCTGTGTGGCAGTTCCAAGAGTACAAATCCTCAAAACAGCACCCGAATCTTCTTATACCATTCACGCACCTCTACGACGACTGCGACGTAGACGGCTGGAACAATGGCCGCATAAAAGCTGAATCTCAAAATCTAGTTCGTTTCCTACAGGAGATGCCAGCAAACTTTTTAAACCCGACGTCTTTTGCTAAAATAGCGGTAGATTTATTATGCGAGCTTGATATAAACGTGGAGGTGAAGACTAAGGGCTGGGCGGCGAGCCACGAGATGGGAGGGTTCGTGGCGATCGGCAAGTCGTCGGTGCAACCGCCGCTTTACGTCGAAGTGAGCTACTACGGTGCAGGGCATGATTGCCGGCCCGTGGTGCTGGTCGGGAAAGGCGTGACGTTTGACAGCGGCAGCCTGGGCTTGAAGCCGGCGCAGGAGTTGCTTCACATGCGCGGCGATATGGCCGGCGCGGGTGTTGTGCTGGCCGTGACGCGCGCCGCCGCACTACTGCGCCTGCCAGTCAACATTCGTGGGATCATGCCACTGTGCGAGCTCATGCCCAACGGCAGTAGCCCGCGCTTCGGCGACGTCGTGTGCAGCGCCAATGGTCAATCCGTGCGCATCCGAATGCCATCGCGCGAAGGCAGACTTTTAGTAGCAGACAGTCTCGTGCACGCGCGGAGCTACTGGCCGAAGCTCGTATTAGACATCGGCACCATGTCCAAAGAGCTAGTAGATACTTTCGGCGGCGCGGCGTGCGCTGCGTACGGAAACTCAGAAGACCTGCTATGCCATTTGGAGACTGCAGCCGGGCAGACCGGCGACCGCGTGTGGAGGATGCCGCTGTGGAAGTACTACGAGGACCAGGTGAGGAACATCGAGTCCTCTGACATCGGGAACACTGGCTTGACGAAATGCGGGGACTCGCCCAACTGCGCGGCGTTCTTGCAGCAGTTCGTATGCGATTCGCAGTGGCTTCACCTAGACACGTACAACGTAGCGTATAGCAAGGGCAGGGACTTCCCTTACCTCGGGCGCGGCATGACCGGCCGACCCACCAGAACAGTCATCGAACTCCTCAACCGGCTGCTCGCCACATCCAAATTATAACTCACAATATTCTGTCCATTTTGTAGTTGTCTTTTGTAAACGTAACCAGTTCGAGTAACCGATCAGAAATACAATTGCAATATTACAATAGTTTTCATTGGTTTTATTAAAATTATATTTAACCAGTTTATTTCTAGATTTTTTTAACGTTATAGTTAAAAACGACAAATTTTTAATCTAATAAATTAAAAAGCCATAAACTTTTAATCTAAAATTTTAAAGAAGCAACTACTCGACGATCGATACGTAGGTAATAATTACTGACCACCTTATTTTTGTTCTTTATTTAACATAAAATGAAATAAAACATATTTACAATGATTAGTTACATATTTAAATTTGTACTATAAAACCTCTGGAGCCAAAAAGAATTGAGAAGGAATCGAGAATTTAGTATCAAAATAAGGGCTAACAAAAAGCCTCGTCAAGAGACTTCCTGGCGCACTCCACGAAATCAGCGACTAGTTTATCACATTCTAGGGGTCGATCATAGTTTGTAGAGAAACAAGCTTCCACTGATGCTCTCAACTCCTGACAGGGCTGGCGCAAGGCAGGGGCACGCTCCAAACTTCGTACTATTGCCGTGACACTGGTTTGCAACTCCTGAAAACCACACCTCAACCCACACGTACTGTCCTCACCACAAAGTTTATTTTTCGCAGAAAAAAACCTCTCAAGTACTTTTTTGGAGAAAATAAAATCATTAGGACGGTCTTTGTTATCTTCATAGCTCATTACACTTAATTTAGAAATATTGAATTTAAAAAATTGACAAATTTTCATATAAGTAATCTGGGTGGCTGAGATTAAAACATGCGTCTGATTATGTATCATTTTATTACAATAAAGTGACATAGATAATATGGCAGATTGTTAATACTTAAAATTGAATAGCGCATAATTCGAAATATATTGTTTTATGGTACACAATATTAACATAAAAATAAGTTATTGACAAAAAGGTACTATAATAAACACTTTTTCAAATATCTCGAGCCAAACAACAGTTTAGGATATTAAATAGACAAGTATAAAATAATATTCTTATTCTAAACTATATGATATACATAAAAGGAACAATTGTAAATGCAATAAGTCTTATTCTTTGGTATAAAGTGTTAAATACAAATACTTGGTAGAAAAATATAATTATACATTTTATTTCACGTTTCCACGTATTTGAATTAAGGGTGACATTACATCAAACTGAAGTTGCGTCGGACGTTTAATCGGTTGAATGTTCGACGCGCTGACGCATCAGCAGTTGGGTGTGAAATTTTTTGGTTTACGATCTACTTGTCGTTGTGGCGTTACGCGACCGATAATACGCGACGCAATTTCCGTCAGATGTGCTAGCACCTTTATGATTTTAGCAAAAGAGACATTCAAAATTGTTGTATAATTTTTGAACTGCTCACTTTTCATATGAAGAAAAATAAATAAATTGATTTCGGTAAATAACGAAAATCTAACCTTTCGCTAGCGGATGTACGAATACATTTTTGTCTCTGCGTTGTTTAGTGAGAAAATAACTGGCAACAGAACTCTTAAAGTAGGTAATTTTAGTCAGTAGACTTTCTTTCAACAATAAAGTATGAAATATTATAATATTTAATTTTGAAACAACTTTGTTAAGATAAGGTAGGTAGAGTTTTTGACAAAGTTATTTAAAACATTACATGATATAAATACTTTGTAATATTTAGTTTAGGGCACATAGTGTTTGATACGGCACAATACAATTAACATATAAGATACCCCAAACTTTAAAATTAAGTAGTGACCGTTTTAGAATTGAGACTTGTAGACTTCTCTGTTATAGAGATTCGTAAAATTTTCGGTAATATATCGCTAAATTAAAGTTTATAAATACTTGTACTAAGTACGCATAAAGTTAGTTTTGTTATTTTCTATTGTTGTGAACTGTTCAGCTTTTTAGTATAAATTTGCCAAACATTGATAAATGAAAATATCGATAACAAGACATGCTTACATCTAAATAGCTTTTATTTGACTTATTAAACATTTAATCAGACATTTTTATTTTTTTTTTTGTTTGAGAGAAGATTGAATTTATTTGAGCGCTGCGATTTCTTATATACAGGACTCTGGCTTTTATTCGTTATCTAGAATCGAACAAATAATTCATTGAGAGAAATCAAATAATGACAAAAACTCACTGGTGCATTCGCTTAAACTGTCGCCTGTGAGTTTTAATCACAAAAACTACGCGATCGCGTTTGAGTTTCGAAGTTACAGATTTTTTAGAGGGAAATAATTATTTGACATGCCACGAGAGGGTTATTTTCTCCTCAAACAATTTTTCAATGGAAACTTACACTCGAGTTACTCACTTATGGTTATTAAAGTTCATTTTTAGGGTTGTTCCCTTTTATAGGGAGAAGGGATGAGTCTTCTGTGTCGCTGATGTAGCCCTCCTGGCCGGTGTAGTGCGTCGGATGTACCAGCAGAGGCGCTGCCGACAATGCGACAATGTCACGCTTCGAGAAATATGATTTCCATGTCGCACTGAAACAAAAAAATATTAAACCCCAATTAACTAAGTGGATTTCAAAACCAAAACCTACATTTCGAAACAATGTGTTAAACATATCAGAACTGCGATGGAAATATTTTAAATAGCTCTTAATTCGTACAAAACTGACAAAGCTATAGTCAATTGTGATCCTAATTCGTACAAAACTGACAAAGCTATAGTCAATTGTGATCCTAATTTCGAAAAGATGTGGCTTCGAATGTTGGTTCAGGTAACATGATCATTGCTAGTTTTGTTCTAGAAGTTTGTAGCTACTGTCGAGACATGCAATTAACATGAGTAATCGTTTAGTTTTATCGTTCTTATTGGATACTAAGTAAATGGCTTACTTTTCTGATGTATTTTTCTAGTTGGGTAAAATATATTCTAAATGACCAAAAACATGGTGTTATTCAATATTGAACTGAGACTGCGCGCTGTTAGTTATTCATCATACTAAACAGCCGAGGTTTCTTAACCTAAACATAAAAAATTTCAATATCTCACTTGGGATGCTGATCGAACATTATAGGCAGGAACTCGTCGACGGGCAGCATCCTGTCGAGGGGCCTGGCATCGATCAGTTTCTGAGCCCCCTGTTCGCTGATCAGGTACCCTAACGTCCAGTACGAATACAGGGGCCTCGTCGTGTGAGCCGACACCATCTCCTCCTGATTATCCAACAGGATCTTACGGCCAATGTAACTGGAATATTCAAAAAATTGACTAAATAAATTTAGGCTGTCAGATTTATGTTTTACTAGCTTTTGCCCGCGACTTCGTCCGCTACGAAGTCGAAAAGAGCCAATTTCGACTTAAATAGGATTTTTTAGTACATGACATTTAACGTTATATTTTGGAAAATTCGCACAATATCTATATACATTATAATCTATTTGTTATTCTGATGTACAAACCAATGCATTGTAAAGTTTCATTAAAATCCATTTCGTAGTTTTTGCGTGAAACAGTAACAAACATCCATTCATCCACGCATGCTTTTTTGGTAAGGGGCAACGTATGGAGAAAAGCAGACGAACGCGACAAAATATTGTTGTGAGAATAGGTGTGAATCGAATTCGCAAATGATGGGTTCCGTGTACAACACACACACATTATGTACTTTTAGATAATTTTACAAAAGAAACAAGAAAAAGCAAAAAATAAAAGTAACGTTTCTTGTTAATTAATTTTTAATTTATTTCTGTTTTTAGTATTGTTGTTGTAGCGGCAACAGAAATAGACATTCTTTGTAAATTTTTATGTGTACAAATGCAAATGCAAAAATGAAAATGCAATGTGTGTGTGTGAGATACAGCTCGCTGACACACGGACGGACGGACAGCCGAGTCTTAGTAATAGGGTCCCGTTAAAAGAAATATTCTACTTAAACTCTAACATTATGTTTGTATAAGTTTCAAGTGAAATAACAAGACAATTTTTTTCCTAAAATTAAAATTTAACTCTTATCTGATTTTAATCGTTTTATCATTGTACCGTTAAACAAGTGTTATTTCATCAGCTTTTTTAATAATATTCAGTATATAAAACAAGGTCCATGTGATAACACTTAACCACCTATGTACAAACATTTCGGCGTGAAATTAGATTTTAAATTGCATTTCGATCGCCATGTTAAACAAATTGTTAGTTAATGGTTAACTAATATAATAATAATAATAATAATAACCACATCACGACACACACATTGACACAGCCCTGTAGTAAGTATCGTAAGAACTTGTGTCACAGGAACTAAGCAACGCTATGGTATATACTAAATAGATAAGAATACAACATCCAAGACCGGTAAGCGAAACAATGCGTCTTGCAAATAACACAAAGTCCCGCGCCAGCCGGGATTCGAACCCGGAACCTCTAGCGTAGTCGGCTGTTTACACCACTGCGCCACCGAGGTCGTCAACGAGGTTTGAGGTATGCATGTGATTATTCAAATTTAAGTTAAAAATTTTGAGATATAACTACCTATGAAGAAATGGTAAATGTTTTTAATTCTCTATCTAATATTATTTCGATTTATTCTTCATTATCATGAATAATAAATAGGGGAAGTTAATAAAAAAAAGGTTACTTAAAGTTTCTATCTTTAAAGGCCTCGGATCTTGTTAGGAAACTCATTTGCGAATTATTCATTAAAATATATATTATGTAAAAGATAATCTTTTCATCGACAAACAACAAATGCTATATCTATGACCGTATCTTAGACTGTTTTATTTTTATTTATTTTTTATTTTACTAATATTTGGGAAACAAACAGTATAAAACAATATCAATTTGAAAAATAATCATTTAAATAAATCATAAACCAATAAATGAGAACATACTATCGTTAGAACTGAAGTATGTTCTCATCATCTGTTTTCACAGGGCCATGGATCAACCTAGTACCGCTCTTAAGTTGTACAGCATAAGGAATTATA
This sequence comes from Choreutis nemorana, assembly GCA_949316135.1. Taxonomy (NCBI): domain Eukaryota; kingdom Metazoa; phylum Arthropoda; class Insecta; order Lepidoptera; family Choreutidae; genus Choreutis; species Choreutis nemorana. The sequence goes on from OX438595.1 coordinate 2,205,731, forward strand.
TTGCACTTGTTATGAAAGCTTTATTGTGACTACATTCAAAAACTAAAGGTGGGTTTTCGTCACCACATTTGCATGTATCATGAATTCATGATTTAAACATTAATTTCACAAACAAGTATATGATTATGTTCCATCATAATTCACGTTTTCTTTTACTGATAAAAACCTTAATCATAATTTAAAAACAGTCGCTGGAAAATCGAATTAAATGAATCGTAATTTTTAATTTTATGCTTCTTTCAGTGTTTTATAAATGATTTTGAATTATTTCAATGCTATGTTTTATAACATAATAAAATAACTATTGCCCGCGACATGGAAATGAAAATTATTTTTTATAGAAAAAAGTTGTCGTTTTATTTTTTTCTTTGGAATGCGATTTTTTTTTTTGTACAGAGTAGCATGAAAGATCATATATTACTACATACAAAAAGAGACATTTTAACTATAATAATGAAAACCACACGACACACAAATTGACTTAGCCCTGCACTAAGATAATCTTGTATCTCAGGCACTAAGCAACGATATGCTATAAACTACATAAATATCGCCCCCGCCGGGAAACGAACCCTGATCCTCTAGCGTAGCAGTCGGCTGTTTACACCACTGCGCAACCGAGGTCGTCAACATTATTATAATGATGAATTATCGTTTATCAACTTACCATAGATCCCAATTTAAATATTTGATCTCAGACAGGAGTTGATGAAACTTTTGCACGAAATATGGCTCGAAATGTACGTCATCCTCTAGTATCAATGTTATTGAGTAATGATTCTCTATAATCTGAAAATAACATCATATTTTATAAAAATTTATAACCTTAGAACATTAATATTTGAATAGGGTTTTTTTTCTGGATATCAAAATCGATGCAAGAATGAAAGGGAAACACTACAATTTAAAATTTCAAGTTTATATTATAAAAGTAAAAAGTAATAAACTGATAACTTCTTAATTAAAAAAATTATCACAAAGAATTGACCTTTAAATAAATATAATAATAAGAGTATATATGTACCTGTTGCCAAATAAAATAATGACTAAGGAAACACCCAACTTCGCCTGCTTTCATAGGTCTAAAAAATAAATGCAAAATTGTTCAAAACTAGTGAGACACAAAATTATAGTTTTTATTAACTGTAATTTTTACTAAAACATTACCTTTTATGGTATGGATCTTCATATCCCGGCATGAATTTGATCGAATATTCACTCAAATCATCCATGTTTAGTTTCCTGAAATGCGTAGAGGTTTATTTTTTATTATTAAAGTAAGAAATTGTGAAAACTAATGCCACTTTTAACTTGAAGATTAATCTAATTTAAACCTCCAGTAGTAATCGATGGTGCAAAATATCCTGCCCTCTGCCAATGGACATGTTCCTGGACATTACAACTAAGTAAATAGGCATGCTACACCTTCTTCCACTATTGCCACTTTTATCATCGAGTAAGCAACGGCGTCGCCGACCACAGGCAGCCTCGCGCGTCAGGGGGCCTCGCATTTTTTTTTTGTGAGAAATATTAGGGACGAAGGCCTAAAAATAAGATCGCTAGTTTCTCGTGTTTATTCATTGAACCAATTTCATTAAACTTTTAAAAAGGGGGCTTCAACAATCAAATATTTTAAAATATTTTAAAACACTTTCAAAGCTTATCTCTATTACAGCGATAAAAGTATCATTTAAATCGGTCCATCCGTCTTCATTTTTATCATATCGAAGAAGACATACAAAATAAATTACTCACTTGCCATCGACAGCTTTGAACGGTATCGCACTGATCCCCAACTCTTTAAAACTCAGCTCCATCAACTTCCTTCTCTCAGACCTCCGTTCCAAGTTTATCATATATATCTGGTCGCAGCCTATCTTGGTAGGTTCCGGGTAAGTGACGTATTTTGCTAGGTCTTGATTTAAAGGTAAGGATGCGTTCCTGCTGATGGCTTCTAGCTTTATGTTCTGTAGCTGTTCTTTGTCGAGTGATAGATCATCGGTTTCAGCTAGAGGCACCGGCAGGAATCCGAATAAGAATTCATTGCAGACCGTCAGGGGTATACCTGGACAATGAAAAGTTTTTAACGTGCATTCAATGCCAAATTTTCCATTAGGCACTAAAGAAGGTCTGGGGTTTTTTTGACATTATTTTTCTAGTACTTTGTCACATGGTTCAATCAACCTTTCCGTCTGCAATGGAATCATAGCAAATTTAAAGAAGTCTAACGATCTATTTAACCCCCTGCTATAAAATCGATCTATTTATACAAGTGGGGCGCCGATTGTTGATCCGGCCCTGGCTATGCGTCTTAGCAATCTACATGTCTAACTAGCCAAAGCTAAAATTGAATTAATTACTAAGATATAAAAGTTAATTAACCGTTAAACCATAAGCTGTAATTACCGAATGATTACTCATTCATTAGTATCGTAGTGATTAAATATGAACTGGTTTCAGCTTCTCCATTTCCTAATAGTTTCAGTTTGTTTAAATGGAGCCAGTAAATTTGAGGAGTTCGTCGTAAACGGGAAAGCTATCAACATTAAAGTTGCCCCATACTCTGCGCGCCTGTCGTTACGTTGCCCAGACGGAAATTACAGATGTGGCAGTTCAATATTGACAAGTGATTTTTTGCTAACCGCGGGACACTGCAGTCCATGTAATGGTACTAAAATCGTAGTACAAGTGGGACACGCCAATTACGAAAAGTCCGAAGAAGTATTAGGCTCTGTTGTAGTAGTACACGAAGGGTATCATGAATTCACGGTATCAAATGACATTGCAATTGTTCTTCTGAAAGAAAGGTTGCGGTTCAGTGATAAGATAAAAAGAGTCGCTATTTACAAGACATCCAGTAAAGCTACAGAAGGGTACGTAGCAGGTTGGGGACTTACGGACGAAGTAAGTGTTAATATAACATTTAGAGTAATATAAATCCTTAAAGCGGTTCACAGACTTGCGCTATAACATGCCGTACCATATCACGCACACAGCTGTAAATACGCTTCAATGGTTGTGTATACTTATCCATCGTACTACTCGTTACTTAGCCATCGTAGCCACTATATCCGCTGTGTATCAGATATCAAACGATACCGCGCTATACATTACAGCGCACTCCAGTGAAACCTTTTAGTTGTACGAAAAAATACAAAAACATTTTATATCCTCACCACAAATAGAATTTAACTTCTCTCCTATTTGGGTTGATCAATTCGAAAAAAAATGTGCTGTAATTCCAAGTTTCGATAGGCGTTGGCAGAGATGTAAAACAGCATTTCTCATGTTTACGTTGAGTCCAACTCGTTGCCCATAAACAGGTAAAGATGTTATACTTCTCGTAACGGTAACAACCTTGTCTCTCCAATCTTTCGAACCGAAACACGAACTGCTTCACATTGTGAATACAAAGAAGGGTGGTATCAACCCGTAGAATATTGTATTATATTCTTAAATGAGGCCTTAATCATCTGCTTTTACAGGATGATAATAAAAGCAAACCGTTAATTCTACAAGGGGTAAAACAAAAAATATGGACGAAGCAACAGTGCGAGGCCATGTTGAAGGAACCCACGGCACCAAAGACGATTTGCGGAGGCTTCCTCAACATTAAAAAATACCCTGCAAAGTAATGATTTACACTATTATAATTTTGGCTCAGCCCTGCAGTAAGTTTTTTAAGAACTTGTGTCGCAGGTGCTAAGCAATAATATGATATAAACTACATAAATAAGAATACTACATCTAAGACCGGTGAGCGAAACAATGCGTCTTGCAAATAACACAAAGTTCCGCCCCCGCCGGGATTCTAAACCAGAACGTCTAGCGTAGCATTCGGCTGTTTACATCACTGCGCCATTGAGGTCGTCAAAGTTATTATTTTATACCTAAATTAGTGAACAGTAAAGCCTCATTTCGACTATGCAAAAATTAAACATTTATTTATTAATAAAAACGTAACAGAACAGTCCAATAAGGTAGTGTTTTATCTAACTATTAAGAATCTCACAATAAATTAAATCTGATGATAATGGTGTAGCGCTGTTGATGAGGCTTAACAAAGCGTCCGCCGAGACGGCAACGTTACCCATCATGTGTCTGTTTGCCTGGTGGATGCGAGGCTAGCAGCTATTCAATGAACTACAGTGAAACCTGATGTGGGACCTGGTTATGTGAGAAACCTCTATTTTCGAGAACTACAATGAGATCCCGGCACTTTTTAATCGAATTACCTCTGTTATTGGGACTTTTCGAACCTGTTCAAATGAGATTTGATTTCCAGGATTTTTTCCATGTTTACCTCTATAAATGAGACTCTGGAGATCAATTTATAAGTGAGACCATTTATCAGATTAGGACAGGTTTCGACAAGATTGTTTACAAACATTAGAATATCACCCCCGTAAATGAGACAAGTAAATTATTAACCTGTCTAATTGGAAAACTGAGTAAATTAAAACCTCTTTAAACGGTACAAAATCTTTGGCCCCTCGAGATCACAACTAACCAGTTTTCACTGTAGTATTACAAAAAATGCTCAGCCTATATCATGAGTAGATAATTGTTTTTCAGGGGGGACTCCGGCAGTGGTTTAGTTGTCAATGGATATATCCAGGTGGGCGTGGTCTCCTACAAACGCAGTCATGTATCACAAAGCCTGATAGTGTACACCGATGTCCACTATTTCTACAGTTGGATCAAGAAAACTGCGAAGAGATTGTACTGTGACCAAATTTATAAAAAGAAAAAAACCCTAGAAGCAAAGTAGTCAAAGTAGTCCAACAGAGGTTCGTTCGAATATAAAAAAACACAATCAGATTCTATCATTGCCTACATTATACAGATATTAATTAAAATTTGTCTATTTTGGCTGCAATGTATATCGTTTCCTTTGTTCTATTGTTTGCCAATACATTACTATCATTTTTTATTAATTTGTTGTAAACTTGAATGCGTATTTTTTTTATACATTACGAAAAAACAAGCCGACGGTTCGCCTGATGGAAAGTGATACCGCCGTCTATTGACACGATACCCTTGATGTCTAGAACGCCATGCGTTGCCCATGTAGGCGTAAATATGTTATACCACTCGTACCGGTCATTCAAAATCAAATAATTTTTTATTCAAAGGAACTTAAAATAAGTACTTTTAAATCGTCAAAATTATTTTTAAACTACCACCGGTTCGGAATGCCTGTCTACGGGGAAGAATCCGGCAAGAAACCTCCGTAGTTGCTCTTTTCAATGTCATAATACAATCTTTCATTACAATCTTAGTTATAGTATAAAATGTTACAAAAAAAAATGTATGTAATATCTACAGATGTCAATAAAACATTTTATACGGATGAAATAAAACAATAAACAAGTACCTATTTAAATAGTCCTATTGAATTAAAATATAGTAAAGTTACTACATGAACTACTGGAGTTGCAGCAAAGACGCAACTGATAAAAGCTAGCAGAAAAATAGTTTACGTTCTGAATCTACATTTCATGGAGCATGATTGCAACTCCTGCATTTCAACGGTCAATAGAGGTGCCTGCGAGGGACATTACACTGGCTCTCCAATCCTTCGAACCGAAACTTAGCGAACTGCTTCACGGTAGAAATAGAAAAACGGGTGGTAACTGACGATCTCGAACGTTGATCTACCAACTGTGAACCAGCCACTTCTACTAATACGCAACCCAGAAACTTATTTGGTCTCTCTCCAACGGTAACTTGTTTAAGCTACAGAGAATTATATGGTGAAGCCGAAATGGAACGTAACAATAAAACATCGACCGGAAACGCAGCTGACGTTCACAGGGCACACGTTACAACTATCTCAAACAATTAACAAGTTATATCATCCGAGAGGAACTTGGTCATGCTGACTTGTTGCTGGCTTACATTACCTACGTTCTTTTCAGAAATGACTTTTTTAAAAGATAAATAAGTTCAACTCTATACGGTGATTTACAAGTCGTAGCAAACGATATTTTAATTACGAGTACAATCTACACACACTGACTAAAAGGAGCGGAAGTTTGAATATTGCGACAGTCAGTAAAAATTTGCATATGTCAGATCCCGACTTCTTATGTCTTGGTTCACTGATTGATGTCTACGGTGGTAGTTTAAAAAAAAAAATGATGATTTAAAAATAGGATTATAGACTTATTTAAAGTCCATTTAATTTTGATTGATTTTGGATTTTGATGCATACAATCTATAACCTAAATTAATCAATATCGGTTCAGCATGAAAACCTCACAAACAAACAGACGTGAGATAGTCTTACGAGTCACTATTCATTTTTTTTCCCGCATAACTATTCCTACAGTCTATATTTATTAAAGTATTCAAAGTCTTTTTTTAAATTTCAATATTGGAACATTTGTTTAGCTCCACTAAAATGATGGTTTATTTAGATAATTAACAGGCAGGAATCATACTTTACATAAGCAAACATAACCACCACCAAAAAGGTTGTACGACAAGCCAAAAAAAAAAAAAGTATACTTACCATTGTTTTTGGCGCTGATAGCAAACGCTATGATATCATCGACGGGTCCTCTGTACTTCGGTATCTTGCCCGGGTCGTAGGTGAGTAAGTCAGACCGAAGCGTTGTCAGATCAACGAGGACTGAAGAATGTACCATCGGTACTTCGAAGCAGCCGGTCTTGTCACCGTAGACCATTGGTTTGTAGTCATCCGTGCGTTTGTAGTAGAAATCTTTAGTCATACCACACCTGTAGATGTAGCAAACAAAATCAATGCGCCCACATATTTTTTACCATATACCACCTTATGGAAAGTGATAACGCCGCCTACTGACACATCGATGCCCATGATGTCTAAGAACGCTAAGAGCACCGCCAATGAATTGCCGATGTACAGCTAAAGATTTGATACCCCTGGTGCCTGTAATTACACTGGCTCTCCAATGCTTCGAACTGAAACGCAGCGAACTGCTTCACGGCAGAAATAGAAAGGAGGAGAAACCAATACAAACAATCTAGCACATTATTCTTTCACCTGTCAAAACCCTCATTGACTTTTAAACATTTTGTTGATAAAACTCTGTAGAGTTGTAATTACTTTGTAAATTTTCAGTTTTGGTTTTATTTAAGAAAAGGACTGTGTGTCAATTTACGCACGTAAAGAAAATAAGTATTAATTTAATTAAAAGTTTTTCTTTGTATCCCTGTTATAACTTCTTGTTCCTCTTTTTCAAGCTTGTATTAGACATTGTCTTATGTTACTGATTGTTATTATGGATATCAACATTATTTCTCTGTATTCATTGGCTTAAAATGTTGTTTTTTTGTTCCTGTTTTATTTTTATTATTTTAAATAACAAAAAAATTGTATTTTATTTTTTAAACACATTTCATTTTAGGAGAAATATATATACTTATTAATTATTTATTTATTGAAATTGGCACATCAACAGCATGTACATAAATCTATACAATATTTTATTATAAGGGTGCATAGTCTAGTGTACACGCCAATTACAGATACATTATTATTATATACATAAAGTTATTCCTTACCAGAAGTTAGAGTAAAGTCCATCTGAGGATAGCATGGGAGCCACAATAGGAAGCTGCTGCATCACTAAATATGTCAAAATACTTGGTTCTACAAGGAACACATCTGCATCCAACATCTGGAAAAATACTTACACAATTAACTTAACTCATTAATATCTGTTTAATTCATAAACATATTGAATTTTTATATAAATGAAGATTGAAAGGAACATAAAAATTTCATAAAATATCTTTTACAGGTAACAGTCAATTTTTTTTCATTTAATTATCTCTGCAAAATTTTAATCGCCTCCAGATATTCTTTAAAATCTGTTAAGCCTGATTGGGTGAAAACTAAATACAAGAGGTACTTTTCTAAACATATTTATATAATATTACATGGGAAATTCAAAATATGGTCTCACAAAGATATAGTCAGCCCACATCTGCCTGGCGAGCCCTAGGGCTTCTTCCCTAAGACTAATGACATGCTGGAAGTGTGCGGGGCTCCAATGAAGGGGGCCAGTCTCATCCGGGTGCAGGGTTCCACTGGAACTATTAGTGGACAAGTGCACCCCATTGTACTCCTTGCCGTGACTCTCTACCCACTCTGATAGGATCCTGTCACTGTCATCTATGTTGAAGTCACTGTGTATCCTGAAAAAAATGCGTAAGTTGGGACTAAGATCCTAAAACAAAGCAACTGAGTTGTATGATGTGCTATGGATATTGTGAACTGTTTAGATAACTGTAATGTGCTTTAAAAGTGTTTTCAATTAAAATATGCCTGAGAATTGGTGTGGATAGTCCCATTTATGAATACCACATTAAAAGTCGAAAACGTTAGTCCAAGCATGAAAGCATAAATAAGATATTATATCACGGGTTACACTAACATTTTTTTGCAAAATTTTACAAACGAACTATAGATTTTTCTAGCATGATCTTCCATAAAATATACATTAACATCGATTCATATCGGCCGAATGAGCCACCGAGTTTGGATAGGTCAAACACCCTTAAAATTGATAACACATTTAAACGATAAATCTTCGTTATACTTACCAAAGATATATCCTGCTTTTAGGGTACTGTAAATTGTATAAACAACTTAGAAAATACGGTAGAGTATGAGCTTTATTTCGAACTAGCACCGAAATAAATACTGTTGAAAATTTATTCAAATTTTCAAGCGGTTCATCGACCTTGCACATGCACAGGTAACTTGTCAACACACACAGGAACAGTACTTTAGTTATTAATTTCATTATTTATAACTCTACAAAGTCATATAATTTCGGTTTAACACCGCAAAGTACGGGAACATAACTCGATGGCGAGCAACGTAAAACTGAAGTTTTGTTTGATATAGCGGCCTAATGCTTAGCCGCATACGTTCTAGACAAGGAGCAAAAGAAAGATTGATTGAGAGGATGGATGGATGGATAAGGTATTAAATAAAGCAGGTGAGACAGTCTTTTAGAGGAAGGCATGAAGTGAGTGCCAAGATTTGTTATGGGATGATGGAAACTGACTGACTGACTGGCTGGACAGTTTTCTGACAAAACAAAGTGACATTGACAGTTTTCCTCTTTTTTATGTTTTATTCCTCGCTTTTTTCGGGAGAGTCAAAGAGCATTAGCCTATATAGCACAGTCTTTCAAAACTGTAGTTTAATAATAGTATAGTGTACGATAATAATTACAAGATTAAAAATGAAAATGATAGATGAGATGATGAATCTGTCTATAGTAACATGCTAGTGCGGTTGCCGTAGGCTCTAACGAGTTACTTGTAGAATGACGAAAAGAGCAGCCTAATCGTCGTATTTCACTTTCCACATTTGTACAGCGTTACATACATTCACTGGTTAAATCACTGTGATTTTATACGCTTAAAACTCTGCTGATATACAATAATAATAAGTTTTACACTCCTGAGAGCGATCTACTTCAAAAGAAAGTTTCAAGTCTTTTTACCCGACTGCGGCAAAGCCAAAAAAAAAGTTGATACATGCGGCGGCGATAGAAAAGTTCTTTGGCGGGGAATAAAAACCAATAAAAATAAAATCAATACCTTGCCTTTAGAAGGTTACCAACACCTCGCATCACGCATGTGAATTTGCTGTTGCATCAGCATAATTTTTTATTAGTACGCATCCTTCCTAGCTTCACAGTCATTATTGGTGTTGACTTGTTCTTCTATGTAATATAAGCAATAAGGTTGGACAAACAAAAGAAAAGTCAATAAGTATATTTGCGTATTTATTTGTTATATAGTGGAAACACATTGGTTTCTGTTTAATATTGATTTTCTAAGAGTAGTAATAAAACCTTTGGTTGAACTTATTTAATTATCACATACAATTGTTTTAATATTTTGGCACAATAGAATAACGTAATATATATCATCAGTTAACTTAACTAGTATAGCATTTAAGGTAATGGATAAATTCACCTACTCTATCAAAAGATCTAGACTATTTAACAATTTGTAGCATATAGATCTTTTCAAATGTAATATTAGTATAAGCATAGTAGGAATAACTAGTAACAATAATCAACAGCTCACAATTATGACAAAAATGAATTTTTAGTTCTTGTGAATGAAAACAAAACGCAACATTTCTTTATATAAAATGGCCACTGTTTAAAATAATCACTTAGAATTCAATTGACAAGCAGATCTTATTATGATTCGAACAAAGTGCTTCAATAATCTCTCAAAAAAGGTTCCTAAAATGCCGCCTACGTACTTCTCGAAATACAATTTTCTATTTAACGAAATTGGTTTAATAGTTTAGACATTTTTATTTTCGCTCAGAATGTAAATATGGATTTACTCTTCAACGTGTATAAGTGTTGTATTGTCAATGTAAATAGTGTCTGTTTTCCTTATTTCCGAAGGCAGGACACAGAAGGGGGGAGGATGTGACCAGAATCCGTTTTCCGTGCATACAATGGAAGATTCACCGACAACCTCGTAGCCAGGTTCGCAGGCGTATATCATGAGATCGCCTACGGGATATTTCCCTTCTCTTGTTGTGGGTTCCGTCAGAAGCTTCCCGTTGTCAGGAACGAGTGGATCCGGGCAGTAGATTGCTGTAACATTTTCTATTGATGTAACTGATGTAACACAAGGGTTTTACAAATCTTTTGGTTATGTCTTTTTAATAAGAATTATAATTTTTCATAGACAAAATTCACCATATGTTCATAGTGGTGATCTTTGGAGATGAATTCGAGATGAAACCCTAATAGCTCTTTGAAATATTTACATATATTACATCTCACAAAGACGGTTCGATTAAGGTTGTGTTTGTTTTGACAGGGGTATACGTGCACGTTGTTTCATCGTGCTCGACCTCGATTTCGCTCGTTATAGACATTACCCACTAAAACTATGTGTATGCACGAATCTAATTACAAATATAGCAAAATTGTCTTGGTGAGATGAAATAACAGTATAATAAATAAAATTATACTATTATTATTGTTGGAGGACTACCACGCCCGTAGCTCTTTTTGTTACGTGTCTTGGGTAAGCGACCGACCCGACCCTACAGGTTGAGGGTTCGAGTCTCGGGTTACCGTAAGTTGTATCTGCCATGTTTCTCATTCACACTGGGACTCAACATAAACATGCGAAAAGTGGTGTGTAGCAAGCACCTCTCCCAACCCCTCTAGAGGGACTACGGCGTGAGTTTATGTATGTATGTATATATAAAATCAAAGCAAGGTAAATAGGTATGGAGTTTCAGTTATTGTTACTCACGAGTGCAATGCGGTAGAGTCGACGACCAGGCTCCATCTTGCTCGCATTCCAGCCCTGGGGGCCCAACGAGCCTGTAGCCCCAGGCACATTGGAACACGGCCCGGCCACCGAAAGACGAGTTATACTCCACTATACTGAGATGGGCCCCCAAAGACTTGAGCATCGGACAGAAAGTCTCCTCGCATGTCGGTGGTAAAGCTGACCAGTGGCCTGAAAAACATAAAATCCTAGCTCATAACAAACAAAATAGCCTAAGATTTGTTTGTGACAACAAATAGATACAGATGTATTCTTATGTAAATATATTACAACGACGTAACTCGAGCACGAGGAAATGTCATTTCCATACATTTTTATTTTCTGTTTTCGTAAGCGCTTGCGGAAAATGGTATTAGTCTATGAGCTAATCAGCGTTCTTGATTCAACTTTTTACAATGATACGGCTTTAGTAATATAGTAATATACTTTCCATACATTTTTATTTTCTGTAACAGGGATTTCAAAAAAAAGAACAAAAATTAACCGATAGGATTAGCATTTTTTGCTTAGTTCGCAACGGTCCGAATTTTCATCATCCTATGACATATAGCTTGACGTTCCATCTGAAGCCGACATCATTGAAATCAACATGTGTACAGATAGATTTCGTATTACACACGGAAATGAATCGACCTTACCTATAGGGACTTAGAGTACAGCATGTGGATTGGTATATTAAGTTTAAGGTGTCTGCCGTCTGTACATATAGTCAGCGAAAGTGTATAAAACTAAATATGACAGCTGGAAAAAATGTTAGGATTCAAACCGACCGTCAGCCATGCAGGTGAGTAAGGCGGATCCATTGAGGTGGTACCCTGGCTGGCAGCTAAAATGGATGGAATTCCCAAGCCTGGAGCCCTGAGCGAACTGACGCACCTTGGGACTGGAGAGGCTCACCGTTGGGCAGATCACACCTGGAGTTTGAGACAAATATCATTATCCACATTAAAACCAAAGCCAAGGCATTCAAATGGACTTGAGAGCAAAGGGTTTTGGCTATGAGACGATGATACTATGAATTAAGGTAGGGGTAAGTGTTGAACCTTTGGACGGCTTTACCTTTGGACACTATCAATTTCTTGCAAAATACAAATCGATTGTATGCTTTGTGAACGCATCCACAATTATTTTTTCTCATATGGCAACATTAAGCTATCTGTCATTTCATTCAGTGACTGTTTTCGATTTTACCGGCTATTGTGAGTTTTGTGCTTAAAAAGTAAGTATTTTTGCTATTTTATTAACTGATTTTCTCTTGTCCAGCATGGCGTATAAGCACTATCGTGTACACAGTGTAAGATTTGTTGTTTTGTCGCTAAATTCTACTAGGTTATTATAAGCTAGGTCCAATAGATTTTAAAACCTGAGACGTATTTTCATTTATTACTTAATTTTTACCTTTGGACAGGGCGTTGAGTGTACCTTTGGACTGTCCAAAGGTACATACAGTATGATGTACCTATGGACAGTTGTTTAGTGAGATTCAATATAACTTTATTTATTGTTTTTTCAGTGCCTCGGAGTAAGACGGGCAAGAAGAGAGAAAAGCATTGTGCTGACGTGCTGACAGAAGCCGTCAAGGCCATACAAGAGGGGTCTACAATTAGAAAAACCGCAGAAAAGTTTAAACTGCCCAAATCAACACTCTTCTTTTACGCAAAACATAACAAAGGGAAGGATTCTGTAAAAGTTCTGCCAAATGATGTTAGGAAGGTTTTCAACGTAGAAGAGGAAGTGCAGCTGAATGCTTATATAAGAAAAGCGGCATTATTACACATGGGCCTGAACACTAAACAAGTTCGGGAACTTGCATATGAATTTGCATTGAAAAAGATGAATCCAAACATTCCTCATTCTTGGCATGAATATAAAATGGCTGGCCTTGGATGGCTCAGGTGTTTTAGAGAGCGAAATCCACAATTATCTTTGCGAAAGCCAGAAGCGACGAGCATTGCAAGAGCTACCAGTTTCAACCGACATAATGTAAATAACTTCTTTGAAAATCTTCAGAAAGTTCTTGACAAATATAAGTTTCCACCTGAATCAATATTTAATGTTGACGAGACGGGAATATCCACAGTCCATAAACCTCCAAAGGTATTAGCTCCAAAGTCAATCAAACAGCTGGGGAAACTAACGTCAGGTGAAAGGGGAATAAATAATACCATGATCGGTTGTGTGAATGCAGTTGGGAACTCAGTACCTCCGCTGATTGTCTTTCCTAGGGTATTTTTTAAGGACAATATGCTAAAAGGAGCCCCACCAGGTTCCGTTGGTGCGGCTAATAAATCTGGTTGGTCTACAGAGCCCATTTTCAGGCAATATCTGGATCACTTTATACATTTCGTTAAACCTAATAAAGATAAACCAGTACTTCTCATCATGGATAACCATGAGAGCCATATCTCAATAGAAATAATAGATAAAGCCAAAGAAAATGGGATTATCCTTTTGACATTACCACCACACACCTCTAACAACTTGCAGCCTCTTGATAAATGTGTCTACGGGCCATTTAAGAACTACTATAATAAGACAGCTGATAAGTGGATGCTGAATCACCCAGGCAAACCGATCACGATATATGATATCGCAGAAATAATTGGAGAAGCTTATTTACTGGCCTTCACACCAAAAAACATAATTAAAAGCTTTGAAGTCACAGGAATAAGTCCTTTTAATAGGGAGATTTTTACTGACGACGATTTTTTGTGTTCCTATGTCACTGATCGTCCACAGATATCAACAACACAAGAACAAGAAAACATAGCTCCATCTGAATCTGTGGAACTTGACTTGAATATGCCTGATAACTTGGTGTCTGAACGTAGTCCTCCTGTTACATCTTCAAATCCTGACTATTCGCCTTTGCCTAAGCTAAGTGAAGAGAATGAGCAGGTCGAGCTGAGTCCCCCTGTTGTTTCTTCGAAACAAAATGAAATTACTGTTGAGGTTGATGTTCATGCTCCGCCTAAACTGAAAAATAAGGAATCGCAAATAGATCAGGTGCGTGCTCTGGTCCAATCCGATTTAGAAAAAATTTCTTTGCTAGAATCAACACAAGTTCATGATGAACCCCAAATGCAAAAAAATAAATATATTCAATCGAATGCTGTAGCAGGTCCAGCCCTTGATGAATCTGTTGCGAATTCCAGCTTAGATGACATGTCTCTATTACAATCCATACGTCCATTCCAAACAGCAGGCCCAAGAAAGTCAACACAAAGGGGTAGAAAGCCTGGTAGAACTCGAATTTTAACGGATACTCCGGAAAAACAAGCTTTACATGATGAAGCGATGAAAAGAGCTGAAAATAAAAGAAAATCTGTGAAACCTGAAACTAAAAAAAATAGATGTAAAAAGTCGAAAAAAGAAATTCCAAAACTTAATATTCTTGAAAATAAGCAACTGCCGCTAGTGGCATGTAAAGTATGTAAAAAAACTGATCATAAGAAAAAGAATATGATATCCTGCAATTTGTGCAAGTCATGGTATCACCTGAAATGTGTTAAAAAGTCCCACAAAGAACAGTTTGATTCTGATGACGAAAATGGATTCATTTGCCAAGACTGCTATATCTTGGAGGATGATAGTTTGGATGATATTTCTGATAATGACAGTGACGAATTTGCTACGGAATTGTATGAGGAATATCTTCAGTCCAAAAATTAGATAACTTGATCCAAATATTTGTTACATTTGTTTTAAATTTTATGACTGTTTCCAAGTTTTATTTTCATTCCAGATGTTATGTCCAAAGGTGCAGCAACCGTCCAATGGTACAATAGGCATGTCCTAAGGTACAAATATAAGCTGTACCTTTGGACAATTAGGGTATTTTTTAAAAACATTCAACTACTCTTAAATGTTGATGTTTAACATAATAATTACAACTGCTTTTCAAAGACTGACTAAAGGTTAAGATAGCTGTGCCATAAGTTTTTCTTAATAATAAAAACATTTCTTACAAAAATATGTTTTATTATAAATTCTGGAAAGTGTCCAAAGGTAGAGCACTTACCCCTAAGTCTTGTAAATTGTAAAGCTGTTATTGGCCTATATGTTAGTTATGAGTGATATTTTTAAATACTTGTTTGTGCTGTTCGTTTTGTAATTATAAATAAAATAAAGTCATCATTGCAAATATCAGCGAAATGATTTTATGAATCAGATAAGCCGAGTTCCAATGGTACATATTAATTTTATATCTTAAGAATATGAATTTGGAGTATTATTTATGTGTCTGATTTTTGTTTATGCTACGAGTATCGCATCAATTCCTAGCAGTTTTTTTCTCTATAGAACTAATTAACAGTTTTTTCTCCTTCTCCCTTGAAATAAATTTCGGTTTGACTTTGAGTTTCTGCTATATCTGCTATATCAAAGAGCTTTATGACAGCCCCGTAAAATTTACAAACCTGAGTCCTAATTAGTGCCTATTTGACAGTAGTTAGTATTGTAATGGTTGTAAACTCACTAACAACTTTAATGAGGATCGTGTTGGTGTGTCCCGAGGGTGACGTGCAGGTGTACTGGTCGCTGTGGCGCGGAGACATCTTTGACAACGTCACGCGGAAGTGTGTCTCCTTCTCACCATCGTCCAGCGACCAGCCTGGACTCAAAATATGATACTTTAGGTTATATTATTATTACCTACATCGCAAAGGGAGGGAGACTTGAAGTAGTATTACTAAATAATAACAAATATGCCTTGACAAAATAGAATACTTTCATATCTTTTTATCATGAGCCTGGAGTTGAGAGTGGACATGACAATAGTGTTCTGCCTCGGACTAAATCACTTATGTCAGATCCTAAACCAAAATGTTTTTTTATTAAAATAGTAAATCAACCTACTATGTTTGAAATGTCATCTGTCAATTGCATTGATACATTAAAAAAGGTTTATTCCTCACCAGCATCATGGTTGCCGGAAGCCTGAGTCCAGGTCCACTCCGGGTCCCCTAGCGCTCTCGGCGTGATGCAGTCCAGACGAACGGAGCTGTCCGGAAACACGTACAGCTCTCCGGAACGTTCCACCACGGCTGATCCTGATACCACCGTGTATTTTATGGTTGGAGGGGCATCGCCTGTAGAAAAAGGTTTTAATGATTATATTAGATTGGTTACTGTTCACAGACAGCAATGGAAACAAAAAACAATTAATGGAATTGAAACTTAAGCCAAGTAAGGAATTCCAATTCATTTACTACATTGTTATTTCTTCTGATACAATAATTACCCACATATTGACATATAGTTCCTTCAGATTGTTATCTTCTGTTTTATCAACACCCGGAGATGCAGAAAGGGTGTTATAAGTTTGACGTGTCTGTCTGTGTGTTTATCAGTGGCATCATAACTCTCGAACAAATGAAGCGATTATGATGTAGTTTTGTTTTTTGTTTGAAAGGTGATTCGCCCATTCAAAAGTTATGAGGGGCTAAAGAGGGGATGAACAATCGAATGTAGGTAACTATGTCCAACCTGGGGTTTTTAAAATTTGTAATTTAATTTTATATTTATTTCTGTTTATTTAATAGAATTGTTAAATACATATTTGCTTTGAACTATGACTAAACTAAATAAAGATTCAAATTAATAACCTCACCTTCCTTTAAATTGTATTTTATATACTCGTACATTTCCCATCACACTACATTGAGTCATTCATATTAAAAGGATACCATACCTGTAAAGTTAGTGACAACAGTTGTAGGGACGCACTCAGGTAGCTTAGGGCTCCACTCCCCGTTCTCACACCGCAGCAGGCCTTCGCCTTTTATCTTGTATAATCCAAAGTGTTTGCATCTCGCCGAGATCGTCGAACCATGGGGAAAGCTTGTTTCTTGCTATAGAAAAAAAAAAAAATTTAGTTCTGAAAACTATGTTTATATTCATTAAAACTGTAACATGGATTGACTGTTTAATTACTGTCTATTTGTACAGTCAATTCTGAACAGTTTATAAGTAAATAATTTTACGTAATAAATTCATAACTAAAAATTCCTCATCAATGTCAGGGTACAAAAGCAAAAATATCAGTAAAATACGAAAAAGTGTTTCTAAATATAACAACATTGAAACTATAGATCGTTATAAACATTTTCCTTACAGTGATAGATGAATTCTTGAAAGTGACAGCCAGTAGTTGGTGATCATTATGGTAAATACACTCCCTCAGTATCGGCTGGAACCTGCCATCTAAAATTATTTTCACATATAAGAATAGCATTTACCTTCGAATTGTGCCTGTGTATCGAATCTACCCATAAATTTAGAAAACAATTTTACTTATAACTAAAATGGATTTTCAGGTTTAAAAACGGGGAAAATTTTACTAGAAATCCTTTATGGTATTTTGAGTAAAAGCTATCGTAAATAACACTAAATAAGCTTTTTCTTCATTGAAAGAAATATTCAGATTGTATTATATTCCCACTGGTCCCTATCTTGTGCTACCCTTCTCCAGAGATGACCAGCTGTGAGCTTAGGGTCGCCTTCCATGTGTGAGGCACACTGAATTATGGGATGATATTTAACCAAACTTGAACACATTTTGAAACACAGTTGAAAGATTACCTGGAGCACTGGCACAGAGAGGTCCAACCCAATTTCCATCAATGCACTTAATCTTACAAATCTGCCTCTCATTTAGGGGCCCAATAAGACGAGGGAACTTCACCTGAAAATAAAATGATTTACCACTAAGGAATAGTGCTAAAAATATTATAAAATGCAATTTGAATGTATGGACAGTTGGTTTGTCTTGATTTAAAAAAAAGTTTTTTTCTGTACCATTTTTTTTGCATAAGATTTAGACGATAATTACTTTTTTAATAAAGAAAAAAAAAGGAAATGAAATAAGCTATGCCATTTTGTTACCTCAGATATCTTAGAGAAATCAGATCTGAACCTCTTCAAGTCAAGATTTTCATCCTCGCTGGTCACATCAGGAAGCGCACACTTAAACTCTTCTGTAGAATAGCAATTACAGTTAAATAAATTATTTTAAATGAGGGAATAAAATGCTTTCGTAATATTCTACTCAGATTTTTTTTTAACTAACCCATGATAACTGTAACATTCTCTTTGTCATCGCATAAAACTACTGGAATAAATAACATGAATAAAATTACTAACTGCATCTTGTTATTTCGTTATTATTAATCGTTTTTTTCAGAAACTTTGTTTACAAATATTACGCAGAGCAGGAAACATCAATAACCAACCGGCCAATAGTAGCGATGTATCCAAATCGTGAATTGTAGCTTAACTTTCTCATACGTGAATGCTTTTGAAAGAGTGAGTACGCAATATTGTTTGACAGTTTGTATTTTTTTTTGACAAAAGGCAAAAGAAAAACAACATACGTTTGACGTCTTTCTCCAAGATCGGAATGATATGAAACTGATATGGAATTGTAGGATACTCGAGTAAACTAATATTTAGCAACATGGGCTGCCTTCATTTAGCAAAACTCTCTTTGTTCCTAATGCCTACTTTATAAACTGGAACATGAGACCTTGTAATATTCAGCTCAAAAATTCAGGAACTTTTAATTTTTATTAGCCACCTCAGGTTTTATAAGACAAAATCAAAGAATGAATAAAATAAACTTTTAAGCAACGATGGTTATTAGGTATTTATTTATTTTTCATAATCAAGTAGTAAGCACAATAACTTGAAGCCATAATCTGAGAACTACTTTTACAAACTTTGTTCTAAGACGGATTTCATCAAAACTTAAATTGTTTGTAAAAACTAGGCATTTCAGACTGATATCTTACAAATGTTGACATTCATGGAGTAAATTTACAATTGTAAAAATGATCAACATGTTTACAACCGTACATCTACTTGTAATGTAATAGACAGTTAGGCTACTTATGTAGTTACACTTTTAAACAAAGTAATCATTGCTTCAACATTGAAGTGCAAACCAAACACAGTTATGCAACTCCACCCATATGTTGCAGTCAATATCAATAAACACTGGGTAATTTGTTATGGCTGTCATCTACTTCAACAGCATAAAACTAACTGCTACAAAGAAGGTTCTGAGTTTTCTTCATTCAAAATGAGGTTTGCAGTACTAGATGAGATGTGTATTTATATCTTATTATTTAAGATGGGCTATTATATATAGTATCTATACAGATATTCGAGAGTATCTTCATAAAAAGAGAAAGTGAAAATCTATCGGATCTAAAATTTAAGATTAGTCACTTTACTTGTCACTGCAGTTATTACTGTACAAAGCTGTTTTATATAAGTTTCAATGCAACTGTCACTAAATATGATATAAAAGAGTTTATAAAAACAACAAATGTTTATAAACACATTAATAAACCAAATGACAATAACATTTTGTGTAAATTGTAATATGATTATGAATGTCTAGTTAGTTTGTTTAAAATAGTTTTCTATTTTATTTTATACTTTGTTAACATGTGAACAATATAAGTTAAACAATCATTACCTGCAAATTTTTAGCAACATATTACTCCATCATAAAATGCATTCTTGCCATCTTTCATGTACTTAAGTATTATTCAGCTTAAAACAAATTTTAATCTTATCTCAACATAGATATATTCATTGAAGAATGTAGGAAAAAACTAACAATATGCGCATCTTGTTTTTAAGTATATATATAGGTATATAAAGTATAAAACATTATAAGAAGTAACATAAAAATGTATAAGATTAAATATAAGAATCACAAAAGATATTGTATCACGTCTCTAGTCAACAACAATAAGGCAACCTTCTTTTTAATGTATCTTGTTTCATGAATTCCTGACTTGAGGTATACATTATACATTTTTTAATCATTATTTATCATAAATCTTTCCGTTTAACCCAATTCTAAAAATTATTTAAACTTATTAAAAAGCAAATTAAACAGATTCTAATCACTCTCACTGTACAATTCTCTTAAAAAACCTGCTTACTATGAATCTGAATTAAAAAAATACAATTAATATATTTTTGTTCATTATTTAGATAGGGGAGCTAATAATCTAAGTTAAGAGGTCAAAAGGTTAATAAAAACTTGTTCTAAACTTCCAATTCACGTCAAAACATCATAATAATCTCCAAAATCAAACTCAGTATACAAATATTCGTTTGTTTTGTATAAATTTCTATGAAACAAAAGTAATGGACCAAGACCAATTACATACTCTTTTACATAAAGTTTATTAAGACAACATTTTTCTATATAGAATAATAAAAAAAATTGAAGTTCTCAAATGAAGGTATGATCTAAGAATTAGTCTTTTGTGTGATCGCAAGTTAGGCACATTCGAAAATAAATATTGCACATAACTCTAATCAGTCTTATCATTAGGCACCACATAGTCACAACAATCCCACAACTGTAGCTTTACATAAAAAGAAGTACAACTTAGACAAATACATTTTAGCTTATAATTAGCATTTCATTTATCATTCATAGATTTTAGCTTAACATTCTATGTAAGGTACCTAAACTTATTCCAATCAAAAAGTAAATTTTGCATAGTGTAGTGTCGCCCGAGGCATTTATTCTTAAAACCCTTTCAGATAATATTTTGTTATCATTACAACTTAAATGACTAATTTTAGGTACCTACAATTACATTACCAGAAACATGGCATCACTGTCTTATATTAGCAAAATTCATACATTTAAGATACTTAAACATTAAGAAAACAAACTAGCATTAGTATTTCATACATAAAGAAATAATTGATACAATATGAGTATATATTTTTCAAATTATTCACTTGGTATATCAAATGTTTTCCCTGAGGCTAAATTTGACACATTCTCTGCCCAAACCCTCAACTTTTTTCTCAAAATAATCACACAAAAAACTATATTAAAGGACACCAACTTTTAAATATATGTTCTCATTAAGTGTTAATGTATTTTTTCCTGCGTTTATCTCTCCCTGTACCAAAAGAAAGGAGTCTTAGGCTCCTCTTGAAGTATTTAAGTTTCTCGTTAACAGAAAAACTTTTGCAAACGTCTTACAAATTTCTTTAATTAAATAAACAAGTTTAGTACAAGACAAGCTATAATTATTACAAGTATAAATATCTCTAAGTATTTATTGTTACGTTTTCAAGTAAGGCGTTTTTAAGGCAGAACTAGAATTACTTAATTTTAAACATCAACTTCACATTTTGGCAGTGAACTAAACGATAGCAAAGCTTCATTGAGGCCAAACATATGTTACTTAATTAATATGAAATCACATTAAAGAAAGAGATTTTAAAAAGGATAAATACTCACAGATTCATTTCAATATGCCTATTTACTATTTCTATGCATTAAATCATGTTATATCTTATTATTAAATTTTAGGGAAACATTTTTTTTTGTTAGAGATTATTGGCACTTTTGTTAACTTTTTAAATTTAAGATAATAAAATTATTGAGATGCTAAATCTGACTTGAACTTACAAAACATAAAGTTCTAAACATTTTTACCTTTTCTGAAGAAAGACTGTTTAAAATATGAAAAAACCTTTTCAATTACAAAAATCATAAGTAATTTCTTACCTATCTCAGTACAAATAAATAAAACATGTTATAGGAGAGATAAGCTAAATAACATAGCATTTAAATTATTTTAAATGTCAAGGACAAATCCTTAGGTCAATAATGTTTTGTAGTAGATAGCATTATCTTTAATAACAGAAGTTCAAAGTCAAGCCGAGTATATTCCTTGATTGGAGTGCAAGGCTTCTGTCCTCATTATATTGCATGATGGACGATAACATCACTACCATCTATTAATAGCAATTGTAACAAAATTGAAGAGCAATGAATAGCAAATCATGCAGTTTGAAGTACACATTTATCATTTCCTTTTTGCAGTTTACCTGATAGAATGTATCTAGAACATATAATATAATAGTATTGTGGAAGTTCATGTCAATTAAGGTATAGGTATAGTGAGAAATTATGTGACATGTGTTTTGTGGGCTAAGTTCGTAATCCATAAAACTTCGTATTAAGTTGTCCTTTGATGTCATGAATAAATTATTGGTATATTGGATACTAGCATCCAGATATATTTACAAAAACCGATAAAGTTGCAATATTTCTCACTTTATCTGTACTAATAAAGGCAGAAACCGCGACAAATGTAATAAATTTGTTCAAATATATTTTGAAGCTTACTCATTTGTTTGAATTTAAGTAGGTATATTCAGCGACAATGGGAAACATGATTTGTTACAATGTACTACTGAATGTCATAAAAATTTCTTATTATTTAAGTCATTGGTTTGTTAGGTATGTTTTATTTATGGAATCAACTTAAGTATAAATCTTTAACTGCATGTATAGACAAGACACTGGAATGTGGTGAAATACAATTCTGGATCATTCATGTTCAAAGATGGGCCTCTTCATTTAGACATATTGTCAAAAATTTATTATGAGTTTATATTGTACAATTTGCGAAATCTGAATTTTCATTTGATTTTAATTAATCAATCTGATTTAAATCAGTTTTTTTTATTGCGACCATCATCAATGCATTAACATTAAACAACAAAATTGATAAATCCTTGGAAGAATGAGTATTACAAAACTAAAATTTACTTACAAACTCTCACAGAAGTATTCTTAATTACCCAGAAAGCTATGGAGTAAGGAGGCATAGAGACATGTTTCCCATACTTTATGTGCACTGGTTGTAGTTTCGGCAAGGAGTTCTCATAGTAGAGTGGCCACCCATTCAGCAGTACTGTCTTTGTTCTTCTGTTGTTAGATGGTGCACTTATTATAAACTCATCTATCATCAGGTTGTCTCCATGCAATGCTGTCCCATTCAGATAGAAATTAATCTTCTTCATTTCCAAATTAATGGCATACACTGTTACAGCGGAAGCATCATTGGTATATTTTCTGTTGGTGCAGTGCATGTACATTCTCTGCTGCTTGGAACATCTACATTTGACATGTAATACTTTGTTCCCAACTAGTTTTTTGTAAAGTATGCTCACCCACCAGTCTGGTAATGGCTCTAAGTCCTTGTCTACTAGACTGTAGTTCCCACCAACAAAGCTCTGGCGAATAACTGTTGTGATGTTGTACTTGGCTGAGAGACCAAGCTTGTCCAGCCACAGAGGGCTGCTGGCGTAGGAATCAGACAAGCCAGGCGCACCTCCTCCATATGAGCTGCTAGTTTCCGTCAGCCACATTGGGATTTCAGAGTAGTCTTTAGTGTGATTTTTCATGGTTTTAATTTGATCTTTAAGAAAATCAAATGTTGAGGCATTCCAGAAGTCTTGTAATTTAGCAGTTCTGCTGTTTAGGTAGTACTGGTGCCAGGATCTGACTTTAATATATTTGGATCCATTTTCTAGGAACTCAACCATATAGCGGAGGCACTCAGGTCGGTTATGCTGCGGTCTGGTAGTGTCAGGCCCAACTAGTAATGAAGACTTATAACCATTTTTATCCAATATTGAACGCAAATGTTCAAAGTCTCTAGCCAGTGTTTGCGGAGAAATGCTCACATTAAATACATGTGGAAAAGAATTAGGTTCATTGCCAAGTTGCCAATCAATGTCATACTTCTTCGCTTTGGAATACTCTATGAGATCAGCAGCATTTATATCATCCCAGTCCTCTTCTTTTCGCATTAACACGTTCAGAGCAAAAAGAAGTTTAAGTTTGGTTGCTTTGCAGAACTCATTGATCTTATCCCACTGACTTCCTGTCATTATGAAGTATGGTAAGAACTTGTGTCGACAGAGGGTTCGGACAGCATGGCAGAGGGCCTTGGTATGTGGCGCGTGAGGGCAGTGCTTGCAAGTAACATGGCGGTATTCTTCGCGGCTGAAGATCAGCCGGTCCGACATCGTCCCGCCGAGGCGAACCCGCGCCGGTGCCAACTCCCGCGCCAACTGCCTCAGCCTCCCACTAGAAAAGTCCACCTTACCAACATCCTCGATCTCCGACGCATCAATTCCAATACTCAAAAAACTGTCGGGCACCACCGCCGTAACTTCTTGGTGCTCGCTTATTGTGATGTAACACTTCTCCCCGCCGTTGTATTTCACGAACAACACCAGCAGGGCCACGTTGCAGCAGAAGGCGATGGCACAAGTCGCCACCAACTGTTTGTTGGACAACATTTTGAACAAATAATCGTCAACAATGTAGTAGTAGTATTTAACTGTCTATAGACGTGACATTTTGGTATTTAAAACCATGTCAGACACAGGATTAACTGTTGTAAAACCACAATAAATTAAATATCATAATTATTTACACAATTAATAGAATAAACCACGCACTCCTACCGACCGACAAACGCGACAAGCTATGAATGATGGTTGAGAGAAGTAAACGCAAACGATGAAAACTTAACTTGCTTTATCGCTAAATATTTGAAGTTTAACGGGGTGGGTTGCTTACCTGAAACGAACCAATTTCCTGCTTTGTGTTTTATAAACCTATATATTACTTTTAGAAATTGAAAAAATGCAAAAAACTGATCGTGAGTTTTTAGTATGTTGCATATAAAAACATGTTTAACTTGATACCAATTATTTTTTTATTGATTACGACAATGTATTCATAATAATAGTAACTTGTTGCAACACTGCCGCAATCGGGAACGGGACATGTCCGTTAGAATTTTCTTGTATAATTGTCTTTCATAGATATCAGCAGAATTAAATGTGTAAAATGCTAGTGTTTTAACCAGTAAATATCTGTAGTGCTGTACAAGTGTGGAGAAAGTGAAATATGACGATTTGACTGCGCTTTTCGTCCTCTTCCAAGTAACTCCTTAGAGCCTACAGTAACCGCACTAGCATGTTACTGTAGGCAGATTCATCATTTTCATTGTTCATCTTTCACGAAAAGACTCGTATCTAGAGCCGTAAAGACCTTTGCAAACTAATAAATATATTTCTTTAACGGCATTGTTTTTAGTACCATACTGCCTAATCATTAGTAATTATAATTTCTTGATTAATCTAATTTGAAGATGATGAGATGGTAAATGAGATGAAGATGATAAGATGAACAATGGAAATGATGAATCTGCCTATAGTAACATGCCAGTACGGTTGCTGAACGCTCTAAGGAATAACTTGGGAGAGGACGAAAAGCGCAGCCAAATCGTCGTATTTCACTTTCTCCACACTTGTACAGTACTACAGATATTTACTGGTTAAAACACTAGCATTTTACACATTATATTCTGCTGTTACCTAAGAAAAGACAATAAAAAAGAAAATTGTAACTGACACTTCCCGTTCGCGCCAAGTAACTCATAAATAAAAATTCATCTGACAGTGACAGTATTTTCTTGAGCCAAAAGCCATAGAGCTGTGTTGCCAGAAGGAAAAGCTTTTTTTCGTGTACGCATCAAAGGCAATATTATGGTATACTTTAGCAAATATACATATTCATAAGTTCAGAGGAAACAAACGTATAAAACGATTAGTAAGCTTTTGTTCTATATAAATCTTATATCGAATGCCATTTGATGTACTTGGTTGAAAATTTGGGAGGGAAGGAAATAAATGTAGATTAATTAAAAATAATGTAGATATCTTTTATTAATTTATGACTTTTAAAGTATGTTATCGGGTAACGTTTTATGGATAAAATTAATACCATTTGTTTTAATTGTATAAATATGTTTTATTGGGTTGATAACCACTTACTATACATCAATACAGATCAAAAAGGATTAATTATGCTTTATAATAAAAAACAAAATATTGACTTCAAAAAACAGTTTTTTGGTTGTAGTCTATTGAATAGATAAATTATAATTTTAAATGCGTTTTATCGGAATGTTACAGTGAGAAAAGGTTTTCTGAGCAACTAAACATTAAAATTGAACATTATATACATATATTTTAATACACCTAACAAATACAAGTTTAAACAATATAATATCATCTAGGTGTTTTAAATATTTGAACTTGAAGTTTATTTTTTAAAATGATAGAGGGCGCTACTTGTAACTATTAGCACAACTATTACTATGGCAAACTTGTGACAGGTTTTAACATTTTATAGTAAAATAAAAATTGAATTAAATCTTATTTGTTGCCGGTAGGTTTTATATTAAAATATTTTTTTACAAAAAGTTAAAATAATAATTATACAACATAAATAAGTACAAAAACTCAACATGAACATTAACTGACTGTTCCAAACACTTACAACTAGTTTACTTTTACACAAAACAGTTATAAGATTATATCTAAGTATTAGGTACATAGCGTTACAATCTTTTACCGTTAAATGAGTAAGGGGCTTTCTTTTTGAATTAATTTTAATGTACACTTACTTCACAATGTGCTCGAGAAAGTCTTATAGCCTTCTGTTTAAGTATAGGATGGAATTTCGTGACACGACTTAAAAATTCTCATCGGCAAGCACCTTACCATTCAAAGTAACAGTTTGCACTACCTAAAGTCAAATTGTAAAATTCAAAGCTTTGTTCGATGTAACTTGTAAGTCGTGTCGTGCTTTATTCTTGTTTACAACTCGTCGTGTTTCGGCCCGGAGAATTCCTCGTGGCTGATGAAGCCGTTCTTGTCCTTGTCCTCGTGCTGGAAGATCTCTTCGACAAGCTTGTCATGGCTCTCTAGCATTTGCTTGATGTCATCGCTCACCTCACCCCCTTCTGGGGGCATCATCTGCTTCTTCAAGTATTCGCTCACCTGCGAACAACAAAGCCCTTAATTAACCAATGGTCATAACCTTCAGCCAGTGTCGGATCCAGAATAGTCATTCAGCGAGGCTGTATAACCTCAAAACTAACGATTTTTTAAAACTCTTTTAAGGGTGGGATTACCTCATTGACGTTAGGTTTTAACAAAGTAAGGGTTAACAGTGCCCCCCTTCCCTTAAGCATCTGAATTGTAGCCGTTAGTAGCCCCTAGATCCGCCAGTGCCTTCTACCATCTACTCAGTCTACAAATATATTTTTTTATGGTATAGTAACACCAATCCCAAGGCACGATTCATTGAGATAATAGTTACCAGCACCACGTCATCATCAGACTTGTTTCCTGGTTAGTAAATGATTTTTTTTCTTAATAAACCACATCACGACACACACATTGACTCAGCCCTGCAATAAGTATCGTAAGAACTTTTGTCGGCAGGTGCTAAGCAACTATTAAGATTATTACATCCAAGACCGGTAAGCGAAACAATGCGTCTTGCAAATAACACAAAGCTTCGTCCCTGCCAGGATTCGAACCCAGAACCTCGTCGTACCAGTCGGCTGTTTACACCACTGCGCCACAGAGGTCGTCTTCGAACTTTAGTCTTCTTATCGAAAATAGCCACTTAGCTATTAATCAAAAACCGATTCATTTAATTTACTCATTGCAAATCCTTCAGCGAATTCAATTCAATAAATTTTAATTATTTTTGTGTTATGACTTCACAATAAAAATGGCTTAAAGAATAAAAGTTTTCAATTAACAAAAAGATTAATATTTGATTCTGCCAGAGCGGCCATTTTATAAACTAAAGAATTAGCTTAACCTGATGTGAAGGTACAAGTAGCTAGGCTAGCCTAGTAGTAACCAAGTAGTAGCTAGGCTAGCCATGCTGTCAACAAATACGAAGGCCCTACACATATTAAAACAACAACCACATTCAAATTTAATTAATTAAAATGATTGATGTACCTCGGTAATACATGTGACAAATCTCTGTTTACGTCGTTAATGAAATCGGACTGGCTCTATAGGTTCGCGAACCCACGGATTACGCTGAAGAGGGCACAGTGGGAGCGGAAGCGGGTACGAAAACGCTAATTCCAAAGCACCGCTCCGCTAAAGGCCTTAACACATTGCCGTGTTCCCCGAGCATTCGTTGCGAAGTCGTACCAAGGTCGCTGTGCATTCGCTTAGCTATATCTCGCTTGCAAATACTATGTTGAAGAAGAAAATGATAATTTTGTTTTTACGTCACTTGCCAAATTTCGCCTTGATGTTTTCTTAACACTGATTATGTACAGTACACACATACATGCCTAACCAAGGGAAACATAATCCAGTTTTTTTTTTATTTTCTGTCCAAAATCGTATTGCAAGACTACTAAGCCAATGTCACGTGATGTGGAAAACAGAAATGAATCTATGGATGATAGTCGATTTGACATTTGTTATAAATAAATAATGAATAGTAATAAACTTACTTAATAAATTAATATCGACAAGGGTAAGGTACGGCTACCACAATTTAGATTATTAAGTATACATGCACGTAACCATATCTATAATCTAAAAATGAATCGCAAAATGTGTTGGTAAGCGCATAACTCAACAACGCCTGCATCAATTTGGCCAATTCTTTTTTTAATATTTGTTAAAGTTCAAGGATGGTTTTTACGGTGACAAAAATTCGAATAATTGCCGGAAAAACTATAAAAACAGCCCTTTTCTCTTTCCCATGCAAAAGGTTTTGTTTTCTATATGACAGGACGAAGTCTATCGTGTCCGCTAGTTCTTAAATATAAGTTTATCTAGATTTAGCTGCGCCGATAATGCATTATCGTGGTTTTACTTACATGGCGTAAAAGCGAAAGATTGCATTCGTTTTCAACAGTACGTGACATGCGGTTATCACTCGCTCTGAGACTCTGGCCCACCTCCGCTTCCGCTCCGCAAATCGCTGCCCTTGTAACCGCGATATTATTGTTCATACAAAAAAGAAGCTTACTGCCCATTTCACCTTATTAAATAGCCAATCCTATTTTAAAACTGTTTGAATCGGCATTTCATTTCCATTATTGAAATGATTTAACATCAAACGAACCGACAAGGGTTTATGTGACATATCGAGCCCTGCAATGATCCAGCTTACGAAGAAATTCATTTTGCTGAAATCAATTGTTGCGGTGATTTGCCATTTGAAAATTGCGAGCTTTGAGGTTCCATGCTAATTACTCGTAATGTACAAAGGTCCGTTGATTTCCCTGTGTGACTGTTAGCTTTGCACGGGTCAACCTACAGGTCAGTTAACGCTGGTTTTAGCATATTTTAAACAGGAGCCAGTGATCGCGAGTACTAATTAACGCGTTACAATTGCGAAGGTTTTTTTCATTTTGTACCCGATCGAAGCCAGGATAGGTCACTAATGAGTTAATATGAAATTAAACAGTAGAAATATCCAGTCTTTATAAAAAATTAAGCCTGTTTTGCGTTAATTAGTTCAAAGCTTCGTCTTCTCAACTCGATTCACGATCAATATGTTCCATTAACAGGATATCTGATTACAAAATAGTTTTTATATGGAGTTTAAGTTATACTAAGTGCTTAAGTGCTTATCATATGTTTCATGTTGAAATGTCTTTTGTTTTTTGACTTGTCTAGTATGTCTTGACATGTCTATTATAGTTGAGGGCCATTGTGGCGCAGTGACTAGCAAAAGGGCGCGGGTTCGAATCGCAATTTGCAAATTTGCAAGAGGTATTTCTTCGCTTACCGGTCACAGTGTATTCTTATCTATGTATTACATATCATATGGTTGTTTATCTTACTGCAGGGCTGAGTTAATTTGGGTCGTAATGTGGTTTTTCATAATAATATTTTTAGTAAGCAAAAATGATTAAAAACAACAGTTAGATATAATATATATAGAACCAGCTGACATATCAGCGGTATCACGGAAACGGAGACCCTGAACAGGGGCTCCGAACTACAGGATCTGTAATAACGCAATCTGGCTATTTATATACATTCGTAGTTTAAGCGACTATGCTTCATGTAGCAAAGCATTGAATTCATCGTCGCTAAGTATGAAAATAAAAAAGAGTCGAGTTTTCTATAGGTTCGGACCTAACGAGGCTTTGATAAAGGGCTCTAAGACAAACTACACTACTGTTATGAATAGACAAACAAACATAGCATAAACTCACGCCGTTATCCCTCGAGAGGGGTTGGCAGAGCGCATTTCGCATCTTTATGTTGAGTCCCAGTACGACAGGTTGCGAATCTGTCGCCACTATCAGGGCCCAATGAGGAACATGGCGGCTTAAACTTAGGGCAACCCGAGACTCGAACTCTCGACCTCGGTTTCGGTCTGTTATCCAAGGTACGTAACAAACTGAGCTACCACTTTCTCTAAACACAAATTGTATATTGAAGCAAGGTGGAAAAAATAAAACATAAGTCAGCGAAGAGAGAGGCGCCGCAAGTACAGAAGGAACTTTATAAATTATAGCAAGTTTGACCGCAACTTTAGCGTTTCAAAAAGTTCAAGCGAACCTGTATCAGACGAGTAAAGCCGGGGTTAGTTAGTTACAAAAGCCCCCACAGCCAATTAACAACCGTTACACATTCAAAGCTGCCATATCTCTCGCACATTTCACATTTCTAAAGGCATCGCACGGTTTTTTTTTCACTCGATTAATCCTTACGTCAAGTACAGGGAATTCAATTAATTTATACCTGTGTTTATATTTTTAAAAGAAAAAGAAATTGGCTATATCTTTTACAATTGTGTTTCAGCCTTCTATTGGTGCCTGTTTCTAACAGCTTATTTTACTGATATGCATTTTCCTTAAAAACCAAATCGTGCAGAGCGCATGGCTAGGAAATGTTTAGTTGTTGAGTAGAACTGAGGATCTAGTTAGTATCCCGCCACCAGCCGTGACCTTGTGACTCCTGACTCCTGGGGACTGACCTCGTCTCTTGATAGCTCCCTGTCCTGATCTGTGTCCATGGCTTGGAAGGCTAACTCTATACTCACTTCTTCGCGGGACAGCATGTTGTCTTTGTCGGCATCAATTTCCTTGAACACGTTGGTGGTGGGCGGGGAGTCGCCGATGTTGATGAGTTCCACCTCGAAGTGCAGGGTCGCGTGGGGTGGGATGACATTGCCGGCCCCGCGTTCACCGTAGCCCAAGGAAGCTGGGATGGTCAGTTTACGCTTCTCACCTGGAATTAACGGGATAAGCTATAGAGAAAAACATACATAAACATAACACATACACAAACTCACGCCGTAATCCCTCACAGGGGTGGGCAGAGGTGTTAAACACCGCATTACGCATGTTTATTGAGAAAAAGCTGTATGGTTTTAGAAAAGTTGTTTTAAGCCTTTTTTCTAAAATGGACTGTCTTTAAGATTCTGTTCGTTGGTCAGGTCAATGGCGTAACTAGACCACCTAGGTCCTGTGGCAAATCAATACTATATAATATGTCATCTTAAAAAAAATAGGTCCCATTTTCAATTTCTTTTGGGCCCTTATGGTTTTTTTTAAAATTTATTATAAAGGCTTAGCCGCTAAGCGACAATATCGCCCCGTAAAGGCAAGGAATACAAAAACAAACAACTTTTTTTTAAGCCTGGCCTTATGGTTAACACGGAAGTGCTCTTACATTCAGTAAAGTTAAAAATTGTGAGAAAATCTATTTGAAACAAAACTTTATACAGCAGTAAATTGAAATGGTTGCGGGTCGCCTTGAAAATGAAGTCGGAATTTTTTGCTTGCGATTCAATATTAAGTTCGAAAGAAGCCATGGCGTGCCACGAGTCGTGAACAAAAGCCCCGTCGACCAACTTAATTACCTATCAAACTATTGGATTGTTTCATAATAACTGTAAACAAAAACGTGCGCGAAAACTGGTAGAGAAGCTTACAAAACAGTTGCAGGGGTAAGGAACCCAAGGAGAAATTAATTTAAGATGAATCTGCCGTCAAAAGCAGAGGGTGCCAACCTTTTATTAGGTTCGGAATTTGTTACATTCAAAATGAATGTAGAATTATAATTGCCTTTTATAACCAACATTATCTAACTGGCTGAATGTGAAACAATGTGACTTCCTCTGGGAGATTGGTATTAGCGGTGTTTTACCCAGCTTTTGAAACATAATTGAAAATTAAAAATAGACGTTAATGTCTGATAATAAGGGTTCTTCCATATATAAATCGAATGTGATTTAGTTCAAATGACTTAATTACGCGACAGGACTATGTTCCGACTGCAGTGTGCATAAAACCTGAGTATCTACGTATAAATTGGTCGGCATTCAGCATGTGACCGAATAGATTCGGATTTTAAATTAATTCTGTTGGCTGATTTAGGCTTATTTTTTTTTATTGTTTGTATGAGTATTTGTTTCTGTATTCCTTCCCTTATAAATATAAATATTGTCGCTTAGCGGCTAAGCCTTCATAGTGAAGTAAAAAAAAAACAATTGATTTCTCGCACATGCTTATTTTAACGACTCTTAAAGCTAAACCAACGAAGCATACTTTCGGTGGTTACTTCTATTTATATCTATACATTTAAAATCTGTTCTATTTTATTTAATTAACAATGTCACTAGTTTAAAAAAATACAAAAGTCCACAGAGTATCCTTACTATATTATATTATAAAGTCGAAAGTTTGTAAGGATGTATGGATGATGAGATGCGTGAAAGAGTAACATTTCACGCAAAAACTACTGAATGGATTTTTAATGAAACTTCACAATTATATAGCTTGTACATCAGAATAACACATAGGCTATGATTTATAAACTGTGTAAATTGTACAAAATGCAACGATAAATGTCAAGGAATTACAAATCCTATTAGAACCGTTTTCGAATTGCGCGAACGAAGTCGCGAGCAAAAGCAAGTAATCCATATGTCCGTGTGTCACATGGACAATGGACATTGTGGAGTGAGGCATATTATGCAATGGATTGAGCCTAAATGCGAGATTGATTCCCATTTTCGATGGTAATAATGACTTGTACAAACGCCTGATTAGCTAGCTCACCATTAATAAGTAATTCTCTAATTGAAATGTCGTGCTCTCATACTGATGGACACATTTAATAATATTTTAGCACCTCAGGGAAACCATATAAATGAGGCATCAATAATTAAAAATCTACTTGTCTGTTACAGTAAATACTTAAATGTACTCCAGCTTTTTAAACCTTTATGAGAAAGGCGGCGTAAGGCATGGCGGTGTTCTTTACATTTTAGGACTTGAAGGGAATCGTCGAGTCAATAGGAGGCGGTATCACTTTCCATCGAGTGAACAGACTGCTCGTTAGCCTATAGTATTGTATAAAACAGCTCATTGAAATGCTTGTGACTTACCGACGCACATGTCCAAGAGACCCTGGTCCCATCCCTTGATAACCTGCCCGACTCCAATCTGGAAGGTGAAGGGCTGGTCGCGATCATAACTGGAAATAACAAAAGGCTCATGTCAGGTGTAGAAAAATAACCATAGAGTCGAAAGATTTCGAGTTGTTGAGGATAACTACAAATTACCCTCTGCAAGTCGAAAGTTATATAGTCTTAATACATATATTAGGTCCATATCTCATTTTAAAGTTTGACTTGTAGAGGTTCTATTTTAGTACATTTAAAAATATTTTTTACTACGCTAAGTTGTTTTTCTTACGATAAAGATCACTTGCTTACATTAAGTTTATGACACTAGAATGACATTTGATGAAGGACCTAAGCTTTGTTAAGTTATATAGTAATATCACCAAGGATGATAGCATAGATTAATGATTTGTCTCCGCACCGCGGCTACTAATAATTAATCTATGGATGTTAGCATTTAAAAAATCCGCCATATTATACGATGTAGACTCATGGACTAGAGAACTAGGATGAAGGTTGCTTGGCGGGAACGGGAAGCGTCAGTTGAACTTTTCTAATTTTATTTTCTCTTCTCATACATCAGCAGGATTGAATGTTATAATTGCTAGTGTTTTAACCAGTGAATATCTGTAGTGCTGTACAAGAGTACAGAATGTAAAAAACTACGATTTGGCTGCTATTTTCGACACTTTCCAAGTAACCTCTTAGAGCCTACAGCAACCGTTCTAGCATGTTACTGTACGCAGATTCAATATTCCATCTATCATTATTCATCTTCTAATTGTTTCATTCCTCATCAAAACTTACTAAATATTACTTGAAACTGGCAAAAATACCTAAAAGTTACTGACATAAAAAAAAAGAATTGGGAAATCGTTGCTCAAAAGTCAAATGTCATTTCAAAAACACTGGAATTAATGTTAAAACTGACTTAAAAGTTCCTGGTTTAAAAACATAATCCATGTCTGATAAAAAGGGATTCAGATGTAAAGTTCAGCGTTCTATATTGGATTTTTGTGTTTAACCTATAGTAGCGTCGCTATCCAATCCTAATTAACAAAGTATTTCGGTTTCGGGATTTAACAAAGCGGGCCGATCTCCCACCAACTAGCTACAGTACTAAACGTGCTTTGAAATCAACTGCTATATCAACCGTAGTATACGCCAATACTACTTACAGGACACTTACTTAAATACTAATACTACAAATGCGAAACGAACCCTATGGGATTAAAAAGGCCTTTTTGCAATATTACATTTAAAGTAAAATATAATATGTATCCATGAATGAATGTATGTAAGATCTACGCGCGAGATCGTCTGGTTTGGTACCACCCTCCTTTTTATTTCTGCCGTGACCAATGCCAGTGTAATTACCGGCACGAGAGGTATAATATCTCTACTTCTACACGGGCAACGCTTAAGTTGCTCTTGGCGTTCCAGACAACACGAGCATCGTTGTGTCAATAGGCGGAATCACTTTCCAACAGGTGAAACGTCTGCTTGATTGCCTTTGTTTTACATGAAAAATCGTAAAATAGCCACTTACAGCTTAGCAATTGAACAAATAGAATTTATTACTAATGAGAGGCTTGTTGTTCGAAGAAGGGGGGGAGTCGAGCTTTTTAGAATTGCGAATCTGTTTACAATGGTATATTTTTCTCAAGAAAATAATTATCTAGGTACGCTTATTTTTCTACTGATCATTATAAATAAACAATCCGATATTTTTAATGGCCTTTTCCTTGTTTCCGAGCACTCATCTAGGTAAAAGTTGTTTGTTCCTCGCTTAACAACAAAATAAAAGGGATTAGGACAAGAAACGTGCGATATGATATGAGTTCGTTTGTGCAATTTCAAATCCCAGCAGGTGATTTGAAACAAATTTCACTGGAGGGGAAAATGCAGTTTACTAACTCCGAGGGTAACGCCGCTGTTAAAAATGAAGTTCCTGGTTTTTAGGTGTTTGAAACTGTGTCAATTTTTTTTTACAAAACTGTTTGAGCTGTCGAAATATGGCACAGGCCGAATAAAAATCCAAACAGACTGTTTGTATGTCAAACAACTACATAGGGATCACTTTAAAATAAAAATAAACAAACATTTATTGACTGTAGCCTGAAATAAATCCTATTTTAGCGATAGAACCTTTTTCGATTTTGTAAAAAAAATATACAACAGGTCCAGATGGCTAATCCAAAAATAGATTGGGATATTTGGATCCGGCGTTCCATTTTGTACGGGATGGAAATCTTGAAAGCCAGACAAGTTATGAAAAGCATTTAGTTCCTATATAAATGTATGTCTACTGTGAGATAGTTAAACAAAGGTTAAAAATAGCTTCCTCAAAGCTTACCTATATCGGAACATCCTTGAACTTTGCTTAAGCACCAGCTAGCTTTGCACTTTGCTTTTCTTATTTACAAATAAAAAATGCTGTTATTTTTTGCATTAAAAATAACTCTCCAAGTCTAGATAGACGGTATTAAAGATTTTCCGATTACCTATAACCTTCACTTGAACCTAAAAATAGATTTTTATAGAAAACTCGACTGCTTTGAAGTTGATTAAAAACAAGATAATTTATTATGATGCAATAGTATATTATTTTTTCTTGGTATATAAAAATAAAGAGTGGATGCACAATATTTTTTCTCTACCACTATGCGAAACAACCGACCTAATATTTACATATGGGCTACTATTGTTTCTTTAAAGTTCGTTCTACATAATTATACTGTATTAGGCGGAGGTATGTAATTAAATGGTCATAATGAGCAATGGCTGTATACACATGCAGCCATATTGGGACAATGCGACCGTTACATACGTCTGATAAATCGGTGACGGCACAACACTATACTCGCCCGCCCCTAGGCCAGCTCTGCTAATATTACGCGCCATTGTTTCCCAACACTTCGCAATGCACCCCCACCTACTAATTTATTACTTCGGATATACAGCCTATGAGAAAACCTTTCCAAAATGCTGTATAATACGTTTTAGATTGATAGTGCGATAGCTACTAAAATTTAATACCCTAATTCGGTATCTAGTAGCTATCTAGTCGGTTATGTAGGTGCCTACGTTCGAGCATTGTGCCTAGATTCTGGACAGATACACTAGATAGTAAACCGTAGTGTTGTTTCTGTTGCATATAAAATTAATGAATAACGACTTAAACAAAACCAAGCTAAAACTTATTTTTTTATGTTATCAGTATTTTAAGGGACATTTTAAAACTGGAGTAAAATATTCTTAGAAACTTTAATGAAACTTTATCTTAAAATTTAATTAACTTACGAGGGTAAGCTTCATTACTATCAATCGATTTATCTAACAAAAACATTGAAAATCACAAAAAACAGTCGAGAACGAGACATTCATAGTTAGATATAATTACGATATGACAAATATTAGAAATCCGAGTTATTAAATTTAAAATTGTCCATTCCGGTCCAGACAAAATTGAATTATTTAATTGCAATCTAGTCGTGTCTGAGGGATCCAGCAATCGCCAACCGCTGAGCCGTCACTGTTATCCAATCCAAATGCACTCGTTTTATTTTAATTAAATACTATGTTTTGGTATATAGAGGGAATCCTTGCATTTGGGAGGTAAATTTTGAAACTACTTATTTGATTTTTAATAATATTATACATAATATTGACAAACACTTCCAAGTTCACGGATAGAAGCTGGTATCTATATATATTTACTACTCAAAACAAAATTACGAGGTATTTTGTCTGTACTATGAAAATAATAAAACCAATATATATTTTTTGTCTCCATAACGAAAACTAATTGTGTTTTTACCGTGTAGACCAATAAACTTATTCCAATAATAATGATTAAAAAGTTTATTTGCTTTTGAAAGAAAAATCACATTTAAGGTTAAAAATTAAAACAATGTAAAGTTACTGAAAACAAAAGAAAATACTCCATGCTCATCTTTTAGTAACGAGTATGCCCTCCTCGTTTCGCTACGCACACCTGAAGCCTGGAGTGCATGCTCTCAATCAAATGCCTGACATTTTCCATTGGAATCTCTTCCCAGGCCCTTTTAACAGCGTTGATGAGTTGCTGTTGGTTGTGGATTTCCTGATCACCGTCTCTAACTCTTCGTTTCAACTGATCCCACATGTGCTCTATTGGATTTAAGTCCGGACTGTTCGCCGGCCACGGCAAGACTTGAATTTGAGACGCTTCCAGTACAAACCGAGTCGCTTGAGCCATGTGTGCACGAGCATTGTCTTGCATCAAGATGAATCCAGGACCCACTCGCTGGGCAAATAGGATCACATGTGGTCTGACAACTTCCTCAATATACCGCTGAGCAGTAACAGTACCCTCATTTAAAATAGCGAGCTCAGTTTTGCCGTGTAAGCTTATCCCGCCCCAAATCATTACATTTGGACCACCAAAACGATCGACTTCATGGATGCAGGCTTCTGAAAATCTCTCGCCGCGTCTTCTCTATATTCTAATACGCCAATCGTCGTTAAAAAATTTACCTTTGCATTCGTCTGTGAAGAGCACCATGTCCCATTGGTTTATGTTCCAGTCCAAATGTTGACGAGTAAATCGGATTTGCACGATGATTTCTGGTTAATGGAACGCGGACAACTCGCCTTCTTGATGCCTGCTGGTCTTCATGCAATCGATTACGAATAGTTTGGTCACTGACACGAGTACCCGTTGTGAGCCGTAAACGATTTTGCAGCTTGCGGGCCGTCGTTGTGCGATCTCGGCGAGCACTTAATCGAATGTAACGATCCTCTTGAGCTGTGGTAATGCGAACTCTGCCCGAACCAGGTCTTCTTCTAACACTGCCGGTCTCTTGGAAACGATTCCATAGATTTTGAATAGCTCTTCGAGAAAATCCCAATTGCAAACCCACAGATCACTTCGAATGACCTTCTTCAATCATTGTAACGGCTCTGGTTGCTGTCAGCGAGTCCATATGACGCCTGCGTGCTTGTGGCATATTGCAAAAGCTGTTTCTGACTCGAGATATCAATGAACTCTGATAATTTCTAATAAACCAAGAAGCTAAGGAAAGCAAAACGACAAAGAAAATGGAATCAAAATTATCAAAAACAATTTGAAATCAAATTTTATTTAAAATTGTTGCCAGCATTAGATGAATACTACAATATTAAAAAGTTTAGGTATCAAAGAGTTTGTATACTCAATACTTTACTACTTTCAATATGTAAATGTTTAATAATTTACACCAAAATGAAAAAATACCTCGTGACCCTTATTTTGTTTTGAGTAGTATATATATTCATTTGACGTACGATTGAAGTTTTGAACAAGAAATCTTTTAGTTGCACCACAAAGGGCAGGTTGGTACCGGCCTCCTTTCTATTTATGCTGTGAAAGAGTTCGTTGTGTATTTGTTAGGTATAACATCTTTACCTCTACATGGACAACGCATTAGCGGTGCTCTTAGCGTTCCAGACATCAAGGGCATTGTCGTGTCAATAGACAGTATCAATTTCTATCAGCTGAACTGTCTGTTGATGTAAAACAAAGAGTAAAGGATCCTTTGTCTGGTCACAGGTAACCGTCATTCCAAAGTAATTTATTGGAAGCCGCGGCAGCGGAGACCATTTCATTAATCTACGCGTTTTTGAAGCAATTTTGAAGACCCAGAAATACTAAGTTCTGTACATCTCCCTGTTTTTGGGTTAATGGGTACTAATACTATTTTCCATAATACACAATACGGGGTCGCAGAAAGGGTTTTTAAGTTCTACTTCGTTGAATTTTCCACGCCGCAGTCGAAATGTCGAAGTTGAGAAAGTTAGTAAATGACATCAGGCAGGATCGATATACCTTTCTGCGGTTGACTTATTTAATAAATAATGTACTATATCACTGTGCTATAAAAACAATGCAGAAACAGCTCACTGGTGGGTGATTAGTAAATATTGAAATTCAGCTCCATAAAATATCGCGCACATTGCATATTTTGCATCTTACCATGGCAACACCAATGGGAGGCTATATTTAAATTTTAAAATTAAATGAAACACAATTTATGTATTAAAGATTGAAACTAATTTGAACTTCTGTTTTACTTGACTGCACGATTCGATGGAGGATACAGATAATTCAATAGATTTCTCTTTAAAATGCCGGACAAATTAAAAACCTAGTAAACTTATGCAATGGCAACTCTAGGAAATACTTAATGATAGTTAGGTTAGTATCTTAGTGGACGGTTCAAAGTTTGCAACTTTCACTGCATGTGGCCTGTACAAACGGCCATTGATCAACTTAACCCGGACTTTGTACCGTTCTTAAGCTGTACAGCATAAGGATTAAAATTGGACTTGTATGAAGCTCTGTGTTGCCGTCTGTACCGACATTCAGGACTATTGCGCAAGCGCATCTCTCAACTCAAGTCAAGAAGACACGAGAATGCACAGTTGCGTAATTTATTTACTAAGTAAGTAACGTATAAACAAGGTAAAACGCCAAGCTGTGAAAGTAGTCATGTAACATGCATTGAACTTTGCAATACCATATTAAGTAAAGTTTAACGGTCGATAAATGCCAGTGAAGTGTGCGTACATTATCATAATTATATGACATTTCATATAGAAGGAAAAAAGGGAATGAATTTTTAGAGATAAAGACAAATTCAGTGTCTTTCAACTGGGGCTAATTGGGGAATTTTACGTAGTTAATATCGTATCGTGATACTGGTATCGTGATCGCGATACCGCCAATACTTAGTATGTAAGTAATTGGTCAATATCATCAAACATTTACGTGTTACAATATCGCGTTGTGATATTGACTATTTAATAATACGAGTTTAGTTCTTCAAATTTTAATGATTCCGTATCATTGAAATATTAAGGCCTTGCGAACAATCAGTTGCCCAATACGTAACCAGTACGTGTTGTCGCCCAAAGTAACGTCTTCCAAAGGACACTAGAAAGTATGTACAGTCGTCGATTTAAGTATTGGAAAGTAATGTTGTGAAACCGATTGTCTGATCACTCTCTCCCATTATAGCGGAGTTCCTTGAGCATCGATGAGAACCTTTCTTGCTGTGTACATGGTTCGATTGAATAGTGATTGACAAATGTTTTTGCCGACCAACTACAGACTAAAACAACTAGTGTTGTGGTTGTTTGCAGTTCTTAAGATCCGCAATCTACCACTACCGACGACGACGCGACGAGAAATTTTTTGTTTACTCTCTTAATGTTGCTTTCGTTTTAACATTTATACAATTAAGACAGTTCGTTTTGTTATTTGTTTTGCTTTCTGCTAATGGTATTATTGATTAGATGGAGTTGAATGCACCGGGAGTTACAGAGAAAATCGTGATTCTATCAAGTAAAGTCTGACATCGTTCTGTTTAATTTATTTTTTTCTTTCGGGACACACCCGCCATTCTGCTCCATCATTGCAACTCCTGTTCACAAGGATCAATAGTGGCGTCCTTTGATCGAATAATCAACGAATAATGCGGCTGTGCAATGACGCACAGGCTGTACCCGTTCGCCCTAACGGCTGTCTTGGGGCCCGCAACGAACTTAATCAAAAGAAATGGGAGGTAGTAAGAAAGCGGCTTCAGACTTGCCTCCCAACAAACCGGAGACAGCAATGGAAATGGCCCAGAGGCCAAAAGCTAAAGGGATCTACGGTTAGGAGACGCCTGACCGTGGGATACGCGCTTACGTAGCTATTAGAAAAGTAAAAGACGAGGACGAGGAGGACGTGGTAGTTCAGTTTGTTACTTGCCTTGGTTTACCGACCAATCCGACCCGACATTCAAGGGTTCGAGTCTCGGATTGCCGTACATTGTAGCTCCCATGTTCCTCATTGTGCCCGGATAGTGGCACCAGTTTCGCGACCTAGCACACTAGGACTCAACATAGACTTGCGAAATGCGGTGTTTAACAACTCTGCCAATGCATCTCGAGGGATTCCGGCGTGAGTTTGTGTGTTTATGTTTTGAAAAGTAAAAGTCGACACTACTACACCAATTCCAAGTCACGAAGCCCGATGCTATGTGCACGTAAAGACTTAACAAGACTAACACATCCATAGGCGAACGACTTATCAAATGACTACTAGATAAATGACTGGTATTAGGTGTTGCAGTTTCAGAAAATAACCATTAAAAATGTCTTTAATTTCAAAGTTTTCTTCAAATCTTCTGTCCAAATGCTCTATCGCATTGCGCCATGACTGAAGCCACTCAATTGAAATGAGACATGATTGACTACAGTTAGCCACATTCGGTTCTGATAGGTCAGTTTTAATGACATCAAAGGAATACCTTGCTGTCGGTGGTGCTTACATAAATTCGATTATTCATTCAGCAGAAACGAAACAGAACCTACCTATCCTACTTCTAGAAATTACTTTGTCTTTTTAGGGTTCCGTTCCCAAAGGGTAAAAAACGGGAACCTATTACTAAGACTTCGCTGCCCGTCCGACCGTCTGTTAGCAGGCTGTATCTCAAGAACCATAGCAGCTAGAAACTTGAAATTTTCGAAAAATATCTATTTCTCTTGCCGCTACAACAACAAATACTAAAAGATTTTCTCGACATGTTTGGTTTGCTCTGTTTCTTTTATGAAATTATCTAAAAAGTACATCATGTTTTATGTTACAAGTTGGTACGGAACCCATCATGTGTGAATCCGACTCACACTTGACCGCTTTTTATAAGTGACGTACGTGGGTACGTAAACTAAACAATAAATAATTAATTTATGTCAAATCGAATTATGCATAAGAAGACGTTCTACCTTTCATGTTACAAAACACCTTCACTTTGTTGTACCTAACTTTCGGTTTTTAAAGTAGATATTTTAAATTAAAACGCTTTTCTTTATATCCACTTGCTATCCATAAGGGCATGTTTCAAAATAAAGAGATAAAAAGAAATGTCATGCAATAAATAATTGAGTGGGTAAACCAAAGATTAATTAAGAAAAAAACACACTTTTAAAGTAAATGAGTACATACATACGAGTATTTTATGCTATCCTTGCTTTATAATTTCAATTTACATGTAAAATGATTTGTTCTAGCTTAGTATTTAAATAAAAAAAATGTTTCGGATAGTAAAGAAATGAGTACAGTTAGATAATACAGTTTAAAATATAAGATATAGATAAACATACAATACAAGATTCTCGAACTCGAGACACTCAGGCTCACAGGCAATGTTCAATGAGCTACGCATTAAATAGATTACTTATATAATGAAAAAAGGTAAATAGATATATTTAATCCATTATATTATTTAACGTGGACCGAATTTTCATAATTAGTTATGAGGGAACGGATGAACATTCATACACACATACCGGTCAAGATCACCCCTCGTCCCCTCCCCTCCTTTTGCTTGGGCGTAGTCGGGTTAAAGATATGGTTTAAACACAAAATAGATATACTTCGGGGCACATCCGCCACTCTGTCCCACCACCAGGATCAACAGTGGCGTCCTTTGATCGAATAATCAACTAATAATGCAGATGTGCAATGACGCACATGCTGTGCCCGGACACCCTACCGGCTGTCTTGGGACCCGCTACGAACTTAATCAGAAGAAATAGGAGGTAGTAAGAAAGCGGTTTCAGACTTAAATAGATATACTTATGTATATAGAAGTTTGTGAATATACTTTTTCATTTATAGCCGAAGAGTTTTATTTAAAAAAAGATGCAAATTAATAGAAACCAACTACTGTTGCTGGCTTTCAGATTTGTTAAGAAATAAAACACGAACAGAAATAACTTTACTTAATTAATTTGAGTTTACTATAATATCACCAGTAATTTGGCGTAAGATGTGAGTTTATCTATGACTAGTATCTTCTATAGATTGATTAGTGAGATTAGATATCATGTGTTTAGTAATATAAGTAAATTGTAGTATTGTATTGTAGTATTAAGTTTACCCATTTTTATACTCAAAGCAAAATTTCAATAGAGTGTTTAACCATTTTGAAATTATGGTTAAACATTAATTTAAAACATTATCGCTATTGGTAAATTAACAATAATGTCCGATAATATTAGTAAAACAAACAATTGTTTTTATTTTAACTATATCAATAGTCAAACAACAATTATAATGATAAATAACATTATTGACGAACTTTTAAAAACGGGTTATTTGTTATTTTAATTGTTATCGTTATAATAACCATCGTGGAACTAGTTTCAGAAAGAGATTTATAAACAAAAAAATAACACTTGCTATTATAATTTACCGATCTAAATGAAATATGTCTGATTCCCAAAAAATATTATCAAAATTTTAAATTGACCTAAAGGGTGGACAATGGACTTACATTTTGTTTGATTTTTTTCCCATAAAATAGTAAAAAGAGGTAACGAAGCCTTATATAAAGTAATTGTGTTATGTTTCGCTTCCCGCTGTCTGTCCCTATGTACGCTTAGATCTTTGAAACTACGCAACGGATTTTGATGCCGCTTTTTTAAATAGATACCTAAAGTGATTCAAGATGAAGGTTTACATATGTACAATATATGCTCAATCTCCATGTGAAGCCGGGTCGGGTTGCTAGTTTGTTTATAAATACAAAATACTCTCCAAGGGAATTTGTTGTTTGTTCATGTTTCTTGTCGG
The DNA here is from genome assembly GCA_949316135.1 of Choreutis nemorana. Lineage (NCBI taxonomy): Eukaryota > Metazoa > Arthropoda > Insecta > Lepidoptera > Choreutidae > Choreutis > Choreutis nemorana. The sequence continues at coordinate 2,249,836 of OX438595.1, forward strand.
TCGTATTCGGTGCAGAAGTAGTGCATCTTTTACCGGGCACCTCTAGCTGTCCTACCACTGCACCTCCTGTTCACCAGGTTCAACAGTGGCCGCGTTTGATCGAGTAATCAACGAATAATACAGCTGCGCAGGCTGTGCCCGGACACCCTACCGGCTGACTTGTGCAGAGCGGCGACCATGCGACAAAAACTCATGACAACGTGATGGGAACGTTTTGTACAACTAACGTAAGACAATCGGCCGACAACAAACGTGAAAGTGCTGACTGCTACGCTAGAGGTTCCGGGTTCGAATCGCGGCGGGGGCGGGACTTAGTGTTATTTGTAAGACGCATTGTTTCGCCTACCGGTCTTGGATGTTGTATTCTTATCTATGTAGTTTATACCATATCGTTGATTAACCTGCGATACAAGATTAAATATACGTGCAGGGATGAGTAATGTGTGTGTCGTGATGTGGTTAATGTTAATATGAAAGTAACAGTTAGTTATTAATAACAACTATGGATTGATGAGCTATCGGTAACGTAATGCATGTTTAATTTAACTTTAGAAGAATACTTTTTACTACACAAATTTTCTTTTAGCTTTATTTTTGAAGCCAACGTTAATGTTTTCGCTCGATTGATAGCTTTAGCATATAAAATCCGATATTAATTTATTATAAGACATTTGTTTGCAATTGTTTATTTATTTTGTTTCACTACAATACCTTTATTCACATCTTGATCTTAACTTTTACACTGACAATGAAATCCACTTCAATATATTTTTTGTCGAGACCTTTGTGTTTTAATGTTTATGTTATGTTTTAAGCTTTTTTATTTCTGGCAACATAATATTTATAAGCCTGCAGTAAAGAGTCCAAGAATGGTGTAACTGCTGGGGCTGGTCGCTGAGACGTTTAAGCATTTAGTTGATATAAAGTTGTAAACGTCCTCCTACAGGCCAGAATGCAACCTTATCACCCCTGCTGAAAACGTGGCAGCTGAACTTTGCTTTTGCATTATTTAATCACTGCCCGCCATGATTTTAACCTGCGACTAAATCTCGTAAACCGCCTCTTAAGGATTGATGAGGAATTAATAGAAAATCACTTTGTAAATGCTACCTGGCGTGTAACACATTCGCAAATTTACTGCCTGTCATTTATTAATTTATTTAGTTATCTGTCAACGTGCTTGATTGCATAGCTACGTTCCTTTCAAAAGAACACCACTGTTGAACAGGAGTTGCCAAGAGGGTGTGGCGGGTGTGCTAAGGTGTATCATGTCCGAAACACACATCCGGAGGCCCCGTTAGGCCTATTTATAACTAAGGAAACGACTACTAAGGATTATAGAGAAATAGGATGTTTTTTTCCGACCAGGCAAGCATTTGACCTTATTCCCGCCTTTTTATAAAACTTCATGAGCAAATAAACTAATGGTTCGCCTTTTGAAAAGTTATACCGCCTATTGATACGACGATGCCCTTAATGTTGAGAAACACCAAGACCACCCTTTAAACGTTGTCCATGTAGAGGTTAAGATGTTATACCACTCGTGCCGGTAATTACACTGGTTCTCCAATCCTTCCAACCGCAACACAGCGAACTGCTTCACGGTTGAAATACGGCCAAATGTTGAGTGGCGATTAAGTCTAAGGTGAAACATGCCTACCTAAGAGATGTCTACTCACTCCTGCCTTAAAGGATCAGTTTATTCTGTCAATAAATTTATAGTTTAAACTAGCCGGGAAAACCAATAAGCTATTGCAGTCTTTTAAATTAAACTATGATTTTTAATTAATTATTTCACACATAACGTTATTTAAATGAGATTTCTAAATAAATAGGTGGCAACACGTTTCCTAAAAGGAGTCAGCGTTGATTTTGAAAACTAAAACTTGCATAGTATTGAAAAAAAAAATTGCCACTGAATTATACTATTCCATTCCATTCCATTTTAATATTCAGCTTTATAATACTGCAATAATATCCACCTCAATTCAATTTTTTAATTGCTATACAACGTTTTCGTCGACAAGAGTACGGTTGGGGATGCTGAATTTTTCACACCCCCCCTTCACCTTCCCACCGAACCACAAGTCCGCAACCCCACTCTCTATTTAATAAAATATCAGATTGAGTTCGTCACATTCCTAATAAAAATACTATGCATTCTATTTTAGAGGTTAGATTTTTAAACTAACCGTTAGGTATTCTATTCGTCTCTAATTCTTTATTGACGTTGGTATGTTGTATGAAAATTAAGTTATTTTCCTGCATTAAGTTATGTGCTGCATGTTAGCTGGAAACATATTTGACCTTATTACGTTCAACTTTTGTCGTTTCATTAAACTTGACGTACCCATGTTCTCATAAACAAATGATTATTATAATTATTGACATTGAGTCATATTGTTAGTGTTTTGTTAGACTGTCAGGAAATGAATAGGTAAAGTGAGCACAACACATCTGTGTATAAACTACTTTTGATAGGATCTTCAAAACTTTACAGTATATTTAAGAATACCTATACAGTGCCAGTAATTTTATTAAGAATCTGTGTAATTCATTTTGTATTATATAAAGTAATATATAAAGTAAAATTTTCGACTTTTCAATTTGTGATGATTGCGTACCGTCTACTTAAATAATGCAACTTCCAAATTTTTTCAAAAACCTTTGATTTAACACAAGTAACTGTTACTCAAAATATCAATCAATTTATCAAAGAAAAAACACTTTTGAACTACTTCTTGTGATTTAACTTTGTGTTTAAATCTACAGAAGAAAAATTATACTCACCGTTGTTTCGTGAGAAGAAAACCGTAAGAAACTCAAATAGAATTTACCTGTGAACAAAACAAATAATAATTAATATAATCAAGTTCATTCCGTCAACAAAGGTCAGTGGAGAAAAAAATAGTAGGTACAAAAGCTCCGAGACTAATATTTTTGTATTTCCAAAACGATATAACTGTTTGAAAATAAGTTTTTTTAGTTTTCAAGATCTTAATTCACAAAACTACAAAACGATTTAGTGTTGTTTTTTAATAAAGCAGCCATCTTTTAACAAAATCAGTAACTTTATTGGACTTATCAGTTGCCTAGTCAACGTTATCTTATTTATTGCCCACCAATAAATAACAATCATGTTCGCCCTACATTTAATATTTTTATTACATAACGCCTCATAGTAGCTAGTATGAATTAAGATATGACCAAAGGACGCTATAGTAAACTTGTTTCCTGTCTCGTCACAGATTGTACTTAGAATAATGTAGGTATATAATGTACGTACATAACTGAACATGGAATTTAAATATGAACCGGTTCTTAATTTAAAATGACTTTAGTCTTGTCAAGTTTCACGATTTTGATAAATTGTTCTATCGTTTTACGAACTCCACTCAAAAATCTCGAATGAATTTCAAAACTATTAATTTGAAATTGTTTTGCTGTTTATGATTCCATCTCAAGACCAACGTTCGACTGAAGTTGTGTCAGAGAATTACTTGGCGGGTACGAGGAGTGGTTGAAATTTTCTTATTTTACTGTCTTATGCATTAGCAGAGTTTAATATGTAAAATGCTAGTGTTTTAACCAGTGAACGTCTGTAGTGCTGTTCAAGTGTGGAGAAAGTGAAATACGACGATTTGGCTGCTCTTTTCGTCATCTCCCAAGTAACGTGACTAGCATGTTATTGTAGAAACAATTGAGAAAGAAGAAAAATAAAACATACTTCTGCTGTATGGGCTAAAGCTCTTTGCCTTTTCCGAAAAAAGGGAAGAAATAAACCAAGAAGAAGAAGGTTGTGTCAGTTATGACAGGTGTGTATGTTTATAAACATCGTATCGTGTTTGTCCGTAATCACAAAATAGAGGCTGTGGAGATTTTTTTTATTGTTTGAAAATCTCCCAAATGAGGTAGAAACTGTGATTTTCTTAATACCTTCTAGAAGCTTATTGCAAAAACCTATTTCTAATAATGAGAACTTAATATAACTGCAGAAAATAAAATTAACATGAATTTCGACACTATAGCAATCGTCAAAAGTAGTTTTCAAATTAAAACATACAAACATTGAATTTCAAACATTAATATCTAAATACGAGTTTTACCGGTAGTTTTCATCGTTTTTACTTTTAACCCAAAAACTAACTCGGTCCGAAGCAATCATCAGTTTTATTGGTGCAATAGCATCTTTTTTGGTTAATACTAAAATTACAAATACAGATGTGCATGGTCGCGTCAAATCACCATAGTCGAAAGGTCTTCGTTAGATGGAATATGGAATATTTAATGGAATACAAATTTACAACAGGAAAAAAGTATTTAAAAAATTCAATTACATGTTCAATATTCGATGTTATTAAGGCATAAAGAACTATCGAAAATCAACCGCTGTAAAGGAAACAAGCTAATGAATTGCAATGAATTTAGAGGTTATATGCACATTGCATGTAAGAGATATAAAAAGTGACCGATTAAAACTGACAATGATCAATGCAATTTTGCTATGCTGTGATTGTTTGCACTTTTCCATACGAAGCGAGCATTGTTATTTATTGATTGATTTACAATTGATTGGCGTGTAACTTTCGATGTTAACATTGTTAGGTCATTTAGCATAAACTAAAATCCATGCAAATAGCGATCGGAATTCTTTGCTTTGAATGTTTCTTAAGCACCAGGTCTTAAGTCGATAGGAATTCATCATTTTCTGACTAAGCATGCTAGGTCGGTAACTTCACCAAATTTCCACGCGAACATGCCAATGTCCATATCGCAAGATATACATACAGTCCAATCAAACTGTAACGGTAACAACGATGGATCACATGCTACAAATATATACTCTTAAAATAATATCATATTCATACCAAAACATCAGATAATGCAACATATCGCTTAAAACGGCAAACACTGAAGACGACCACAATGAAGTTTTTTCGAATCTATCCGAATTCTCAGGTGTATGAATATGGCGTTAGTTAAATAGGTAACGTAAAACACGATACAATGTTCAGTTGAGCTACTGCGCCATTTGGATCGCTAATTGTATTGTTGTAATGTTAGCAGAATATTCGTATATAATAAAGTAGAAAGTAAGCGGACAAACGATGTCAAGGGGGAAAGCCAGTCATAAGAGCATCTTCAAATTTATTTAACTTTCTATTGTTATATTAAAATAACACAGACAAATTAAACTGGGGCCTGTAATTATGACAGATGGTTAGATATTCAGGTTAGATTAGAATGATCACAATACAATAAGATTTATCTTAAATGACAGGTCGTCATTAAATATTCTATCTTAATTACAAACGTTCAGTCAGTAGAGAAAACTGCATAAAAAGGTACTTATTTTACCCGACTACAGCTAATTAAAAAGTAGGGTTCTGATTAAATTGTTTGCTCGATTCAGGTGTGTTTATATCAAAATGCAAAGTTATGGTACCTACATACGAGGTGTCTGAAGTTTCTCATCGATCGACCGCTTGTAAGTATGCTTAATTAATTAAATATGAGATCTGTTATAATGTGGCCCTATGACTTTATATTTCCTACATTCATTGTGATCTTACATTAAATTACTAAACTTATTTCTTAAGTTTTTTTTCGAAATTAAATACAAAAAGCAAATTGTTTTTTTTTCTCGCCTTTGACGAAAAAGGGTGAGCCCGTACAGCTTATGCGTTCCTGGAGTTTGTATTTCAAAAGAGTAAACAATTCGATATTTAAAAAGTGTTAAAAAAAGAAAGTGTAGACTTCCCGATCGGGTTGAGGACAATGGCAGCTACATGGTAGCGTAAGTTTGAATTTTTAACATAGGAGGTTAGTGCCGACACCAGATGTGACGACAAACTCACAGATATACGGCAAATTTAATATTTATAGTTGGCGGAACACCTTGTTTTTTGCTCGTTATGATGCATGAATACTGACTGTGTTTACTATTTGTTGTGACAAGTTTGGACAAGAGTTTTTTTAGGGCAAAAGTAAAAGGAAATGAAGTTGTTTTGAAATAGTTATACGTTTTTACAAAGTAGATATAAAAATGTCGTTTCGTTTTAGTTAAAGCTATTTTAAGGAATTTTTATGTTCAATATTAAACAATGATGGCTAGCAATATTACTACATGATGCTTTGGTTCTACGATCTACTTTTACATAAAATAGTAATATGAATAGTGCGGATGTGCATAGAACTCCATGTAATTGCTAATGTTCAATCTCCATAAGTCACAAGGCACACATGTTCGAGGCAATATTTTTAAAACTATCTAGAAGGAAAGCTGTACGAACCTTTTGTTTTTACTATGTAGGATTTTTTAAAGCTACCTCATTGCTACATTAAACCTACTTATAAAATGACATCGGAAAGTTATAGAGCGATGTCAGATAACCGTGAAATTAGTGTAGTCTATAAAATTGAAATAAGTTCCCTTTGGAATTTTCTCGAACACGGTACCGGTGCATCGTTGTACACGCGCCCTTAGGAAACTGACGTAGAATAAAATTGTAATGCTTCCAGCGATTTTTAATGTTTAATCTGCATTCTAATAACTTCCGTTATAGTTTTATTTTATAGAAATTATATGGTATAACGACATCACGCGATTGAAGATTATTATGTGTCCAATACGCTTCTACTGGAATTCAATTAATTTGTTTTTAAAACAGAATCACTAGGTAGGTCGTTTAAAAAAACTTTATAGTTTGGAAATGTCCTTTAAAAACAAGAAATAACACTAAGAATTGCTTAGTATCATTAAAATATGTGGAGACCGTTTGAAACCGTGAAAATATTTAGGACTTATCTTCAAATTAATCCATACATTGTTCGTCTTTTGTATGGTGAGATTTTCAATATGGCGGTGGCCATTACCGCTGGATGCTTACTTTTACACCGATGCACGAGCAGCGGCGTCAGAGGCAAGGACGACCTCCACATGTCTCTTTGTCAATAACAGCATTACCGACTAGACAGGGCTACACAAAGACTTGTCGAAAGATATTTTAAATCCTTAAAACAGCCATGAAAGGGAACGCCTTCAAAGGACTGGAAAATGGGAATTTTCTCGTGAACCGGCGCGTGGTAACCCTGTTACACGTAAACATAGCTTGTAGCTGGCTGTAGTTTCTTATGTATGTTACAAGGATTCGTTTTTTTTTGCCAAAAATACAAGGCAATGAAAAAAAATGCCTTCAGTTCAATCAGTTTATTAAATTTTAGAAGTTGATATCTCCTGGATAACGTCGCAATGAAAATTTCGTTCTGAAATAAGACATTTAATAATACTAAGTCGAGACAACTAAGGTAAAGAACTTTACAAAATCCTAATTTGAACTAAGAATACCAATCGGGTATATAAAAAGAGAAAATACGTTTTTAATTTCAAGGCACGCAAGCAGCACACGTTTTTATTCAGCAAGTGTTCTGTATTAATACATCACTTGAAAACGTTTAAGCGGAACCGACAAATTGCACAACTTTATTATATATTTATTAAAAGAGATCCCACAATCAATCACCGACTGTACCCCTCGGACTCTACAAATAAACTTTATTATTTTTCTGTTCATTTTTTGGCTTGGAAAAATGCTTAAACGTTTGTCAGCTTCTTTTTTTTTCTTTGAATACTTTTAATCGATCGATGCATTGTTTTGTTTACGGTTTTTTATAAACTCCTATTAAGTTTTTTTCGGTTTTTTGGTTTAAATTTTTATTTCAACAATACATACATTCTTTTAACAGAAAAAAAATGGTTTCGTACTGTTTTCTTTAAAAAAATGCCCGTTAGCATAATGAGGTAAATGACTATTACCAAAAAATAAGAATAATTGAATGAAGCTATTGCATAGTAAAAATATGTTTAGTACTTACTGTGGGTGATATTAAAATGACAGTATAGAATGGAATAGAATAATCTTTATTTATGTAAGGTAGAAGCCAGGTCGCTGTAAGACCAATTTCAGTTTTCTCAGGGTATATTTTAATGCTTCATTTCATCAGACTACTGATACAAACCGTAATGATAAAAAATAGGTCAAGTGTGAGCCGGACAAACAAATGGAGGGTTCCATAACATTGTGAAATATGTACTTTTTAAATGATTTCGTAAAAGAAACAAGTAAAAATGTCGAAAACATCACGTTTCTTGTATGGGAGCCCACTTTAATTTTTATTTTCGTGTTGTTGTTATAGCGGCAACAGACTTTGATATTCTTTGAAATTTTAGAGCTATTTTGGTTCATGAGATACAGTCCGCTGATATACAGACGCATAGCGGAGGCTTAGTAACAGGGTCCCGTTTTTTAGCTTTTAGGTGCGGAACCCTAAAAAAGGAAAAAATACATTACACAGTTTATTCAACTTGAAGAACCATCGTACTACCTTCTAAACTAACTGAACTATAATTACTTTTTTCCACGAATGCACAAATAAATAAAAAAACAGGAGTACCAGCTTATCAAAGTGCCACGCAACAGGAATATTTTTTTGATACATTGCAAAATCGACTTAACGAACAGAGGCCTCAAATGTTTCTGTTTGTAGTGAATCAAGATGTCAGATTTGAATGTTGAATAAATATATCAGAATTTTATATAACATTAATTTTCTATAAGGCCTAGTTTTCACCAATCAACATAGCATAAAACAAAGTCGCTTCCCGCTGTCTGTCCCTATGCAATATGTATGCTACGATTTTTAAAACTACGCAACGTATTTTGATGCGGTATTCTTAATAGAAAGAGTGATTTAAGAGGAAGGTGTATGTGTGTAATAATACAAGCATAACATCCGTGCGAAGCCGGGTCGGGTCGCATAACAAAAATATGAGCAAATATTAATTTCTACAGAGTAATTTACGTCTTCTCTGGCGCAGTGGTGTAAAAGCTGGCTGCTACACAAGAGGTTCCTGGTTCAAATGTCGGCGGGAACGGAACTTGCAATACACTTTGTTTCGCTAACCGGTCGTGGATGTTATATTCTTATCTTTGTAGTATATACCATATCGTTGCTTAGTGCCTGCGGGATCATATCTTAGTGCAGGGCTAAGTCGATGTGTAATGTGGTTATTATAATTATTAATTACAGGCACTAAATGTCTTAAATATTTTATGTCTACTTGGATAATTCAGTGACGGTGCTCTTGGCGTTCTGACGTTTAGGGCAACGTCATGTCAATAGATGATCACTTTGCATCAGGTTAACCGTCTGCTTGTTTCTTGTTTGCAAATAGGGTGGAATAAAATATCAGTTTGATAAAAACTACGGAACCCTAAAATATCCTTTCTGAATTCTGGATTCTGGAATACAATATTATCTGTCCAAATCCAGATCCAGAATTGAATAGAATTGATACATTAATATTAAACGTATTTCTTCCTCATCAATTTATATGCAGAATATTCATAAATTATGTTTTATTGCTTCATATAAGTGAAAATAAATATAAATTGGGGGTTTTGTTGAGTTTGCATCTCGTTTAAGACAAGAAAAGTCATTTTTTTTATTTGCTTTCGAAAAGGTTCGGCGGTAAAGCAAAAAAATGCTGCAAACAAAAAAAATTGTATATTTTTATGAGAAACAGAAATAATAAACAAAATTCACTACTTTATGCACTAACAGGGAGACAACTTTGTAGTCTGGTCGTGTAGGCGTATTGGAGCTAACCTCTATATACCTTCATAGCCTCTATATCCCGGGTTTACTCAAGAATCTTCTATACATCACATGCTACATGGCTTGGAAGTTAAACCTTTCTTGTAAAAATACATTGACGTGTGAATTTTTTGGGATAGTATTAAATTACGAAAGTATTCATTTCAATTATGACAACGACACGATTTGGCCTTGGGGTTGGGTCATTCTATATGACACGATCGTAATGTGGAGTGGCGGAGTTTCATCATTGTCGGGTATCCAGTGTCATTACTGACGAACTTCTATTAGAAATGCTATAGAGGGCGAGAATAACCTCCAAAACGTTTTAACAAAGTAAAGGCTACCAGTTCGAAGAACTTTGATGCTTTCGCGGGGGGCTCGAGCCCCCTAGCCCGTGCTGGTTTCGACAGTGTCGTAGCTTACAAATACACCTCCTGTTTAATGTACTCAACATGGACTAAACAAATCAGAAATCTATGCAATAAAAAATCCTCCCACTGATAACCGTGTACCTGCTATATAAATGATATTAAAAATTCCAGCTGACGTAAATTTCAAAACCGGTACAGGAATAGAATATTTAGCGGTGATATCTCAATAAATACGAAAGATACGTTGTTAAAAGGAAATTGGAATGTACCAGCGATACCACGTCTAACTTATGCATGAGAAGGTTAAAGATATGTTATAATAACATTCAGTGGATGGTCTGCCTAGAAATATTAGGGTGCCTTAGTCGAATAGATAAACCGAATAGGAAACCGCGCTTTCCGTCTCGTTATGTTATCGACTTGGTCGGAAACGTTTACTGTTTTTAAACTATTTCATAAAGCGAAAAAGCTTATGGTCTATATCTAAATACGTAGTTATTATAATTCAAAACATTGGTTTGGGTTTATTACATTTATTTTTAGTCAACAGTTAGTTACAGAACTCTCTGGGCGCAAGTATATTTCGCCCTTGACTTGGTATTTCTTTTTATCAAGGCTTAAATTAGCTTCGTACATTATTTTTAAATAAAATAGCCTATAAAAAAAATCTTACAGCAGAAAGAAGCCAAGTTAAGAGAATAATATGTAAGGTGGCTGCAGACCATATTACTCATAAGCGCTCCATTTTAAATTATTGCTCAATCCCATATGAACAATGTACATATTTTCCCCTGTAGAACACCGCATAAAGGGACATTTTTAACAAAGATATGTATTTTTATATACATACAACAGTGTGCAAAATAACCGTTCATCTTAAACATTTGTCATACGAGGCTTACTTTAACTCTAGAGGAAAATGCGTAAGGCTGTAAAAAATGTCGGCCCTTGCCTGTCTGCATGTTAAGAAATACAACTGGAAAAAAAATGACGATTGGTAACTTTTTACGCAGGAAAGAGGGTAAGCATATAATTTATATAAAGTAAGTATGAAGATAACTGAGTTACGCACAAAAAATGTTTTTGACATCGTGTCTCATTGTTTTTACTATGCTCGTTTATTTTGTCATTTATTTTCCTTTTTTTTTAATATCGTATACACTTGTAAAGTAAGTACACTATATTGTGTAGTTATAGTGCGTGGAATGTTTTTTGCCATTATTTAACTAATGAACTTTGGGTGCGTAGTTTTGCTAATTCTACCATAATTTTTACCCCTTTTTCCACTCTACAAATTCCTGTTTACTCTCTCTGCAAAGCGGTCGCAGTGTGACTTGTCGCAGTAGTGTGTAGGATGTTTGAAAAATGTTCGCATCGCCTTTTTGTGATTCGTTTCGACGCAAACGCTCGAAGCAGCCGCGCGTAAAAGTGTCCTTAATTATTAACGCGGGAAGCGCAGCCGAGATGCCGCCGCCTGGCGGTACATTCCAAAACGCCCGCGTCTACAAGAAACGATTTAGTGCTTACTTTAAAGCAAACCTCAATTCAGCTATACATGTTTATGAAGTTTCTGTCTGCTGTGTCGTAAAAATTGTTGATGCAGGTTAACTGGTTTGAGGTTTCACTTTTGTTGCTTCGAGTTAAAGGAAGTGAGATGACGCCATTGCAGCGACGACGGCGCGGTGGCGCGGCGACGTGTTTCGGAATAACACGCAATTTCTATGAGCCATTTTATATTGTATGTGGCATTTCAAATATTGATTAGGGTTAGCGGAGCAGTCTAAAAGTAGAGTGGTAAATCGCCAGTGGGTCAGCTACTTACGGAATGCAAGATGTTTAAATCAAGTGGCGTGAGGGTCACAGGGCAGCAGTCAGGAGCCAATCGCCCGCTATAAAATACAAGGAGTTCTCAACCCCAAATACGGCCCTACATTATTCAGGCGGGATCCCGCTGGCCACATGTGCCGCTACAATCCGCACTATATTATTATGAATATTTTTAACTAAGAACATGTGGAGTTTTATCTTAAAGGACTGCTAGACTATAGCATCGTAAGTCATCGGCGATCAACTTTTTTTGACAAAGCTTTCTTTCATTTGAAATTACTTTACGTTACTTTATAAAACCACCACGAAGTCTTAAGTATCCTGTGCAAGTTGAAGCATTATTAAAAAAGTCCTGCACTTTCATTTCCAGTTTATAAAAAGGTGATTTGTAAGATTTCTTCTCGTTTTAAAATGCGTTTGATTAAATGGTACGAAGTATAATCACGAGTAAAGCTAAAACCACACAACTGCGTCGTGGCGTGTCGTGTCGTGGCGCGTCAGAATCATATCGTTTTCATTTCATGCATTTAGCAAGGTAAGAGACACTCAACGCGGCGACACAACACTCCACAATGGTGTGTCTTTATATGTTACCAGCAGTCTGTATAATCCGGTATTGAATACAATGTCTATGCAATGTATAGATTACCTCAAAAGCGTAAGTGATGTATGAAATACTATTTATTTTATACTTATTATTTAGCCTCAGCGGGTAATACAGACACCTGTGACACACCAAACACAACAACGGTAAAAGACAACCTGTGTTTTACATTCAAACGTAGATTTTTATTTAGTACAGCATATTAATAATAATTAAAGCTGCAATAACTAAAAAGTAATATCATTTTCTGTGTAAATTTACGGTCGGTTTTAGGCAATAAACCTAACCTGCAATTTATAATTAACAAATTGAAGACTTCTGCATCTGACCAATATTATCTCTTTGCTGACCAATAGTGAATTCTTGCTGATGGAGTAGTTATTAGGTAGGATGCTAACCAAATGATGTAAAGGTTATTTTTATGGCTAACCAAATTTTTTCGGACTAACCATTTAATTACTTATCTTTTTTTATACCTTGCCGGTGGACCCGATAGTAATCTATAAAACCCTAAGAATTGAATTAATTACCTTAGGAATGTATGTAATGGACAATAAATTCATCATCGCTCCAGGTATTGTAAAGAATATCGAAATGTGACAGATTTCCGGTAGCATTTATAATAAATGTATGAAACCGATATTATTGTGTCGCGCCACGACAAGCCACAAGCGACAAGTAGTGTGTTTCTACCTTTAAAGTTTATGTAGACGCAATAGAAATGTTACAAGCCAAGGAAAAGTAAATATTAAACATCGCAGGTTGCTTGATGAGAATTTTATAGGACACTTACATACCTACTTTGCTGTTACGAAATATAACATGGTATTAACATGTTGTTAATTATGCAATATCTAATTTGTACGTTATTAATTAATGTTATTCAATCATTTATATTGCACGATCTTCATCTGGACAGTAATATTTGATAGGACATGCGTAAAGATAAATTTTTATTAAATAGAATGTTAACGTAATCAGTTAAAATACATGACAGTATTTACCTACTTAAATTACAGGGAAAAGTATAAGAAATATCAAATTTTTTCGTAAAAAATATTAACAATACAATCAAAGATAAATTTTGACTGTGATAAACAACTAGTGAATTTTACCATCTCATTACGTACCTAAATGAGATATTTTGTAGTATTTCAATATTAAAAATTACATTAACTTTGATTTCAATTGATATACTTTACCGTACCTACCTATGCTCAGTACTTTGCAGAATTTTGTAATGTACTCGTAATAACCTAAGTGTATCGGCGTCGGTCGAATCGTTGCAGAATAAAAAAGCCACGGTAAGTTTTTAATTCTATCGATGCAAGTCGCCGGATGGCATTAGTTAATAATTCAGAGGTAGGGAGGTGGAAAGGGGAGAGGCGGGAGCATCGTTACTACAGGAAGGTTTCCTTGCTAGCTATGACTGGATGGGGCATCAGGAAAAACTTTATTTTTAATCTATGTAGAAAGAAAAAATTGATTATTGAAGGTCTATTAAACTTGTTCTAAAAATAATTAAAATATTATAATCATATTTTCCTAAGTACTCAAAATATTTGTCAGTTCATTTGATCTAGTATATTGTTGTTTTGTAACAATTAATGTAAATGATTTAGTATTAATGAGTGTCAGTAGAGTAGGTAAGTTACCGTTCGTTGATAAGCATTATAGGTAACATGTAGTTAGCAACAATCGTCAATTAAACAAATATCTCACAGATTTGAATAACCTTGTTAAAACAATAGGTTATCAAATCTCAAAAGTAAGATGCGAATCGCAAGGTAAAGGTCAAACTTTATGTACCTAATGACTTTTTGATGCTTTTGTGCATACGCACATAAAATGCCCAGTATTTATATCAGGCGTGAATGTAAATTATGAAGCAAGTGAGCTTTTCAACCTAAAATAAATATAATAATGCAAAGATGTTTTGAATACATAACAAGAAAAACAACAGATAAGATTAATCGTTATAATTCACAATGTAAGTCAATAGGTATACCTATTTTGTTTTTATTAATTACCGACACCCGAATTACAATTAAAGACATTATGTAATTTTTGCACTCGTTACTATTACGATATTATTATTTCTTACAACCATGTCACGTATTACGATTCTAGTGTTTCATGACGTGGATTCACAGTTATTATTTTAATAAACGATTGATAATGTATTCACTTATAACAAGAACATACATACTTCGTGCTGTAAAAGGATATCGATCTAGCTCCCTTTTTAATGAGCAATCATGCAGCGTTAATAGTCCTTACTAAGGATCATGGTAACCAAAGTTCGTAAAGGGTAGGACTTGTCGTATTCAGCATTAAGTTGTTCGTTGGTAAAGCTCGGCGTACACGGCGCGGTTTACGACTGCCGGCCGCTGCTACCGGGATGCCTTCGCACGTCAGCCGTTGACTCAATTACCCGGCTCTGCCTTAAACTCGATAAACGCAAATCGCACTACGCTACAGATACTAGCACTCTAATTGTGCCACTAGGCCGTGTTCGCGTAACTTGTACTTTATAAAACATTATAGTACTTTAATGCCTGATTGATCTAACCCTTTAATACGACAACTGAGCCAAAATTCTAGTTATCCTTCTTTGTGGAAATAAGGTAAATACAAACATCATGGTGTAGGTATTCGGCAAAATAAGAGAAACATCTACCCGAATACTCGACCACGCCATGTAAAACGCCACAAGCTAGCCACACTTGTTTGTTTACCATCTAATCCCAATTGCTTTTTTGTTGTTATGCAACTTAATTTTGACAAGAGGTGCAGAGTGAAATCGTTTACATAACAATACGGACAAGTACTCGATGTCTGATCGTGTGAAAGTCCATCAGTTTTCAACGGTTAATATGTTATTCTAAGCGTTTGTATGAATCGATAGATAGCGGCGTAGTCGCAATAAACAAGTCTCGGGCTGAGGCGCGATCCATCGGTTGTGCTTTTTTTGCAATATTAAATATTGAGAGGCCGCAAACCCCGCTACGGCTATAAAGTTCGGCCGCTATGTATCACCTGCCTCTCCTCTACAACCCGGAGCTGGTACCGACATTCTTATTTTATAGTCTACACTTGCCCTAAAACCACTTCATAATATTTACCGATTCATGACCCACTTAAAAAAAACTTCCCCGCCTGTCCTGAATTATTTTCTTAGTATCGATCATAAGGTTATTAAAGTGAGAGAAAAAAAGTGAAATTTTGAGTTGAAATCTTGTCAAACGTAACAGTCACGCTCGTCCCAGAGGGCAGCGTGTAGACCTGTTGTTTCGGTTAAATAATTAAATTAAGCGTATCGTAGTAGGAACCTGCCTCTCTAATGTTGTGTTTGATATAATTCAAGGCTCTTTTTTTTACTTTCATCTTGACTTGAAATGACTGTGAAGGTAGAACCTGTTTTTTGAAGTCCCGAGAAAATTGAAACTTCATAACGAAACATTGCAACGCAACGCATGCAAACGATTTGTTAAATGAATTCGTAAATGATAACGGAATAAGGTAAATGCGGTTGAAGTCGGAATGAATAGAGGTTCGTACGTATGCAATTCACAGAAACACTTTTCATTTTTGTGTAACTACATACATACTAGTCGGCGGGAGAGCAATGTACACGATATTTTTCTCGAGTGTTCCTGAATTGAAAATTCGCCGTATTTATGAACCTTCAAACGTTATGCGTAAAGGCTAATTTCGCTTGGTTTAATACTTTTCACTCGCAACACGGTTTAGATTTACCTCGTATAACTCGAACCTACGAACATAAATCGGGTCCAATCTGTATCACTCGAAACTTAAACACCCCTTGGGCTCGGGTGCCCATTCAAACGTGGGTTACTTGCTATCTACTACCAATTCCACGACGAAACCCCAAATAAAAACTCCTTGCAGCAACAGCAACCTTTTTTTGGAAAAAAAAATACAATCTCAGGAATTATGATAGATTTTTTTTCAAGTAATTCGAGCTGTGCGTATCACTAAAGAGGCCTGTACACTAAACATATTTTCCTCGATAACTTATTAGTTTTATGATATGAAGGTGTTGTTTCCATCTATTAAAAAAAAAAGTTTTTTCAAGTAAAGATCTACTTTTCCATCGGGGTTTTGGAATATAACCTATAACTCAATACCTATTTTTATATTCATGTTTATTATTGGCTTGGTCCTTTCTATATATTCTTAAGCGAGTATTACTGATGATGAAGTTAATATACTTGGATGAACATAAAAAATCGAGCAGTTTAAAATAAAATTTTCTAAATCTTATAAGATGTCATGTTGTTGTTTTTTTAGATATTTATCTACCGCCGGAAATAACGCTAAGTGTTTTATGAATACAGTTACCTACCTTTTAACAAAGCTGTGTGACGATGGAGTTATTGTGGATTAAGCAGGTCCTCGGGCGCATCCTCGGCATCATCTAACAAAGAGCATACATTCGTAAAATTGGTTTATTTGCGAACAACCAATGAAATCGCAGATGCAAAAATTCGCAGCGCATTATTATACAATTGTATGCTTTTTGATAGATGTATGCGAGCAGTGAAAATATGTACATTAAAAACTAGTGCAAATATAATGCTGACACATTCGCGCTATTCACATTTTGATTCAAAGCGATGAATCTATTAAACTATATGGCGTCACACATATCTCCAGTTTCTTTCATAGTAAACATGGGTTAGTGAAAAATATAAACTATAATTTTTTATCTTCATTCAAACAAATGCTTTGTTTCTGTTGAATTAATAATAGTATTCGAAGCAAAATAAACTTGTACCCACTAAGTACGTACCTACTAAGGGTATTATAACTATCGTATCTACACAATACTAGGAAAAAAAAAGATTTTTAAAAAGCTTAAGGCGATGTCACTTCCTCAGTAATGCGAAAAAAAAAAAACGAATAATCATGCTACAACTTGTCGCCGACTTACGGATTGAGATAAATAAAGCTCAAAATATATAATATAATCAGGTATGATTAATATCAGCTGGTTGCAACAAATCTATGACTACTAATTTGTTCTATTTTAAACGTCCTAATAAAGATTGTGACATACATACACCTTTAATGTATTTTAAGCCCATACAGATAAGATATCTGTCAATATTTTATACTAATCGAATTATTACAATGTAGGTATTAAAACGTGTCAGATTCTAAAGGTCGATGTGTTAAACTTGTTTATCTTTTGTTTTTCGATAAGAGCATGCGTCGTCTCCCCATACGTCCACGTCAGTCCGTCAGCGTTCTCAGAACCACGTCATTTCTCGTTCAGCCAAGTAGAAACTATTGTGAACGCCTATCGAACTATACAAAATCAATTAAGGTGATATGCTGCCATATATCGGTGAAGTAATAAACAATAGCATTAATCGTGCCCAACTTGTTTCCTTTTTAATGGCTTTTAAAATTTACTGCCAACGTTATCTGCAATAATTATTAATTCATTTTTTTTATTTAGTTTCGTACCTACCTATAAAGAAAAAAATAATGAAAAGGATAACGATAAGCAAGACAAAAAATCCTTGAGTATTTTTGTTCGCTTTGTTTTAACAAACAACAATGGGGAAAATGCATGTTCCTTTTGAGAACAATGAAACTGCATATATTACCTATTAAACACACCGGAATAAAATTCACACGTTCTAAGTATAATCAAAAACAATTGGTGGATTACAATTAAAAAAGGATATAACTCACAATTTTGAGTTATTTTTTTTGTATATTGTATTGTTCCTTTTTTATTAAATACAAGGTTTTTGTAAAATAAGGTTATTTTTAAATGAAGATAGTACATTTTGTAAGGCAGATTTGAGACTAGGTTTTAATGAATCACAGATAAAAAATAAACCTTTTTTTTTTTTTTGTGAACAAATTTGGCTAGAACGGATAATGTCAGTATTTGCCGTTGCTTATGGTAGTTTATAACACCAGACGCGAAATTTTCTGTAATTCCAACACCCAAAAAGCCTAGGCAACATCACTCACGCACACTAACACAGCGCATTACGGTGTTTACCGTAGTTATTCTATTACAGAGGCAAAGTTTTTAAGTAGGATATAATTTTCGATATTTTGAACAGACTTAGGATGGACTTAGAAATTTAGTTTTTGAGTATTTATTATTTTATACAACATTACGGATAAACAAGCGGACGGTTCACCTGTTGGAAATCGATACCGCCGCCTATTGACACGACTCTTGATATCTGGAAGAGCACCAGTGTGTTGCCCACTCAGTGGTTATGATGCCTCTCGTGCCGGTAATTACAATGGCTCTCCAATCCTTCGAACGGAAACACAGCGAACTGTTTCACTTTGTAAATAGAAATGAGGGTGGTACCAACCCAGACGAATTCACAAGTTGAT
The DNA here is from genome assembly GCA_949316135.1 of Choreutis nemorana. NCBI lineage: Eukaryota > Metazoa > Arthropoda > Insecta > Lepidoptera > Choreutidae > Choreutis > Choreutis nemorana. Next base: position 2,268,694 of record OX438595.1, read on the forward strand.
GTACCATCTAAAAAAACCCAGTAGAAAACGGAGAAAAGTATTTTTACACACTAGTATAAGATTGAGTCGTTTTATCATTATTTTATATATATGCATTATCATATTGATTCAGAACCCCAGGGGATGTAAGGAAAGTAAATAGAGTGCTCCTATTGACAGCATTGAACAGCATCGCCACCACCCGTATGTCTCCACCGTTAAAAACTTAATTTTCTTCTCCTCCAAGTATCTCATTAAATTTCCATCTGGAGCGATCCCTCGACAACACAAATATAAAGCAATCAAAATTGTTAATCAAGCGTTCGCCTCATTGGAGACGGGGATTATTTGCTGTGTCAATTAAAAAATTTGAACCTTTCAGACCGAGATGCAGTGCGATAGACAGACGGACAGCTGGGATTTAGTAAAGTGCCGTTGGCAATCTTTAAGTTCGAAACCGTAGATTAATTATTGTTTCCGCTGGTAGGAGCACCGCGATTACCAAGCATTAACATATTACTTGGCAAAGAATTATGATTAAATGAGGGCACTATCAGCGACTTTCTTGTAATCTTTCTGGTATCAGATTGCTGAGTTTGACAGAAAACATTGCATTGCCAGGAAATAAATACGTAGTTACACCTGACACCACGCCATATTCTTTTAACCATCACACCTACATCGCAATGACATACGAAACAACTAACAAATTTAACCTGACACTTAATCAAATGACAGTTGTGCTTCTGACGGGATCGCCAACCCCATAACTTTGACATTAAATCAGAACTTGAGTAATTAAACAGTACGTCCTCATAATTACTGTTCGTGTCTTGTTCCTACCGAAGTATCTTTTTAAAATTAAGGAGAATGTGTCAATATATCATAAGAACAAATAATCTTAAAGGTACATATTGGATCTTTTTAACAATAAAATTAATGAGAATGGGTAATGGCGTCATAGGAACAATTAAATTCTTAAAGTTACATATTATCACACAGCAAAAGGTACATAATTGCTTACAAGTTCGACTTAGTATTCATCACTTGAGTGCAAAAGAGTTAAAAAAAGTAGTATTTTTAAGTATCATTAAACCGGAACGTGCAAATTTGAAGTAAAGTTCAAAATGTTAAATCAATTTTTTTTTTAATATATACATTAAGATAGTAGATACTATAAAATTGTAAGGGGATACCAATATCAAGTTATTTATGTTAACTAGTTAACTACTTTGAATTGCATGTTGCGCAAAGTTTATTTTAAATTGAAGTATTGGAAAGTGAATCAATTTGAAAAAGGATATCAGAAATATCGCTTTTAGTAAGTATAATGAAAATATTACAAGTTTGAACCATATTAAAAATAATGCTTTGACGATGGAATTATATTTTAATTTCATTTATTATTATTAATAGAAGTTTATGAAATTCTATGAATCTCATTTCCGACTCCATCATTTTATCGGTTTAATGTCAATTTGTTGTCACATTCGTGTCACAATTAAAAAAAATATGATTGAAATTTATTTCAAAAAGTATGCGATAAAAAAAAAGTCTGTTTGTATGTTTTATGAGTAATTGTATGAGTTAAACAATACGTGAATTTTCCATGGTTTGTAAATGTCGAGTGACATGCATGCAAGTCAACAAGTTACATTTTATCGTGATCACGACCAAACTAACAGCATTTATTTTACAAAATAATAAATATAATAATAATCGAGTAAGTTTTACCCGGAAGGTTATCCTTAACTTCAGGTTTTGTCCCACCAGTTCCTGTCAACGGTTGAACCGGGGAAACCTTTACCCAATAGTTCAATTTAAAAGTGATACTCGTAGTTGAATTATTTTTTACAAGATTAATTGTGAAGTTAAGATGCATTTAGTGTTGATTATAGTTTTCGTGTTTATTGGCATCTCGGTGGCAAAGGATCTCCACACTAGCGTTTATTATTAATCGCATTAACCCGCAATTTAAGTTACCCCGGACTTGGCAAGTTGTAGACGAACTAACGGCTCAACTTGCACGGGTATTATCGACTAAACTATTATTAAATAGGTATTCAAACAATTCACCTATATTTAATTTTTATTTCTCCCCCTTTTTTTACTTTTGTAAATTTTGTAATGCTGTTTTATGAAAATCTAATTAAAACTATGTTGATCGTTTAGCAAAAAAACGTTTTTGGAGGGTAAAATTTGAAAATGAAAGAAATAGCGACCTAGTTTTTTTTTTCAAAATCAAACAACGAACGTATGAACGTCTAATATGTTTCTTTTACTGTAATTTTTATAATGAATTTATTTTTAGATTGCAAAAGTAAATTTCTTCATAAAAATTAGACAAAATCAAAATTAACACGCACTATTTAATTTTACTTAAATAGATTACAGAGGGTGGAGAAAAAAAAGTCGTATGGAGTAATAAATAATAAAATTCATGTTTGTAAAATGTGCAAATAGACACTTTATATCTACATAACATAAATAAATATATTTCTTGTGTATGTATATGTACATTCTCTTTATTTTATTAATAATAAATAATTATTATAATAAAGCGCGTGAGGAACTATTTACTAACGGAAGATCCGTGATAACACTTTTTTTTTTTGCAAAATATTTGACTATTTTTATTTGAAATCCATTTTAGAATGATTGATTTATTTGAAACGTATAAGCTAGCCGCAAACTGTTTTTGCTATGGTAAAATCCAGCGAACTTTCGTTAGAAATCTGTGTCAAGTGTGAGTAGAAAAACAATGCGTGTATATTTTGTGCTGTGATAGTTTGAAGCGAGCGTACGTAGCTACTTACATACTTAATACTGTTTAATTTGATGCGCAAAAAAGAAAGTGTAGGTAAAATGTTTTTAATGGCGTTGTCATCTTGGCAATAAGTTAAAGTTCCGAGTAATATTTATTATCAAGTTTAGATGAGTAATGAAATGATGGGTGGAATAATGAATCTGCCTACAGTAACATGCTAGTACGGTTACTGTAGGCTTTAATAGGTTACTTGGGAGATGACGAAAAGAGCAACAAAATCATCGTATATCAATTTCTCCACGCTTGTTCAGCGCTACAGATATTCACTGGTTAAAACACTAGCATTTTCGCACTAAATCCTGCTGATGTACGAGAAAATAAAATACGAAAATTTCAACTGACACTTCACGTTCCCGCCAAGCAACCTCGGTAAATTGTTTACTTGCTGTGTGGTCACAACCATTGCCCAGGCCTTAGCGTTGGTACTAAAGTATATTCATTGTATTGTATAGTTTTTATTTATTTCAATCACATAAATCAAGTATCATACTTGTGGACCAAAAAAGTTTTTTTTTTTTTTGTTTTGTAAATCTGCACAGCAACGTCAGGGTCAGTATTGTTTTATCAAAAAAAGTATTTCATTTCATAAAGTTCTAGAGAGAATTCAAATTAATATTAAATATATACAACAAAAAAATAACATTAAATCATTTGACTTTTTAAAATTAAAGTGACTGAACAATCTATTATTTTATATTTATTAGTAGATAATAAGTTTGTATCATTAAAACAATCAACTTTAAAGATTTCTTACCCCGAAGCATTTAAATCTGTGGATAACTTAAATTCCTCTGACGTCAGAAGCTATTCGTATAAACAAACTGCGAAGTTTATGCTATCGGAAAATATTAACGGTCTATCTGAAAATAGAATTTTCGTTGCTATAGCTAATAACTTTTAGACAGTGTCGCGCCGTGGGCGATAATCGAGATGCAGGGAAAATCGAATCGATAAAATAAAAAAAATGTACATACATTAATCGTTTGGCATCGGAATCCATTGCTTGTTTCTCGACGAGTGTGAATAATTGAAGGGAGTCTAATCGGAAACACGGTTTGATCATTACGTCCCATGCATGTGTGAGTCATGGAAATCTTTGGAGAATTTATTTTTGTCCTTTTGTCTAAACGAAAATACGTTAAAAAAGCAAGTTGACCACAGCCACCAATTTGGTTCACCTATCCACTAATTGAACTGTGTATAATTCAGGTTTATGATGTTTGCAAGACGGATATTTAGATTTACATGGCGAACTTTCATCCCGATTTTTAATTTGGTTGAATTTTAAAGGCCCTTATACGTATAACTGACCTATACATTATCTACCTGATAAATTTCAGAGTTTTAACAAGGATAAAAAGAATGTGCATTCGTAGATTCGAGACTGTTTCATCCATTTCTGTACTCAGCAATAAATACAAAATTTTTGCTCCGATTTATTCATTACCACTTAGCTATTTCATATTCCATTCCCTTAAAAAGTTATGTAATGGGAATCCATTGTAAATCGCTGTTGTAAAAATTGCATACTAAGTTACACAGTTACAAATCATTTGACCATCATAAGACCTGCTCACAATTTTAATGTCAATACAATATAGTTATTTTATATGGTAGTTTAAAGCGTTTTGTTGTAAATCATTAAAAATATACCGACCAAATTAGATTAATATAAATAAATTCAATTGTTGCTCTTTCACATATTTTAATCCTAACTGAAATCATGGAGAATTTGTTCAACTTTGACTCGCTCTCCTGTAAAGATGCTAAGAATGAGTTAGGATCCAGCTGGCAGCTAGCAGGCGTCGATTATACCAGATAGATAAATATAACCCTCCATTTTGTTTCGCCGTAGTAGGCTAAAAAGATTTTTTTCAAAAGAAATAACAAAGTAACCAGGTATATGTCAGATACAAGTCATTGGTGTAATTGTTTCAGCAAATTGGAAATGACCAATTTAACTCCGAAGAAAAAATAGATTTGAGAGTTTGAGAGGAAACATCACAAGGAATCACGGCTCTTTTAGTCAACTGATTCCGCTGGTCATTGGACCAGCTTTGACATTGGGAGGATTATACACTATCAAAACCATATTTTTTGTTGTATCGTGATATTGTAATAAGATCGCGATACCTTTAAAAACATCAATATTTCCGTGATACTGGATCGCGTTCCCGCGTACACGAGGTCTGTACGCGGTAAACTTTATCATAGATAGTGACCGCCCTTGTGTCGATCGACTGTTACCGCTGTAATTTTTTTTTAAATTTGTTTCTTAAAAAAACCTTTCTTTAAGCAACATTTTTTTGTTTAATTAATTTAACGTTCTATTAGTACCTACACGTGTGTGGTGAAATTGAATTTCTAGCCACAGAAAATTTTCGCCATAAAGATTAAGAGCGAAACTTCGTGCATGCTTGTAAAACTTTTGAAGAAAGCATGTAAGTCTACGTTTCACCCTGTGTTATCTCATCAACGGAATGAATTACATCATAAATGGTACAGCTTTTGCCTCAGGATTAATATTGTTTTGAAGTAAGTGTTTATGTACATTAGGTATTTACCGTACCAAAAGATTTTTTTTTTAAACCTTTTAATTAATATTAGATAATTTAAAGTTAGTTCAGTTAGTATCTTATTGAAATAAAATTATATCTATTTTCTATTCATATTTAATACAAAACGTAAAAACAGTGACACCTGAAAAGAAATTTGCAATCTCTCCACTAAACTTAAGAATCCAATAAAATTCTGTTTCCCTAACGATATCATGAAGAGTTGTAAAGAGAAATTTTAAAACTTCAATGCAATTTGTTCATATAGTGACATTCAGGTTCTTCATAAGTCTAGCTATGATAAGTTGTCGACTAACTTGGAATTACATTGGAATTAGTTCCAAGACTTATTTACGAAGTAGTTGAAAACATACTAAGAAAACATAACTTCTTCTGTAAAAAAATACAAAAAAATTCGCTTCAGCGTTTGCGATTCGGATCCGGATTCGAATTTTTTGGATTCGGATTTTAAACGCTTCAAATTTTACAGGTTTCTACATATTTTTTATGAAATCTACATATTTTGGTTTAATTTGAAACGTTGACAGTATCATAAAACTTGCCTATTAACAGTTTTCACGAAAAAAATATAAAGCCTGCACTTTGTTTCAGGTTGCATTAAAAAAAAGTCCATTGAATTACAGGCTAAGTGGTTTCAAAGACTGCCTTTTCATACAGGCTTACTTTCACGTCTTATATTATTACCTATAGATGTAGGTATGTTCTTGTTTTATCGTGTGTTGCTTATATCGAGACCCTGCATTTATCAGCAGGCGTAAAATCGATATTATTTGCCTACTTACATTTTTCACCTCGACTGCGCCAACATTACAAATAAACTTCGAAAACTGTCTCTGAAAAGTCTAGAACGAAAACCGGACCAAATTTAGAGGATTTGCTTATAAAATACCAAACCACGGTAGAGTTTTGTTTAACTTAAATTCAAGGAAAACACTGACTCCACAGAAATAACTTGCTTTAGCACGATAAAAGTTTAGTTTGACATTAAAATAGATAAGTACGAATGACACATCCGTAACATTTAAATTAGGACGCCCTAATGGTAGTATTGAGTTACAAATTAGTATAACGATTACCCTTTTGGATACGGAACACTAAAAAATATTTAACAAAACCTTAACATAATTCATTTGTAAAAATTATGTCAGTGTTTATTATCAAGTTTCTATTTTACACATTTTGTGAACTTCGTTAACATGAAAGGGTAAGGTTCCCTGTTTTTTTTTTATTATTTTAAATCATACGTAATCCATATCTAGATAATTATTATAAAGGTAAATAATAAACTAGTGGACTTAGGACAAAGCTACGAGATGACGTGTACCCACGAGTGAATGAATAACAACGTAGGTAAGTATTGTATCTTTAACTTAGTTTTATGTAGGTAGAAAAATCGTGCGTGTAAATAATTTAATTATCACGACCGACGACGACACGGAGCTGCTAGAACCGCTCGGAAAGGCTAGTGAGATAACAGTTATCCAAAATGGATGTCAAGTGACAGAACAAAGTCAGCTCACTGTAGATAACTAATAATCAAACAATAACTACCAACACAAGTGCCTAGTAGGTACATCGATTACATAGTAAAATCACAGATACCTCACAAAATCATCTCACAAAATGTTGAAAAGTAGGATTAAATTGTATTTTCTTAGGACAAGTAGGTAATTACGAGGCAGTTAAGTTAGAGGGGAAAATGTAGGAAAGTTAAAAACTTCGCTCCACAAACTTTAAAATACTGATATCATGTCTTGGGAAATCATACCGTATATAAGTAAAAATTTATTCAATGTACGTTCGGGAACGTTGTGTATCAAATGCATTACCAATTTAAATGTTCAGATGATCTAAAACAAGAAAATAGGTGAATAATTTGATGAGTGCAACGAACGGCTTGTCCAAGTACTTCGTTTGCTACTCACGGTTCACATACACTTTATTAATGTTTGCGAAACAGCTATAAAGAAAAGAAACGCGCTCGGTTATTTATGATATCATCGACACGGACCTTGGCTCCGCGTTCAAACAACGCTACACCACTTCTAGGTTTTGCCAAGTTTGCGGCGTAATAAGTATGTCGCCACGTACCTGGAGTCGAACTTGTGCCCGTCGTCCAAAGTGCCGGTGTAGTGCATGGTGAGCATGTCACCGCTCTTGGAGCGCACGGAGCAGCCCTCGGGCACGCTGACCGGCTCCACCTTCAGCTCGGTCACCTCCGGGCCCGCCAGCGTCGCACCCGCCAGCGCCAGCAACGCCAACACGTAGGGCAAAGTCATCCTCACTTACGAAAAGTTCAAGTTTTGTAGTGTAAATGCGTGCGCCGCTCGCCAAAGCAGAGAATCAACTGTCCATGCTGGCGACTCGGTTGCTACCATTACCTCTCATCCGACTTGGAAAGTTTGTTTGCTACAATCTCGGCTGGATGTGCGTCCCGCTCGCTCGGCGGGCGGCGGTGCGTGAAGGAGCGAGACAGGCGACTGTTATCAAGTTTAGCGCGATGCAGCGGGCTGGTGTGCCACGCAAGCTACGAGCGGTGACTCGGTGACGTGCGGTGTCACATGCCGCGTTCCACTTTTACCGAAAACTTGCGAACTTTTCGGCCGACCCGCAACTTAACCTGTCTATTGTGTACGTCATTGCACAGTTATTTTCAACTATTTCATTAACACGAAGTTATGAACATTTTTAATTAATATCGAAGCCATCTTAAACCGACATTGTTGACGCATTTTTCTATTTCTATACCATTTTAATTTGTAAATGCTGCGTAACATAAATTGCTAATTAAGAAGTTATTGTAGAAGTTGTTTATTGTAATGTTGTGAAGAACAAAAAAATAAGTATCAGAGTAAGCTAGGTTAGATGAAATTAGCAAACATTCATTAGGTAAAATATTACAAACGTTATTATTATAATCTATAATAAATAAGAGTTACCTTAATTGATATGTATCGTTTAAGATTTAAAGTTACGTGAAAATAAATACTAAGTAACAAAAATCTTATCTCTTGTCATCTGATTTAAATAATCCTGTCCACAGACAATCTCAAAACAAAATTCAAAATAAATTATTATCCCTTCCCTTCCCTTCCCATCCCTCTTTCTTCTACGGAAGTATAGAAGCAAAATCATAATGATGTATTGTTATGTATTTAAAAATTGTTTTCACCTTGTTTCAAACAATATCGATTTGTTCCTACAATATAATTATTTATTTACTAAGATGGATTTAATAATAATAATAATAATAACCACATCACGACACACACATTGACTCAGCCCTGCTGGAAGTATCGTAAGAACTTGTGTCGCAGGTGCTAAGCAACGATATGGTATATACTAAATAAAAAAGAATACAGCATCCAAGACCGGTAAGCGAAACAATGCGTCTTGCAAATAACACAAAGTCTCGCCCCCGCCGGGATTCGAACCCGGAACCTCTAGCGTAGCAGTCGGCTGTTTACACCACTGCGCCACCGAGGTCGCCAAAATAAGGTTTAATGAACTCAATATGTACCTTGGGCTTCGATGTTTACTCAAAGATATATGAATACCAAAGGTTTGAAATCAAATTACAGTCACGCAGATTTTTTGTTTAGAAGCAAACTTCATAACGTTTTTAAAAGGTAACTAAGGAAAGCAAAAAAATATATATATATTGAAATCCAATGTCGATTACAGCAAAGAGCTGTTTTTAACAAGAAAAAAATAATAATCAAGATCAATTGAGTATATACTTTTGTGTAAAATTAATCTATTAAAATTATAAGAGAGAGTTTGGTCATAATAGTAGAATAATTGATAATTTAAATAACCCTCCTTTTCGCTTCGTCGTAGTCGAGTGAACAGTGATCCGCTTCGCTCGAATACCACCTTTTGGGTCCAAAACTACACAGAAACTTACCAGAGACAGTAAAACTCCGTTGATTTTGAATCGCTCGCATGGTTACATACTTTTCAAATTCAAATTCAAAATGTTTTTTTATTTCTGTAGACTAAGTGCTCTCAAGTGGTCATTTTTTATCTACCACCGGTTCGGAAAGGTATCTACGGGGAAGAAGCCGGCAAACATCCGTAGTAACTTTTTTTAACACTGGAGTACCTGCATACTGATACCATACTTTGAAAACCGTAAAAGCAAGAGTTTTATACCAACCCCAGTATAGGTTTTTCGAAATCAAACTTAACGCAGGTTTGTGCTCAACAGAAATTCGCAGTTTCGACCTCGATGGTCATATGACATAATATAATAAAAACAATGAAGTAATTCATATAAATAAAGAATAAGGGGGCAATTCTTTTCTTCATCAAAATTTTACTGACATGGTTTAATTAGTGAACTACCACTACTTCGTCTTTGCACAGTTTGACAAACAAATGAATATTGCAGTGTTTAAAAAAAAATTGCGGTCAATTACGAACACAAAGAAGCAGGCAAACATCCGACACACATGTGACAATTTATTTTAGGGTTCCGTACCCAAAAGTTGTAAAACGGAACCCTGTTAGTAAGCCTCCGCTGTCCGTCCGTCTGTCAGTGGGATGTATTTCATGAACCATCGCGAGACTCTTGAAATTTTTAGACGAATATATATTACTGTTGCCGATATGTTACAACAAATATTAGACCGAAACAAAAAAAAATGAGGAGAGCTCCGATACAAGAAACGTGATTTTTTCCAACTTTTTTACATGTTCTTGTTCCATAGACGATATTATCTAAAAACACGTACGGAACCAATCATTAATGAGTCCGATTAACACTTAACCGTATTCTTTATAAAACAGCTATTTATTTTTTATCTATAAACTATATACGGATACGAGTAAATATTCTGACCATTCATAGATATAATAACACGTTACTTTGTCAGGCTGACAATGACAGTGGCTAATAAATAATCACCGGGATATATTACAGTTCATTATATACATTTAAAAGGGAAAATTATTTTCACAGCAATTGAGAGTAAATCGTGTCATGCCTCTTAATGACTCTAGATCAATCTTTGGTCAAACCCCTGAACTTTTTTCCAACCTGCAGTAGTGGCATTATAATAATTATAATAACCACATCTCGACACACACATTGATCAGCCCTGCGGTAAGTTTCGTAAGAACTTGTGTCTCAGGAACTAAGCAACGATACGGTATATACTACATAGATATGAATTCAAAATCCAAGACCGGTAAGCGAAACAATGCGGCTTCCAAATAACACAAAGTCCCGCCCCCGTCGGGATTCGAACCCGGAACCTCTATCGTAGCAGTCGGCTTATTATAATAGTTAAGTTTTTTAAATTATTATTGATAATTAACCAATTTTATAATATTTTTTTTGTCTAAGGAGAAAGGTAAAACATGAGCACTACGTTTTATATTTGTAAACTGTATAAAACATGTTTTGAGCAAATTAAATTATTGATTGATTGATCAGCTTTGCTTTTTAAACCATAAGGTCAAACAAGGCATAGGTACAATAGGGTTGCCAGATACTGCCTATAAATTTCCGGGTAGATTTAGAGATTTTTGGTGGGGAAGGGGGGGTTGTACAGATATTAGACAAATTTTTGCCAATGCCAATGTTTTTAAGATTTTATTTTAATTTGACTGTCCCCCGGACTAACTAACTAACCCGTTATTCTTATGTTTCTAATTAAAAAATCATAAATATCTAAGTAAAAGCTCTTTTGTTTCATTGTTATAGATGAAGATTTTGAACAAGGTATTGCAAACTTCATTATTAAAAAAAAAATACATTATCTTTTCCATATTTAACATCATGCTTTGTAGCAGCTTTGTAAACCGCTGAAATGCAATTTGAATGTAGCAAGGCGATTGACATTAAAGGGATATAACTTAACTAAGACGAGTCAATTAGTTAAGATACCGACTCCATGTTATATTTCCACTAGCTTTTGCCCTCGACTTCCTCCGCGTAGAAATTAATTGACATTCGTCGTTATATTTTGGACATTTCACTCTAAATCTTTATAAAGTTGTTATTTTGCTGTATAAGCTATGTTAGTATATATAACATTAAAATATATTTAGATGTTTTTGCGTGAAAGAGTAGCAAACACCTATTCATGCATACATTCTTACAATATTTCGCGTTTATAATATTATGGTTAGAATGATACATTTAATACTGACTAGCTTCGTTCCCGTTCCATCAAAAGCTATCTGTGATGAGTCTCTTTGCGCGCTGTAATTAACTCTAAAATGTGCATCTGACGTGAACTCGATTCAACAACGAACAAATCTATACAAAGAGAATACCTACTACCTCCATCTCCAGTAATTAATACCGTCCTTGTAATGAACGGAATAGGTACGACATTTCAGACTAGACTGCTTCGGGGAAATGGTGAGTTCGATTCGACGCTACTTAGCGGTATCGGATCCAGGCACAATTAAAACTGAGGGATTGTGATAATGATTCGTTTAATTCGTTTATTTAGTATTTCATATGATATATTGAATTTTCATTTTTGTGCTTTTTTTTCAATGAAGTCTTTAAAAAGACTAGTAATATTAGCACGTATAGTATTCCATCGCAAGAACGTGGTTAGGGTTGTGATTTTATTGCATAAACACCGTGCTAGTGCACACTAGGCAATTAGGCTGAAGGCCCTGCATACACGATACTAACGCGCCGGACCGCTTCAGCGAAATTTGGGCATCAGTCGCGGCAACCTAGGGCGAGGTTCAGTCTCCCTCTGAGACACCCTAACTGTGCGTTCGCACTCATCAGACTAAGTAGGTCAAGTTACAAGAGACACAGTATACGAAACGAAAGGTCCAACATGATTTGAACTACGTCCAAGAATCGTGTCCGGTTTTGTTGAGGTTCTGTTATAATGGATGTGTTTCTGTCCTGCTGGAAACCATCACGATTTGAACTGTCAAAACTGTTAGTTTGTCCAAGAACGGGCTCTTAGAGTTGCATTAGTCCCCGTCTGCAAACTTCAGTGTATAGGCAGAGAACACTAAGTTCGAAGCCTCAACTAAAGTCAGTTCCTAAACCGCTTGGAACGTTTGAGCTTCTCTCAGTGGACAAAGAGAGATGCTTGGTGTGGAAGGGTCTCTTTCAGTAGTCAGCTTAAGTTCACTCGATCAAAACAGCGCCACCTAAGCGAGCTCCGACTCCAATATCGGCGCCCTTTGGTTAAGCCTGTTGTCTAGATCTGCACTTTGCATTTGTTGAGGAATGTAGCACCTTTTGTGTTACAAAAATTTAAATTGGGGCTACAAGGTTTGAGGCCTCCCAGCCTTAAGGCCTGTAGACACAATGTTATGCCCGGTTTTGAGGGCGTCAACGCAAGAAAACGTTAACGCAAAGAAACTGCAGCTACGCCGCTCCCTTTCGTTGAAGCACTTGCCTCGCGGTCAATCTGCTAACGCTGCGAAGGCAAATAGGGCAGATAGAAATTAAAAAAATGGAGATGCAAACCAAAACATTTCCTTATACACGCCTGACATAACTATCACTACCTTACTCGAAAGTTGTTCGAGTTGGAATTACTAATAACAGTAGTGGTAACAATGACAAAAACATGCTGAAAATAAAACGGATATCGTTCTAAGCTCACAGCAGCATTTCCGAGCAATAGTTATGTATTAATGGCAATACTAGGTATGAACAAGAAAGACGTTGTTGCCTTTATGAAATAAAGCCGTGCTATGGACCAATATTTGAATAATTGAGGAAGTGAAGAGATGTCCGCGCAGATGCCACTTGCACTGCATAAAGTTGGAGGTCCACTTTGAGCGGGCGGGATAGAACCCACAGAAGCAGTAACAATAACCACGTATCAGTACTAAATTTCTACTGTTTTTGTGGTTTTTCCAATACATACCTACTGCAAAAATAACTCTGGTTATTTTTTAAACGTAATGTTTAATTAAGCAAACGGTTCACCTGCTGGAAAGTTTTACAGCCGCTTATGGACATAACTACGTACTAGGGGATCCAGAAAGGGGGCTATTTGGAGTTTTTGCTTTACTTCAAACCCAAAGACATGGGCCCCCCAAATGCGTTCCTAAAAAAAAGTCGTCACTATTGTAAAAGAGTGAACTGTCTAGCCACCCAAATTTCATTCCAGGATCCGCTAATGCAACGATAGCCCTAATGTCTTGGAACGCCAAGAGTACCATGTATAGCCCATGTAAAGGTGAAGATGTTATACCTCACGTGCCGGTACTGACACTGGCTCTCCAATCCTTTGAACCAAAACCCAGTACAATTGTTTTAGCTTCAACCACTATACATATTTCGATAAAATTTAGCGAGGGGATGATTTTGATGAAAATATCATTTTTATGTTTATAAAGCAAAAACAGGAATTCTACGTGACAAGAATCCCATGTTAGTGTACTGGTGGTAGATTTATGCTAGAGATCGTCTGGGTACCAACCACCATCCTTCGATTTCTGCCGTGAAGCAATTTGCTGCGTTTTAGTTTGAAGCATTGGAGGCTCAATGTTATTACCGAAACGAGAGGTATATTTTATATACCATGTTTAACGCTTAACGCTACGCATTAGCGGTTTTCTTGGCGTTTTCAGACATCAAAGGCATTGTAGGGTCAAAAGACGCCGGGAATCACTTTCCCTTATGTTAACGCTACGCTTGTTTCCTTTACAATCCTTTACAATGACAATATAACTGATGACCGTGCAATTATTGAATGAGGTGAACTTTGAGCGTTTGTCGCCCGCTGTTAGTGGCGGCACGAGCCGCTATCGCCTCTAAAAGCTTGTCCAAGAAATTACAGGCACTAACGTCTCCCTCTCTTATAAGAGGACTTTTATGGAATCGTAAATTGTTTAGAAGTGGCCTCCTCTGCCTCAGCACTTTGCTGAGACCTTGGGACTCTTTAAACTCCAGCAACTTCCCTCCGACGTCCACTCGTAGATGTGAATGGTCAAATTTATACCTGGACTCCATCATTCAAGTGGAGAGAGGGGAAAAATAGCTAAAGGGGGTAAAAAGGGGGGAGCGGTGTAGTTATGTGTCTGATCTAGTTGATACTAAAACTTGTATATCCATGTTCTGTGGAGTGCTTTTAAACAAACTATCAACGAAGTTTTAATGACTGTCTAAGAAATGGATAGGTCAAGAAATCAACAGCAATAAAACTGAACTAAGTTGCGGGAAATAATAAAGACGATGAGAAAGCTGTAGTCATTAATAGCTTGTTACAATACACCTGCTTAAATAATATTACTATAGGTTAGTGTAGATTACACTCTAGTTTCAAGTATCACGACATCATTTGCAATCGTGACGGACTGTTTAACCACATTTTTTTTATAAAAAGGAAAAATAAAAGTATATACTGGAATGTAGTTCATATATTGTAGAGGCCTTTACTTATGAATCAAATTTATGAAATGTATAAAGCATTGCGGAGCAAAGCGCTGTTACGTGTTGTGTGGTACAAAACGTTAGATAACGTCAGATTTTTTGTTTGTATTGGTAACAAGCGACCTTGCACGGATATTATACATGTTTATATCAAATACCTTCCTCTTTAATCAATCTATCTATTGAAAAACCGCATCGAAATCCGTTATTAGGGACAGACAGCGGAAAGCGAATTTGTTTTATAAGCTGTTGTCAAAATCTACATTGAATAAAAGGTACTTATTTAGGTCCCACTGCTCCTGTAAACCCAAAACCTCCTTGGTGTGCTTTTGGAAAGATGTATACGAAATTGTTACAATATTTCCCATACAAGGCTGACCTTGAATTAAGGAATCTTGTAGGAAAACTAACATCATGTAGCAAATTAAACGATGTCTCCCATTTGTTCTATGGAAAATGACGTAATAGAACAATTTGAGAAAATATTGTCCCTATTTGTACCATAGCAAAGTTGGTACTTTTTTGTCTCAAATTGTTCCATAGAACAAATTATATTTTCAACTTCTTAAAATATTTTTTATGCAGCGATTCTCGTCTTTCTCATTAATCATCATGGAAGAATTTGGGAAAAGCCGATCCCCATATAGTTCTATGCATTCACAGACAAGACAGGAGAAAAAGCTAGTATGGAGTTCTATAGTACAAATAGGGACAATATTTTCTCAAATTGTTCTATTACGTCATGTTCCATAGGACAAATGGGACACATCGAAACTAAACAATGTACCTAGTAATTGTCGTGAGATACTTTGAGGTGAACGTTCTTAGTAGAACGTTTAGTTTGCTTGCATTTTCAAAAAACAAAAAAAAGTGTCGTAACAACATTCAGTATAGATAGACATTATAGAAATCAAAGAATTAAAGATAATAAATAAGACTCAAAGAATTCCTTTTTCAAAATGTTTACATTCCGTTAAATCTTCCGTCGATGTAAAAGGAACAACGAAGTTAGCATTTAATTTTCGGTGCCCCGGCTCCGAAGCTACTAGTCTGTTTTCAGACGTAAGCTTATCGCTTGAGACAGCTTCCTAGGCGTGTTGAAGCGAACTCCAATCACTTTGAAGGTTTGGGATCCCTTCTCCTCAGTTTTTTAGCCTAAGTAACCAAACGTTTCATGCCGAAGTGGCACGCTACTGAAATGAATGCTTGCATTAACATTTCATACTAAACTCGCTTCTGGCGGTGACTTCGATAGCGATAACTACCTAGTACCTACCAGCTAAGGTAGTACAATAGATATATGCGAATATCTGTAAATAAAATTTTCAAACTGCGCTGAAAGGTTTGCTGGAAAAAAAATCCTGAGGCGAGACATAGCATTCAATTAAAAAAAAGTTAAGCTGTACGCGGTCAATATCGCGGGAAAATATCAAGTAATAGTTATTCTAGTCTGTGTATTCTAGAAATCAGCTCGTGCGTTTCCTGTGTATCGGCAAGATATTTTATGTTTATATGTTTAAAGATATCTTATAATAAATAAAGAGGAAACCTCTGTTTTTGAATGTTTCCAACAAATAAACTCAAAAAGTTATGGACCGATTCAAACATTATTCCACCACTGTGAAGCCCGGGTGAAGCGCTAGTACTGCCTAAAATAAACAAACTTATACACGTGCGTGAAGATTGTTTTAAAACACTCACAGTGTGGCACAAGCTACCAAGAAAAATGGCAATAATTAAACCATTGAGGCAAAAATTTTATATTTGTGCTATTTTCCACTAAAAGGAAACACGTGGTTAGAGTAAAATGCATGATTTAGTATTAAATTACATTTTTTATAGTAAATAGTCTAATAAAATCTAAGCGATCGGGTATCAAATCCACTTTTTAATGTATTAAAATGATATTCACGTACCGAAATTCGGATAGATTTTTGTTTTAAACCATTTATCTACATTACTCTGAACACAAGTTTTGATGTAGAAGCAATGCTTCTCATGGCGTACGCGAGGGACACCCTACGCAGCAGTAAGCCAGTAATGTAAACTCAATATCGAGTACAGCCAAGTTCCGATAGGCCGATATTCAATTTTGTTTCCTACACAGTTATCTCTCTTGTCAATAATTATGAAATTCCATTTCTGAATAATTTTATTTCTTTTCTCTCAGTCGCAACTATGTGTAATAATAATCGAAGCATAGCTTCTCCCGGCACTGCAACCAGTGAGCAACGTTTTTTAAACTGTACAAACGAACTCATTCTGATCATTAAAATTATGCTTCATTCTATGTATTGGATCTTTTATTAAACAATAACATGTCCCTGACCAAATTAAAAATATTTTTATAGATTTGTGAATTCATTTTGGATTTACGGACACCCGTATTAATACAGTAGCCAAAAGAAGCAACTTTTTGTTTTCTGAGTACAAGGTTTATAGATGGTTGACACTTGATTCACTTGAGAACCTAAAGAAAAAAATTTTCTAGTTTTAATTTAACTATAATTTTATCGCTTATTAATAATGAATGCACTTAATGGAAGGATGTAACATTCAAGGGGG
This sequence comes from Choreutis nemorana, assembly GCA_949316135.1. Classification (NCBI taxonomy): domain Eukaryota; kingdom Metazoa; phylum Arthropoda; class Insecta; order Lepidoptera; family Choreutidae; genus Choreutis; species Choreutis nemorana. Next base: position 2,286,017 of record OX438595.1, read on the forward strand.
CAAACCAATAACTAAAATATTTTTACTAACAGCGTAAAGGTCGTAGCAAAAACAATTAGCAAATAGGAAACGTAACGTCCAAACCACCATATCGCAAAAGGCAGTTTTTTTTCGTTCTATTAGTACACATGGAATTTCATAAAAAGAAAACCGAACGCCTCGACTTGATGCAGTGTTGATCCGTTTACGAATAGATTTTTCATGTCATTTTATTTTTACACTACCATCTACCGAAGAACAAACAAATATGCTTCGTTAGAATTAATCCTGAAACAACAGTGTCGGATGCAGATGTTTTTAAAACAGTTTAACTGAAAATAACAGATGGCGTTGAATAAATATCAAAAAAATTTGACCCTTTTCAATTTATTTTAAAAACCTAACATTTATATCAGCCATTACTTTTTTAATTTTTTTACGTAGGAAATCGTTGTTGAATTGGAATGCCAGCATCAGCGGTGCAACACGAACTGCAAAGTGTTGCGTTGCGACACACGAAAACACAACCAAGCGAGTACGTACAACGGAACGGAACGTAGGAACAAGTACGAATAGGATGTGTGAACTCTTTTCTAGTTTTTTTTTTTCGTTAATTAAAGACAGTCTCCGTAAAACAACCTGCCTGCAGCAAATCAACTGATAAGGAAAATTCCGTTACGCGTTATGCTTTTCGATACGCTTGACAGGATAAAATTACAATACCAATAAAATAGAGGGAAACGTATTAAGTATAGCTGGTCTTAAAGAAGGACCTAAAAGCCCTTAGAGTAGGTTTGTAGTAAATTGTTATAAATGTTGGCCTAAGGAATCGAAAAGTAAAAAATTGAGGCTAACCGTCAGTTCAGAACGTTATTGGTTTGACTGCTGAACCTGAATGCAAATTAAACATATACTTAATAGATACCTTGCTATAAACTCCAATATCGTGCATCTACTCCTTAAGCAATTGTCATTATATACTAAACGTTATTTTATTTGTATGTCATGTGTATGGAATGTCGGATCTTGATCTATATTTAGAAATATTATTTCAGTTTCGGATATGAAATGGTTTCGGTTTATCCGTTAGTTTCATATTTAATGTTTAAAGTAGAATACAATTGTAATAAAACAAAGGTGTTCTACGGCTTGTGTCGGTAGTTACACTGGCTCTCCAATCATTTGAACCGAAACACAGCGATCTGCTTAACTGCAGAAACAGATAGGATTGCTGTACCAACCCAAACGACCTCGCATGAAGATCTACCACTGGTAACCGTCTCTATTCGTGACTATCCGAAAATTGAAAAAATGTCGGATTCGGTTCCGGTTATGGAGCCCCATAACATCCCTGTTGTATGTTATATCCAGCATAAATATGAATTCGATCCTGTTGCATGGCAAAAAAAATCTTTTATTCATAGAATAATAAACATTGGTTTAAATTTAAATTAAATTTACAAGAAGAGAATGTAAATGCGTACTTAAACGGATTGTGGTATTATACTGGCAGTTCATTTATGTACATTTTAGTGTGCAAGTACAATAAATAGCTACATATCCTAATCACCGGAGCAAAGGCTGAATTATCAATGGGTTCAATTCAGTCCATTCAGCTGTTGGAATAATTTAGTTGTTGAGTCGCTTTTGTAGGAAACGGTCACCTGTGTCAATATGGACAACCTGGGTTTTGTTGTGGATGAGCAGCTCAAAGTTGTCGGTAGACTACCAGTCAAGTCTCGAGCCTTCTACAGTAGAGGATGCTGCTTCGATGCCTCGACAATTGATGTCAATGTGTACGGATGGTGAGTGTTTGATACTAAGAAATGTCAACATTATACCAAATACATTTGATATTTTGGAATGGGTCCAGAGGATCAGAGTCGGAGGAGGAGGGATCTAACAGGGTCTTATAGTGGCGCCAAAGCGAGCGTGATGCCTCTAGTATTGCAAACGTAGGGTACGATGACTGCACCATCAGGAGCGGCATATGCTTGTTTACCACCTCAGTGGTAGACAAAAAAGTTCAGTGGTCTAGTTGATTAAAGAGCACTCCAGGAAGAAAACAAAGGAACACAGAAATGTTAAAAATCTTACTTGATCGAATACTATTATTTTTAGTATTTCTACTTTTACTATTTATCAACAATTCGAGTGGGAAAAATAATAACAAAAATTGGAATCGATTGGGTGGTCATGGTAAAGGAGTTATAAGGTATATTCATAGTGAAAAATGTGTGCGGAATTTCTTATCTGGGTCAGTCCAAGAAACGTCGGTATTGGTTTACTTATGATAAAATAACGACAAAGACTATTTATTATGGACATGACTGTATATTTAAGGGACATGGAGGGATTAGTCTGTTTAGAGTTAGGACTATGTAAGTGTGTACCGACTTCCCTAGCGAGAGATCTTCAGGTCTGATTATAGAACACTGGCTGAGGAGACCTATTTATGTCTACTAATAATACATTCATAAGTTTCTGCCAACTACTTCTATGTTTACTTGAAGATTAGGCTCAGAGAGAAATGAAACAAGATACAACGTTATCTAGTTGATTTTTAAAACGGAAACGTCCTGCATTTAGTTTTTAGGGCTCCGTGACCATAGAGTGCACACGGTACCCTGTTACTAAGCACCAAATTGATAAACAACCAACCGCCAAACATTTTAGACGCTAGTGCCTGCAATCGATACTTAAATTGGTCTCCCACCACGACTACCAATAATTGATTTCTGCGACAATCATAGGCATATCAAACTTAATTTGACACATTGAAATGTCAAACCGCCCCCTGGTTCAACCGCTAATACTTACCTATAGGCGCTAAGCCACCTCAGTCCGTCCTTTGCCCGTATGTCCATCCGTATGTCAGTTGAATGTGTCTCATGAACCATAGTATTGATTTGAATTTTATAGAGAATATCTATTTTTGTTGCCGTTATAACAACTAACACTAAAATGCTTGTTCTTGTTAATTTTACGAGACTATATTAAAATAACATTGTTAAATCTTGTACGACGTTACGGAACCCTTCGACTTACACTTGGCCGCTTTTTTAATTTATGTCTGCAGAATCCAAATTATATTGATCCAGATTAATATATATATATATATGCCCATTTCAATGTGTTTCGTTTTTTCGTGATTTAGTTACAAGTATCCAAATTTTCACACTTAATTACTCATACCGAATAAAATCATAAATATCATCCACTCACCAAGCACGACACCAAGATTAAATCTGCTGTAGGATGTTTTTGTCTATTACCTACATAATTCCAAAGTATTCTTTACCATACAACAAACATGCAATTTTATTACGTTTAGTTAGAGACAGGGAGTGGGGCTGACGAGGTCTCGTATTGTTGTATTGTTCGGTGGGTTGTGAAAAAACTAAAATAGAAACTTACGTGCGTACTACATCCCGAACTATAACCTTGCTTGTGCTTCCTTGTATTTTAGAATCAGTTATTAAGGAAATTGAGTAACTACCTAAGTACCTACCTAATTTCGGAATCAATGCTTGTCGATGTAAGTACTTGTCGCTTAAAGCAAGCTTCGTATCCTTTTTGAACACACTCGTTGGTATTTGGGATGTAATTACCTAATATAAGGAAGTACATTTGTTTTGGTTTCAGCTGTTGGAGCATTAGTAACATGAAAACCTTACATAAACAGACTTGAAAGCAAAAAATAAAAATAGTTAGTTGGTTCATGTTGGTATAAAAATGTATTCAAGACTTAAGCTAAAACAGTGACATCTGGTCGTGCACTGTTAAATTAATAAAAAATTGTAGTTCTATAAGTTTGGCTTAGATGGCAGGAGCAGAAGCTTCTTTGATTTTACGAAGCGGCTAATATTAATTTGTACCGTTTTTATAAGGATTTAAATTAGAAAAATTCACCAGTTTGTTTTTTTTTAAGTCGTTATATTTTTTTTTGCAAAATAAACATTTTGCTGCATGGGTTAATGCTCGTTGCGTTTGTCAACAACGGACAGAAATACAAAAAAAGAGAACAAAACAAAAACTCTGAACTCCATCCGGAATACAAAAATAAAAAAATCAATGCATATTTATTAAATTAAATAATTATCGTAAAATAAGTACTAGTGAGTGTTTTACCTTCAAATTCCGTTGATCTAGCGGCTTTTTCAAACACACAAGGGTAAGTTTATTTTAAACCATTTCTTTCATGTCGGTTTGAAATGTTCTTGTTTAGTTGTTTGATAAGAAAAATTAAGCCTGTCTTTTGCTTGTGTGCTGAAACAGTCACTATCTCATAACTAACAATCCTGACCATCTCCATATCAAATAGAAAAGCGTCTTTCAAAGTTATCCTATTGCCTTTTTATGCGAACATGATTGAAAATTGGCGGATGTCGACTGCCGTAGTTCCTGCGCCCTGCGACTATAACGAAGTCAGCAGCGACTTGTGACAGTGGGTCTGCGGCTCAGTTTGACTCAGTCACATTACCGAGTTCTAGACCGCTTGGTTGAGTGCTTGTTGCGCGGCGTGAATTTAACTGCGATCTCATATAACGCCGGTATAGCTGCCCTACTTTAAATACCCAATCCAGCACAAGGAAAAGGTAGGCTTATTTATAAAGGAATGTCATAATATTTTTTTTTTAACTTTTCACCATTTACTATTTAAGTACTTCCTCACAATCCAGCTGATCACATAACCCTACTTAAATTTGAAATCAAGGTAAAATTAATTCACCCAAATCTTATCTACTAAGTGAGATCCCTGTCTGTCATAACTCCTTATTGTAAAAGATGATTTTTAATATTAGAATAACTATATAATTTATGAATTATGAACTTTTTCTTTGTATAACATCATAAATTATCTAAATATTATAAAAAATATATATCCCTAAAATATATTTTACTGTATTATTTGGTTTGATGGTGACTTTAAATAAATAGTTTACAATAATTATTATTATTATTTTAAATTTATGTGTGTGTTTAAATATTACTTGAGACGGTGGCAGTCTTGATTTCAAATTTGCACTATTTAAATGTTTAATGGAATGCTTTATTAACAGGTTTCTTGTCTGCATAACTGCCTGGCTTTTTTTGTTTTGACTTTGAATTTGCATGTCCGAGTTAAAATGAATGGTAGTGGGATCTATAAGAGCACAACCATACCGAAACTACGCAAGAAGAGAGCTAGGAACTTTAAGTATGTCGGGAGCAAGGCCAAGAAATGCCTAGCACCCTTGTTCCAGGAAGTCTTAGAAATGGGTACCTTGTAAGTCTGATTTTGCAAATATAGGATCATTTGCTTGCATCACTACTTAGTAAAAACCAAAGTTGCTTCCCACTCTCTGCCTGTCCCTTTGTATGCTTAGAACTTTAAAACTACGCAACGGAATTTGATGCGGTTTTTTAAATAGATAGAGTGATTTAAGAGGAAGGTTTTATGTAATAATACATGCATTATTTGATTGCAAAACCGGGGTAGGTCGCTAGTTACATAAATGTCAGCTTTTCATGTATTTATCTCTCATTTAACATTGTAAATAAAAAGAACCAAACAGGTAAATAAGGAACCCAAAGTTTGGTTCAGTAGTTGTATATAATTAATTTCATACTATGGTAACATATATGAAAATATCATAGAAAATTACTATTAAATATGACAATGAGCTAATAAAGCCATATAAAGTTACATCATAGATCAAATTCTATTCATTCTAACAAAATTATCTTTAAAAAAATCATTAGTATTACTTGCTAATTAATTTTTAAACTACTAATATAACTAACTTCATTGGAGATTTCTATAATAACATGCATCATCATTCATTAGTGTCAAATATTTGGGTTACAGTACACATTCATACAAAAACAGATTAACTGTAGTCTCATCTTTTTAGTTAAAAAAAATTAATAATTCGTACAAAAGCTTTTAAGTGGCTCACATACGAAGGCAATAAAAAACATACTACTATTTCTATCTGAATTATTAAATATTGTTATGATTTCGATTTCACTCGGATTAATTTTATTCTGAAAACATGGTGCCTTAATATGTATGGTTAAATTAAATTAAAAATAAATAAATTTTCAATTGTTTCACACACCAGAACTAAGGTGTTGGCTAAATAAATAAATACGTTTATAATTTATTTAAGTTTCGCTCAAAGGACGAAAACGCAAACAACTGCTAAAAACGCGTTGTGATCACTGTAAAACATCCACAAAGCGAAAACGTTAACAACGGGGTAATGCATTTCTGCGGTTTTCGGGTTGCGTTCGTTACGTTAATGTACCTAGCTAGGATTTGGTTTACACCCAAACGGTTGGCTTGCATAAACTAAAAAGTGACAATAATTACCCTTATTTTGTTAAATATCATTTACATTTGAATTAAGCCAAACTCTGGCAAGTTTCTTATAGAATAAAATTAAACCAAAGGTCCTTGATATGTGAGAAACTATAAAGTCTAATGTACGTATTTAACACAGGCTCACGTTTTTTTTTTATTTGAAACTTTTGATCACTGCACGTTTTCAGGGAGGAGGATTCAAGCATGGATGCCTCATCGGAAAACACTCCGTTTCTTAGGTAAGTTTCACTGAAAGTTAAGCTCTGGATCTCAAACAAAACCAACGATTACATAAAGCACTATCCCTGTCTTTATTTACTTATTTTTAAGTAAATATAAATATAAATAATAGTTTAAACGCTACACTAATGGCCGCTCTAATGTAAAGATTCCATAGAATGATGTACTGAAATATTTTGTGCTATGATATATATCTTAAGCGCGCTATGTGATGCGCATTAGTGTATCGTGGGTTTTATATATGAACAGGGCTAGCATGCTTAGAGGCGATAGCGACTTGCGATTATATGTCCCTCCTTTTCTAACAAAGCGGAGGGAAAGCCTTCTCGTTTTGGGAACCGTGCCCCGTCTATAAGCGTGCTAGACCTGCTGGCGTAGTAAACGAATGTTTAGTTACCTCAAGCGAGCTACTTACACGTCTTACGCAGATCTCGGAAGGAAAGCCAATCAATCAAATGCGTACGCATTCATCAAAAACTTAGAAACTTTGAAAGTTACGGTGGCTAATCGACAGGTCGTATAATATCTTAAAACGGCTAAAATTAAGGATTAGTGTCGGGATTGCTTCTGCGGCAGGCGTGTGAGGAGCTAGCTTTAGAGATACTATGCGTTTCCAATCAAAATAGGACTGGAAGTCACTCAAAGGTCGACCCAAGTTCATATTCAATGGTGAAATATTTGAATTTTTCTTACATTGCACATTACGCAGGAAATAATGAAAACTTTCTGCGAGGGAATGATTATGACTGACAGTCTCCTATTCACATTTGAAACGCTTTATTATGTATTTTACTCGACGCATGCAGCTGGTAGATAGAAGTACGCATAGAACTTATTTCTAGATTATCCTTCTGTACAGTTAACATTTTTATTACCTGTTTATAACTTTGGTATTATCTTTATGTAAAGTAAACACTTATGCCAATGATGAGACATGTATTATAAATAACCAATCAAGATCCCATAATACATAAAATAAACATTAACTCACGACGTAATTAATGCCTCGAGGTTGTTTTACACACCGCATTTCGCATGTTAATGTTGAGTCCCAGTGTGACAGGTTGCAAATCTGTCGCCACTATCCGGGCATAGTCCTCAGAATATATAAAATTGACGATTTAACGACATATGCAGAGATCGTTGTTGACCAATCAGTGAAATAGAAAAAACAAAATACAGAAAAATGTCTGAAGAAAGAGTATCTATTTTGATTTAAAACTTCCGACGAGCTTAGTGGCGGAAACCTTATAAAAATTAATTTAAATTTATCACATATTAAATTTTAGTAAACATTTCCTTTTTTTGGGAAACAATGTTTGCAAAAATTAAGATTTATGCCTTAATTTTTTATACGTGCTAAGTGTTCTCTAAGCTTCGTCATATAAGGTGTCGCTAATTGCGGTTCGAAATATAGGTTTAAAAAATCGAATAACGGATAACAGGTGTTACCATAATAAAAAAATCGTTTTCTTAATCGCAAAGTCACAGCAAATGATTGAGGACATGATAAATATTATTGGGTATCATTATATATGTAAATCCACTCACTGAATACACACGAAATCCCGACAGCTACTAAGCTTTTTAAAAAAGCAAAAAATCTGTATGTCAAATTCATTAGCGATTAAAACAGAAGACGACAGTTTCAAAGTCAATTTTCTCAATGACTCTGACCAGTAGTCGCCAGATCATAAGCTGCCTATTGAACGGAGGTTGTTGCAGCTTATGATCTGAGCGAATCTGAGCCGGGTCGTCTGTTACTAACATATTTTGTGGATTCCGCAATTTATGCCAGGTTAAAGTATTTTTAGCCTGATCGTAAGTCTGGCTTTTATGATACTGCCTGGTCAATGTTATTACCTAACTGAAATTAGATTCAAATTGAATTGGTAAGAAAGATCCAAACGATTATCACTCGACCCTATTACTGACCGTATCATGGCTGCTTAATGTTTGCTTAAACACTTCGGAGGAAGTATCAATGAAAAACCCTCTTATTTTAATGTCACAATCAAATAGATAAATCTGTTAATGGCATTTACTGATAACGGTAAGGACACTAGAAATTACCTATAGGATATCTAGACCAACAATAGTATGTAAAAACCATGGACGTTTCTTATTAGAAATTGTTCGAAAACAAATCGTCACTTTTACGATAGGAATATAAACGATGAAAAGTATTACGTATTAGTATAGCGTTGTACAATGAATAGCAGGAGACATCAGCTTAACGCAAAAAAACAAACGTCGCTAACCGAACACTGCACTCGTTCAAATTTTCAGATGCTAAAAGCATTGACGAGAGACTTCACTGTACACTGCAGCGTTTTAACGCTCTTCGCAGTGGCTGAATTTCCAACACGAAGCTTCCAGAATATATTAATAAATACTGGAGATGAATCGTCTTAAAATTTAAACTCACCTATTGATGTTTTATTGAAATTTGACTCAGCCCTGCAGTAAGTATCGTAAGAACTTGTGTCACAGGAACTAAGCAACGACATATCGTTGATACCATAGTATCAAATACATAGATAAGAATACTACATCCATGACCGGTAAGCGAAACAATGCGTCTTCCAAATAAAACAAAGTCCCGCCCCCGCCGGCATTCGAACCCAGAACCTCTAGCGTAGTATAAATAATAAAGGCAATAATAAAGGTTATACCATAAAGGTTTCCAGTATGCTTTGAAAATATTTTATGTTAAATTTTTGATAATAGTTCTAAGCAAAATTTTGTAGACTCCATGTGATACGTGATGTTCTGTATGTGACAGTCACAGCGGAGTCTCCTGTTAGAATTATTCACCTTACACTGTCCAGTAAGTCGTGAGCTATTAAGCAGGCAAAGTTTCAGAAGTTGTTACATTACAGATTGACCTGAATATAAATTGCTTTCAAATTGGAATTCATTTTGACCTCCAACTATAACCAAAGTCGATTCACAGAAGTTATCTTAAAAAATTCAAAGGTTATTTAAACTTTTATCTCTCGGTCAATATGAATTTGTAAGCAACTACCTGTCTTTCATTTTTATCGGTCAATTCTACAAATCTGCCGAGTTCTGTTTCAATATTAACATTTAGGTTATCGTTACTAAAATAACTTTAGAATTTGGCGCATTTATGCTTGCGAACATGATGGTATAAAAAAATCGATTCGTCATAAAGCAGCTGGGGCAATTAATAATGGAGTACGTAGGTACATAGGAGGAGTCAGTGCTGGCTGGTACAATCGGCACAGGAAGGCATAGCTGTGTCTCAGGCCCATTGGCTTGGTGCCAGCGGCGCGGGTCGATCATGCCCCCACTCGTCTAAGGGGGTACAGTACCCCTATTTCGCTCGACCTTATTTCCTAGCTGAACTTCTTCTGCGCTTTCACTTTTGGCCTTTACTCCTTTGAAACGAGCTGTTGCGACTCCCATTTGTATTTATGTTTCGTTTGCTCTAATACTCTTATTAGCCAAGGTTTACATCGAAACCTTTCAGACGTTTCGATCCGCGTTCGGTTTATTATTTCATCTGTTTTCTTTCTTAGGTTAGCAAGAATCAGATTGTATTTATTTGTAAAAATAGGTAAAATAATTCAGGTGTATAGTGATTAATACTTTGTGCTCAAACATTAATAAACATACATTTTAAACCGTCCAATTGGATTAGTGAGACGCATACATATCCAGTAAATTACTTTAAGCAATAAAATGTCAAAACTTACATAAATTTAATTTTTTGTTGAATTTGGTTAGGTTAGGTAGAATTGTATCTAATTTATTATTTATAACAATGATGATACAAACATATATTTATCGTTACCTACCTGTGAAAACCTGGTGCGAGCGTACAATAAAATTTGCAAAAAGTTGCTAAACTTATAACAATTAGACTGTGAAAAACTTCATTGTTTTATTATCTTAGTAGATCGATACCAAGTTTCTATTCAGCATAAATACCTGCATTATGAGGCTTTTCCATCGACTAACACCTGTCATAGGTATTTACCAAATTATGATTTAGATTTTAACAGTACATTATCAATGTAAACATTTAAATTGGGAATTGTTTTTGGACTTTGTATACTGTGCATATATGTTATTTGTTGTGTACATCGACTGTGATTCTGAAACACATGCCAAGATACAGTGGCGTGCCTAGAGTTTTAGAACAGGGCAAGCCGAGAGATACGTTATTGTAGTTTTATAATTCATTTCGATAAATGTCTTATTGCCTCATTACTCTTAAATCATACTTCATACTTTTGAATCATGCTACGCATAGCATATTGTTATTTGAATTGAAAAGTATTGAATGAGCGAGAGCGCGAACTTACCTTGTTTCGATAGGGCAAGCCGGGCTTTTGGGCTTGTATGACAGTACCGCCACTGCCAAGATATGTACAGTATTTGTTCAGTGTTCAGTTACTCTTGCTCGCGAACATGTCATCGTTTACGACGACGAGTTGATTACAGCTTACTTTAATACCTTCACGGTGCTTTACAAAGTTATTGGTCGCCTTAAGAATAGTTTTAAATCTTTTTATTGGTAACATAAGCTTTTTGTTTACAATAACAAACGCTATAATATATCTGTGAAATAAAGTTAACGTCACATGAAACTACGTAATAAATTACAAAAAACTGACATATGTCAGAAAATTATAACTTAAAAATATTGGTTATAGTTGAGACAATTGAATAAATAAAGTGAAGAAAACAAATGAGCAACAACAGCGTTGTATACATTAGAAAAAAGCAAATAAAATATAATTAAAAATAAAATGCTATGGATAATTATGGTTATAATTGTTTTATTTTGCTTAATTTTATTGATTTTAAAAACCAGTTAAAATAATGTCCAAAACATATTGTTGATAGCATTGTGTTTGAAGGGAACAGTTTTTTTTTGTTTGGTCTTTCCCCTTATTTTCTCCTGTGTGTTTACGATGATCATGTTATTGAATATGAGTGCTCTAGGTGCTTACACCGATATTAATAAAATACTATGAAAATATCGTTTATTTATTAACCGCAAGTCATGTAACGTCCATTGCTTTATTTATGCTAGCTAGCTGTTAATCCGCAAGGGACGCTCACGGTCTACGTCGTTTTATGTGGAATCAATTTTATCATAGTGCATTTTACTTCTCCGTCTCGATAATCGTCTTTTAGGATAATTTCTTGTATTTTTAAAAGGTATACTTTACTTTACCAATTACAGGCTTCCAAATTTCAAATTATAATACATTATAAAAATAAAAATACTTGTTTAATGTAACGAATGATTAATATGTACTGTAGGTTTTAAATCTACTACATTATTTAAGCAAAGTTTCAATCAAAACCAAAATAATGAAGTGGTAAAATAAAAGCGGAAACAAAGAAAGCATGACATTGATGTTGTCAACTTCTGTTTTGTGATATATGCGGGTATCTCGTTAAAACTAAAAAAAAAATCGTCCTTTGACAAGCCACCGGAAACTTGGGCTTTATCTTCCAAAGCTTCTAAACTGTTGACGCATCTTTGACGAAGCCTTCATATCCTGGGTCCTTACCGCCAGCAACTAACGCCACAGCATTGTTCACAACTCGCTCACTTCTAATAGGGACTGTATTGTACCTGTTAGTTTGAATGTGTGCGTCAAAACTGAAAAGAAAATCAGAAAAGGTTTAGTGTAAGGCCGTCACAGCGTTGCCAATGTCCATTCATTGTACCTCAACCTTTGAATGTGTACGGGAATAGAGTATTGTGTTGGATGGAGACAGACATCAGTTCCAGGATTCAGTTTGTTGTTTGACAGTCAGGTCAGGATAGTCTGTGGGGTTAGCGAGTCGTTACATTAGTTTGTATTTGCTGTATAATGTGATTTGGGTCGCCAGCAGTCGTCAGATGTATTTGTTCGATGACTTGGGATAAATACGTCGGCTTGGTTTCTACAGGCGATGGTTAAATGCTTCTAGCGAGCATTACAGGAATGTTTTTTTGTTATTTAGGATATTTTATTGAAAGGATTGTTTATATTAATAAGAGGCTACGTGATATGTAATTTCTGCTTATGAAAGTTAATGCTGTCTAGTTCAATAATGTTACAAGCATGTTTCTTGGGAAAATGTATCGAATGCGTTAATGTATGGAAAACTTAAATGTCAGTTACGTTTAGTTCACATCGGTGGTCGGACGTAACAGGATTAATTTAGCTTTGATGAATATTAATAGAGAAACGTCGTGTCATGTTGCTTGTACAAGGCAATCCCCGAAAACGACCAAACCATTTTAATGTAATTGTGTAACAGTCTGGTTAGTCCCAGCATTAAAGATATAAAAATTTTGGAACAATAAGGTTGCATTAGATTTACAAATTTATTGACTTCGGCAGTTACTAGTAGGCGCATTCTATTGCCACTTGCGACCGCAGTTACAATTTTTGTGAAATGTAAGGGCGACCCTAAAGCAGAAGCGTAAAATTTGGCGCGTAACATTTGGCGTCCGGTCCATTTAACTTTGCCGTCCCATTAGTTGTCGTATAAAGACATATAAATTATTTCATTTAAGAAAAAAACCTGCAAGATGCCGTCCCGGGCCATGGCCCTCTTGGCCCTAGGGTAAATACGCCCTAACGGATTGATCTGACGTGCAGAATAATAATACAGACTCAATGAATAAGTTTCTCCAGTGACGACAGCATCTTCTCAACAAGTTTCCTAGTTTAAGGTTTGCAAGTCATAACTAATAACGCCTAATACAGGACTGAGACAATATGTCTTTGTGATGTCATGGGATTAAAAAAGAACTGGGGTTTAAACATCGATCATTAAATTAGAATCATACTAAAAATGTCAATGTCATTACAGTAGACAGTTTTGGAAGGAGAACGGACGGAAACGGGAAGTGTTAGAATTTTCTTATTTTATTGTTTTTTTCATTTATATCAGCAGAATTTAATTTATAAAATACTACTGTTTTAACCAGTATGTTACTGTAGGCAGATCATTTGCTTTGTTCATCTTAACATTTTCATCTCATTTATCATCCCACCGTCTTAAAGAATTTAGATATTATTATTACTGATAATTTGGCAGTATGGTACTAAAACCAATGCCGTTAAAGAAATACATGAAAAAAAAGTTGAGAGTTTCCCGCCTGAAACTATGCATTTTATTCTGGAACTTTGTTCGAAACTAGTCCACTTATTAGTTATGGCTTTAGTCTACCTCTTGCTTAAGGCGAATAGCCGAGATATACCGAGAATAACGCGTCTTAGTGGCATTAAAAATAATGCGGTCCCCTAGTCTTATGTTGCTGAGATTCAGTATACAGCACGTAATGAATTAGTTCTTCCTATAGAACGCGTTCCTCCCACAACATAACACAGTTAACAAGTTGCGAAATTATGCAAACAACTTACCAAGAAAGCGCTCGTCTTACCTGACAATCAACCTCATCTTTTCTTAACAAATTGACACAAGATTTATTACGGTCGTGAAGTTAATACGTTTTAAGATTAATGATATATTTATTTATGTATCTATTGAATATATACGTTACTTTCATTTGACACTTAAACACTAACGATTAATATATTAAAAATCAGGTCAACGGGATGTACGCTATGAGTTTATATTTCCTTAATCTTGTCAGACAGACGGTGTGATGCCATAAGCTCTTACATTACATTACATACAGTACATTTCCTTAAACATTGTTTCGATACGTTTTGTCGGATTGGTAAGCGTGTATATTAGTCGCTCGCCTACATATAATTTGTACTTGGATACGAATACGCGATCGTGACGTGTTTGTGCTAGAAAACTCGCACTCGAAATAGTATAAACCAGATGTAAGGTTGGAAATCGCCTGCGACAATCCTTTGTGCAGGTCCAAATGGCATTGCTTTGAGAATACTTCAGATTGTGAGTTCCATTCCTTAGCTGCAATATTAAAGAGGTGGCGGTTGGTGCGGATAGATTGAATAAAACGTTGGTATTCTTTGTCTGGTATCTTTATGATGGACTAAAATGGGGTATTTTTAACGTGGCTTGTGGAGATGATATCTGATCTTACAAGATACATTTTTAACGTATAACTATTTCAATAGACTGCGGCGTAGCCCAAAATGAGAATTATTACAGCCGTAAAAATTTGACTTTACGTTAGATGTTTATGCCTTATTCCCGTAAAAAAGAGAGAGAGTTATGTGTAGACTACAATTTGTAAAAATAAAAACTTACGCGTACAAAGACGCAGGGATAAGCTAGACTCTAAATATTCCTTGGAAAGTAGGAAGGACAGGCTGAGCAACATGTGCGCTTGACACATAGGCTGTCTCTTCCATTTAACCTGACTGAAGCCGTCAGACCCGAAAGGAAGAGTTATGATTTTGTCAGTCCATGTATTTGTGTTTTTATCTGTGTTCCACAATAGCCCATGAACTAAGGAATCGATTTTATTAATGAGGTGTTTGCCTTTGTTATGATTGAGGAGGACATCGCGGATTATGTCCTTGTTCTGCAAAGATAGAGTTTAATGTATGTTCACCGTGCAATACTCGGCTGTAACTTATGACGTTAGTATGTATGCGGATATTAACGGCGCACGATGCCCGCTCGGCACTGTGGCCGTGCACTATGTTTAGCTTGCTTCTTGTTTTTGATATGGTTGTTTTTGACAGCATCCAGCAGGGGACGATGGATGATATTGAGCTTCGGAACGTGCAGCTCCACCTGCCAGTAGGCCGGTCATTCGGCGAGGGTCCTATCTCCGAGGTGCGGGTGCAGACCGACGCCGGAGAGATCCTGGTGGCTGTGCAAGGTTACCGGACCCTGCCAGCCATCTTCACCTACCATGATCTCGGACTCAACTGTGAGTAACAACTTTTGTTTTTTCTATTGTTTTATAAATCGTGCGATTTCTTAGTGTATTTTTATTATAAGTTATGTCGTGTATCAGCAGAGGCCCCTGGTCCATATCCCGACGGAGGTGGAGGTGTTTAACACACGGTTGTTATATGTAATATATTTATCAATGTAGTATTTACCGTATCTTTGGTTCGTACCTGCTACAAGATTCATAGTGCAGGGATGAGTCAATGAATCGTAAGTCTATATCAACTTAGGTACAGTGGTGAATAGAACTGACCAGTCACAGCTACCAATAAACCGCTCCCTTATTAAAGAGATCCTTTAAAGCTTGATCTAATGTTAAACGAGTATGTAGCTTAATTTTTTTCATCCTGACGATGACGTGAACGTTTATGACTTCAAACTATACCACAAAATAACTCCGAACAGATTTAAATGAGTGCCCGGTGGCCTTATCGAAGGATGTTACGTAATGTAGCTGGAACGTTGTATCGGTAACTGTAAAATAGAAGAAGGGATGTCTGTTACAATATGCCCCGCTCAGTTACAACCCGCCCCACTCAGTTACATGCAATTAACGTTACGTAAACAAGTCTATATCTAAATTGGTCTTGCACTAAACGTAGAAGGCATCGGATACTGATTGCATTGCGAATTTTCTAGTTTATTAATGATACTTTCAATTTAGAATTTATTACGTGATTTTTGTAAAATACTGTTATCAATTATAGGTTAAAATATGCAAGCGATTTATTTTTATAATTAATAGTGTTATAAATTTGTACGATGAGGGAAACTTGTAATATTTGTTGATTAAAATTGTTATTTGTTTTTAACGGTATTTAGAAGTCAGGCTTGTTTTTATATTAATAATATTTAAATCTATTTAAAAAAAATGTCCCTTGTAACATTATTCAAATGTTAAATACTCAAAAATGAATAAATAGGGAGCTGTTTCAAAATCTTGTAAAGTTGTAATAAAATATTATAAGGGATAAAACTTTTTAATAAAGATATGGTTTTTTTTTCTCGTATTTATTTCATAAAGAATATTATAACATATATTATAAATTCTGTACGATATTATCAGTTACCAAAAGATCTAAACGAGTCTAATATGATCTCAAGCTAATCGACGGAGAGACGAAAAATCATTAATCATATTTCTACGTTTATTACAATTAAAGATAACTATCAAAACGGGGCTTAATTTTTATAGCAGTAAATATCAACTCTTAACATAATTAGAATGCCTTATTAATCTAAAAGACTTAGCTGGTATATTTTAAACCTGCGTTTTTATCTTGGTTTATTATTCGAATTAAATAATGAATGGGATACTTTTGCCTCGTGATTTATCCTCAATCCCCCCAGTCATGTGTCTCAAGGAAACTGCAGGCAGAGGTTGTATCAATCCAATAGA
Source organism: Choreutis nemorana (assembly GCA_949316135.1). Taxonomy (NCBI): domain Eukaryota; kingdom Metazoa; phylum Arthropoda; class Insecta; order Lepidoptera; family Choreutidae; genus Choreutis; species Choreutis nemorana. The sequence goes on from OX438595.1 coordinate 2,302,867, forward strand.
TTTTTTTAAAATATATTTCTCGGAAGGCATCGGTTTTAGTACCATACTGCCAAATCTTCAATAATTATGATTTCTTCATACTTGAAGATGATGAGATGATAAATGAAATGATGATGAAAGGATATACAATGAAAATTATGAATCTGCCTACAGTAACAAAGGAATTACTTGGGAGTTGACGAAAACAGCGGCCAAATCGTCGTATTTCACTCCCTCCAAATTTGTACAGCATTACAGATATTCAGTGGTTGGAACACTGGTATTCTACACATGAAATTCTTCTGATTTAAAATACATTGAAATAAAAATAACCGACCCTTCCCATTTCCGCCAAGTAACAAAACTTAAAAAAATATAAAATAAAAAAAACAAAGTCAGTACCTATATGACTGACTTTATTTTTTTTAATGCGTGTGTTTGTGGTACGTATCAAAAGACCTACAGCTTTGAAAGCAAGAGGTCCAAAAGTGATTTTTAGACAATTTTATTCTAAATCACATAATACCACTATAGTTCTTAATTAAACGTCTGGCTGATGGGAAAACGGGATTCATATTGCTATTTTGAAAAATAGAACGCCCGTTGGAATCTGAGGATAACATTCTTTCTGACGAAAGCTCTCGGGAAGTCTATATTCATACCGCGAGCCTATTGTTTGTTTGGAACTCAAAACACCGGGTTTTTCCGTGGAAAATAAACAATCGAAATATTTTACACACATATTTTTAAAACCCTCTTACATAGGAATTTTTCCTTTTCATCTGGCTTTGAATTCGGGTTACCGGACAAAATATATTATTCTGCAGCTAAAACGTAAAACCGAATTCTGAGGTGAATGTCCAACTGAAAGTTTAAAGTAAAATGCTCACTAAATCCTGTTCCCGAAAAACGTTAAAAAACGGACGCGAGACTTGTTTAAATATAAAACGTCATGCCTAGAATCAGGTCGGGAAAATTGATAAAATTGAATGTCGGAATTTTTATGAGGTTTCCAGTAGAAGTAGTAAATCATGTGAGCTGTTGAAAAATGTTATTTTTAACTGTTAGTCTCCGGGCGGAGGCGGTGGCGGGGCGGCTGCCGCATGCGACTGGTTGGCCATTTTCTTTCTCTGACGTCACGAATGCGCCCTCTATGTTACGTAAACAGTTGTTACCCCAACCTCTGCCCCGCCAGCGATTCTCAAACTTACTCTTTGCTACATTTATCTAGTTCTCGTCGACTCGTTCCGGTCTGTTATTAATTGTCTTGTTTTACACCAATTAGTCTGCGTTCATTTTCACAGTTTCCCTGGTTAACGCTCTGTGCAAAAGTTATATTTGTTAAATAAACTGAAAGATATGGAGATTCATATCAAAATTTTTATATTACCTACTCACACGTAATTGTACTGCTCTAGTCTATTTGTCTTCTAATTTGCTAATAATGTATTATGTATTTGTAATAAACGTAATATATTTTTTTACATGCACTGCACGTACATAGGTGCAGTCGTGTTTCACCGCTTTGTTCAAGACAAGCTAAAGCTAATCTCTCTTAAATTGGTAATACAGTTTATCCTTGATGAGGTAAAGGAAGTTAGCAGGAACGTTTAGTATGGAGAAGAATGGATTATTTTATAGGAAAATTGCACTAACTTGAAAACCCAAAAAGGATCTTAACATCTAATTTTTTCTATAACTTTCCTGAAAATGATGACTGATATTTATAATCGCTAATATGCAATTGATATTGTACATTAACAATGATTAAAAGTTCTTAATTTTACTTAGTCCAGAACCGTATTATTGTACTAACTGATGACTTCTATTAGCAGAGATTACCTTCAAGGCTTCATCATGACATGATGTTCACAATAATGTTCACAATTATACACATAGCTATGTCCAGCAACTGTCCCAAGCACTTCTCTAACTGATTCTTGTACTAATTGCACTCTGTGCCTACCATGAGTTCTACTTTCGATTGCCGCTTGCGACTGCGGTTACAACTCGTTACAAAAAAAAAAAAAACTTTGTAAAGGATTAAATAGGAATCATGATTGCTCATACAAAATCACTGTATGATATCTGTAGTGTAGAAAACAGGAAAACACCGAACTACAGTACTACTGACTGATCCAAAATCCATTAGCGAAATGATTAATGTATAGTTCAAAGTGGATGTTGCTACTCTTCCTTTGAAACTCCAGTTGGACAAGTCTCCACAAAACTGTATTATACTTCGCACTGGCTCTCATCTTAATTAATCAGGTTGATAGTAACGTATCTCTTTACAATTGACGTAGTATTCGTAACTTTTGTAACTTACATGTTTCAACAGGTCGAATTTGGCCCTCATGCTCGGGGCTCACAGGAGTAGCATAGGAATTAATCCTAAACAAATAATATTGAACTTTATGTGCATGTATTAAAACTGACTTTCCTTTTTACTCGACAAGCAGTATTGAGATTATGAGTATAATTGAATTTTTTTGTCGTTTAGGATTGAATGCTATGCTATGATTTAACGTCTGTGAGGTCCTGGCCCTGAGCCCTATCTCTTCCTCATAATAATAATAATCGTTTGTGTTTGATGCAGGTGTTATTTATAATTGAATTATTGTATGCTTACGTCTTTTCTATGACATATATCTTAGATGCCTCTGTTTACTTTATAGATATATTAAAGAGATATATAATATGTAATAGGAAATGCATTTATAAAACTATAAAAACTAAATTAACATAAACAATTACTGTGAAATAATAAAAACATTAGTATTTACTGTATTGGTTTTCATTTGTTACACATGGGTGAATTATTAAACGTATTAGAATCGTTTATTTGATATGCTTTATCATTTGGTCAGAGGATCTCCTCTGAATAGATTCATCTGAACTAAACTTGTAAGTTAATTATTTTCGTTAATGAAGTCACAAAAGTTTGACGTGATGTCAATTAGACCTGCTTATTTACCTCGACCAGGTTTGTATTCTCAGTCAACCTAAAACTGATTCGATCTGCTTTGATATTTGAACTTTTGGTCTAAATCTTTATATTTAGGGCATCATTTTTTCAAATTTAAGTTTCTACTGAAGGTTGGATTATATTCTATTATTTTAAAATGTTCTTTAAAGTTAACTTTTTCTTTATTTGAAATATATATATGCTATAATTTAGAAGTCTCGGTTTAAATAAATTGATTTGTCAAAAAGAACAGGTCGAAAATTTTGTAGAATTTTAACTAATTTTGAAATTTAAGTACAATATAATATAATAAAGAGTTTTAACTTTTTCAATATCTCCGTGCGAAATGGTAATACATTTCTGATTAGTTGGAGAAAGTTCTTTTCTTTGCGGACGGGATGAGATTGGATACGCATGTTTGTTTGTCTCCCTTCTCCCTCAGGAACCTTAAGGGCTTTATGTAATCTATTAAATGTAATTGTATTTTACAGTTTGACTGTTACCTGTATCTAAACTTAATTAAAGTCGATTGCTCAACATTTTTTTTTAATCTTTTGATAAATCTGTCGAGGGAAAAGCATTTGATTCGTATTTTTTTCACTTTAGATCTTCGTTTAATTAGAAAATAACTGAAATATTCTAAATAAACTAACATAAATAATGGAATTGAAAAAAAGGTATGCGATCTTTTGACATTAACAAAAAAATTCTTGAAAATATATTGAGAGCTTGACTCCAGTAATGTATTACGATTTACTATAACCTGAACACTCAAAAGGGTTCACTCATTAACGTTTCAGTACTAATTAGTAACACCAACCGATAAATTACAATATGTTTTCACATGAGTTTGTAAAATAATATTTATTTTTAACACTGGCAAGAAAATGTAAAAAAAAAAAACTTAAACGAGGTACTTCTGTTTAAAAAGGTTTATCTTTATAAAGAGTGAAATAGCGGCAAAAATATTTTTTTAATTTTATTTTGTCTTCGTCTTTGTACATGCTCCTAATGGAAAAGAGCTTGAAGTTAATTCACTCAGAAAAGTTTAATTCGCTGCTAATTCGTTCTTGGAGTTCCTTAATTCTATGAAAATTGGGAGCATTTTATAACGTTTTACTTTCAATAATAAAAGGGGGAATAGTTTTTATTAATTTATTTAATTCACATGAAACATATTAAAGTAAAGAAGAATCATATATGTATGTAGTTGTGTTACGTGCATTTTTAAGAACTCATTTAGTAAAGTTAATTGTTTTATATTTAAGATAATTTTCATGTCTCACTTAGTTTTCGACAGAAATAACAGATTCATGTTTAAAGCATTCATTTGTCGCCTTGTATTTATATATTATTTACTTTTCAACATTAATGTCACCACCTATCCGTTCGGAATAAAAAAAAAAATTGAGTTACAACTAATACCAGTGGTGTTCGATCTGAATAAATCCGTACGTAGTCATATTGTAACCCTGCCCTTCAACATCATGTCTGCGGAAGTCACGAGGTTTTTAAAACGTTAATCCTTTAAATTTTACATTTTAATAGAATAATTGTTTTACCAAGGCAATAATCTGAATCTATCTTAACATTTTTACAAATGCACCTAACATAGTAACGAGATAAAGCTATACTGAACTCTCCCCTATAGAATTGGGATATCACTTGACCTTGAAATTGTGCCGTAGCCAAGCGGAAATAATGTTAAACCCGCCCAGCGACCGGTCATCTCTCTCATTTGAGATACAGCTTAATTCAAAAGGGCTTAAGCCACCATCTTGGCCTTGAATCCTGAAATCTCTCTTTGAATGCTTGTTGAACAGTCAAGATGTAGATTGACCAGCGTTTTAATACAAATTCAAATAAAATGTCATGGGCAAACAGGCAAGCGGTTCACTCGATGGAAAGTGATTGACACGAAGAAGCCACTGATGTCGTGGAACGCCAAGAGCCCCGCCTAAGCGTTGCCCATGTAGAGGTAAAGATGTTTTACCTGTCGTGCCTTTAATTACACTGGATCTCCAATCCTTCGAACCGGAACACAGCTAACTGCTTTGTAAATAAAAAGGAGGATGGTACCGACGCAGACGATCATGCACGTAGATCTACATTGTCGCTTTTTTTGTAACGATTTAGATAATTAGGACATTGTAGTTTCGTAAAGGAATCGATTCATTTTCAGTTGTTGTTATCATGGTTTGTTATTTTCCGACTGTACTTCAGGTGGTAATTTTTACATGCGTTTAAATTTATTTTTGGTTTTTAGACTTTTTTAAACATCAAGTAAGTTTTTGTATAAATTTTTTGAACATAAAGTTTGATTTAGATCGGTTTTTAATCATTTCTATGCTTTATTAATATAATTACTGTATTAAATTTGTCCTTTAATATAGAATTTAAACCGTGTTCGCTTTTCGATCTCATTACGTTTGTAATAACGTTACGTTATCAAGGGCTATTGTAGCAAACTAGGCAGTATTCAAGGGTTTATCTAGCTCGAGATCTGGACCTAGATTTAGAAAATCAGTTCACGTATCTAGGATATCAGCATACGGTACATTGTCCTTGAGTTTGACTTCAGAAAAAAATACAAGTCGATAACGATTTTCCTCACCTCATGCGATGTAACTTTATCAATTTCACAGATTGAGGATTTAATTTTTTTCACTATAATGTTTGGTAAAAAAAGAATTCCAAGCTCCTTCTGCAAGACATGCAAAGGTCATGTAAATAACTAAATAACCATTTATAACTAAACGGACCATGTTCAAAGAATAAATATATATTTGTCGACCTCGGTGGCGCAGTAATGTCAACAGCTGATTGCTACGCTAGAGGTTCCGGGTTCGATTCCCAGCGGGGGCGGAACTTTGTGTTATTTGCAAGACGCATAATTTCGATTACCGATGTTGGATGTGGTGTTTTTATGTATGTAGTCTATGTATATAGTTGCTTAGTACCTGCGATACAAGATTATCTTAGTACAGGGCTGAATCAATGTGTGTGCCTTGATGTGGTTTTTGTAATTATTATAAAAATATGTCCTACTGTTATGGTTGTTAGATTAAGAAACTTAATGGAGCTCTTTGAAAGCTATTAAGTTAGGTAAACTGAAGATGCGTGTTGCAACGACGGTGAGGGAGTTCATAACATGATTATGTTGCGGACGACAGTCTGGTTTCCGTATGGTAATCACATCAAGCCCAGAACCCCAATTGCGAGTGCGGCTACAAATTGTCTGCCGGCGACATGCGGCTTTGCCCACCCTAATAGAGAATGTCCACTCGTGTTATGTTTTAGTCTTGGTAAAATTTGAAAAAAAATATTGAGTTTTATGCTTCAATGTTTAAAGGCATCCTTTCATGTTCAGAAATAAGTGACTCTTCCATAGCTATTGTTCTCTATAATTGTTTTTTTTATTTTTTAATTTTTATATATATGGTAAACAAAATTAATACATCATAAAACATTTTTAATGCTCACTACTTAATGGTTTTTTTATTTATTTAGTACTAAATAGCGCCAATACGTGTATTCCATAGGGACACTTCGTGCCCCGTCTTGGATAATTTTATGCAATTTGCAGTTAGCGTCGGTCGTAATGCATAAATGATTACAGTGACGGCCTTGTCGGCAGTAGACAGTTAGCACATTGCATGTCCATCGTCAGGGGTTGCGTTCGATTACTGATGAATAACATACACCCCTTTTTTAATGTGACTTCTTTCTGACTTTTCGTATAGTCGTAGCGTGGAAGAGGGCTATTTTGAATCTACTTTTAACTTTTTTTCGATCTTGTGTTGTATTCTTATTTATTTAGTATATACCATATCGTTGCTTAGCACTTGCGATACAAGTTCTTACGATACTTAGTGCAGGGCTGATTCAATGTGTGTGTCGTGATGTGGTTATTTATTTACTTTTTTACATCCACCTATAATAGCAAAAAGTTTCATTAAAGTTTTTTGTAACTTGTTAAATCTTCCTGTACAGACGGTATAAAAAAAATGGTATCCATTAGTAGTTTTAAAAAAGGAGTCGTCAGAAAGAAAATCGTTTTCTTACTCGCTGAAAATACCTAATTTTTTGTATAAAGATGTACATGTAATACTTGTCGTGTCGTGTACATGTGTACTAGTGACTACACATTTATCTGTCGTTTTAGGTGTATGGCGTGTAGTCAATTTTAGTTAATTAATATAATGATTTGTTGTTGCTACCGTTTTAATCAACTTAAAAACGAATGATTTAGTTTTTTGAGATGTAAAGTAAATTTAATCAGATATTTAACCTTGATGAAGTTTTATATAGTCTAGTGTAGACGCGAAATGAAGAACAAACTATCACACAACAGGCTCGGTAAATTGTATGATTGCGCCCAGGCTCGCGTCGATGCGCAGTAAGGTAACGTATACTAGATGGTAAAGTGGTTGCGTCCTCATAACAAAATAAATCAACACTCCACACTGAATAAAGCCTGTCGAACGGTCAATTTGTAATCGTATTCAAAAAAAGGAACTCCTGTTATTTAACTGTGTAATGTTTACATAGATTTTCATTTGGTTTTGCATGTATGTAGTCATGACGTTCTCTGCTGTTATGCCCATTCACGAAAACAAAGAGTAAATTATCTAGCCCTGCGCTAACCTGTGTTATGCTTACGAAACACTAATTGAGTTAAGGTGTCAAACGTGTTTGCGGTATAAACTTTACTCAATGGTGTTTTTTTTTTATTTGTTCACCCGTCACCGTTTTCCATGGCATACAATCAAATTAAAATTGATTGATTGATGTTAGTTTTACCACCGCTGGAACGGAACTTCGCATTCAACTAGTAGCATTATCAATATGTTTAAATGCGTCTATGTTGTGTTGATATAAAACCAATCCTATTATACGACTCAAATAAATACGACAATATTTGTTTTGCACCAAAATACGTAGTAATCGAAAGAAGCTGTGTTCCTGGATATATATACAACATAGGGGCCTTCAAAAAAAGGGCGTACTCCTTTTTAAAAGATGTGCGACGCATTTGCTTACATCTTTTTCCTGCGTAGGTATCACTTAGGTAGGTGAGCCGCATGCCAGTTTGCCCTCTTTTGAAAACAAATATTAAAAAGCTGTGGTATCTAAGTCGATCAAACAAACCTCCGTTCATCATCACATACTAGTCCAAACATTAAAGTTTAGCGTAATATTTATATTATGCTTGCAGCAAAACATTGTTCGTAAAATGTTTATTTTCCCTGGTCAGTACAATTCGTATTGAAAGGCGCCATTTAATCTCTTCCATATGATATGATGGCTCCTCCGATTCGGGACACCGAAAACAAAATTGGATTGCTTTTTCCCTATACCCCTGTTATTTTATCAAACAATATACCGCTGTGACCCTGGCTTCTTTTGTCATCAGCCCAGGCTTTTATCTATTGCTATATCCGTCTGCCCATTTGTCAGTTACAACTAGAGCTGTCAAATATTGATTGACGTTCGTTGACTTACTATTGCCTCACTGACAACTTTAATAATATTGTGTTAGATAAGTCATGCTTTTGTTAGTTTCCGAATAAGTCCTCACACTTGCCACCTGTAAAATAACAATAATTAGTTGGCTCATGAACACATACACTCCGCTTCACACTCCCGCCATTCCGGCCTGCGTTGCCAACGTTCTCCCAGCTGTCATATATGCGCATGAGGCCAATAGTTGTATTCTACATCAACGATTTCATAAACATGTCAAGTTCAGGAACACTTTATTTGCTCCGTGAGAAAGGGATGTATTAAAAGCACTTTGGATATTTTTTCAACGAGATATTAGCAAACAAGGGTTGTCTATTTGCAGACTGTAATCCCGCCTTTGGAATCCTAAAAACCCATATGAGGATGTCATTTTTGACAACATATCAAGCCCCAAAAAAGCTGTATATATAAAATAAAGATCAATCCTTTCATCCAAAGTGTTTTTAGGTATTGCCTTTTTTTTAAGATAAATTAAAAACAAATTACATCAATGAAATTTCTGGTTATACACACTACAATTTGTATCTGTATATATGATGCACACATGTGATAGGTCACATTGACATGACTGTTCATGGTGACAGTCTGTGGTCAACTTTAATCAGTCTAATATACATTTACTCTGTTTTTTGTGGCCTAAGTAAATATATACAAATACTTAATTAAACTACATAAAATATTTGTATTATCTATATACGGAACCGTAAGTTTTTTCGTGACCGACACTACCTTGGACGGTTCCCTGTTTAAAAAGCATTCGCGAACACGATTGCATCCAATGTTTATTTTTTTGAAAAACAAAAAAAAAATTGTAGTAAAAAGTAGTAGGCAGTCAATATTTACGATTTAATATTAAAAACAAATAGGTATTAATACTGCAATGTGGTCGTGTCAGATGGCAGCACTAGCGGGTAATGTAATTGTTACAGTAAGATTAAGGTATATATTTTCTTAACACCATGAACTAGTGAGCACTCTGCTTCGATCTTTGCGTAATGTTCAATATTGATGGAAAACTTTTAAAACAGATTTGCGAGATCAGCTCTTAGATCTATGTGCTTAAGTATCATTACAGCTTGGAAGACGGCGTTACGCAATACGAAAGAATCTCGCCTCCTTGCAGTCAGCTTACTCTAATTAAATTACCTTTGAAGAGTTTTCAATCGATTCATTACGAGTGAAGTATCTTTAATAAACCAAATGAAAATGTTGGTACTTTCTGCTGTTATCTTATTATATCTGTTATTTAAATTTTGACAGAATTTTGTTGAAGAACGGAACGTACTGATGATGAAAAACTTGCGTCTTAAAAAGGCCATAAAACGTTCGAGTCTATCCAAAATCGTTCAATACGACTCATCGGTCAGTTTAATAAATTATATCAATCGGCCACATTATTACACCTACAAAATTTCGGTGATGCGCTAACAGCTTTAAATTCGAAAATACGGACGGCCTCAGGTTATGTAAGGGTCAGCGGGGCAAAATATACGTTTATGCGCCATTGAAGTTACAAGTAACTTTTTTTGTTTGAAAAAATGTACCAATTCTAAGTTCCACCCCTTTGTTGAAACTTTTTCCTGTAAAATTTATTTTCCCATAATTTCCTTTATTATGTTTCAAGTGAGTATTATACTATTGATGGTGTTAAATGACATTAAACTTAACCTCTCAAAGGAGGCAAATAAATAAATAATCACATCACGACACACACGTTGACTCAGCCCTGTACTATGATATAATCTTGTATCGCAGGCACAAAGCAATGATATGGTATATACTACATATTTAAGAATATAACATAAAAGACCGGTAAGCGAAACAATGCGTCTTGCAATTGGTCTTGTTATTACACAATTCCCGCCCCCAAGACCGCCGGCATTCGAACCTAGAAACACTAGCGTAGTAGTCGGCTGTTTACACCACTGCGCCACCGAGGTTGTCAATATGTAGTTTGCGGCTGCCAAACTCATTACAACATTGCATTTACTGTTGGTGAATTAGGATATCTATGTCCGGATTTTGGTATAATTAATAGCTATTCAGCGGGCAAAGATACGGTTTCGGCAATATGGTATTTGATTTAAAAAAAATATATGCATATGCCAAATCGTAAAATGGCCAGTGAACTGTCAGTGATACATATTAAAGAGCGGCGATCTTATAAAAATAGATACATTTTTCAAGTTTAACTGCAATTTGATTACGCTACGGAGTAGCAACACCAACTCAGTTAAACAACGTTTTCTGACCAAGTCATTCTTCAGATATGGAAAATACTATTAAAAATGGCCGTAGGAACTCATCATATATTATAAGTAAGTTAAACAATAAATTTTAGATATGATTTTGATAATGATACAAAAATGATTTTAACAAATTACGTTAACGTATTGACGGCGTTTTTACGTTTTTAACATTAAACTTGCAAGGGCGCCCTCTGCTTTGAGCTTTGCGGATAACACGCTATTGTCTATGAAATTTTAACGTATTAAAGAAATAAAGCTTTCTGAAGGAAAGGCTTAGGCGGCGTTTTCGGGTCCCCTACAATGTTCATCTATCTGAATATGGTAGAATACAGACATAGAGATCTTGGAAAGAGTCGAGAGAGTGTAGTGTTTGTTCGCGATGCTCCCTTTCAGCCCTTGTAGGTCACTAGAACTAGGGTGAATGGTAAGGGATTTTTTAATCAAAGATGCACCTACGCAGTGTTCTTTTATACATGGACGTATGCTTTTAGGGTAATTGTTCAACGCCATATTTTTACACACGTTTTCTGACAGTTTTTAGATTATTTTGAATTTTGCTTGAAATCGAAGGTGGTATTTTTTTACTGATGTATGTAAAAGTAGTTATAAAACATGTAATCCCTGGTATAACTCGTAAGTCACCTTTATATGACATCAAGGTGGATTCCGGTCTGAGATTGCAACTTTTTCTCTTTTTTATTATAAGATTGAATAAAAGTGATGAGCATACTGAGAGGGATCCATTAAAATTTAATAAATGAGGAGAGAGCTTTGAGCACTACAGCCCTTTATACTTTTTACTCTTTAGATCTCAGTAATATTAAATAGCTTTCAGGCTAAGCCTTCAACCGTTTCTCAGATATACCTCACCCGATAGTTAATCCAGTCTTGAAGTAATTCTCCGCAGGGAAATTCATTTCGCTACTTCCAGCGCACCGCAACTATAACAGTATTAGTATTTAGTTACCCTGGATCTCGTCTGCTTCATTTGACTTCATCTTGATCAAAAGCCTGTCGCAATATTTAATTTTGTTCCACGTTTAATTTGTATTTATATCTCTATAGTGTTGCATCACATATCAATGGATTTTTGTATACACATCAAGTTATACATTAATGCAATTCAATCCTTACCCTCCACGACATAATACTGATTATGTTTATTGTTTTGCATGTTTATATAAGCGAACGCGCTGTACCTATGTATTAAATTGACACAAATAAAATGTTTTTAATTTCGTTCAATTTCAAGTACGGTGCTAAATAAAAATGTAGACAGGGTGATTTGTAGCAGCGTGTATGATAACACGTTAAAAAAATTAATAAAAAAAATGCCAAGTTTAAATTGATCATAACCCTGTGAAGCGTGGGGGTATGTAATGTTGTTACGATCGTGTGTTAAATGTTTGCAGTGTATCACGAGCGCCGGTCAACTAACTTAATAAATTAATCATGGAAGTTAGTGAGGGGCGTCAAGAACGGACCTCTAACTGGTTTAAATTGTTCTAAACTATGCGTTGTCCAGGTGCCTGTACCATTGTATTTGCAACCTTCATGCTGCGTTAGAGAGGGAAAATACTATTTAAGGTCTAACACCATCCTTGTCTTGGGGTCATTTAGGTTTTTCATTGTTCATCTAAATCCTCGCTGTTTAGATAGCCGCTTCAAGCGTTAAATACTCCTCACAAACGTAACAGTACGGACAAATGTTATTTCATGTGTAAGAAACAATATACTTTGACAAATTTTAACTAAATCCTAAAACCCTTGCACTGTATTAATATAATTCTACTGCTCATTTCGAGTCTGTAGTTGAGTCGAAGGTTGAACACGTCTGCCTAGAAAAGACAAAGTATCTGTAAAGAAGTCTAAGTAGGGACCAAGTAGGGTATTGTTTAGGGAACACCTTGGCTAGCAGTGAGTGCACTTCTTTATACAATACTGTCACATGTTTATTTATATAGATGAATGGCGGATTACGTTCTGCCCGATGTAAAGCAGCCGCCACGGCTTACAATCTGGGAAGGGAAATGGAAAAATGTAAACCATTCCTGAAGGAATTGGAAGCATTTTTCAAACTGTGATTCTTTTGATCGTCGGAAGTTGGTGTAGATTAATAAAAAGCAAGAAGAAAAATCACCAAACGCCATCTTTAAAGTGTGATTAATGTTTAGTATTAAATAATATTAAATAAATACAAACAAAATATGTATATCGACGTCGATTTTAAAACGCCATGAATATTTAATACTGTCTGATGTTTCGTTATTGTAAACTATGAATAAATTTCTGCTGAAAACCCCCGTCTGAAAAAATGAACTAAGCAACTATGAAGCTTTTGTATTCATATCGTTGTATGCAACCCTTCATTTAAATGCAGATTATATGTAAATTAGTGACGTTACTGTTTACACTCGGTTTTATTGATTTTTGTGAAATGGCTTGTCCGAATTATGTTTTAGAAATAGAAGAAAATAAAATATGCGATGAAATTTTTAGTAGCGCAAATTGATAAAGTTGTTTGTCTCAACAGTTTTCGGATGAACATATGTAGCGAAATTTCTAGCTAAATACGTACCTACCGAATGTATTGTAGTAATTAGATGATTTGAAATATTAACTTATGATTTGATAGGTGCTACAGTAAATCTAGGGTAGTGGCATAATTTCAATATTCGTAACGGTTACACGGTAAACATTGCATGTACGGCCGTTGCCCAGTCACATTTAGGTCGCGGCGGTTATCGTTCAATATTTAATTCCATCAAACTGTCAATAATGACGGAATTACCCGTATTTCCTATGGGAAGCTATGCAGGGAGCTCGCACGACTGCACGAGAATTCACAAGTCAATAACTTTAGGAATTTCCCAATACGAATATATTGAAGTCTAGCTGACCTATCTGAGCTCGCCTATCTAACAGCAACCGTTACATTTAAGAGGAAACTTAAGTATTTACTTTGAGTAATAGTAAGAAGTATAGAAAGGATTAATAATTATGTAAGCTGAAATTCTCACAGTGGATAAGTTCCCCGACAATTATAGTCTCTTCAAGAATAAACTTTTTCTAGGCAAGCATGTTACACTTTCGCTGGCATCGTCGGACATCATCAGGTGAAATGTGGCTAAACGATTGTCTATCTTTAATAACAATGATCGAAGATATTCTTACTATCAATCAGTGTAATAAGGAGTGTAATCAGTTTTAAGTTATATTACTAACTTACCCCAAAATTCTATCGACACGATAATAGCAATGGGACCTCATATACTATAATACTGGTGTGTTTATGTGCTTTAGCAAAAATGTTGAGTAAGAGGGCTTGTTTCTGCCGCGGGTGAATTCTGCGCTCAAAAGAAGGCTATCACTGTTTTAAAATTATTAATGTATGAAACATTTTCATTTTAATGTGTACGGAATTTCTTGCTCACTTCTCTCGATAGCTACATACATTTATTGAAATATGAAGTTTCTATCTAAGAGTGTGTGTAAACGTACTGTGTATTATGAATCTGTGCAGTGGTGTGGAAAAGTATCGGAGAATTGTAGTAATGTATCCGTCCCGTGCCAAATGCTGCGGCAACATTAAAATGCATTAATGTTCATTAAATACCAGCCGTGCTTGGCGAAATGCACTACTTATTAACTGTTGTACACTACCTAGTTATAATTTAATATGTGTGTGAATTACAAAATATGGCTTCGAATTGTACTCGTTCCGATATTTTTAAGCATTGAATTGTACCTCCTCGTCAAATTTTACCGAAAATTGTTAGCTTTAAGATGAGACCAGCTATCCTCGACGTAAGGCCCGCGGGCCAAATGCGGCCCGACTAGCCTTTTTGGTTGGCAACATGTTTAAATTTCGTGCCCATCAGAGAAACTATAAATGGTGTGCTGTGTAAATAATATGGGTACCTACTATAATTTTAGTAGGCTTGTGGGGGAGGCTCGCGGCCCGCTACCCTGTGATTTAAATGTAATTCCGCCCGACCTGCCAAAAAGTTGAGGACCACTGACGTAGACAGTCAGAAGAACACTTACTTTTGCGTTAAAAATGTTTTATGCGTCCCAGCAACTAAGTAGGGTTGCCTGCCAGTGCTTTTGATAAAAGGGGAATTAGCAGGGTCTCCCTTGAATAGTAGAAGTAATGGAAAAGTGGGTTGGAGGTACTTAGAATCGACACAGTTCAATTTGAGACGTATACTGACACTACGTAACATTTTTCTGTGCATGTGAGTGAGATTAATTCTTGGGTAGTCGGTTTTTCGCTCTTGACACGAATATCTTTTGGTAAACTCATTCATGTCCTTGTAATAATTGCCACAACGTTAACCCTTACACGCACAAACTGCGACCACATACACGAAGCTTAATGACACCTTGCCAGTAAAAGTAAAACGAATTTAAATGAACATTTCACTTATACTCCACCACCATCCAATACCACGTGAGTAAATCAAATTTCACAAATAAAACGTTGTCACTGTGTTATCGACCTTCGCGTTTTTTCACGCGATCCTGAAATCTAATTTTCCTCATCGAATGGAGTATTTCCCGAGACGATAGCTATACAGATTGATTTATCATACCCGAACCTTCGGCCGTCTCCATGAAGTAAACACACATCCCCTTTCTATACCTCTGATGAGGCAGACAGGCATAACCTAACTGAATAATGAGTTAACTACCATAAGGGATTTAACACATAACAAAAATAAACTCACGCCGTAATCCCTCGAGAGGGGTTGGCATTTTGCATGTTGAGTCCCAGTGAGACAGGTCCCTCGAGAGGGGTTGCGAATCTGTCGCCACTATCCGGCAAAGTTACAACATACGGCAACCCGAGACTCGAACCCTCGACCGGTCGGGTCGGTCGGTTAAGCAAGGCAAGTAAAAAACTGAGCGAACGAGCGAGCACAACCAATTAATTGCCTAAATCAATAAATACAAACAAAAAAAAAATCACGTTTAAAAATCTCGTTTAATATTAAACATAGAATAAGTGTTGCTTCTAAGACATCTAAAGATGCTTTCAATCTGTAACTAATCATTTAAGATATTATTAATTCTGTTTCTTGATCACTATTACAATTATTGTTAATAAGATAAAACAATTTTAAATAAAGTATTACTAGTAAAGTACTATTTAGATTATTGCATTAAATGAATATTTTTAAAGACCCCATTTTAAATTAAACCTTAAAAAATAATTAAAGTAACCTAACCTAACTGAGAAACACAGAAAAAATCCCCTCGCACTACTACACTA
This sequence comes from Choreutis nemorana, assembly GCA_949316135.1. Classification (NCBI taxonomy): domain Eukaryota; kingdom Metazoa; phylum Arthropoda; class Insecta; order Lepidoptera; family Choreutidae; genus Choreutis; species Choreutis nemorana. The sequence goes on from OX438595.1 coordinate 2,318,864, forward strand.
CTAGTAGTGCAAGGCGGTTGTGGGCAAAATGGTTCACACTGATTCTATTCTATTTATGTCGGAATTTTCTTTGAACTTGTATGTAGCCGTCATGTATAGGTATTACCTCTTACCTTAAAAAAATATTTCTCTTGATTTTTAAACAGGCATATGTACGACTAGCAAAAAGAATAAGCTATAAAAAACCAATAATATGCCACTAAGATAAAGCCTACGTCAAGTATACCGACTGTTCTAACATTATTAAAGTAATCTGTAATAAAACTAACACTCAATGCCTCATATACAAAAGCTGAAAGTTTCGTACCGCTGAAAAAAAAACTAAAAATCCACCAGCTCTAACCTCACGTCGTTTTAATACTTTTATTTTTTTTGTTTCACCTTTAATTTTATCTGAGCTCGCCCTGCCTGTTAGCTTATTGACCATGCTCGACGGGTGTCGGTGTGAAAAGCTAAAAATATAGTGTGATTCAAATCCCCTCCATAGGGACATAACACACCTACTCGTAAACGGATCAACACTTCAATTCATCAACTCTAGCCGTTCGCTGTTTTTATGTTTGTATTTATTGATTGCAACGCACACTCATCAGCATTATAGGTTACGGTATCGCATTGGTTTGTCAGCAAGCGAGGCAAAATGAGACACGGTGACGTTCTTTCTGACTTTTCTGAGTTGATAGGTGTGCTACGACCATGAGTGTTGCAGCTAATTGAAGTATGTTAATTAAATCAATTCCGTTTCGCTTCCATACAAGCGCTGTGACATAACACAGCCGTTGCACAGTTTGCCTTTGTGCTCTGCTCACACTATAACTGGTTGTCTCATTTAAATAATTATTTCGAAAACTGGGAACAACACCAGCCATCCATTCTGCTCGAGCACTTTATAGGTCTCGACATCTGTTCAATTTAGTATCTGAATATCCAAATGTATCCTCTCTCAAGGTGGTACTCATACACATTCACCAAGTTTGTTTGAAACTGACACGTTATTATCGTATTAAAATATGAATGTGTTTTTGTGTCCGTCATCATTTCACGGACAATCTTGGTTGGATTATATTTTGTACATTATAATACTTTAATGAGCCTGTTAAACTAAAAGACTCATTAAAGTAATAATGTAAAATTCCTTATTTACAAGCAAACATAAAAAAGTCCAAGTGAAGTAAGTATCAAGAAAGCTTTGTCCATTGTCAGATTACTTATAGCTTTTTATGTCATCTGGAATGCAACGATGTTTTGCATTGAAAATAACAATGGAAAAGTAGAAGAAAAACTATATAAATAAATCCTGTTACGAGTACATCTCAACATAGATGAAGTCAGTAAATCGATATGTTCTCCGTTCTAAAAAGCACATGAACAATGCAATAAAGTTGTAAATTATTTCAAAAGTAAATGTAAAAATATGGATTATCTGTCATTTTAAACAACAATTTACAGAAATATTTAAGTTTTCAATATCAAAATAACCTCATTTTTTATTTAAACACAGAAATACTTTTACTTTAGAGGCACGATTTAGAAATGCAGTTATTTCACAATACCCCTTTTGACGGGCGTGTCGCTTTGTGCATTGTGTGTTGGCATTATACGGTTCGTTGAAGCCCGTTTAAGCTTTCCCGGAAAAAATAATAAAAGGCTAAAACTAGATTAAGGATTAGTTGCATCGAGTCAAAGGGTATCAAATCAATGGCTCTTTTTTTCCCGAAAGCCGCGCACAAATTGAACTCTTTCAAGCTCAGCTCAGGGTTTTTTTTACTCCAAGCTGACGAGGGACCTGCCGTTAGCGTCAACCAGAAGTACCAATCCGTAAACACCGAGTGAACAGCTTCGACTGAGCGTTTTTTAATCCCCGAAGCAAAAGAGGGACAAAAGATGGGTGTTATAAGTTTGACGTGTCTGTCTGTGTTTCATATGTCTCGAACGAATGAATTGATTTTGATTTAATTTGTTGAGTTTATTCCGATCAGTAACCCCGCTCTGTCCCACTAGGGTGACAGAGAGGAAAAAAATGTTCGATCTGTCACCCTGTTAGCGATGAGGGGACAGTTCGATCTGTTTTTACTCTTTCACGGTTTCCTCTGTCCCCTTATGACCAACAGGGGCACGGATCAAACTTTTTTTGCCCTTTCTGTCCCCAATTTATGAAACATCTATTATTGTAAAATTTGCCTTTAGCATATTATTGTCACTAAAACTTACCGCTGTCACCGTAGTATCAAAATTATCGTAGAGCAAACAACAGAAGAGTCAATTGACTGTAATAGATTAAGTTCTGGCTAATGTTTCTCATAAGATTCATACGACGTCATTTAAGCAACTAGCAAAACGACAGAAGTCAGAGTTGTTGCGTTTAGCGCGGGGAGAGGTTAAAACGGCCCTACCAGTACTGTTAAAGTTTCTTGCGTGTATCACTTCATCACTTCTGCCACGAGTTCCTTTATCACCTAGAGTTCTGGCACTTTTGTTTTTATACTCTAGATACATTTAGACTTTAACCAACAATAAAAAAGTATGCTTTGTCTAATCATAGAATCGGGGCCTCTATTCCGAAACGACAAAAAACTATAGACTGAACTACGAAAGCGTACTACGTAAGTCTTTCAGTCGGATCAGTCTGGGTCGCTGATCCATTAATTCCGATCAAACTTTTTTTGACAGATATTGCATCAAAACCCTTACTTCAATGATACCGACACATTGATTTCGAAAGCAGTGGTAACCGTTGATTTTATGCGTAGGGTGTTTATCGGTCGGCTCAAACTGCAGGCAGCATTTCAGAGTAGGCCCCAGAATTAGCTACTGTGCTGCTATACTTCATAAGCGTTAAAGCTAAATTACAGAATCTAGATTATCTTGCCGGTATCTTCCCCAGCATACATTTTCTGATCCTGTGGTCGAGTCGTTTTTATATATATTACTTTTTCATAAAGACAACGGAATAAAGTTATTTTGTTTTGATAATAAGTTGAACCCACCTAATTTACCGAGTAGGTTTTTTTTTTAATAATTTGATAATCTTTCGACCACAATCGAACCTTATGGTAAGAGAAGATGTGCCCGAAAGTGACTAAAATTTTCATTGATAATTAATTTTTACTATTGACACAAAGATATTTTAAAACAATACATTTTCATTGTGTGATTCTTGATTAATTTATGAAGCTGTCGACAAAATGTTACACTGTTCATTAAAAAGTTATCCTTTTATTATGCGTGGTGGATTTTATTAACGTGGACGCGTCGTAGTTTTACCATTATTCAATTAACGTCAGATTAAAAACTTTACCACGTGTCAATTTGCGCTGCCTTTACATTCAATTTATTTTCTCTTTAGTCGGTTTAGACGCAGAAACTATGGAAAAAAAACATAAAAAATTCAGTTAAGATGAAATAAATTTAGAATATGAACGATTATTCATAATCTCTAGATATTTTACATAGGACGACCTCGGTGGCGCTGTGGTGTAAATAGCCGACTGCTACGCTAGAGGTTCCGGGTTCGAATCCCGGCGGGGGCGGGACTTTGTGTTATTAGCAAGACGCATTGTTTCGCTTACCGGTCTTGGATGTTGTATTCTTATTTATTTAGTATATACCATATCGTTGCTTAGCATCTGCGATACAAGTTCTTACGTGAGTCAATGTGTGTGTCGTTATGTGGTAATTATTATTTTTATTATAATGACTGATAAGTTAATAGAATCGGCAAGTTCTTATTCATTATAACAACTATTATTAGTTACCAACCAGCTAATCAACAAGCCAGAAATCATCAGTCGCAGTATAACATTTTCTGAACCTCACTAAATACTTCAGATTATTTTTATATCATGCATAATAGCTATGTTTTACAAATTAATAAATTTTACTGTAACATATATGTAATACATAGATATTTAAGAAAGTTAAGTAGGTTTTTGACAAGATTCCTTTGTACTGCGTTTTTTCTGTTTGTTCATTACCTAGCAATACACCGTGATGTTTTCACCGCATTTATATTGTTTTAGCGTTACTAATAACATCTTATTTATTTTAATCGTTTTGTTTATTGTCGTAGATCTGAGCTTCCGCCCGTTCTTCAACTACGTCGACATGCGGGCGCTTTTGGAGAATTTCTGCGTGTACCATATCAACGCTCCAGGGCAAGAGGAGGGGGCGCCCACGCTGCCGGAAGAGTGAGTTCATACAATTTACCTTACTACGTGCCTCTAGCATAGTTAAACTGCGAGTATGGACTGTACCAATGAGAATTTCTACGTTTTTCGGGGTACTAACTACACGATCAATACCATGTCGTAGTGGGTTAATGTACTACTCATGTTAATAACCAATGTATAATTATATTACCCTCCAATTGGTGTTGTCTTGTAAAGTACATGTGTATTTTTCTGTGTACTTTATTTTCTGACAGGTGTGTGCTAATGCATCCCCTTGCACACACCACCCGGCGCCTTGTGATCCTAGTGTCGTGATATTTTATATTCGTACAAATTCATAACTACAGTTGCATGCGGCAATAAAAGGGAAAACTCATGGTAGTCACATTGTTAATAGCCTAACTACATCCATCTCGAGTGTAAGTTAACCGAATGGAGGAAATCTCTTCAATTTAATTGTAAGCGATGTCAGTTTGTACAAATATAGAATTTAAATAAATAAATTAATAATATCGTATCTAATGTTCACTCAGTTGCTATGCAGTTGCTGCCTTGAAATATTAAAAAGAAAAATACTTAAAGTACATCCTGCCTTTTTTAAATTTCTTCATTGCTTTATCTCGAATCGCACCATAGAGACATTTCTGTAGTTACATATTCACACTTGATTCGCGCTAGCGTGATTGCCAAGAGTATGTTAATTTCCTTTGATTCAGTCGTTTGGCAATTTTTTAAAAATTAAAACCATTAATTCTCAGTACCAGCAGTATCACAAGGGAATACGTGATCCCAACAGTTTGTGTATATATTTCACATTGGTAGTAAATATAAAACGGAAGAGATGTCATCTCGATACGTTGGTGTGCGAATTTATTGATCACTCCGCAAGATAGGTATCTCCCCTTTGGTAAATTGGTTATTATTATTCCGAGCATGCCAAGTGAGTTTAAACCTGAGATGAATGGAACTCCATCTATGTATTAAAACACACCTTTCATTTTTGTTTGCTGCGTTTTATTTACTTTGTAACCGTGCTGGTTTTCAGTTGAACTTTTTATGCTAGGGCCACACAAACGAGAAACGGCAATGCTCATCGTCGCAATAAATATTCACGCGTTAAATGTAGGCAACACTTGAACGGACAACGTCAATGTCGATTTCGAGCAGTAAAATCGGCGTTCATCTTCCTTGAATTTCAAGCAAGATGTTGAAGCTAGTATTAGCATTGTATTTCAAGTCGCCTAACGCTCGCAATCACGTTGCACATTGACTAACGTAGTGTGGTCGCTTTAACGCAATAATTCTTGTGATATCTCTTTCGATGTACCGCCACTGGCCGTGGTCTAACTTCTACTCTACCTTCGACTTTCCTAACGTCATACGGCAATGTGAATGCCATTGTATCTATTATCTAAGCGTTCGCGATAGTCAACGGCGTTTCCCGTTAGTGTGACCCCAGCGTTAAGGTGAAAATGCAGCGAGCACATGCAAATTTTACAGCGGACATGGCACGTAGAACATAACGTTAAGGTAAATATATGCTTCTAAAAACTTGCGTTAGACACGTGAAACTCGCATCATGTAAATTTATATTCAAGGTTTTCAACAAATAAATTATTAAGTTAATATTATATACCTTACATACATATATTAATTTCTACGGTCTACTTACTTAAGAACATTGTAAGTGAGCTGAAAGCTTGTAAAATATAGGCTTCAAAGAAATTTTCGTATCTGGAATCCATTTGGATGTATTTACATCATCTAGCTTTAATACCACTATTATGTGCATACCGATACTGTACGTTTTTTTTTTGTCAACACCCGTGTGCCTACCATTAGTTAAACTCTCGAATGCTGCTAGCGACTCAAGTATTTTTTTATGAATCTTTCTAAAGTGCCTCTAACGGATTCTCAAGGAATTAAGAGTGCTCAAACAAAATCACTGTAGTTACCTATGTTACCTGACATATAAGAAAACTACGTGAACTCATGGCAGGACACCAAGTAATAGGTTTCGAACGCTCAACTGACATTTGCAGTTTTGATCTCGATGGACACATTAATAATAAATACAAAGAAGGATTTCATTAGTCTCGATAAATAAAGAAATTTCCGGCAATTTTTTGCTTCTTCTGTACGCTCATAAAAGGATATTATATTTTTTAACCAGCTCGCTCTACTTTCATTTTTTGGAGATGGCAAGAGTACCATCTACAAATTTCCTTTCCGTATGAGTTTTTCAGTTTTAAAATGACAGTTTTTAAGGGTTCCGTACACAAAAATTGCCAACGGGACCGCTATTGCCAAATTAATTGAAGAGCCCGCCTCAAAAAAAAATTCAGCGTTTTATTGCACTTTATTTTAAATCTTACGCAAGTCTGACGTTTTGATCATTTTTTTAATTAAACCAGTCTATTTTCTTTTATTCTATCTTTATATTTTAAGTTAAATGTCAATTTTTTAACGGGCGCACTCCGTTTATCGGAACGGATACGCAATCTCCGTCGCATCGGTCGGTTGGCGCGCGCAGTCTGGGAAAAGTGGCTCGAAATTACATTATTTCGCTTACTTAATTTTAAAATTTCTACGAGCGTATTTTAAAACGGTTAGTAAGAAATGCTATTTTTATTTATGGAAAGTTCTTTAAGATGCAATCTATAGATACTATGTCGCACTACAAAGTTACAAAAAAATACAATCCTAAGGAACTGTTTCTAACACTTCATTTGCCAAAATAGGTATACAATAAAACAATATTTTAATAACAATAAAAATATATATCAATCCCCAAGGAGCGACGTCAAACAAATCATAGAACCTTTTTAAAATTCAAAACTCAACGGTGTAAACAACATGTGACTGGGAACATTAAATGTCGATTTGTCATTACGTCGGCGCCTACGATCGAATACGTGACACTAACTACACGATGTTTCTTATGGAATCGTCAATATTGAATTCATTGCGAGTGCTTTAAAGAAATTTGTCCTATAACCTAACACCCAAGGGTTTTCTACATATTTCTATTAAAAACTTTTAATTTGCCCGTTTGTTTTTTTCAGATAGATTAAATTTTTAAAAAAAACGTGTACGTGATCGATACGATAATTTTTTTGACTTTAGCTAGAACTTTTACTGCAATTAATTAGTATATAAATGTGGCGAGTTTATTCCAGACAAACAATTTTCAACTTCAAACTATTGCATTGATATTTGTTGTTTATCAACTATGCACTTGACTGTTATTTGTATATTTCTATGGTGGTAAATAAATTGAATGTTAATATGAATCTTTACACATGTAAATTATATTTCACGTGAAATTCAGTGGATAACGCTACAATGAACAGTATGCGGGATCTCATTAAAATTTTCCATTGTCTCCCACCTGTAGAGGAACCGGTAATCCATTAATTCATAATCCACGAATATTTCGTATTACCGGATAATAGCAGGAAATATCGAATGAGATTTTAAATGTTCATTTCGAAACTTCAATCCTGCGGGAGCATTCCCCTGGGATAAATTCGGGAGCTCGGAACAAAAATGCATTTTACGTACTCAAGGCCTTTTATCAACCTAACCTAACCTACCCTGTTTGGACGATGTACATTTAAATTTTACAGCATAATAATTGATATTGCACTTGTCAACTGTTACATGTCCACAGCCTGTACATATTTTTGCCTTTGCTGGGCGTCGCTTGCACAAAGTACAAATAACTAAAGGCATGTTCGGTCGTGACATCGTAGAGCGGACGTACATACAATTGGTAGTTCATTTTTAGGGTTTCGTACCGAAAGGGTGAAAACGGCACCCTATTACGAAGCCTCCGCCGTCCGACCGTCTCTCCGTCTGTTAGCGGGCTGTATCTCATGTACCGTAACAGCTAAACTCTTGAAATTTAGAAGAGAATATCTTTTTCTATCGCCGTTTTAACAGCAAATACTAAAATTTAAAGAATTTTAAAAATTTAAAGGGCTCCTATACAAGAAACACCATTTTTTCTACAGTTTATTGTTTGTTTTTACAAAAATTTAAACATTTAAGCTTATAAGAGGGTACGGAACATCACGTGCGAGTCCGAATCACACTTGACTGTATTATTTATCCTGTGCAAGCGAGGTGGTAAACGAGTGGCGCCTAATGGTAAGCAAAGCAATTACCGTAGCCTGTTGCCGCTTGCGATATCAGAGGGCACACGCGCTCTGCTGAGTCCGTGATCTCGTCACAGAACACTGCTTTGTTTGTTGTCTACAGAAAACTTTTTACTACCGTAGTTAGTTCACGTCATTTATTTTGTAATTCTAAAATTTCTTTTGTTCTATAATTATGGTGTTCGATTTGTTATCACTAACTTTATTTAATAATGACGGTAATTAAAAAAAAAACTGCTTCTTCATTAAGGCGTTGCGCATACGTGTGCCTTGTGTCGGACACTGGCCACCACCATGTATAAATCAGCGAATTTTGTTTTATATGTGGTGGTGTGGCTTTGTCAGCAACAAAATAAATAGGATAATACCACAGTACTATGAATAAACAATATTTAAATTCAAACGAAATAAATTATTATCCTATTGTTTTTAAATACCTAGCATAATAATAATAAGCCTTTATTTCCTCGCAAATTGTAATACATAATTCATAATTGAGTAAGTATTGTTTAAAATTCATCAATACATTTCAGTTGTATTTATTAGTTAACGTATTTTTCATGTGGACACACCCTAGATACCTATTTATTTATTTATTACATAGTATAGTATAACTTTTACTAGTTAAAAACTAGAGTAGTTGTCGTGAAGCTGTTCATTTAACTGAACGATATGTAAAATGTTATTACGGTCATGTCTCACTACATGGAGATTACGCCCACTCGATTTGCGCCTCGCTTTGAAATGTTCATAGTACTATTAATCCTAGCTTAAGACGAGACTACCAATGCCTCTGAGTACATCCTAAGACTACAATTATCAATACACCGTCATAGATTGAGTACGGATACCTGTTTTGATTAATTTCTTTGTCTATATATTTAAAGTTCCAGTTAGAACTATAATAAAGTTTGAATTATTGATTTCCTATTGAATTTTGAAGGAAATTTACCATTGATCTTATTGTAAAGTGCCGACTGGACACGTGCGGCATAACTGGTCAAAAACTTTGAATAGATACCTGTCTCGCCTTTTCTCGTGTTACAATAAAAAAAGTGTCTAATAATTACAAATTTCTTTATCCTTTATTGTTACTTTACAACGATATACATATATCTATATATATATAAAAAGTTAACCTAATTCTAGGGCAGTCGACTATAATAAAAACTAAACTTACGTAAACGTAAACTACGTAACTTATGATCGAAATGTTTGTAATTTTCTTCGTAATTGTGCTGTTTATAATTTCTCCGTTAACGTTCATGCCCCCCGTGGAAACACTAATGGTGGCACTGTTTAATCTAGTTTAAAAAAAATGGTAACATATAGACGGTTGAGAAAACATTTTGAGAGAAGAAAATGCAATATTAACTTTTTGAAGCTTTTTAAAGTAGCATCTTGACATGTTTAATATCAAGACGTGTGTGCGACGGAAACCTCCCGCTGTAGTATAAGAATCCAGAGACATATTAAATTAAATAACTAAGTTGACAAGGTAGGAACAACTTAAATTTTCAAACTAGTGCCACCTTGTAATGGAGGTAATTAAATTCCTTCTGCTGGAACATTTTAAAATACTTCGTCTCGGTTACCTTTGATATTAACAGTTTGAAGCGGACAAATTTCCACTACGCTGTAAAGCCCGTCGCATTTTACTTTCGTGACGTGAAGGTAGTTTGTCGAAAATATCCCAAAGGAGATTCGACATTCCTCTCGACATCAGCCAACCTAGAAAGCCGGTAAAAGCAATTTTCCACTAATGGCAATTCTTTTGAAAGCTTTCGTTTCTAGAATCCGTTGACATATCATTGACAAATTCCTTAATTTTTACATGATGACCGATCATTTAATATGATGCAGTGAAAGTAAATTTTGAAGCAGTGAGTTGCCATTTTCATTTAGATTTGAATACAACTTTGTCGAAGCGGCCTTTTCAACCCTGCAGATGATCATTGTTTTCATCTACTCTCCCTCTTTGGAGTGACTTTAATCTCCAACGCTGGAAATTCTCATTCAAGATTAACCTATTATTTCGCATATCGCTCGAATTAAAGTGTACCTACTGCCGCCTCAGCACCGAACAGTGTGAAATAGATTTCATATTTCTCAAGGGATATTGGCATACCACCGGACTATCAGTACTCAGGTATTGGGTAAATTTCATAGCGGATATACCGACATTGAAGGGATCGTTTGAACATGGACGCTATATCGGATAGTCGTTATAGGCGATGGATTTATATAGGATTGGGCTGGAATAACTGATCTGTCGTTATTAAAAGTTAAATTATTAAACAAAATAATGCACATGAGCATTGTTATTAAAAATAGTACTTATTTACAGTAGAACAATCGAAAACACGAATTCACCAACACGGCCTGCGTTTATTGTAATTTACGTTCTTAACATTTAATTACCTATTTACAAAATGAGATCAAACCTTTTGATCATGTCAATCAATCACAATCACCAGCAGAAAAGCTTATTTACGTTGGATTTTTTTTTTTTCGTAATGGCAACGTTTCCTTCTTTCTGAGCGGACCTTTTTAAACGTCGAACGTTATCATTATGCCTTTAAAAATAACGGGTATTAATTTATGAGTTTGAAAGGGTCGAAAATAAATTAAAGTCCTTGGGATTTCTGTCAAATTATTTTTCCGCTTATAAATATAAATAAATATAGGCGTATATATAAATATATATGTGTGTATATATATATAGACTGACATTTTGATTGGCTACAGGCTGCTAGTAAATTACGGTACAAAGCTAAATCATCCTATCAGTGTAATCACATAGGATATTGGTTTCGGGCGTGATTAGTAATAACAACGTCATCAAGACACACGTATTGACTTAGCCCTGCACATGCCTGCACTAACATATAATCTTGTGTCACTTGAATTGCTCAAACATGAAATACTTCTAGAATAATACTATTAGTTGCATAAAACCGGTCAAGTGCTAGCCTATTGACCAGGTATATCACGAATTGCAGAATCTGCAAAAACAATATCCTTTTTTAAGAAACCCATGCTATAGTCATTTGTAGTTGCTTTTTTTGGCTCTAAAATCACTATTTTATCCGCCGCTATCTAGAATCTGTCATCTTTTTCATTTATTCTTCCCTCCAAGCTCCGAAATTCTTACACCGAGAAACTCGCAGTCGAAGTTTGAAAGCTGACGGCTGCATTTTAATTGCAGTCGCGACCCTTTAGCTTCAATTATACAATTCCTCATCAAATTAAACACAAGCTTTCAAAATAATTGTTTTGATTTCGAGCCGGGTATGAAGTGCCGGCCGTATGGAGAATTTCCGATGAGTTCCTAATAATCAAATAGCATGATACAATATATTGACCGCACAATGTGTTGCCATGTTCATTGTCTATAAATCCATTTTCCATAAATCCATTTACCATAATGTTAATTGAACATACCATGCAACAATATAACAGTCTAGTTATTAATGTTACTTCAAAATATTAACAAAGACATCTGGTAAGTGTAACGTTAAAATTCATCCCTTAGAAGTATGCTAGCTTCGGTTACTGAATAAACAAATCATTGTAAATTATTTCGATTAACATTCTTAAGTTTTTTCGTTTATAATTTAATAATTAATCAACTTAATTATGTATTACTGGCAAAGAGATCTAAATTAAAGAAAGATAATTTAATTAACTACAAAATGGTCAGGATCATTAAGGTTTGGCAATGGCAATGGACGATGTCACGGGTGAAGGCATAGCTAGCCACTACATATTTAATACTGTATGCCCTTCGCTAGTCTAGACATTCTAATTTAAACGCTTACATTCGTGTGCGACCAAAGTGCCGGGCGGGCAGCGTTTGTGTCCACACACATGCTAACGTGTGGAGGTGTCATGAGTGCTGGCCGAGCGTGGCACTGTGGACACTCGGTAAACTCTTTCCCGACCGGTCGTGCCCGCCTCGCATAACGCTACGATCAGAGCGGACACTCAGGCCGTACACTATACTGCACTTGAGTATACTCTGATGTATATCACTTTGACTCCGACAGGTTATTCAATACGTTTACTGAGGCTTCGATAGCTTTGTGGTAAGCCAGCGAAACCTCGCGAGCAAAGCGTGTGGGGTTCGATTACGATCACTTAGTTTGTTTGAAGCGAACGGAAATATTGTTTGGAAAGTTTCAGAACAACTCTGGTCTTCCATTTATTTAATTAAACGTCAATCAGTTTGTATTATAGAAACGGTTGTCTGTAGATGTCACTGGTAAGATATTTTTCTAGTTTTATCCCGCGGCTTCGTCCGCTTGTATTATTATATTTGTTTCGTTTTGCCAAAAGTTAAGGAGATTATTAATATTATAACGAAAAATGCGACGAATAAACGATTTATAATTATTATTAGGGGATAAATCAGTCGAGTAATTCGACTATGTACCCAAATATAACGTTACCATATTAGAATGTTAGTACAGGTTCGATTGCAGTTTGATCAAATATTTTAAAATATATAATATTAATCAAATCGAATTGGTTGCCGAATCAACAAATAATAGTAACGGATAAATTTTGATTGACTTCACATTTAATTTTCATTTATTTTCTCTCCGTTATTTAATTTAATATTTATTAACAGATTTTTGTATTTAATTATAAATGTTTATGTTTTTTACGTACCTAAAAGTACTTTTAGATAAGATTTTATACATTGTTAGTGAATGAATGAAATTAAATGCTGGGGCAGTGTAGCGATCGAACGAACATATACTTTCATTGTCTTTTTACAATCTTAACAAAAAAGTACAGGGTAACTGATTGGAGTAAAATAAGAAATATAAAACTTTACGACACAGAATAAAGACTCCATTTTTCTTTTTATGTCACCTTCATGGCGTAAATACGTGAATAGACAAACATTTGTAAAACATTGCGTTATTGAGACGTTATACTGGTCATATCTTTGAATTAAAAATTACTGTTTTATTCAGAAGGGCTAAAAAGAAAAAAGAAATATAAAATAATGAAATAGCCTTCTTCTTTTTTCTCTACTTCTCTAGCTGCCATTTTTCTAAAATTTCAAATATCTATTAAAGCTTTTCGAATAATTGCTTCAAGCGTCCTTCTTAGGTTCCGTAGTTTACTCCACATCCGACATCCATATAAAAATAACACAATGTCACTTTCGCTATCTCCCATAGTTTCTGACTTCTCCAAACTGGCCAAATTTTAACCCCCGAAGCAAGAAAAAGAGGGGTGAAGTTTGACGTGTCTGTCTGTGGCATCATAACTCTCGAACGAGTGAAGCGATTTTGATGTAGTTTTTATTGTTTGAAAGGTGACTTAACCGAGCGTGTTCTTAGCTAAGTTTAATCGATATCGGTTCCCCCATTCAAAAGTTATGAGGGTTGAAAGTGGGGATGAACAGTCGAATGTATAGTGTAAATAAAATTTAAAATTGTTTGTTTCATGATTGATTAAATCAGAGCCTGCATACTATGAGTACGAGTGCTATTAATTGCATCATATTACGGAAATGATTCGTGAAATTAACTATAAAATGCACAAGTCTTATTAATATTGGAACTTCACCAACAGAATATGCAAAAACAACAACTGTTTTAAAATGAAAAGAATTCTCACATTTTACGGGGAGACGAAGAACGAATAGAAAAATTTGTAAAAGATAATTTCAAGCTAAAACCGATTTTCTTTTTAGTTTTATTTTTATTACGGAAAAACGTAAAATCTTACATACAGCTCTGAGCATGATTAAAATGGGTTCTTACATTTTACATCTTCGCATTTCAAGTGTGCATGTATTAGACCATAGATAAAAAAAATTGCTATGACGACCTCAGTGATGCATTGGTGTAAACTGCCGAATGCTACCCTAGAGGTTCCGGGTTCGAATACCGGCGGGGAAGGGACTTTTTAATATTTTTGAAATTTTTCGCTTACTGTTCTTGGATGTTGTATTCTTATGTATGTAGTTTATACTATGTGGTTGGTTAGTGCCTACGATATAAGATTATATCTTAGTGCAGGGCTGAGTCATCGTGTGTGTCGTGAAGGGTTATAATTATCGTTATTATTTAGTTATGCTTACGACAAAAAGATCACATGTACATCAATAATAATTCCAATATTAAATTTCCCAATCAAAACGTCTTCTCTGCACGCAATACTTTGATTTTAATTTAAATTTCAATGGAACGGATCATCACATTGCTCTCTCGTTCCACGCGATCCAATATTCATCGAAACGTGAATGTAATTTGATCTCGTCGTATACATTGGTATAGTCACTTTGAATGCGTAGACAAACGTCTGATGTGGCGGCTTGTACAACTCTAGTTCCTGGAATTCATGCAATATTTATTTAGTTGGGCCATTTCAATTGCTGTCTCCGCTTTGCTGGGAGGGTAGTCTGAAATCGGTTTCTTACTACCTACTATTTCGTCTGATCGTTGCGGGTCCCAAGACAGCAGGTGGGGTGTCCGGGCACAGCCTGTGCGTCATTGCACAGTTGCATTATTAGTTGATTATATAAACAAGAGTTGCATTGTTGGGACAGAGTGGTGGGGTGGCCCGAATTGATTTAGTTTTGTACTATATCAACTTCCGACACTGGACCGGATTTTGAAAATGATGGTCATTCGAGATTGCCGATTTTAAAAAATGTCATTGGGTAGTCCTAATTGATTATCTTATTTAATATCTAGACCAGTGTCTCTAGACCTAAGAACACGACACAACGGCAATATGATATAATTTTTTGGAAAAAAATCTCCCAGGTACATAAATAACGTAAAACTTGAAAAATTTATTTTAAACATAATAATTCCATACACGACGAGGATAATAAGTAAAATAATAATCACAACATAAATAATAATTAACTATCAGCACAACGCAGTGAATGTTAAAATTTAATGGAAACACGTAAAGTTTTTAAATCTGTTCAAACTAAACTGGCTGGGTGATGCGACATGAAAGTCAAATAATTTTAATGGAATATTTCGTTGGACGTGCGCGGATGCAGTAACTAGAGGGCTGGATCGATTTGGACATCTGCCTAATGAAGCCGATATCAAATATCCTATTAGCGACCGGTGTATTTGCGCACACATACGCAAGAAACGTGATTTTCGTTGTATCCTTGTTAAATAATCCCACCACAACCAATAATAACCGCATCACAACACACACATTGATCCAGCCCTGCACTAAGATATAATCTTGTATCGCAGACACTAAGCAACGATTGAATAAACTACATATATAAGCGTAAGTGAAATAATGCGTCTTGCAAATAACATAAATCATGTTTAATGAGAATTAAATAAATGGTCAGACGCTATTAAAAATATTTGCAAAAAATGAACTATTAAATAATTTGGAGCATAAAAATATTTTGCTGGCTATAAATATAAATCAGGCTACAAGCCTTTTCGTGAAAACTACTTACAAACGCTCAATCATTTAACCAATACCTATCGGCTTCTATTCATAATTTGTCTGGCTAATAAACAGTCGACCTGAGAAATAAAAAATTACTTGGTCAGCAGGATTTCAATCTGTCAGTAGTGTATAGAATAATTTACGATTATTAAAATTCATTTTGTGTTTTAATTACGTATTGTGACCGTAAAACGTTTTGTGTGTAATCAAATGGAAAATGTAAACGAAATGTATTTATTACCCACTGATTGCTTACCAAACTTTAATTAATCGTGGCTACTAGATGCAGTTTAAATATCAAATTCGCTGACCAAAACAATTTAGAGCCATTCAATATCAGACAACAATTGTAAACTGATTTAGAAATGTTTGCTGACCATTAATTTGTAAGCAACTAGACAATTTGACTGATCAATATCATATTTCATTTCATCAAAATAAAAAAATATTTTGCCGATGGACAAAATGGCATCCATATTAAAATGCATGTAATCGTGCTCCTGGTAGATTAAGAAAATCATACCTGACATATCTCTAGTTAGTAAATTTTTAAAATCCTTTAAAAACGAATAGGAATTTCTAGACTTTGATTCGATTGCGTATAGTATTCTCATACTGCCATACTGTAAGCTATCATACAGTATGCCTTATCAGGAGAATAGTATGCTTATGTCACTAATAGTGTCAGTAGCTGCTTCTAAGGAGCTAAGCTAAAGGTTTCATCACAGATTACATACATATTTGTTTGGTATTCCATGATACCTACACTCTTGTCTAAATTAAACAGACCACTATGTAAATTTAAGCTGTGTTAACAAACTTAATCTCTATAACAAATTAATTAAACTACAGCACTTAATAGTGAGAGTTCCTGGTACGACTGCCAACTTCATATTTGGTATTAATTGAACGTTGTACAGTTGTGTTCGTACTCTTCATAAAACAAGAACATTAATCAAATTATTTTGTTTATTACACTATAAATAAAAACGTATCGAACTTGAAAACTTGATACCTGCCTTTTAAAACTTCCAAAGTTTCAATTTATGGACATATGTATTTGTAATTTGGAGATTTTATTAGCTCTTTCTTTTTTTTATTACAATTAAGTCAAAATATCCTATACTGCCATTACTGCCACAGGTATTTAACTTAATAATCTTGTAACACAGATTCTGATCTGATTCCATAGACTTAAGATCTAATACTAGATTAGATATTGAGTCTATAGGATTGGAATTAAAACCTGAAAGTAATGGAGTAACGTCGGATCTGTCATGATTGGATGTCCTTGCAAAGAACAAGCTGGGACGGAATCGTGCGGCGCGTATTGATTTTTGACAAACACGCGCTTACCTTTTGTTACGATTACAATAATAAGTATTTTACTACCTCGTCTGCAAAATATTACGAAGGTAAAGATGTGAACGTCGATTCTGCCTTGTCATTGAAGATTTTTTATTGTTTATTTCTAAGTTGACGCTGCCAATGATCAAATTCAATTTCAAAATGGACAAAATAAATGCTTACAAATCGTTTTTTTTTTAATCTATCACCATTTCGGAATGTCATCTACGGGGAAGAAACCGACAAGAAACCTCCGTAGTTGCTTTTTTCAAAAATTTACAATATATTTTCATTACATGTTGGAACATGCAAGTTTTCTAACTATTTCATACAATTTAAAGCTACTATGACTAACTTTATGTAAAGCAAATTACAATATGAAACATTGTAATTAATGATTATAAGTCTACTGAGGCTTTTATTTCAATACATTTTATTTAATTCCATGAAACATAGGGAGTGCAATGAATTGAATCTACAGAACAATGTGATAAAATTATCACAATAAAATTAATCTACCGGTTTTGTACCGGTCTTAAGTTGTACAACATAAGGATTGGTATTGCACTTGTTTTGTGAAACTTCATACTACTTCATACTAGAAAAATAAAACGGACAGCTAATGTTTCGATCTAAGTTTCAAATAAATAAATAAGCTTTTCCATACAAGTACTTCCATTTATTGCAATCGAGTGGCAAATGCCTGACCGGCGACAGTCTATTCCGGGTGGGGACGGTGTACTGAAACAGTTCTAGCTATTTCCCCCTGGACGAAGTGATTCACTCATTAATGGTAATTAAAGCCAAAGCTATTAGGAATAGGGGGCTCCCTTAATTTCTTGATAAACATACTGAGAACGTTATTGGTAGTTAGTAAATATATAGTGAGAAATATTGCCACTTTGTTATCTCTTTCGGTTTTCGCGATGATTCCCGAACGCCACTATCCGTCATATCAATGATCTTATTTATTTAATGACTTCTTATGACAACTAACACTGAATTGTACGGAAACGCGTTAAACAAATGAAGATTTCATCCTCAAACCAGGACCGTAATTGGTGTCTTAATTATAATGAAGTTGTATAGATAAACTGTACGGAATGTAATTATTTTTTAAAATGAAAAATGTCGTAGACGATGTTCCTTTTTAAAGTAATTATTTTAGGTAATGAAGCCCTTAGCTTAATGAACTAAACTAAATCAGTGAGAATTACTTCAAATGATACGCAATAACCTTCGCTGCTTATGTCTATTAAATACATATAGTGCTAAGGTAAGTAATCTGAGACGTTGTTTGTGACGCCGGAAAAATGTAGTTCATATTACGTCTATTATATCTTCTTCCATATTGTGTAATATAATATTTTTCACTCATAAGCTTTTCATCGATACAAAAGCAGACTGTTTTGCAGTTTATTGTAAGGATACGTCAAGGCTGCACTGCTCATCCGCCGATCACGTGGGTATAGATTTCAGTGGAGGTTGACTAATGTACGGTTGGCATGGCAGCGCGATGACATTTTTTTTTAATCTACTCTGTAGATACAGAAACCTTTTCAAGAAGAAAAAACATTTTGTAACATTTGCAGTTGAGGTTTTAATGCTATAAATAGCAGAAATATATAATATAAAAAATGTATAGTTTTATAAAATACACACATTCTCATTCAAATTTTTCTCTACCGGTGTGATATATCTGAATATCTTATTCTCTTCTGACTGACCTAAAAAAAAAAATTGTTTTAAACTTTTCCCTATAACATATTAAACTCGGTTACAGTACCTTTTCTGATTAATTCCGCGGTAATGAACTAACGAAAGGTAGCTTTTGCTTTATCCACGATAATAACAGCGAAGTTAAAATAACTACCTCCTCAAACTTAATTAGTTAGGTATTCAAGAAGGTATTTCTCCCGACTAAATACAAACTATGCGCATGAAACTCGTAATATTTAACATGTTCGCATAAGTATTTTAGTCACTTAACTAACATTAAATACCGAAGTGAATACCTTATTCCGGTTACTGTAAACTACGCGATCGGTTGGTGTTTGAATTAAGACTATCCTCCTAGCTCCTTCATAATGCGTACTGCAAGGGTGTGGAATTCTTTAACTGCCGATGCTGTTCCCTGACCAATACAACTTGGGCCTCTTTAAGGGAAGAGTGAATAGGTTTCTTCTAGGCAGGCATGATCCACCTTAGACCTCATCGCCGGTTAACATCAGGCGGGTTTGGGGTCAAATGCCGGCCTGGTCTTGAATAAAAAAACTATCGTGGTAGCTTGGCTTGTAGTTACAGCTTGGCGAAAATGGATTTGGATAAAATGTGAGCGCTGTAATCGACTCTTACAACACTGAGCCTTGATCCCCAATGATATTGCTGAGCTTAGTTTGACAGAACTTGGCACCGCCAGGTAAGAATTATTACATTAACCTCCTGTCACCAAGCCATAATCTTTTTTCCAAGCTGCAAGTTTAGACTGAAATACTAAAACTGAAAATCGATACCGAATTTTGAAAACCTCGTAAATGTATTTTTTCACATTCAATTTTTTTTTTTATGTTGATGATATTGTAGTTTGTAACAGGTTAATGCTCAACAGACATCTGCAATACCAACCTCGATGGACATTTAAAAATAAAAACAGTAATGGATTTCATTAGCGTCCATCAATAAAAAATATGAGGCAATTTTTTTATTCTTCTGTAAAATTTTATTGAACGCTCGTTTTCACAGTACGGTATCGAAATAATAATGTCCACATCACGACACACACATTGATTCAGCCCTGCACTAAGATATAATCTTATATCGCAGGCACCAAGCAACGATAGGGTATGAACTACACATATAAGGATACAACATCCAAGACGGGTAAGCGAAACAATGCGTCTTGTAAATAGCGCAAAGTCCCGTCCCCGTCCGGATCCGGACCCGGAACCTCAAGCGTAGCAGTCGTCTGTTTACACCACTGCGCCACCGAGGCTAAGCAGGAATGAACGAGTTTTTGTCTTTTTAACCACGCTTTCATACGTTATGATAAAGCTATGTGCTTACATGGTACAGTCAGGGTAATTAAAGGTCACCTTAATTTCGACATTTGCTTGCACTACGGTGACTTTGACCAGAGTTGTGTAAAAGTTTTTGAGTGTCGTATATTTTTATAATTAACTTATAATGTATTGTGTTTTACTCATTGGCCTGTCTACTAGAATAGATATTTATTTTAAACGTAAACATCCACAGTAGACAGTGCAGTTGGAAGATCGTGTTATTTTGAATATGAACGCATACATAAATACAAATTTTATCTCATAATGGTATCATAAATTTTTTAAACTAAAATTGAAATTAAAAACCGAACACGCTTGGTTCATTAAACCCTTATAATTACAACTAAACATAAAATAATGGTACATAGTTTAATGCCGAGAATATGAAAATGGGTAATTGCTAAAAATATTTTAAATTCATAAAAGGAATTCAAGAGTTGGCTTTGGAAAATATTTCACGCCTTTCGTAAATCAACTTCTATTAAATACATTCGGTCAACGGCATCGATTTAAACGTCTGGGAAAAGGCATTTGTAAATACAAAATTAGGGACCTATTTTATTAAGGTGCCTACCCCGTTTTAATTGATGCCTGAAGAAAAGGACTTGTTTAAAACTAATTTCTTACTAGACTTCTTTCTATAGTATCTGTTGCAGTGTTAATATTATCACGCGATTCGCTGTAACGCAATCCGGTATCACGTTTGATGGTATTGACGGTAACGTCATACTATTTTAAGTGATTAAAATTATCATGATACTAGGATCGTGATTTTCTTATGGTTTTTTTTATGACTAGATTTTATAATTATTAAACCTTTTCTAATTGTTTTTAAAGATTTCATACTTCGATCGACAGCTTTAAATAGCGATCCAACATAATAATTAAAACTTTTTTTTTTAAATTACTTGGCGAATTGAATGGCATAATAATTTCGGTATTTTGACTAAATTCCTACTTGAAGTTTACTAAATTACGTTAATTAACATCTTTTGGTGATTTATTCACACTGGAGTTTTTTTTCAAACCTGGCAAAGGTATAAAGCAACGATATGGTATCAACTATATAGATAATAACACTACATACAAGACCTGAAAGCGTAACAATGCGTCTTGTAAATAACAAAAAATTCCACCCCCGCCGAGACACGAACCCGGTATGTTTAACGAAGCAGTCGGCTGTTTAGATCACTGCGACACTAGAGTCCAAAAAATATATTTCTGTATACATACGTCCGTTTGTCCGTACAGTGTGTGCGCCGATGAATAAACGTATAACAAAACGTGGGCGAGAATAGAAAATGGTTGCGTTTGGTTTGTAAATGCTGACCATTAGTCGGAGAGGTCTGACTAGTAATGACTCTCGTTTCTACTAGTACAGCAGTAATTGTGGTCCGCCGTTACTTGCTTTTATATATGGAAATTTAAATTAGATTGCCTGTGTAAAATGAAAGGATTCTAGTAACGTATTGTTTCCGAGTGCATACAAACAATAAAGAAATGGCGGCGGATCCTCGCTTGTCGTTGGCAAAGCAATTATCACAATAACAAGAAAACATTTCAGTTTATTTCATTATTAGTTTTTGTTGTTATAACAACTAAAGAAATAATTATAATGTGAAAATTTGTCTGGAAGTGTCTGTGTGTCTGGAAGTTATGGTTTATGAGATAGAACCCGCTGACAGACGGACGGACAGCGAAGTCTTAGTAATAGGTTTAATAAGACTTGTCATTCGTTTCCTTTGTTACATTAACAAAAATTAAGTAGATAAATTAATTTAACACAACAATTCACGCCGTAATTCCTCGAGAGGGTTTGGCAGAGGTGTTACACACCGCATTCCGCATGTTTATGTTGAGTCCCAGTGTGACAGGTTGCGAATCTGCCGCCACTATCCGGGCATAATGAGAAACATGGCAGCTACACCTTACGACACCCCGAGACTCGAACCCTCGACTTGTCGGGTCGGGTTGGTCGGATAACCAAGACACGTAACAAACTAAGCGACTATGTCCTTTCATTTAACATGTTGTTTAATATAAGTAAATCTACCTATTTAGGTACATTGAATGAGTGACCTCGGGGCTATTTGTAACTATTGTTGTCAATATTAAATTAGTTCCAATGATGAGGGTTTATTGAGGGTAGAAAAAAACTTATTTTAATTACCACAAAGTTAATTTAGGTTACAGCAAACAACTGTCGAAGTAATTACATTTCGAGTTTGTTTAATTTACTTCAAAACTTTAGGTCTTTTACGACTTTTACGAATTAGACATAATTTAACGTGTACCACAAGTTTATATAAGCCTGTATTGCGGCTGGCAAATGTAGCAAAATGCAGCAAATCGACTCTACCTGATAGATGAGGAAGTTAGTTTATACATTTTTTTTTTTGCTACCATATCAAATTGCATGTCAAAACGGAAGAGATGAAAATGTTGACAAAAGAAATATTAACAAATACAATAAATAAAATACATACATTATACATAGTCTAACATTAAAGTAGTCAGGCTGTAATTCACAATTTATTTCGTTGCAACGAATAGTAGTACCGTTTTGTTGTTAAGTTAGAATTCAAAGTCAAAGTCAAAATATCTTTTATTCAAATAGGCTTTAAAATAAGTACTTTTATATCGTCATCTTTTTACACTACCATCGGTTCGAAACGCTATTTCTGCGGGGAAGAATCCAGCAACAAGCCTCCTTAGTTGCTTTTTTCAAAATAATTAGGTACAATAAATAAATTTCTATTATAATTTGTTGATAAAACACAAGTTGTTATGAGGTATGTGCACTGGCCTTTTGCTAAAACATCTCATGTATTTCATTGAGTAACAGTGGATACAAAGTCTCAAAGGAGATCCTTAAGCTCAGGTAAATACGACCGGGACCCTTTGGTGCAGTACTCTTATACGGTTGTTGCTCAAAAGCATTCTCAGGGCAGGATTAGAAGGAGCAAGTTGCAACACATGCTTTAACAGAAAGGAGCAGCAAACTTTTGTACCGCCTTATGTTGAAAACAAGAACCTTTTTCCATCAAAGCGGAGACGAGATTTGTTATAAGCAACTATTTTTATTTATTTATTTATACATGACGTCTCCGATCAGCTTCATTGGAAATGGTTGTGAGGAGCGGAGACGAGATATCGTAAATTCCAAATTTTTAATCAATCAATCTTTTGAATTATGGCGACAATCGTATTAGACGACTACTAAGCCAATGTCACGTGATGATTCAAAATTTTAAAAATACCCCAATTAGACATAATTGTGTACATTCGATTGTTATCTCCCAAAACTTTTAAATGGGGTAACCGTTATCGATCAAATATAGCTAAGAATAGGCTCGATTAAATTACCTTTCAAACTAAAACTACATCAAAATCGCTTCGTTCGTTCGAGACATACGATGCCACAGACAGACATGTCAAACCTTCTTTTTGCATCCGGGGTTAAAATATGTCGAACATCTCCGCTCCGCTCCGCTTTAGTGGAAATAACCTGTCAGCTATGCCGCTCGTCTCGTATCCGCTTAGGTTGAAAACGGCCCTAGTTTTTAAGCAAAAGACGCGAGCTACCTTCTGCGGCTAAAGTTCTCTTCCACCTCATATTAAAGGCACTAATTTATTATACCTATTAGTTAGTATTACGACGACGAGGACATCATTCCATTTGAACAGATCCGTTTTTTCAAATTTCCGGCAGACCCCTGAAATAAGTATTCTTTTTATATATAAAAGGACAGATACTCTCTTCCACAATTGCCGTCATCTTGGAATTGTTAAGTGCTCTGGATTTTTCTGAATAGAGATGAAACAGTCGGTTGTTCCTTCATTTCTGCTCGACATGGTTCTAAGAGATGTCCTCTTTTCATTTACTTCCATTTTTATAGAGCAACAAATAATTTTACTTGCATCTAGGTACTATTTTTGTTTTTTTTTTTCTTGTCATAGCTATATGTTTGTTAAATATGAATTCGGTATTTTATACATTCTAATTTTCACTCAAAATACCTGTATAAGTCTGTACCATTTTGGTTTAGTTTCACCAAGAACGGCTTATTTTCTTTTTAAGATAACTGGATGAAATGTCAGATGTTATTCCCTATTTTGATGTTTAACTTTTAAAAGGAAATGCATTGAGAGCTTTTAATGCTGTGGTTTCATTTTTTTTTTTTGGCGCATATTGTAATTTTTCTCGATGTATACGCTCGATATTAATGAATACGTGTGACAAGTTTTGACAGATCCATCAGTTCTCGGTATTGTACTCGCCCATATTTGTTTTGGTTCGATTTTCCGATAGCAAATAATCATCCATCATGCAGATATTTTGAAATAAATAACTAAAAGCAAGAGTTTGATAATGATCTCAGTTGTATAAGCTACGATGCGACAAAAGGTGGTGCGTTTTCGCCTAAAAATTAAATAAATACATAGATCCAGATTGTAGTCCTCGAGGAATACATCAGCAGCGAGAGATTTGGAATCGTTAGCAGCCCGAATTAAAAACTTGCAAAGTGTTATTGCCAGTTGGTGGCGTGTTAACCACATGAGGGTGCGTTTACTCCGAAGATGAACGAAAGATAACATAATCAGATACAAAGTTTTTTTACTGACTGTACTTTATTTCGCTAATCCGTTTCGGTATTGGTTTAAACGACGGTTTCTGTTCGGAATAGAAACAAAATTTGATAACGTGAAATAAAACAGAATTCCAAGCGGTTATGGTTTTGATACATTAGAATGGAATAAATCTGATCATGCATTCAACCCCAGTTCGAAAATATAAAAAATGTACTTACATTTTTTCTGGTTCATCCGTTTTCGTGAAGATAATGAAAACTAAACGTGCATGGATAACATATAGAAACGTTTATTCATATATTATGTTTTTTTAATCATCTTTATTTCGTTTTAAATACTCGTGCCTCACTTTAACAAAGCGCCTTTAATTCAAAGAGCTTCATGTCAGTCATGTCGGGTATTATAACTGGGTGCTTTAACTTTGCATGAGTCTTAACTTGCTGCAGAATGATACTAGGAAATATGTCATTGTATATGTATATGCACTATAGACATTGAAAACACACATACATACAACACACAAACGTTATACGTATGTTGCATATGTGTGTGGTGTTCAATGTATGTAGTGCTCATTTGCAATTAACTGCAAGAACACAAAAGGAAATGGTAGGGTAATTCACGAAACATTAAACTGCCTACGTTGAATTGTGATTAAAATTGAACCTATTCATAGTCAATGTTATGTTTAATATCTCTATTACTTTACTATTAGACTTTATTATTATAAATGTATGTTAAACTTCATAATCTACTACCAGTTTTCAAGGGCTAATAACTTGTAAAATTAAAGTTCAGGTAACGGCTCCAATATAATAAAAAAGCACAAACGAAATCTCAAAAGTTTGTAAAGTTGTTGATCTAATGAATCGAACGTTCGACAACTCTGCTCTTCTCGTTCTAGAACTTTCCGCAAAGCCCGCAACCCGGGGAGTCTGATATAAGAAACCCCGACCTCTCAGCAAATTTAATCCCCCCCTCCAGCTGCAATGTTATAATTTCCAACATTTAATTTGAACTTTTCATTGTGCTGAATGCTAGCACAAGGCAAACAATTCGACTGAGGATGGTAATTCTCACCGTGACGGAGTGCTGGTTAAATAAGTTTTAATGGTTCTGACACTAAGCTGTTTAGTTTCGCTTCTAACGGACCGGTTATAACATTTTTCCCGGAAACATTTTTGCTTCTTTTCAACACCTTTCAGCTCGGAAAGCTTTCCCGAGCTGAAATGAAAATCTCTCGAAACATGTTTGTGCAATGAACTGAGGAATGTTGGGTAGCTTGTTTTCATTTTAAATAAGTATAATTTATTGAGCTACAAATTGAAAGTGCCCTACAAAAACAAGTTTTATTAAAGTACAGTGACGATTTTCCGAACCATTTTGGGGTACATGGCTGTTCGGAAAACCAATTTTTTCAGACAATCGATATACCGCCCGTACGTTAAGCAAATCACATTGCAATAACATACATTTTCTAATTTTTCGTTTCCTATAGGTCATCTACAGGCGACTGTAAGTACATTAATGCTTTCAAAAACTAAATATTTCGCGATTCCTTCAATTTTGACGAGTACATTCGTTTGAGTCGGTAGTTCATATAATCGGCGATTTGCTGTACATTCTTTATGAGATTAAAGATGAAGTGTTTTGGTAAAGAAAGAAAAAAGTAATTTTAATGAAAAACTTTTCGTAACAGTAACTTAATCCGTTAAGCATTTTCCAATTCGATTTCCAGACGTATTCAATAACGCATATTATTCCTATGCTTGAATTTTGTTGGTGCCGATTGTAGTTTTGTATGAAACAAATACAGAGTGAAATAAAGGACAAATCGACAGAGTTTGTGTTGAGAGTGTCAACAGGATCTCAATAAAAGCCTTTTATATTTACGTTGTCGGGGCAATAAGACGTTTGTCTCCAACGAGCTCTCGACGTGACTTGTTACTAGAACATTCTATAAATATAGCTGACGAATCTTTACCTAACTACAAATACTTGTAATACTTTAATATCCGACTGCAGTTCGACACGAGGACTGCCTTGTGTGATATACACTATGAATATGTGTGTGATTTAAATATATCAATATTAGTTTATTCCAACATTAAAAATGATGATGAGTGAGTGATAGTGGTTTGTTTGTAGATCTAAATTCATATGCACTGTCAGCTGACTATATAGGTCGAGAATTAACCTGTTTTTTTTCTCTGAAAGTTAAAAAAAAAATCCGCGCTAGTAGAGGGGGGTTTACAAATTTACGTTGTTGTTGATTCAATAAATTTGTAGCCCCCCTACTAGCGTTGTCCATAGTGGATATTTCTAACTTCACCTCCGGAATGCATATAGGTAAAAAAACCGCTATGGACAGAGCTTTTAGAAGGGATACCAATTTGCGTTGTTGTCACAGCATATAACTTATAGCGCTGTCTTTAGTACAATTTTTTAAACTTACTTTTAAAGGTTCATTTTACATACATACCTTAAAGTCGAAAGTTATTTTCAATAAAAGGTAGCGAATATGTTATTCTTTATGTTTATGAAGTATTCGCGGTTAAGTACCTGATGGTGGGGGTGAATAAAGCATGGTGTCCCATAAAGTAGGATGGCCGGTTCATGAGGTCGGTGACCCGGGGGAAGCGACGTCGAGGCGCCGGCTCTCATTAAATGCTATCTATTCAATTTCACTTTACTACCAACCCCCTGGATTTCCTTCAAATATCAACTGTTCCAATTATTTCATTATGTTTTATAAAGTTTTCATGTCGCTCCGGTACATCAATCACAAGTGAGACGGTTCGGTTTCTATGTCAATCAAATTCTACTATAAGTAGATACTAAAACTATACGTTTTTACTGTTGTATGTCTGAATACAGTATTATCTATATGAAACATACAAAACAAGGATACGGGCACACCCGCCACTCTGACCCACCACTGCAACTGCTGTTTATCAGGATCAACAGTGGCGTCCTTTGATCGAATAATCTACGAATAATGCAGCTGTGCAATGATGCACAGGCTGTACCCGGACACCCTACCGGCTGTCTTGGGACCCGCAACGAACTTAATCAGAAGAAATAGGAGGTAGTAAGAAAGCGGTTTCAGACTTCCCTCCCAGCAAAGCGGAGACAGCAATTGAAATGGCCCAGAGGCCCAAAAATCTAAAGGGGAGACAGTCAGGAGACGCCTGACCGTCTAAACACCACGGTATGCCACTAACTAACAGGGGATAAATTAGATACTAACCTAAATCTTACACCAGTAATATTGGTCCCTTCGGAAAACAAGTATGTCAAAAGGTTGCAGACGGCATGAGAATATTGCCACCTATTTTAAACTTTATTCTCATTTATATAACGTCACGGGCAAACAAGCTAACGAACGGTTCAACTGATGGAAAGTGATACAGCCGCCAATTGACAGGATAATGCCCCTGAAGTCGTGAAACTGTGAGCACTGCCAATGCGTTGCCCATGTAGATGTATGTTTACCTCACGTGCCGGTAATCGCTGGCTCTCCAATCCTTCGAACCGAAACACAGCGAACTGATTCACGTTGGAAATAGAAAGGAGGGTGGTACCAACCCAGACGATCTAGCACGTAGATCAACCACCTGCTTAGATGTATCACATTCATATTGTTTCGACATGTCAATCTCTTTTAACCCACTCAAGTCGACTCAACAGTGTAACACTTTTAACAAAAAAAAAAAAAAAAATTGGTGTAGGTATAACCTAATATTGAAATAGTTCTTTGTCAAGTTAATGTAATTTAAGATGTTATTTTTTCAAAGAATCTGCAATCAACATAAAATGAAATAAACACATTTTCAATTTTCGAAGAACTTCCTATTTTTTTCAAGTATCCTTTTTAATTTCTGGAAACTGTGAATGTGATGCTTCGTTTCAACGCACACAAATAATGAACTATTTCTACTATTCCGAAGTTTCTTTTATCGTTTTTTTTCTGATATCCATACATTATGTACTCGTATCTATTATCTGATTACCTAACGACGAATGGAGGACGTGGTAGCACAGTTTGTTACGTGTCTTTCTAACCGACCGACCAGAGCCGGCAGGTCGGGGGGTATTGAGTCACGGGTTGCGTACATTAAAGCTGCCATATTCCTCATTGTGCCCGGATAGTGGCGACAGATCCGCAACCTGCAACACTGGGACTCGACTAACATGCGAAATGCGCTGTGTAACACCTCAGCCAACCCTTTCTCGAGGGATTACGGCGTGAGTTGATATTATGTTATGTTGTGCCTACCTGAATATAGTTATAGCACTGAAGTCGAGAAAACTATTGTCGGAATCGTAAATAATCTATACATTTGTCTATTATTCCGTACGCTATGTACCCGTATGAAAGTTCACGTAACAAGTTACCCTGTCACGTGCCTTGTCTTTCCGTACAGCCAGAATAACGTCTCCCTGTTTCTTTATCATCTAATTACGGCACTATTTTCACCCTTTCTCTCTTTAAGTGCTTTAAGAAGCTTTTGCTAGCGATATTTGAACGTAGAATTGTTATTTTTACGAAGTCCGTTCTAAATGAAATAAGTGAAAGAATTTTTGTTACCAGATGAATAGTTTCTGACTTTATTTCCTACTTACAAACTTTGAAGTTTTAAATCTTCTTAGGCGTCTGAAAGCATCGCGCTACCCGAGCGTTGCTGACCTTTAAACAAACCTCACAACCACTCGAAGTGGAGTGACGACAGAACTGTTTCCCAGAATCGCAGAACGCAAGCAAAAACAAAAAAAAATAGTACTTTAAATCGTGCATATTTCATTAAAAAGCACTTATCAAATTTAAACTGGATTGGAAAATTTTGGTTTTGAAAGACGCAAGGGCTAGAAATTGTTCGGCTTTGTTCTGTTTAAATATTTCTTTAAAACAAGTATCAACCTTCACTTATTTTGATACCAACTATAGTCCTTTCCAGAAATAAATGATACAAATAAATACATATATACATTCACAGAATTGTATTGAAATCGGTTGGGTGGTTTCAATCAAGTGCTCAAGAGTTAGCTGAGTAACCCCGACCCAGGAAAAACATGTTCCATACCACCTCCGACCAAAAAACTGATCTGTGGCCACAATGCCACGATGCCTAGACTAAGTGGGAACACAAGCGAGTGTTAAACATTCATAAGATTTTTCCATTGATTTGGACGACACAGTTTATTAAAATTAATAATAATCAGAAACAAATGAGTTTCTCTGTAAGGAAAGTTTTATTGTTTATTTAACATGTAAAATTCACAAACACAAATCTTTTATGTTGCAAAACTTTACCTGTAAGGAAAGATCCGATATTTAATGTTTTCAAACCCATTGTCTGTCTTTTAAATGTCACCATGAATATCTTTTTAGTAACGAATTCCATTGAATCACTTTGTAATTTTTATCATAGATTATAAAACGTATCTATGCGTCTATTCGACCGCGCGTGTTACGCAGGAAAATTTAAATTAAAGAATGAATATCATTTTTCTTTACACATTTACACCGCGGTTTTAGTGGTAAGTCTATGTTTAATGAAAAGGCACAATACAATGCTGATACAATTATTCCAGGTCAGACACATTTGCCATTCAAACGCTTTTCACAAAGCCCTTGAATCAATCCCATAATAATAACTTCGTATCGTAATTATACGGTTTATAAGAAACATTGGTTTTCTCGTGAATTCTAGGGGTACATTACATAAACATAAACTCACGCCGTAATCCGTCGAGAGTAGTTGGCAGAAGTGTTACACAACGCATTTCGTGTGTTTATGATGACAGGTTGAGAATCGGTCGCCACTATCCGGGCACAATGAGAAACATGGCAGCTACAATGTATAGCAACCCGAAACTCGAACCCTCGACCTGTCGGATCAGATCGGTCGGTTAACCAAAGCACGTAAACAAGTTCGGTTAACAAGGTGAGCTGCCACGTCCTCAACTCTAGGGGTAGCTTTAAAAAAGTTAAATTATAAACATCTAAAGGTCAAACAAATCAAACTAAATTTGTAAAGGAACCATTATCTTCAAGTGGACCGCTTATTTACGTTCCAGTTATCGTTGAATAAAAATTTTGATTAAACTTTTCATAAGTGGCAACATTTGCGGTAAACTGCAGTTGTAGTTTAAAAAGGTTTGACATTTATTAAAAAAATATTGTATTGAGCCGATGCGGTTTATGTCCGGTGATTTAAAGGTTTTATTAGTCAAATGAGATCTTATGAAATGAGTCATATGCGGTTTCGAGTCAAAAAATGTAATTTTAAAATATATTTTTTAATAACCTTCCCAACTAACTGGCGAGTCCTTTGAAACATCCACTTCACTTTGATGTTTGCCGTTTCAACGACATCGTTGGAATACTTTAGCGTTACTTTATTTCTCTGCACTTGATTTTTTTTTCTAGAAATTTTGTAGCACATAGCTTTGAAAGCATAGTGTCTAATTAACTTTTTGGAGGTTCATCATGAGAAAAGCAGCGGAATTTGAATTACAGCTGAATTCAAAATGAGTCATACCTACATGACTAATTTACGCTAGACACATACTATTATATATATATATATGTTATTTATTTTATAAGCAAGGAATCGGTCATCAAACAAAACCAAATGCGCTGCAAATAAAGACTTCATTTCTTAACAATAACTTATTTATAATGGATACCTTAACTAAAACTACAATACCTAGTCTGGTCATAAATTCTGTCACATGTTTTATATAAAATAATTGAAACAAGTTAATTCATTATGTAACCATTTATATACCAAAATGAACTTAACAAAACATAGATTCTTCTTATGACACTAAAGTTTATTCAAAATGACCTCCGTGATTTTGAATACAGGCCTTCAATCTGCGCGGCCAGTCGTCTATCGCAGCGCGAACGAGGTCCATGTCAATATCGGCGGCTGGCTTAATCAAGGATGTCTTGAGTGACTCCAAATTGGGATGAGGCTTTGAGCACGCCTTTTCCTCCAAGTGTTGCCATATCTTGTAATCTAACGGATTCAAATCTGGACTGGAGGAGGGCCAGTCTTCGTGCCGGATGAAGTCGTCGTTCACTCGCCGCCAGCCAGTCTTGTGTGCTCTTCGCTCTATGATCTGGCGCCGAATCTTGTTGGAATACCCAGTGCCTGTTATTGAACATGGTATGAGAAACAGGTTCCACAAGGTTCGTCAGGACTGTATTTTGATACATAACTGCATTCGTTTTTACACCTTTCTCACAAAAATGTACCTCTGTTAAGCCCCAATAAGATACTCCCAACCATACCATGAGCGAGGATGGAAAAAGACCTCGTTGGACACGCGGGATTGCTCGCTTCTTCACTACTGTGTGCGTACACCTTATCATTTTGTTTGTTGTAGTTCTCTTCTACGGTAAAAAAAAATTCATCCGAAAAAAGAATTTCCTGATATTTTTTCCCGCCTACTGCTTCAACAAAGCGCAGCATCTCTTCAGTCTCAGGTCCATTAGACGAGCATTCAAACGATGTCCTGTTTTTCTTCGATATGCCCGAAGCCTTAGGTCTTAATTTAACACCCTTTTCACCGTGGTTCTGCTTAACCCCATCTGAAGGGCCAACAGTTTCTGCTTGCGTTTGGGATTTCTTTGAATTCGCGTCTTCACAGCTTTTATCACTGCTGGAGTCCTAACAGACCGAGGGCGACCACTTCTTGACCTGTCATTGTATCGTTTGATGGTACGATAAACGAATCTTTTGGTTATATTATTTTTTTCAGTATGTCAATAATTTGAATTGGCGCGTAACCGCAACGATGCAAAGCAATAACTGCAACACGGTCTTCTTTAAGCGTCCAATCCATATTTAAAAATAAGTAAAATTCTAAAAAGTATACATTTTTATTTTCATGAACAATTCGAAATTCGAATTCAATAAACTTTTTTGTGGCCAGCATTCTAAAAGAAAAGTTTTTACTGTGTGTCAATACTTATGACCTGACTCTGTTTTAAAATCTAACTAAAACAAACCTGCAAATAAAAAAACAACATTTATGTTATTTATCAAACCAATTCCATTATATTAAATCAACAAAACTAAATTAAATAGGTAGAAATCAAGACGTCAAAATTTATTTTTCACCTGATAATCTTGACACCCTGTGAAGTACCAGTCTATGGATTAAATATATACTATTTCTTTACATATATAAAACTTATTGGACCGTAACCTAGAAGAATACTAGCTTATGTTTTCAAAACATTGACCTTCCGAGGATCTTTATATTTTAAAGTAATTTTTACTATCCTAGTACAGTACAGTAATTTCCTAGTAGTCCCTAGAAGAAATCAATACAAAACGTAATTGGAAAATAGCTGGGCGTTACAAGTGACTGTAAATACATGTCTATTACATTGTTAGAGCAGAGATGCATCCGTTCTGCCCCCTCTTGTAGAGTCACTTGTGATCCTAGACTCGCTCTTTAAACACATCGGGAAGCATTGCATCGGTTTAATCCGTTGGCTGTGACACGTGAGGTCTCGGGTTCGATTCCCGGCTCGGGCAGTTATTTGTTTGATGAACACGAAAATTTGCTCGGAGGTCATTGTTGTATATATGTTTTTATGTTACGTGTGTATGTGTTAAAATGTATGTATCTGTATATGTAAGTATGTCGTTGTAAGCACAAGCCTGTGGCAAAATTGTGACATATTGTTATTATTATGGATCAGCTAAAACAGCTCACATGTCAATTTATTTCTCGAGGAAAAGGGTAGTTTTTATCGCACTGACTATTACCTAATCCGAAGATATCCGATCATTCTGAAGTGTTCGGATCTATCCTGTCATCCCTGCTAACCCATTCAGGGAACGCTTCCCTTTGAAACAAAAATCGTGTATATTCACATATTTTCTCGAAATAGTAGAGTAGTAGGTGGCTTTGTTACGACAACATGGGGTTCCACAAGAAGGGCTTTAAAGGATCAGCCAAACGTTCGAGCTACCACTGGTATCGCGAACGTCCTAGGCTACGTTGACTGCTCACCATCAGGCGGGCCGTACGACTGTTTGCCGCCTTAAAAAGATACTGGGGTTATTCCGTATTCATAAAAGTACTGGACCGCGCCATAACGTATGTAGTGTCCTAGGATCTGATGCTGTCTAAGACAGGAGCAATAGGTTAACAGGGCCCACAATCAAGGATAGAGCAAGGTTCGTTATTTGTTCCGCAGTATTATGTAACCGCTCGCCGCTCGATATGTTCATTTTGTAGCACTACTTCGGATCAACAGTAAAGTTGACGCGGTACAATTGTTTCCGATGAAAAATGGATTTGGCTGTAAATGGTAACCTTTCTAGTACTACAAACTTTCAAATATTAGGCCAACTAATCTCTTAGTTTAGAAAAAGTAGTGAACTTAATCATTTCTCATGTAAATAACATAGACATAAATGTAATTTTGTTTACTGTTTAAGTCAGGTTATTAACATTACGTACAGTAACGTACAGTGTCAGTTGTCTAGACTTACATTAAACTTACTGTCACTTTAGAGCAGCGTCGACCGACGTCACCGCGGCAGCTTACGTCTAGGTCATGCGTCTTGTGCCCTTAAAATGACAAACGAAAAAAAAAAACACCCGCCCGAAATTTGAGCATGACATTTCGCCGGCATTTACGCCTATTCTTACGGCCTTAACTCCCCTGTAATTTATTATTTTATTTCTTTTAAGGTTCCACGAATTCTAACGGTTCATGGTTTTCAGTTGGAAGTATGGATTTTATGTTAATGAGTATAGCTTGTCGCGTTAATATGCTTAAACAGTTTAACTTGGTGAATATCGAAATTCAGTTCCGAACTGGATCCAGGCGATGGGGAATCTCTCCGACAACTTTACGAGGATTGTTTTTTTTTTTTTTTCGTCAGTTACTTTTACATAATATCTCGAAGCCACACTTCAATATTTTAGAAGTAAAGATAGTTTATAACGATAGTAATGACTTCAGACTATAGATAAATCGGAGGTGGACGTCTGAGGTCCATTTGTTTTTTGTCGTAAAGTAAGAAATCTGTTTCAATCCCCTCTCTTTCTCTACAAGTGAATATTTATATCAAATATTTTTTCGTAGCAAACTCATCGGGCTGCTTGACTCATCATATTTGTATCAATAAACAAATTATACATAGTTAGGTATTATTATTAACATTTCCTCAAACGGATGGTCTCCTGCATGGTATTTTTAAAGACCGAACAATCTTTGGTATACAATACTTCTTCATACAAATATAAGGACGTTTTGTGTACATACAGTTTTGTATTTATTTTTATAAGATACCATCAAATTATTTTAGCTAGCGTACCGGAAAATAAGGCAATGTTATACAAACAATACTCACTGTTACACGCGGGTTCTATGGTTCACTGAATGTTTACTATAAATTTAGTCGAAGCCATATAAATTTTACCTTTAAAAGGTTCTCAATATAAAAGTGACTTAAAATTACTTAATAATGAATACAAAAATAATGCTCCTATGCTGTTATTGCTTAGGAAATAAAACCTTTCCACTTCATTTATGTCAGTATGAGGTTTCAGTTTTAAAGACACAAGTGAAGGAGTGATTGCTGCATCGTTGTATTTGTTTGTGTATTTTATGCCGCAGTATTATGTAACGTTGACCAACATTCGTAGTAGGTCGAACGGTGCTTTAGGCGGTCTAAATTATTCCTATTCAACCGTAATTTAAATTTTTATTCAACTATAAACTCCTTGCCTTTTTATTAAGATAGAAGCAATATTACAGTGTACAATTATTTATGACCTTCATTTAACTTGTAGTGAAGAAACTATAAGTTAATTTAAGGATGAAATATTTTTATTACCTGATCTAAAACTGTCCTTTAACCTGTATGAATATAAGATTAACGTCCAAACATCGATAGTTATATAATATTGTATTAGAGGAATGTTTGTGTTCGGACGCAACCGCCGTGAGATGAACAGTTCATTCGTTTGCTCCCCAACTCTTGTTGTTTTGTCTCGATTGAGTTTTTATACTTTGTTGTTTAAGCTAAGAGCATCATTTTTTTCCCATAAAGGTCGCAAACAAGCATACGGCTCTCATGATGGTGAGCAATCATCGTAGTCTATAAAAGTTTGAAATATCAGTGGCATCACGCTCGCCCTGCGGAAATCTTTACCGAAATTTGATCAGCGAGGTTAAAAATATCATTTTGCACTATTATTTTTGAATCTAAATGTGATGCATCGTATATATCAAATTGTAGCCACTATGCAATGTTTCAACGAATTCCAAAATTAAAAACTTTAAGAAATAGGGTCAGCCTTTTTGGTTTGCTGCAATGTGTCATTTCATGTGGTCATGTGGTAAACTTATCTAATGCAAGGTAATGTTTCCAGTTACGTGTATCCGTCGATGGATAGCCTGGCTAACCAGTTGAACTACGTGATGGGCCATTTCGGAGTGGAATCCTTCATTGGTTTCGGTGTTGGGGCCGGTGCTAACATTCTCGCAAGATTCGCGCTGGCGCACCCGCAGAAGGTAAGCTCAATCAACCCTTACCTATAACAATATTAATACTCTGTTATTTTATAAGCTAAATTAAAAAATAACATATATATGTAACATTATTTTAAAAAATATATGGTTTTTTATGAGTGTATGTAGGTACATCGTTCATCGAAAAATTTTCCGAAGATGATCTGATAGTCTCGTAGTTTTGGCGACGTCAATTTTTATTTTATTTTTTCTGTAGATAAAATTATTTTTCTAAGAACCTTCATCATTGTTACTTCAATCCGAAGCCTCAAATGCTAACAAGACGCCCGAATAGTTGCACCTTTGAATGACGATTTGAAAGTGCTTATTTAAGTCTATTCGCACTATGGCCCAATCAATAGACTAAGTGCTGGTTACGCCCCGACAAATTAATTAAGTCTATTCGAATAAAAAAGAGACTTTGACTTTGACTTATAAAAAAAAATGTCGCTACTGAATCCTACTCATGAGGAATTAATGATTTAGCATCCATGTGGTTGTTACCTGTAGATGCAGCGCATCCTTGATAAATGTCTCGACATTGTCCAGTTGAAATAGTAAAACGTTACGTGAGGATATAAAACTGCTGTTAAGTTAGGATCGGGCACCGTGCGAAGTACCGTCTCCTTTGCGGTGTTACGTGAGCCTCCAGCTCGAGCGCCACCTGTCCGATCTGAAACTGTAACTTTCGATCTGGAAATGTTATAAACATGTGGTTTCAGTGGTTTCAGAGATTAGCGTGTAACATCGTCGTTTTTGTATATTAATTAGACATTGTGATCAAATGCAAATGATGCTCTGCATTTCCGATTTCTTACTGTTGAATTTTAAATTATCAACATGTTCGTTGCAGACAAATGTTTATGAACATCGGACATTCGTTATGTCCAAAAAGAAAAATTATTTGATAATTTGTGCTAGTTGAAATGGCCTTTATGGGGCAATATTATTGTTATTTATTTTGATATGAAACTGTATTTCATCATTATTAAATATTATTTATTATTACATCTAAAATACACAAAGGCTATTCCGTGTCATGTTCCAGTATTTGGATGGTCTGGTTTCCAGGTGAACGCTCTGGCCCTGATCAACTGTACTTCGTCATCAGCCGGCTGGGTGGAGTGGGCTTACCAGAAGATGAACACCCGCTCGCTCAGGAACCGCGGCATGACTCAAGCGGTACTCAACTACCTGATGTGGCATCACTTCGGCAGGGTAAGATGATGCACATTTCATTATATATATATTATACGTACGTACGTATTACACACACATGTATAATATATGTGTATATAATACCATGTACCTGTACACTTATTTACTTACTTTGATGAGGCATTTTGTTATTGTGTATCATGGATATGACGAAAATATTGTGGGCATTTTACCAAACCATTTTCGACTAAGTATAAGATATCACTACTAGTAATAGTCCATCAGGTACAAAATGTGTGTGTGTGTGTATATGTGCTTTCTATATCATTATGTCAACGTGTTATTAAGTAAATTTTATTAGACATTATGGTTTAATAGAATATTGCATGAAAGCGTTAGTGTTTGTAACCGTTGAGCAAAAGTATCAACTTAAGATGAAAGCGAAGCGAAATTTACGTTGCGAACAGAGCGTAGGACGTAATCATATTTTATGCTTGACTTTGTGGTGACGATGCGAACATGGCAGAGCTGATTTAATACGCCGCTCCCACTTCATGCACGAGGTACACAATTTTATGCAACGGCGAAGTATCAAAGGCAATGGTATTATAAATGCACTTTGCTCGGATCGGCCGCAAGCTGGAGAATGTTTAATTGAGATGAGACAAATATTGTCTCGATTGACGTGGAGCATCACCCTCTAAGCTGCTCTTAGGATGGACGCTTTCGACGATCTTAAAAAACTCTTTTCTTTTTATGTACATTCGCTTTGTA
Source organism: Choreutis nemorana (assembly GCA_949316135.1). Taxonomy (NCBI): domain Eukaryota; kingdom Metazoa; phylum Arthropoda; class Insecta; order Lepidoptera; family Choreutidae; genus Choreutis; species Choreutis nemorana. The sequence goes on from OX438595.1 coordinate 2,357,136, forward strand.
GTACTGTTTATCTTCCATACATACAAGGGCGTCTCCAGCCTATGGCCTACGGGGGCAGTTGACATAAGATCGGAAAAATATGAATTGTAAATACTGTAAGAAGCAAAAGCTTTATATTTGTAGTTCGAATCTTTCTTGGGTCATTGTAATATGTACAGTTGAAGCTCATGTCTGAGTTTATTAGGTAAACCTGCAAACACTTAAATGTACCGTTTTTTTTATCATTAGCGAGGGTGAGGGCAAAGTCCTCCATCCCTGACCCTTCCAAGCAAACAAACGTAGTTGCTTAGTAATTAATAAATAGGAATTGATATCAACTTTGGATACTAAATACTTTATCATCCAATATATCATCAAATATAACCATTTTTTTATTATAAAACACAATTTTGTCATATTACAAAAATCTTGGTTTCAATAATTAGAAAATTGTAATTTTATGAATATTGAGCAAAGCAACTACGGAGGTTACTTGTCGGACAAAATAATTGGAACGTCTTTGTTTTCAGTATTCAATATTCTATTTTAAAAAAAAAACACTTTGTCTCACTATGAATCAACATTCCTAATTTAAAAAACTGATTGAAACGACTTGCCATCAATTAGGAAACGTTACCACGACCAGTTGTCGTACGTTATCGGATTTGGATTACTACGGCTTCCTCTAACTACTGCTTAAATAATAACTTATATTGTATAAAAATGTAAAGGTTGAAAAGAAACAACATTAATTATCAGTAGCAATATAAATATATGTTAATAAATGACGTATGCATCGTTTGAAATGCCTCAAATGTAGTATGTATGTGCAAATGCGAAGTGTTAACTGCTGTTATTGCACATTAAACATATTTGGCCGGTGTTACCAAGTTTTATCTTTGTATTTTATGTTATTTGCGAATGTTCAATATGTTTTTTTATATGTTCGGATGCTAGCGAAAGTTGATATTGCTCTAACGCAGCCATGTCAAACTTGTGCTCAAGGCTCAGCATTTATTTTCCTGCGGCCCGTATCAATATTGTAAACAGCTGGCTAATGCGGCCCGCGAACGTGCTAGAACTAGGGTGAATAATGAGTCTTGCCCTTTTACTTTAAATTAAAACCTGAAAATATTTAAAAAAGGTGTCCTGTTATATTATTGCGGCCCATAAAGTCTAGTCTTCATGCTGTCAGCCCACCAGTGGGTTTGAGTTTGACACGGCTGCTATAATGCGATTTAATTTTGGGTGGATTCATGTAGGCATATAGTTATAAACCATGCACACATGCAGGATGTGTAGTTTGAGAACTTGCCATCCCTGTTCGAAAATCGTTATTTTTTAAAGTGGAATAGATGTGTCACCACCACATAATGCTTTTGCGAATTCTAACTAAATCTGTGTGCCTACCATGAGTTTTACCTTCGATTGCCGCTTGCGACTGTAGTTAAAAATTTGTATGAATCTTTGTAATGCGCCTCCAACGAGGAATTTGGAATGCTCATACAAAATCATTATAGTCGTCTTTGTTACTTAACGTGTAGGAATACTACTAAATAACGCGAACTCATGGTAGACGCACTGTATACATGCATACATGTATTGTTGACACAGTCAGTCCATCCTCACAAAAATCGAACCAACTTCAAGCTTGATCAAACAGTCTTTATGCTACGTAACCACTATCTCAACCGCTATCGCAGAATATTACAATGAGCTTTTAAAATCATCCTTCCTTGTTGCCTTTGATAAAGATATGTCCTTACTAGGTGTACAGGACAAACAATATCCAAATGTTGTAATAACTTTTGCAGAGCGCAGAGGAACGCAACCACGACCTCGCCCAGCAGTACCGCGGCAGCTTCGAGCGCGTGAACCCGTGGAACCTGTCCTTGCTGATGGACTCGTACCTGCAACGCACCGACCTGAACATCAGCCGCGATGCAGTCACCCTGCTGCCGCCGGTGCTCAACGTCACCGGCGCCCATTCACCCCACGTGGACGCGACCGTCACCTTCAATGGGAGGCTCAACCCGAAGAATAGCACCTGGATGAAGGTATGTTAAGTTATTTCTCAAAGAACGTAACCGGTGCCCATTCACCCTACACTTTCTACCTAGATGAATCTAAGCTATGTTTATGTATTTATCAATATCGACTCCATTTAATTCGATACAGTACTAATATTACTGATGCAAAAGTAAGTCTGTGGGTTAACACGTATATACCCCTGAACTGATTTAAATAAGAAATTACAGAGATGTAATAGACACGACTACATAAGAACTACCTAATGGTGATGTCCTCAACGCGGACAAAGTTATATGTCCTCACTATAAATGTGTATGTCTGATATCCATCAAATTATAGAAGGCTTACTTCTTATGAGTTACCGAAACATTCCAGATCTCTGACTGCGGGCTGGTACTTGAGGAGCAGCCGGGGAAGGTTTCCGAAGCTTTCCGCCTGTTCCTCCAGGGCGAGGGATACGGTAAGTGATATATACGAGCATACAAGCCCCAAATACGCGAACTACTACACTCCGTCCCACGAGTAATGTGTGTCTACCATGAGCTTTTGTATGAGCAATCTCAATCCGTTAGAGACGCTCAAAAAAGATTAATTTTAATTTGAAACTGCAATCGCAAGCGCTAATCGAAGGTTAAACTATGGTAGGCACACAGACCATAACAATTGCAGCTCATTGGTCGATGCGAACGGACAGAGATGAACAATTCTATAAGGATAGTTTCGCATTGGTTAACAAGTGCATTGACCAATGAATGTATAACGAATTTCTTTAGTTCGTTTCGTCGAATGGACTGCACATTAATGCACGCCTTTGCGACGCCAACACTTATGTCAATTTACTTTATGAAAATTAACTCTTTTTACTCAATTTTTTTTTCTGATACAAATCGGTAAATTTTGTGTGTTGAAACCATGTGCCAAGTACACTTGGAAAAAGTGGCATGTAAAACTGCAAAAAGTACACTGTGGCATCAAATTTGCGATATAAATTTATAAAAAAATGCCCATATGAAACCTGAAAGTATTTAAAAAAATTATAAGCAAGCGGAGTATCGATTCAAAATATCCGTCCACATATAGGAAGCCACGGATTTAATGTAAGAATTAAAATAATAATGCTATTGCAGAATATAATAATCGCAAAATCAAATCATATATTGACGATTATTTTAAATTACATGTCTGTATTTAAAAATATATTTTATCCCAAAAAATCTTTAAAATTATCAAAATTCGTCTATGTTGAAAAAATGTAATGGAAAAATATTGTAAGATATTCCGATATTTAACAATAAAAAATTATTACAAAATATTGTTTGATATTTTTCAATTAACATATGAACATGATTTCAATGATCCGTCCACGTAACGAAAAACATTTTGTTCAAGTTTTTAAGTAAACAAATACGCTTAAAGAGTATATAATGTAAGTTTAGTATATTTCTAGAATAATTTACCGTATATTACAATGCTTTGAATGAGTTGAAACTGTGCAATGCACCGCAGAACAACCCGCAGTGTATATATGTGTAATACTTCAATAATGCTTGTCGCCTTTGCATTATATGTTTTGATTACTCCTCGACTGAAACAATAAAACTGATATTGAATCATTAAAAATTACTCGCTTTCAGTTAGCTACCGTTCGAACTGGTTATAAAAAGGGATGTGATTTAAAACATTACCTTTCTTTTATTTTGTAATGACATAATAGCTTCAATAGAGAAACTGACATTGACATTGAAACGTCAGATCTCTGTAATTCTTGGTAAATACCTGATTAAAAAGAATAAAGTAAAAAAAAAAAACTAGATATAGAATAATTTACCACGCCGTTTTTTCTCTATCAGAGAGTTACTTAATAATGTCAGAAAAGGACAAAACATTAATGTTTCTTTTTTTTACTGGATCTGACCTTGTTTTCTGTTAAAACGACACACGTGACGCCATCTGTCTTCAATCTATTGGAAGCACAGTATTATTGTTTCAGAATTTCAAAATTTTTTATTGCTTCAATGCATAAACTATGTTACTTAGCTTAACCCCGTTACTTACGACTATGTAAAATAAATATATACGTAAAGGTAAAATATATAATGGTATGTATTTCGGCTTTACCACAGAAAAATGTATGTTATGTAAGATTATTTTTTTTAACTTCTATTACTATATCTTACAATATTTCTAAATACCTATGTACATATTAATCTTGTAGTGATGCCTTCGAAATGAGCGTTCCTTACTGCTTTTTAACAAAACTAAAAATGATTTTTTTTTAAGTTATTTATTTTCTAAGTCAAATTATTACCATAAAAAGTCTTAAATTTCGCCCTGTTTTCCCCGTCGATTGAGTTTGAGCCTGGAAAATGAGTTTCGGTAGCGGGCAACCCACCCCTTGGTATGTATAAGAATTAAAAGGAATACATAATTAACCGTGTGAGCTAGAAAACGTAGCGGTAAATAATAGTCTCATAAAATAAAAGCCGAAATTCATCAAACGATCTACGGAAAAACTTTTTTATTCATAATTTTCTTTTATAAATAGTTTTAGCTTTGTAAGCTAGTATGTGTCGTGTTTTTTTTAAAGTTTCAAGTGATTTTTTGTATGAAACTTTTTAAATAAGTAAAAAAAAGCTGCTTGTACGAAGTTAAGATGCAAAGTTAGTGTGCCAAAGCGCCGTCTCACTCTCGCGTCAGCTGACATCAAGAAAACATGAGTATTTACTTATTTGTAGCTTTTATGAAAGCTTGCACGTTATAGAGTGTTTCTGCAAGCCCGGTTTATTTTGTAAACCATATTCACCTCAAAGTGAATAAAAAGATCTTTAACGTAAATAAACTAGGTGTTTTTCTTCTTATTAATATTTATCAGTTAAAGTCACAATCTAGCATTTTTTTACTTTATTTATCCTCAAAATAAAGAGTGATTTCAAAAACAGCAGTAGCTAATCTCTCTGTTATAATGCTTACAAAGTTAAACATCAGTAATAATGTGTTTCGCTCATTTTACTACGCTTTGTCTGTTCTATTTATTCAATGTCTTAATTTTCTTGAATATAAATTAGATGAGATACAAAAACGTTAGATGTACGTTTTCATATGAGAACTCTCTATGTAGATTAATGTTTAAACTTTAATTTTTTATTTTCAGATAATAAACAGATTTTTATAATTACAATGGAAAAACTAATCATGGTCGCTCATTTTTCAGTTCGAGTGTTTTTTTTTTTGTTCGATTTTTGTAATCATAAAAATCTGCTATACGTTTAAAAGGATCATTATGTAGTTGCACTTTATATTTAGTGGTTTTATTTTGTTCACCCTGTAGCTACGTTAGCACTGCATTTAGGGTCATCACCGCTATCCGGTAGCGCGCATTCTTCAAGCCAAAACTGGGCGTAAAACTTTTAATGACGTAAGTTTTAATACATAGTTTTTTTTTTTGTGCTGTCGTATCATAGTTACAGGATCGACACCGGACCATATTTATATACATAAATTGTAAACAGTGTCAACCCTGTAATTCTTAAAGAATTTACATTTTAATGTTGAAATGTTTATAGAATGTTGCTTAGCATGATTTCTATCAATTTTTATCATAATCTAAATAGAGTGTGATTGTCGTTTATTATATATATATATATATATATATATATATATATATATATAACTTGTGTTTATTGTCGTTTAGTGTATTAATAGAGATGTGTATGTCCCTCAGTGGCACCGTTGTCGCCTACAAAGATCGTTGCGTTCCGTGTAATGTCGGACGCGTGTCGTCGTCGCCCCTGCCGCAACTCGCCCGTGATCCGCATCACTGAGAACCCGATCTCCGAGGCTGTTGTCTGCTAAACACACACACACGACACACACACACCGCGCTCGCGTAACGACGGCCAAGCTGGAATTATGGTTATTATTATTCTTTTGTAATACTATGTTTGTTGTCCTGTGTGATTATAGCGTTGAGCTATTTCAACTTTGCGGTTTTGTTCTCAAATTTGATTTGTTTTTTTTATTTATTTCAAGTTAAATTGTATCTATTGAATTAATATTAATTATTATTTTTAACATTTGAGCCTATACTTCCCTCTTATAATTTGTTGATACATTCAACATGACCAAAATTTAAAAAAAAATAATCTATGAATATTTTGTATAATTAATTTCGTTTCGCTTTAAATTGTAATTTGGTGTTTAGCTATATAAATATTAATATGTACGTTTAAGAATATTTTATATATATATATATGTATGTATAGGACGGTATGATATAATGGAAACAAAGAAATTGATGTTAAATGTACATATCTTCGAGTGAACAACTGTAGGTATATGGTGGCTACGATTTGAGACTTGTGGCTTTTTTATTGTCATCTGATATATCATAGTTACTATGATAAAGTTTGTTGCAATGTTGTTGTAAATAACGCAATTAACATGTACAGCCTACAATTGTCAAGGCGTAGCGAAATGATAAGTAGTTAGGAATGAGACGCGAGCCGGTCGCTTCACGCAACATTTTAAACTTATAGTAATTCTGCACGTAACGGGAAACGTCCTATAATTTTAACCTCTCTGTAACCCACCGATCTGTAAGCCATTTACCCATTGGTTTTTATAAATGCTTGTACGGCACCATGTTTTAACAAAGTCCACCAGCGCTCGATTTCAACCAGTGTTTTTTGTAATTAAAAGTTTTTAGGTTAGGAGAAAAAAAAAATGTGTTGGCACGGGCGATGGTGCTATGTAAGACCAAGAGATTTGAAATTTCGAACATTTAATACGTATAATGGGAATTGTTTTTTTTTTAATATATTCTTTAAGGTTTTATTACCAAAGAGGTTGTTCCTTTAATTAATATATCTCGCAGTGTTTTATAGGGAATCGCAATTGACTTATGACTCTTTCAGGAAGAGATGTAGAGGTTTACAGATGCAACCTCTCTGGTAAGATATTGTGATCATAATTTATTATTATTTATTTGATTGAATTTGTTGATCTGTATATTAATTGCAGTATTATTGTAGCATTTCTTAAGATATTGTTTTTTTTTTTTCTTCAGAAAAGTATAAATTACTTTTTCAAAGAGTCTATTGCAAACCAAAAATTTTATTTAAGATTAATTTTAGTATAAGTCATTGTTTTAACATTGTATCCCGAATAATTTTAACGTTTAGTTGATAATGTATTGAATCATTTATAAATTATCTTCTTAGGAGATTACAAAATGTAGAAGAATCTCAGTTAGATCTCTTCACTATTTCTATAATTTTCTAATTGACGTGAAACAATGCTATTAACAAAAAAAAAAAAAAACGTAGTTGTAAGACCTACCCATTCTAGAAATCTAAATGGGCTTTATTACTTATTACATTTTTAAATAGTCGGTATGTGGCGTAACAAAAGTATCTCTGACTCTAAAATAAATGTCAAAGTAGAAAGTTAATTCACATCATTTAGACAATTTAGAAAAGGTTCAAATAAAGCTTTGTAGGAGAAAAATTACGAAAATGATTATAAAAATAAAAAAAACAAGATAAATAACCGAATAAAATCTCTGAATTGTTATTTTAAAAGTAGTGCATAAGATCTGATTAAGTGTGAATTAAACATCGGTCTATAAAGGTGATTTTACAAATTATATCGCTGGTTTTATTGTAATCCCATGGGCTTGCCCAGCTTCTGACCCGGGGGGGGACAAGACATATTTTTTTGTCTATCCGTTTCTCTATTTCGGGTAACGGCTGAACCGATTTTGGCGAGACTTTCACTGGCAGATAACTTATTTCATGGGACGTAAAGGCTACTTTTATTTTTGATAAACAATCCCATGGATTTTTAATAAAATCTGATTCAGATAAGGAAGATAAAATTAAAGTTCTTAAATTTGGTATCTGATACTTTTCTTTACTGTTACATTTCTTGATATTTTTATTATAAAACGATCACAATCACCAATAAATGATTAACTAGAATTTGTTATACCATCTATATATTGTCAGTAAACTAAATATTAGTTTTAATGTTAACAAGATGTTAAATTTAAAGAAATTTCTATTTTTATTGTAGGTAGTGATGCTTACATAGAATTTTGTTACATGGACTTTTCATTAGACAAATAAAAAATAAGAAATTTCCAAAAATTGATAAATGTTTTCGCCAATTCGCATCAAACGCTTTGCGACAAGTTTAATTATTCGCACTGCCAAGGAATTAGGTATGATTCCTTGTGGAATGTGGAGTTCTTGATGTAGTAAAAATGGTTTTTTTTCTAGATCAGAATATTCTAGATATGCTTCCCACATCGTCACTTTTCATAATGTGAGTTTGAGATAAATGCTTGCTTATTATGAGCAAGTAAAAAAAAAACGAGTATCGGGTTCAAAATTAATAAAAAAACGAATGTACACGTGATTACGTTTATTCTAATAACAACAAACACCTCAGTTTCTCGCATTTTTGTGCTGAATTTTTCAAAAACATTTTCATCTGTGCATATACGCCAGCACTAGCTGTGTAATGTTCTGAAAACATTTTCATCTGTGCATATACGCCGGCACTAGCTGTGTAATGTTCTGAAAATGTCGGCACGATGCAAGTTTTTAATAAAATGCGCCTAAAAATAATATTTTTTTCCATTAAGTACCCGCTAACACCAAAGACTTAACCTCTAAACCTGCACATCCACTTTGCTCATCGACTCACTCATCGGCATTTGCAACTGTGACGAGTATTTACAACTAAATTAGCGGCAATTGACTTGATTATTGTAAAATGAAGAAAGCTTGTTCATTGTTACAGCTTAATCAATACATCAATTGCTTCAGATATTCTCATTTTTCCATTACTTATTCATTTCCTGCTCGTCTACCGATATACCATTTGCAAACGGAAAAGAATGAGACAATGGACATAGTGAAAACTCAGATTTTCAATGTTTGGTGCAATATGGAAATGAAATGTTAAACACAGGGGCTTCGTATACCTACAGATTACAATATCTTACGACACTTATAATGTATCACTTCATTAGAATTTCAAATTTTAATGATCAGACTATATAATGTTAGATTTTATATGAAAGTGAGTGAAACGCGTTAATGCTACATGCTTTTAACGTGTTAAGAATGTAATAAGAAAAGTGTATCAAATCCTATACAGCTATTTTAGCGTTATACAATTCGTTGTAGTATTTTAGCTGACACGTGAAGACATGTACGCAAGATTACATAGAATTAAAAAAAAAAAAACAGTGAACGAGTGTCAAGTAAATATATTTCCTACCTACAAATTTAAATAAATGTTTTAACACTACGAATATAACGTGTCACATACAATCCATAGTACAGCTGGAGCATAGTTTGGGTTTTATGCAGTAGTTGTAGCCAAACTGTGTACCTACCATGGATTTTACCTTCATTGCCGCTTGCGATTGCAGTTACGAATTCGTATGAATCTTTGTAAGCGGCCCTAACGGATTTATGAGGAAATAAAAATGTTCATACAAAATCACTGGAGTAATCTATCTTACTAAAGCTTAGAAAAACTATACGAACTCATGGTACACGCTGAGCTATAGCGTCGAAACTGAGTAAGGAAAAAGGAAAAATATATCTGTATACTATCAATTTTCATCATGTAGTTATCAAAATCACTGTGTGGTATACCGTATCGTGATCGCATCTTGATATTGTAATACATTCAAATAGTATATCGATACCATCATTTTACGTAAGACTGGATGCCGCGTATCGCGTGATAATATCGACACTGGGAGCTCCCAGTGAGTGAAAAACGAAAATAAAAATTGATTTTACACCTAAACCTAAGCTAGGCTAATTAGAATTTCTATAATATGGCATTTATATTGGACTGGTAGCCAAAATTTAGGCAGACATTCTTTTAATATTAGGGCTGATCCTTACGATTTTAAAATTATCTACCGATAAATATATTTGGTTGAATGCAAATGGCTTATGGGTCTTCTTTTGAACCTACAAAATGGTGTTTCCAGCGATAAGTGGAAAAAAAAACATGGAAATCATCATTATTTTTTCTTACTTGTATTTCAACATACTATCCACATAATGGTTGTGCAAGATTAAATAACTTATATATTTAATAATTACATAAAGTATGTCACAGAGTTGTAAATTCACGTGATAGAAGTGTATTTCATACAAATCACAGTGTCTCCCGCTTGAGTATAATCCATAAACTAACACAAAATTATATAACAAAAAACATATATTTTTACTCCGTATTACCTTTAATGTAACAGCAACCATTATAACTTATGACTTTTAATAAATTATTCAAAAAATCTCAAATCCTTGTCTCTTGCTACCTGATGTTTTATTTTGTAATTTCTGTCTCGTGGGTTGTCCTTCGAAATACGCGTTTATGCCGCTCATCTTTGTGCTGTGCGATTGGAGATTTGAACCCCCTTCCCCTCTTGGTACGATATCCCCTCTGAGATCAAGAGACACAGCACGTCAGAGGTTCGTCTGTTTATTCTGTAATTTTAAACTTTTAATTTATATACTTTTAAGTTATATTTATAAAACAGAGAAAATAATAGTTCATCACATTACTGTCGTGTCATATTCGTATTTATTGATAAATGATAGTAAAAATTGATACATAGCAAAAACATACTTTATATTCGCAGGAAATGTGACAGAGTGGTGTAAGATCGCGAATGAAACATATTTTATAATAAAACATCCTTTACTCGTATACATTTAAAGAAAAATACAAAATCTGAATCTAAAGAAGGTTTCTCCTCTTGTAGATGAAGGCCTCCTCCATCTGATCCCATTGGTGTCGGTCCTGTGCCGTTCCAGTCCATTGGCTTCCAGCTACTGATACTGTCGTCTTTCCATTTTGTAGCCGGTCTTCCACGTTTTCTCTTTCTATCCTAAGGGTGCCAATACAAAACACGCTCGCTCCATCGCCCGTCATTGGCTCTCGCATACTGTCCGGCCCATACCCGAAACTTTCGCAGATACATACAGCAAATCAGTAAGTTTGGTTTTACTTCTAATATTAGTACAGTTGACACGATCACTGAATTTTTTAAACCAACATAGTCCGGTCTACAGCTCTATGAAAGCATCTTAATTTATTTTCATTGCTTTGGTATAGCCCATGTCTGGTATTAAATTTCTTGTCCAAGCGTACGATTCGTTGGTATATGCAGTTATGTTGTGTAGTTGTATATTTTTATTTCACTAGTTCCACAAAAAATATTTTTTATAATCAGGTTTTTGATAGTTTTATATAATTAAGTTAGTCACCTGGAAGTTCATTGATATCAACCTGAAGGGTTCAGTGGAATACACAGTTATAAATACAGATGATACACTTCAGCACTATGTTCTTGATTAGAACTTTATTGTCTTATTTCTATATTTATATCACGAAGTTTATTATCACTTTACACAATTTTTCAGTTCGTTTCAAATAAAATTTTATATTTGCACTTAAATTATTTTAAATAAATAATGACGGAGGGCTGATGTTTACTGTTGTTACGGTGGCGCCCTCTTTATTTTGTATGTGTTCGTCATGTTCCTCTAGTTAATTAGTGTATTACAAAATACAATTTATTTGACGACTAATATTCGATAGAATTAAATAAAATATTTCGTTCCTTTTTTCAGGTCTTGAAAATCGTAAAAATCCGTAAACTTCTTTTCCGATATGATAGGAATTCTGCTATCGGAATATATTTTATTTTTATATATTCTAACGAGTTTTATTTTTTAAATTGTAGGATAAAAAAGTAGGGTTAAAAAGCCTTGAAACTTTATATTCCAACGATTTTTAGAGACTTTATTAAACAAAATGCCGCTAAGTTCGTTTTTCTTATAAGTTACAAATATCCAATGAAATTATAATATTGACAAATATTTTAACCATTCAAGTTTACTTATAAAACATTAAAACCATAATAAATACGTGATAATTAATGATACAGTGGACAGTGTGATGAGTGTTTTCTCGTACGTAAGCAGTCACAGTTAAACATAACGAGAACAATCTCTTTCTGTTAAATACAATGTGAAATATGTTTTACTTCTAAGTGCAATGAGTTATGTTTACAAAACATTTTATTTAAAATTTAAAGTTAAATCAAATCTTTCTCTCGTCTTAATGTTGTAAAGAAACTCTAAATCTCTCCTTCACATTATCACATTATTTAAAATGTGTGTCTTTATTATATTTTCTAAAAACCGAATGACTTATGTTTATGTGTTACGCTAGCAACTCACGACGCTTTTTCCAAACGTTCCGCCTGCCATTGCCACTGCTGTTATCTGCTACAACGGGCACATGGTTACTAATTAAGCCAATCATTAACTTAGCTATAAATATGATTATAGACCATAGCCAAGCGAGTACGTTACTCCAGCAGTAAAGTGGCTCCTAGAGAGATGTGAATGGAATAGATAATTAGTGCGAAATCTGCTGTAAATGTGAGCCGCGTAAAAAATTGTGCGAGTTGTCGTTTAGGAAAAAAACTAAAAAAAACGACTCATGCTGGAGTAACGTTGTTCCGGCAGGAAAATTCTAACGGAAAGATCGGAGAGAGAAATATTATGCATGGGCAGAAAGGTTATATTTGTGCAAAAATGTGCACCAAAAATATGATTTGTGCATCTTTAGGTTTTCAAGATATTGCATTTCCAGCTGGAGTAACGTTTTGCAGAATCGTGTATCTCTGAAAATATTGTATGCGCGCCTGTAGTATAAACGTACACAAATAGCTCTTAATTTGTGCGTATTTGTGACAGAGTTAGATTTAAGACAATATTTATTAATTTCAAGCAATCCCACTTTTTTTATTTCCGAAAAAAAATCGTAGCGTCTAAATGGGAAAACGTATGCGCCTACTGAAAACTGTATTCGGTCCTTCTTTATTCATATTTTTAATAAGTCCCCAAAATTAGGTCATATACCTGCCAACAAACTTGTTGTTGAACGTGACTGTACGAGCATTAACTTAGGTCCAATACGTTCAATTAGGAAGGCCACCGACATGTATGAATAATAAAAATAATACACGATTCTGCAAAACGTTACTCCAGCTGGAAATGCAATATCTTGAAAACCTAAAGATGCACAAATTATATTTTTTATGGACATTTTTTCACAAATATAAAATTTCTTCCCACGCACAATATTCCCATCTCCGATCATTCGTTTAGAATTTTCCTGCTGGAACAACGTTTCTCCAGCAGGAATCGTTTTTTCCCTAAACGACAACACGCATAATTTTTTTTACTCGGCGCACATTTACAGAAGATTTCGCGCTAATTATCTATTCCCCACATATTCCTAGGAGCCACTTTCCTGCTGGAGTAACGCACTCTAGCCAAGCATAATATTCCACTCATATTCCTAGGAGCCACTTTCCTATACATTTTCACCGCGTCATGAGTTCTTAGTGTTGACCCACAATGTACAGTCGACACCGGTTTTTTTACAATTTATTTTATTTTATTTTATAAACAATTTTTCATTAATAAGAAATTAACAGACGTGCGTGCCTATAACGAAAGGACTCACATATAGGTGTCATACAAAGCACGTTTTATATAAACATCTAAATTATAAACAAATATTTCCTTAATTGCTAGTAATCAAGTGAAAAATCTCATCTCATCTTAGACATATTGGATTTTAATTTTGACTATTCTATAAAATTTACACATACATTATCTTAATTTGATAAATATATACTGCGTCGACTACCGTAATATGCATTTTTTTGTTTACAGAACATAAAACAGACTTCAAAAATAAGTAGAACAAACTAAAAAAAAGATGTAGTTGCCTAGTTGGTCGTTAAATTTAACATTGTGTTACGGATCTCGCCAAACAATATATGGAGTTGTTACAGCAGCTAACAGCAATTATTCTTAAAGTATTTAGTAAAATTGATTCACAGTCAAGTAATTCAGTCGAATTCGTTAGCTGGTTGTTTGGCACTGACTGCACAGTGATTATGAAGTTTTTCTATATTTTGTAAAACAAAAGTGCGTCTATTACAATACAAGTCCAAACTAAATAATAGCGGCCCTTTTCAATAAGGCATTGAGAATGGATAGCCATCTTTGTTAATCCATCGATATTTAGAGAATGTTTGTGTGGTTTTATTTGGTATTTTTTTTTAAAAGAAATCGTTTATTGAAAGAGGGCCCTCTCGCGTACTATGGTCGTAGCATATCGAACAACTTGAAAACGGAACGTAAACGCTTCGCCTTCGCCACGATGTCAAACCGAGACGATATAATAAAATAATAATATTAATTTCCAAAAATAAATCAGACATTAATAAGTTGATTGATAACGTCCGCACTAGTTTTATTTAAAGAAACGCTTAAACAATCCCTAATTGCCTTTCATCTTAAAATCAAAGTAAAATCTAGCTTCCATGAAGTTATTGTCAAGTTAGACAAACACTAGATATTTCATTAATACAACGTAGTTCAAGCTCCACCATTTACTTGTTCATCATGGCTACATATTGATGTCTGACATTTTTTGTCGGCAATTTGATATGATTATTGCAAACGGTGATTGCATTTACATCAAAAAAAAAACTAGTACTGACTATAAAATCACTGGAAATTACTAGATCATTAACAAGTGACGTTTGACAAGTGACAAGTGGAAACGTTTCAATTTTATATTGATTTTACATTTAGCCAAGATATTGAGTCTCAAAGCAGTTCAATTATCTACCATTTTTTAACAAGCTTCAAAGCCAGTAGGCAATCAACTTTCTGTCACTCACATTTCCATATTCTATAGATTAAATAATTTTCTAAAGAGTATGATTGATATTGAACATGTATTTAAAAATGTTTCAAGCGAAAAGGAATACTAACGCATGGCCTTTAGATAAATAAGATTTAAATGACTGTAAACTTGAGAAGTGTCAACTAAAACACACAAGCGTAGCGGACGCCATCGCTAAGTACATTACTAAATAAGGTGCAATGTGTTAAACATCTCACCTACACATAAAGCTAAACTGGACTCTCTGTATACAAATACATATAAATATGCGTATACGACCCAACATATCAATGGTTGAAAATCAAAATGAGTATAATTAGTAAGATCACAGCAACGACGATTCCGATGTAGATTTTCTTCTTCCTCAACTTGTTCTGAAAAAAAAATAAAGGAGAAACTAAACCTGTGCTTGATAAACGTAGGCAATAATATAACAATTACAGAGGCTTATCAATTAAGGATAGAATTAAATGAAAACTCCATGCCTTCAAAGCGAATAGTCGCGTACATCACAACTACCGAACTCAAGAATGTTACTGCTTCGTTGAGTATTATCGTGTTGTTTTGATGGATTAAGTTAATTTTATAAGGTGATGTATTCTGCTATTGAATATCGGTATTGTGTTGTCACCTTGTAGTTGGCGGCCTGCCTGAGCTCCTGCGTGCCACTCTCAACGTTCTGCGTCGCGTATTCAACATTGGACTCTATGGAATCCACCACCACGCCCTGCATCGTGATCATTGTACCCAGCTCCTTGAATATCTGGTTCACGTCCGATATATCCGACTGGGGAAGATAGCATAACATCAGTAACATGGACAAGAAATATCAAATTGTTACAAGTGCTTTGTTTGTATGTGTGCGAGGCACGTTTAAAAATGGTTTTTACGACTTTTAGGTATTTGTCGCAAAACTTTGGCGTATTAACCTCTACATTTGCATTCCATGAGGTGAACAGTCTGCTTGTTTGCTTATAACGTTTTATATCTATAGACCATGGATGAGCATTAGACCAACATTCAGAAACGAGGTACTTAAGCAATTTAACAACCTAGAACCACATTCAAATGGCTGACAGAGATGAAGGAATATGACTTGCCTCAAGCTGCCTGATGTCGCGTTCCCTTTCCTCCAGGTCTTGCAGCTCCCTCTCCGTCTGCATTGCCTGCTGCTGCTGCTGCTGTTGACTGATCGGCTTGTCGCTCATTTCCACCAATGCCTTATTCCCTCCTGCGAACCCACAATATTTAAGGCTAATGGAGGTTTGTCCAAAAAGAAGTAACTGCAGTTCTCGCGCCAGAAGTCAGCATTAGCGTAAATTATAATTGTTGCAATAAAATAACATTGCAATATTTGATATATTTTGCATGTTCTTAATGTTATGTGATAGTACAACTTCAAAGTTTCGTAATTTTAAAATTAAAGTCAAACCATTGTTTATTTGTATGGAAATGTTTTCAGTTTTTTTTTTTATCTACTTTAGAACGCTTACGTAACGATTCGGAAAGAAACATAAGGTTTTTGTTCAATGTAATGCACAATAATCTTTGTATATCACAAAAAAATTATAACTGGCACTGCAATAAATTATTATCATGTCATGACTCACCGCCCATAGCGAAAGGATCACCGATGTGAATGTTCTGGGATTTGACTTTTCTAACGTCATCCTTCGTCTTCTGAGCTGCACGCCTTTGAGTATCCTGTCATCATATTCAAATTCTAAATGTTTTTGTATTTAAATTGACTTAAACTAACTTCTTTTAAACCGAAATTTTTAATCTACCATCTGTTCGGAATTCTATCTTTGGGTAAGAAGCCGAAAAGGAACCTCCGGAGTGTCTTAACTATCAAAATGTGTTCAATTAAGCAACTATACCGCATCACTTTATAAAATACGGTTCACATCTGAGGAATATCTTTCAATTGTATGTTCCTCATTATGCCTGGACAGTGGCGACAGATTCGCAACCTGTCACACTGGGACTCAACGTAGACATGTGAAATGCGGTGTGTAACACCACTGCCTACCCCTCGCGAGGGATTCATTACGTCGTGACTTAATGTTTATGTATATTTTTTCTTTTTTTTTCATTCTCACAACTAAAGAAGGCAAAGGTTGTCACAACCTGGTCAGGAATATCTTGTTGAACAAACAACCAATTGGTCTAATCCACTATTTCTAAGAAAGTAGATCATTAGTTTGTGACTTTGTAAACAACATCCAACGTCATTTCTACTGGGGAAAATAGAACCGATCAATACAGCTGTGGGAAAATAAATTGTTGTTCCTAACAACTGCAAACGTTACGAACAAACTCTATGTAGACAATCTCTGTGACGCAGTGACACAGCTGGCTGCTACGAAAGAGGATCAGAGTTCGAATCCCGGCGGAGATGAAACTTGATAACAAGATCTTTTCAGAGGTATCCAAGGTCTTTTGAGAGGTAAAGCTCTTTTGAATCGTAAAATTAAATAGCAGTTATTATATTAGTATTACTTTTTGTAGTAATAATACAATACATATAATACAAATATTCATTGTACGTGTGAAACAAGATTCTATCATAGTGTTATTGGTATTAGTTTAATGATGTGGGTATTGACCTGGAAAGCGTTCAGTGTTGCCATGTACTCGTCACTCAGGCGGTCGCGAGCCAGCTTGGTGGCAGCACAGTCCACTGGCATCTTCATCACGTCCATCAGGATCAGAGACGTATCCTTCACCAGCTTCTGAGTGTACGTTTGTACATTGCGCCTGTCATCAAAAACCACCATATTTAAAATAAATTGTTTAATTCACTAATATAATTATGGAACACTTAAAAATGTCCTTAGAACTAATCTCTTTTCTATGGTAATTCAAATTCTACTAAATGCAAAAGACTGGTATTTAATAAACGGGACAAAAGTTGTAAGAGATTTCAGAAGACGACGAATTTCTTTTAAAACATTCCAGTTATTTATTAAGCTTCAAAAACAAACAAAAAAAGCCATGGTAGCAAAAATATGACAAAGACAGCAAAACAAATATATGTATTCCTATTGACATCGAGCCTGTAGCTGTGAAAACGACAACGAACGAAGTTCAACACCATAAAAAAACAGTCGAGACTTTATCCAACTGAAAATGCACCAAGTATTTATTGATTTCACAAACTGCGATGTAAAACAAAGGCAAACCATTGATCTTTGAATGATTCAAAATATTCGATCCACTTTCCGTCGTGTCAAAATGGTTCATTTACTTACCTACTGCAAGTGTTATTGATTGAATTGAACTAACAACATTATAATAGCACCGGGATAACAACATGCCATGCATGAAATAACTAAATTTAGTCACGGAAAAAGTTTAACATTTTACCGGCATTGTATCGTTTCCTGAACTTTTGATAATTCTCAAAATAGATCCGACATTATTTATCTGAAGGAAGTGGGAGTGAGTATGTATATCAAGATATTTTTTTAATATTAAGTTTGAATAACTTACAAGAGCAAGTGTTTTAAGTTTTCTTCACTGACTGTACATTATAATCGAAGAATTTTTAATAGAAATAAAATATGACAACATCAAATACAACAGAATGCCAAGTGGTAATAGGTTTTTGGTATTAGAATGGAATAAACAAATAAAATATACAGGTATTTGACGTCAAATTGTGCTTTTTCATTTATTATAGTTCGATGTTGAAAGGGTTAAGGTAAATAGTTCTATGTATTTTATTATGGTCTGATGTTGAAAGTGTGTTAAGGCAAAAGAAAGGTAAAATCTTTAGGATACAAATGGAAGGTATCAGATCACAATAGTTTATAGGTAGGAGACGTAAGCTTAGTGATTTTATTCAACCCTTAAGAAACGTAGACTCACACAAGTTTTTTTTTCTAATTTGTTCGACCATCCAATTTATTTTAATCGAGAAACAATAAGATCAAAAATGGTTAATAATTGTATTCATAATACGTTTAAACATTGATCAAATAAATAATTGATTTGTTTTTACAGTCTTTCTTCAAATCATCTTCCATCAAAAAGCTTAACGAGAAACAAAACAAAAAATACAAAAATCAAAATAAAACTTCGAAATTACAAGTAAGAAGAATATTAATAATATTAAAATTTCAAAAATATATCTTTTATGAAATATAACAAAATGATCAAATTCATGTTTCTGTCTTGCATAACACAATCAGCAGAGAGAATAAAAAAAATATGTATTCTATCAAAGATATCGAATACTGTATTGATTTATATTTATCTTAAAATCAAATACTTTATGCAACTAATTACCTACACTAATCGGTCCGCATGTTAATTGCATTTGAGCATCAATAATATAATGTACCTTGAATAAATATTTTTTACCATTTAGCATAGTAAATTTTAACTGTCCTTTGAACATAGCAAAAAAATAAACAGTAATGCAGGAACCACAAAATAAAACATTGCTACTGCAGCGGCATAAACAACTTAACAAATCCATTTTACGAAACATCTACCCTCAATATTTTCAATATTTAAAAAATCACTATCAAACAGATGAATCGAACAAGCGAGAACAAAGGCATTTTGTGTTAGAACTAGATATTAAAATAAATCAGATTTCAAGACGAAGTTAAACGATAAACGGTAGCGGCGTAAGGAAGGGGGGGGGGAGGCGGTCCGCCCCGGGTACCAGTGGAACATAGATTACTACAGTGGTTTTGTATGAGTAATCTTAATTCCTCAACAACCCGTTAGAGGCGCTTTATAGAGATTCATGCAAATTTGTAACTGCAGCCGCAAGCGGCAATCGAAGGTTAAAATCGTGGTAGACGCACAGGCATCACGGGGGTGACGAAAGCAACGGACACGTGACTCGCACAGTCATAAAATCATTTTACAAATAATTACTATCGGGTTGAAATGGTAACCCGCGACCATACATTACTCACGCTTCGTCGCCACTGACGATTAACCGATTTGATTGAAATTCCGTACCTACTTCTTACGATCTACAAAAGATTTTCGAAAATACAATTCCTACGTTTCAAATCCTATAGGGGACGAAAATCCTTACGGAGATTAGTGAAACAAAGCAAAGGCGGGTTGTCTAGTATCACAATGCAAAGCTGCGCAACTTCTCTACAATTGGTTTAGGTTTATTTGACCTTGACCCCACTTATCTCTGCACACCAGGTCTTACAACTGCACCAATTAAAGGAATAAGGCAATGTAAAATTTTCGAATAGTACGATTTTAAGATGACTCAACTTTAATCAAGTTTAAAAAGAGACTTCCTCAAATCTAATTCTCAGTTTAGAAACCGTAAAAGTATATATACATAATAATAATAATAATAACCACACCACGACACACACATTGACATTTCCCTGCAGTAAGTATCGTAAGAACTTGTGTCAAAGGAAATAAGCAACGATATGGTATACACTACATAGAAGAGAATACAATATCCAAGACCGGTAAGCGAAACAATGCGTCTTGCAAATAACACAAAGTCCCGCCCCCGCCGGGATTCGAACTCAGAACCTCTAGCAGTCGTCTGTTTACACCAATGCTCCATAGAGGTCATCAAATACTGTACTTATGATCGAATTGCATGTACTTTTCAATCAAAACAAGGTTTCTTTAGATTTAGCGAACTTAACCTAATCATTGTTAGTTTTTCAACAATTGTAAGGAATCCAACTTTACTGGACTTGGTAAAGAGAAACCGTGCAAGTATTACGTAACGCAATTTTGAAGGATTTTTACCCCGCCGTCTCCCAGGTAACGGCGCCGTGACATTTAAAAAATCAGGAACTACAACAACGACGTCAAAGATCACGTTGTCGAGATTCGTGCCCATTGAAACAATTGTTCAGTTAGATAAAGAGAACTTTTTAATTGTTTTTTCCTCAAATTTGCGACATTTCACGGGAAGCCATTTTGCATGTACCTACAATCATGCGAAAAATTGCGTAAGGTAATACATGAACGACCACTTTATCGTAATTTTGACTCGTACGTGGCCCAACCATTTTACATCCAAGTCCCAAGTATTGCACATCTGACATATTCCTAGAGATTGAGCATAAATGGGTTTCGAAAAACCCAAGATTTGGATAGATAATTTTCTCTTGCCCAAAATAGTTTGGGAATCCCTGATTTGTATGAAAGTTTTGAACATTCAAAAATAAGTTGTATTATATTTTTTGATTAAGAACTCGTTAGGACTCGTTTAAAAAAATACATAATGCTATTTAAAGTTGTGGTGCCGATTACGAATGTTTTTCAAAAACTCGAGTTATTTTTATCCTAGAAGTCTAGTCTATGCATATTGCACGTTTAACTGCAGCTTTTGTTACTGCTTACTTATACATTTTCTTAATCAAAATCAAAGTAATCAAATCAAAATAATTTATTTCAGTAACTTAAGTCTAAAATACACAAATATTTTTTATATAATAAAACTTTAATATTCGACGGCTTCTGTGGCGCAGCGTAGTAACAGCTGGCAGCTACGCAAGAGGTCCCGGGTTCGAATTTACTTAGGCGTCATAAAGAATTTGTTGTTTTTGAATATCATCATTTTGGGATACGATTTGCTATCTATAATATCTCAGTGTATGGTACATAATAACTAAATACACTTCGATAACGTTAATTAGCATTACGTTTCAAATAGCTTGAATAATAATATCGTATTCAAATAATTGTAATTCACCTGATATTTATTCGTTTAGTTTTTGTTGATAAAACTCGTAAGTAAATGCAGTAGCTCAATGCAAAAGTCGCACCAGTGTGAAATGACATTATATTTATTTGCTAGGAATATGGTACATTACGGATGTTTACATTCGTTTAAAATAGTTCATACATATTTCGCTTTATAAAAGCATGCTAAACTATAACTGTGCATAATAATTATGCATATTTGAACAACTTCTGCACTAAAACGTAACAAGAATCGTAGGCGCTGCCCAAACGCGTATCCTGCGTCCGAACTGACTTTTGTAGCCGACACAACCACACCACCGCTGAAAAAGTCGCCGAGGTTCGGTGTCAAATAACATTTTATTGAAATATGTAAACACTAATCGACAAAATTTACTTTACCCACCTTCTTTACTTGCTCTTGCCACATTAGCTTTTTTTATTTGTATTCTAATGATATTTTCTATTTCGATTCGACTTTTAGTTATCACAAAACAGTCGTTAAAAAATGCTAGCCGAAACTGTATGTTTTAAAATAGTGTGACTTTCCTTAAATTCGAACTGGATATTTAAAAGCATGTTTAGTCACTCTATTTATTCAGAAAAAGCAGAAACCAGATTCCTGATCTACAGGCTCTATCCAAATCTTGGGTTTTTCGAAACCCATTTATGCTCAATCTCTAGGAATATGTCAGATGTGCAATACTTGGGACTTGGATGTAAAATGGTTGGGCCACGTACGAGTCAAAATTACGAAAAAGTGGTCGTTCATGTATTACCTAACGCAATTTTTCGCATGATTGTAGGTACATGCAAAATGGCTTCCCGTGAAATGTCGCAAATTTGAGGAAAAAACAATTAAAAAGTTCTCTTTGTCTAACTGAACAATTGTTTCAATGGGCACGAATCTCGACAACGTGATCTTTGACGTCGTTGTTGTAGTTCCTGATTTTTTTAAATGTCACGGCGCGTTACCTGGGAGACGGCGGGGTAAAAAATCCTTCAAAATTGCGTTACGTAATACTTGCACGGTTTCTCTTTACCAAGTCCAGTAAAGTTAGATTCCTTACAATTGTTGAAAAACTAACAATGATTAGGTTAAGTTCGCTAAATCTAAAGAAACCTTGTTTTGATTGAAAAGTACATGCAATTCGATCATAAGTACAGTATTTGATGACCTCTATGGAGCATTGGTGTAAACAGACGACTGCTAGAGGTTCCGAGTTCGAATCCCGGCGAGGGCAGGATTTTGTGTTATTTGCAAGACGCATTGTTTCGCTTACCGGTCTTGGATGTTGTATTCTTATCTATGTAATTTATACCATATCGTTGCTGAGTTCCTGTGACACGAGTTCTTACGATACTTACTGCAGGGCTGAGTCAATATGCGTGTCGTGATGTTGTTTGTTATAATGAATCTTGTTTTTTTTTTTTATTAATGGAAAAGTAAGTTAAGTACATACTTGTATGTCTTAACTTACGTGGCCGTCGCATATAAGTGGCCGTCGCAATAGACCTGCGGCTAACAGGGAAAAAAACGTATGTTTTGTAATGTTATGAGGGTAATAAGAAAATATTCACAAAAGAGAACCCGAATGGCGGAAACCATATTGAACATTGCTAATTATTAATTAAGATAAAAAACTCACAGTTGATTTTGAAGTTCCTGCGAGTCCTGAGGAGTTTGGAGTTGGTTGACCATCTTCGACATTGATGAGACTGTAACAGAGATAAAATTGAAATATGTGCAGCTTTTATGGGTGGTAGATTTACGTGCGAGTCTGGATCGGTACCACCCTCCTTTCTATTTACGACGTGAAGCAGTTCGCTGTGTTTCGGTTCGAAGGATTGGAGAGCCAGTGTAATTACCGTCACGAGAGATATTACATATTTACTTCTGCATAGGCAAAGCTTAGGGGTTGTTCTTGGTGTTTCACGACTTCAGGGGCATCGTCGTTTTAATAGGTAGCGGTATCAGTTTCCATCAGGTGAACCGTCTGCTTGTTTGCCCGTGAATTTGTTTAAACAACCCTAGATAGCCGGTGAAAGTCTAAATTATTATAATTGTATGTTTAAATCATCGAATCCTTTAACAAAACGGTTAACATTAGAAAAAATGCGGTTCGTTGTTTTAAAATAAAATTATAATTTATGATTTCAACTATTGCTTATAAAATCAGACATTGCTTACATTTGTGCTTGCTTGATATAAATGATCTAGACTTTTAAGATTTACTCGTAACCAAGATAATAAAAAAATTGGGAACGTTTGTAAAATAATTATATATTTCTTTAGATATTTCATTCAAACAAATATTTGGTAATAGGCAATATATTTAAGAGTATACAAAACCTTATTTTTTTAGTATTCTTAAAATACGAACGAACTAGTGACGTGGTAGCTCAGTTTGTTATGTGCCTTCGTTGACCGTCCGACCCGACAGGTTGACGGTTCGAGTCTCGGGTTACTGTACATTGTAGCTGACATATTTCTCATTGTGCCCGGGTTGTAGCAAAAGATTTCCAACACTGGGACACAACGCAGTGTTTAACACCTCTCCCTACCCCTCTCGAGGGATGAATTACGGAGTGAATTTATGTTATAATTATATCAAAATAAGAAGGAATAAATTTGTCTATCATTTGTGCTCTTACTCGTAGAATTGCTCGTTACAAAGAAACTAACCGATTATTCACAATTCGTACAATGAATCATTCAAGTACGTTGACATTTCAATCGGTTAGTTGATAAAAATATGCATTAAGCGACGTAAAAAAGTGAAAATGTACGTATAACAGTAACTTAATTAAAAAACAGTATATTCTGTCTTAAAATGTTATTTTTGAATCATATTTATTTTATTACAGTCATTGGTTTAACATGTTTAATTTATTTACATATCGTAAGAGTCAAGTAAATCTTATTAGCTTAAAATCTTTAAAGAAACCCACTCAGTCCTGTACAAGAACAACATTTTATTATGAACTGTTTACGTCATTGCTTTTTCTGCCAACATGTACACAAATCTGTAAACCCATTTATATATGGGTTGGTTAAAAAAATTGCAACTTTTTTTTACAAAAAAAAAATATTTCCGAAGTCACCGATCGAAATACAAAATTTTATGAAAACCCGAAATAGTAATTTTATACTAGGAAAAGCCCAGGATTATTATATAGTTTTCAAATACTAAATATTAGAATATTAAAAACTTGTTAACGTACTGCTAAAATCGTTTCAGATTTTCGAGAAACACTTTTCTAAATAAATATATTTATGTCAATTAAAGGAAAAGTATAATAAATAGCGAGAGAAAACATAATGAATTAGCGACGTGGCGTGTGAGTAAGCAAATGACAAAGGCAGCCATTATTAATAAAGGTAATAGCACTGGTGGACAGGTAGACCACGTGACAAGAAATATCCAAGAACTAAAAGAAGATAAAGAGACAAAATTTGATGTTTTGGGTAATGTGATGCCGAGCTTTGGTCAAAAGGAAGTCTTGATACATACAACTACTATTTTCTAAACAACATTATCAAGATTTTCCTTGAAAATATTGAGGTTATATATAAATTTTGAATGTTTGGACTTGGTAAGGTCAAGCTATATGAGACTTAGCTAACTTAAATATGCAACCTTTGTTGCGATATAACACACAAATAGCTGAACTTGTATTTTAACTGCCTGAATATTATAGAAGCTCTGACTTTAGGAGAACTAGGCGGTGTATGAAGAATGAATAAAAATAAAATAAAATAAATAAACCACATCACGACACACACATTGACTCAGTCCTGCAGTAAGTATCGTAAGAACTTGTGTCACAGGAACTAAGCGACGATATGGTATATACTACATAGATAAGAATACAACATCCAAGACCGGTAAGCGAAACAATGCGTCTTGCAAATGATACAAAGTCCCGCCCCCGCCGGGATTCGAACCCGGAACCTCAAGCGTAGCAGTCGGCTATTTACACCACTGCGCCACCGAGGTCGTCAAAACTAAACAAATTAAACTTAAAAGAAAATAAACTTCAGGACAGACTGAATGTAAATCTAGGGAGAAAATGACTAGGCAAGGAAGAAAGCTATTTTACCAGAAATAGGTGTTTAGAGATTCGTTAAATAAACAGAACCATTAAAAAATCAAAAGAACTTCTGATAGTAGACAGTGAAAGAAACATTCAGTTACACAATGTGAAGTATAGCTTAGATCAAGGGAATGCCGATAATTAAACTATTTTCTATTCACAAAATAGATCTGAACAAAAATACCAACACTTCTCTGGGCTTGTGTGGATTTAGAATGCCTGAACTCAAAGGTCAAGCTATTCGGGAACCTGCATTTGATTGGGTGTGAGGGGAAGTAAATCTTTAACCAAAAATACCTGGATAGTTTTGGTTAAAAATGCAATATATTTTAAAGAATGCTGTATGATAAAGTTTTACGAACATTCTTCATGTATTGACATATGGCTCCACCCTGATAATTAAAAATTTATCAATTTTTTTAATACACATAAATTCTCAAGCTATGTATATTTATATACTTCATCCCCTCTATATATCAGCATTATATTTTCAAATATGTATTGCATTGCATCCACAAGATAGTTTTGTAAACTTTAAATTGCACCACACCATAGAATTAAAGTGCAGTTTATGTTTAGTTCTTAATCTGGAATTTAAATTATTTTAAACACTACTTTTTATTATTTTGATATAACAACACAACAATTAAAAGTTTGAATCCCAATATACCGTTGCTACATAAGACCTTAGTATACAAGATACTCTCCCTTAATCACCCAATACTACAGCCAATACATTATCAATACTATAATATATACAGTTGATCTCCGTATGTTATTTTGTACTGGAAATTAACTATGAAAATAAAGTTTAAATAAATATGTAGGGTTTCACTACAAATTCTTTGAAAAGTAACATTTATATTTTTATTAAATTAGTTGATATTAACTATACAAATATTTAAATCTGGGAAGATTTGGGCTGGCTGAATTAGGGACAAGCATATACTATAACAATTGCCCAATCAAGAGGCTTAGTGGAGAAACACCCTGCTAAACTTTAATTTTATTTATTTAAAATTAACTAAACCAAAAATTAAGTATGAGAAATATTTGTTAATAAATGCGTAAGTGAGATAGTAATCTTGGAAACTACTTATCATCCATGACATGTAGTAACCTCTATAACTTATAGGAACAAAAACATTGTTCCCTGAAATGTTTGTATTGGTCTAAACGTCTTTGTTTTCTCTTTTTTTATTTTAAACTAGATAGTATACGTTTCAATATCTAAATCCGATTTATACAATACAATCATAGCTGAGATAACAGCTTTTTAAATGTTACAAAAGATAATCATGTTTTTCATTTGCAAATATTAAGAACGGACTTGACGCGTCCGTGAATACCTTCCCCTTACGTTTTATTTTATTGGTGTGTGCAACGTTAATAACTCTTTTGATTTATTTTAATCATATTCATTACTCAAAATCATTTTAATCGCAACAGTTTTTTTTTTTTATTGTAGGATGTTTTCAGACGTCACGGAAACTTCACAAAAGGTGTATAGGCATTATTTTGATAACAAATGACACATTACAATACACTCACCATTCTGAGATATCTTTTTGATGTTACTTGCTATAGTCTTGCAGTAGTTCTTGAAATGGTCAGCATTCTCGGCATATCCTTGAGGATTCATCTTGAAACTGTAATCAAATTAACCCATTAGA
This sequence comes from Choreutis nemorana, assembly GCA_949316135.1. Lineage (NCBI taxonomy): Eukaryota > Metazoa > Arthropoda > Insecta > Lepidoptera > Choreutidae > Choreutis > Choreutis nemorana. The sequence goes on from OX438595.1 coordinate 2,384,429, forward strand.
AAACTGAACAGAAATACAAACTATTCCGATTAACTTCCAACTTACCGATTTAATAAAACGTTTAGAAAAAAATCTTGACGGTGGGTAGTTTTTAAAATAAGTTACAGATGCAAATTGTAGTTTGCCAACGTCCACTTGAAAAATATTTCTCAATTTTAATGAGCTTAACTTGAATCATCTGCGGAAATGATCAGAACGAAACGAAGCTTCAATTTATTTGTATTGTATGTCAAATTGACACTTTTGACAGTTTGACAGTGTTTCTCTTTTATTATTATGAACCAACATGAAAAGGCGATATAAAGGAAGTATGACAGTTGAACGCACTAGTGTTGCCAAGTATACCAATTCTCCGCTTTTAAGTCCGCTAATGCTTATCAGCACAGCTTCTTAGAACCCTAAACTAGTAGGGTAACAGATTGAAGAAATAAATCAACTTTACAGAAGCAAAGTATATTAGTATGTAATTTCATTTTATGAAAGAAAACTTGTTTTTATTTAATTTATTAAAATTTTGGAAAAGCTGATCAAATGGTGGAGTTGTTTGTAAAAAATGGATAATCATTTTTATTATTCTAAGAAACGTCTAATTAATCAATGTTAGTTCCAGTTTTAAATATTTTAAGCTGTTCTTTGAAAAGGAATCATTGAAGATTGGGGTTTGGAATCGTCCGTTTTGTGAAAACTTGAATTTTAAATAATTTTTTCAATCATCCTGCAGCAAACACACCTTATTTTTCTTCTAATTTTTAGATTTCAGGTCACTTGAATCGGGATTTATTATTTTTGCAATTTAAAAAATTAAAAGCATATTTTTCATCACAGTTTTCAAAAGCTACTAAACAAAATTTGTTGAGGACATTTGATCTCGTTTTATTATGCATCTTCAAAAATTAAATGTCGATTCTAAGTCTCAAAATATAAAAACTTTTGATCAGTTATAAAAATATTTCAAAAAATACCAAGTTTTACTATCAGTACGTGGCAACTGGATACGTTCTTGGCCATAGACAAAGAGAAAAGGCAACATAACAAACTTAAAATTCAATAATCTTTGCGAAAAACCAAATCAATTTATCAAAAAAATACGTTTACAATTTTACTCTTTTTGGACTAATATTATTATTCACTATTTTCTATGAATAAAAATTTATATAATATAAAATTGGACGTGATGACATGAATATGATGCGTTCGCGTTCTATTGTCTATGGCTATATACATACACAAAAAAATTGTTGTGTGTAATTTGTCTTCGTGTCGACATCTCGTACATTACATTTTTAATTTTATGTCTAAAATGTCTGGTTTGAAGTTCACAATTCTTATTTTATTGAACGAGTTTGTGTATTAATAGAGACAATGGTACTAGTTTACGATTCAGCTGCGTTCTTGAAGGCATAATCGTCACGGGCTAGTTGAAAGACTGAAGTGGTAGAATTGAGAAAGTTCCTCACAATGCTATCTTTGTGTCTCTGTTCCATCTATTAAGGTGTTATGTGCCGTTGTGATGTTGAAGTGGTAGAGTGATCAGGTAAGGAGACTGAATAACAAAACATGAGTTCGTCGATGTCTGTAGAGAAAGAAAAACTGAATGGAGGTTCTATTTGCAGTTAAATCTGTGGAAAATTGACCAGGATGGATCCTTCAATATTCTTGCAATACTCTCCCCCTTGTGGGCTTCCCCAGGAGTCGAAGCTGGCGACGTACATGGTGAGGAAGGATTCCTTTAATTGTTTTAGTTCTTATGGTTATTCGGGGCTGACCTGTTGATATTTCCAGAATCGTACGACGCCAACTCGATCCCTGAACCTAGGTTTCAGTAAGATGACCATGGAAATGTCCCCTCCTGCTATGAAGAAGGTAATTTTGTCTTATTGATTAATTTTTTATAATTTTACTTTTAGCATTTACAAATATGTTTTACAACCTGCACCTGATAGGAATATCTGCCAGTAGGTTTCTTTTTCGTCAATGAGGGTACAAACACAAAATAATAGCAACAAATGGAAAATTTAATGTTTAGAATTATTTTTTTCCTTTTTTGTTTTACATAAAGATAAAATTAATAAACATTTACTATGTTGCAGAATTGAAGGGTAGTAAAAAAAATTTATGCATATTCTGTTCCTATTACATCTGATGGGAATATTTGTTAGATAATCCTTAGGATTCCTATTTATAGAGTGTGTCTGTCTTCTTGCTACCTTTTTATTTGTAACCACTATATTGATTCTTGGGATTTTTTCTCTCTAATTTTGGAAATCATTCAATCCATTCTATACTACATTAAAGTGTAACAAACCACACTCGCATTGCAGCCTTCCGCATCTCAACACAACACAAAGATGTGTATTGGCTTCTGTTGCCAGCCATTCCAAGATGCTGATATCATGCGCAAAAAAAAACTAGACATTCAAATTGAAATTTCATTAATAATAAATTACAATATGAAAAATCCAATTCTATCAATAAATGTATGTTTTCATAACATTAATAATCTTGAACGTTTTATGGATGGAAATTTCAATATAAAAATTAAATGATAATATTTTCTTGTTGGTAGTTATGAAAAATCTAATCAATGAAGTTGTTTGTTTTTATTTTATTTAGAGCCTCTAATATTTTATGCTCCTGCTTTTTATTTTTTGGTATGTTCTTAATGAGTGATGTTAGTTATTGTTGAGTAATTTATTTATTAGGTGTTTATCAGTGAGTATGTTCCCATCAACTACTACCCAAATATGATGCCAGAGTCTCCGGAGAGCTCACCTCCGGTTCGTACAGTTGTTCCAGTAAGCCCTCAGATCCATCAGGTAAATGCCATATATATAAAACACAAAAGTACTCACAATAATTTGATCTTATACTCCCACCAATATACTCTTGGAATACCCACATATTATTTAACACGTGGTTTTTCTAGGTTTCTTTTAATCTTTAACCTGTATTTATTATGTTAATTGGTTATCGATATACATAACTCTGTATTCATTTGGTCTATCCATAAAGGTGGCAAATACCTATAAAATAATATTTCGAATATCTCTTACACTACCTTAAGTGAGAATAAGAATTGATCTTCAATCAATGATCCCTCCCAGCCTTTACCCTGTATTTATTATATTAATTGGTTATCCATTTAACTCTGTATTCACTAGGTCTATCCATAAAGGTTGCAAATAAATATAAAATAATATTTCCAATATTTATTTCTCACTCTACCTTAAGTGAGAATGAGTATCGGTCTATCTTAAGGGGAATCAAATCAACAAAATTATAAACTTGCTGTTGAAGTTGAACAATTACATAGTAATACCAAAATACTTCGCGTTTATTAAATATTTTGTAAACATATAGCCAAAACTCATTGCTGATCCAATTTTGAGAGTAGTACATCATATGTTTATGAAAATTACAAAAAAAGCTATTCAGATATTCAAATCAGAAGTTTTAAAGTGAAATTATTCTACATTATTGTTGGATTACTGGGGGTTTCCTTCGCGACGATCGCTCCGCTCACTGACAGAATATCCTGTTCCATCATGCATGATGTACTATTATTATTTAATAACTATTTTGTAACCAGTTGGCAACATTGGCAAAGTTGATATTACATGGGGGTGTGTCAGATATTGCTTCGTGATGCGTGGAGGCTCTTAACCTTGACTTCTGCAGCACACCTCCGCCGCGAAACCGCACTAGTTTCGCCATATGTTGTACAAGGGATTTCGAAACTAGCCTAGCGAAACTGATTTGATTTTGATTCCATCCTTTGTAGTTTCTGAGATCCTACTTAACGGCTATCGCATAATTCCGCCGCGAAACTACTGCTATGATTTATCGGCGAAGTGTTACCAGCGGAGTGAGATTAGCGAAATTACGAGGGAAAGAGATAATATTATAGTCAAATCTATGAGTAAGAATAGACAGTTTTGGTCTTGTGTCGCTTGTCATACAAATGATAACCCATGGCGAACCTAGTGTGGTTTCGCGGCGAAGGTGTGCTGCAGGCGTGAACCAGCATGGGCTGGCTAAGTAGACCAGTGGAACTCCTCACTTAAACTCCAACCCCACCTTTTGTTAAAAAATTAATAGCTATCATTTTAGTGTTACCTATGTTCTTGTAGCTTCAAGAACAAGATTATTAATATTAATGATTAAATCACATGTTATTAAAATGCTTAAAGTGGTATGTGGCTAATTAGACTACTGACCAGACCCAGCTTCGCACGGGTGATGGGTGTTCCAATATTGTCGGATAGTTTTTTTTTAGAATATGGATTGTTTTTTGCTGGAACCTGAAGTTTACGGAAAAATAAATAAGGCATTATTGTCAAAATGTTCTCAAGTGATGCCCTGTCATACACATGGCAATGGCATTCTTATTCATACACACACAAATGGATGTATTTCAAATTCTTATTAAGGTTCCATTAGTAAGAGTAGAATTTAACACTAAATGTATAAAAAAACTTTAGTTTTTCATGTAATAAAAGTAGTTAGACATGACTATAAGTTGTTTTTTGAAAGACTACAAATGATGACGTCTTAAAATTAGTCTCACAGTTATTCTAATGGGAAATATATGAAAATTTATTTGAATAAATACTAATAGATAAACAGGTTTCAGATATTTTGTTCTAAATATAGACTGATTAGTATATTATAAATATAGAAGTTTGATTAATATTGACTAATCTTTTTAAAACGCAGTCAAGACCACTTATCTCTTATCACTGTCTCGTCTATAGTAGTTTAGTAATTTATGAAATGTTTGTGACAGGAGAATGTAGGTGGGACAACATATTTCTATACAAACTCGGATGGTATAAATACGTCAGGCCCACTCAACACGTCGGCTCCTATGGGTAAGATACTAATTATTTTTGTATGGGAATACATGGAGCGATGAAACACAATATACACAGTCAGGTCATAAGTATTGTCACACAGTAAAAACTTTTCTTTTAGAATGCTGGCCACAAAAAAGTTTATTGAATTCGAATTTCGAATTGTTCATGAAAATAAAAATGTTTTCTTTTTAGAATTTTACTCATTTTTAAATATGGAGTGGACGCTTAAAAAAGACCGTGTTGCAGTTATTGCGTTGCATCGTTGCGGTTACGCGTCAATTCAAATTTTTGACATACTGAAAAATTTAAATATAGCCAAAAGACTCGTTTATCGTACCATCAAACAATACAATGAAGACTCTAGAGTAAATGACAGGTCAAGAAGTGGTCGCCCTCGGTCTGTTAGAGCTCCAGCAGTGATAAAAGCTGTGTAGGCGCGAATTCAAAGAAATCCCAAACGTAAGTAGAAACTGTTGGTCCTTCAGATGGGGTTAAGTAGAACCACGGTGAAAAGGGTGTTAAATGAAGGGCTTCGGGCATATCGAAGAAAAACAGGAGATCGTTTGAATACTTGTCTAATGTACCTGATACTGAAGAGCTGCCGCTTTGTTGAAGCGGTACGCGGGAAAAAATATCGGGAAATTATTTTTTCGGATGAAAATTTTTTTACCGTAGAAGGGAGCTACAACAAACAAAATGATAAAGTGTACGCACACACTAGTGAAGAAGCGAGCAACCGTATTCCGCATGTCCAACGAGGTCATTTTCCATCCTCGCTCATGGTATGGTTGGGAGTTTCTTATTGGGGCTTAACAGAGGTACATTTTCGTAAGAAAGGTGTAAAAACGAATGCAGTTGTGTATCAAAATACAGTCCTGACGAACCTTGTGGAACCTGTTTCTCAAACCATGTTCAATAACAGGCACTGGGTATTCCAACAAGATTCGGCGCCAGCTCATAGAGCGAAGAGCACACAAGACTGGCTGTCGGCGCGTGAAATCGACTTCATCCGGCACGAAGACTGGCCCTCCTCCAGTCCAGATTTGAATCTGTTAGATTACAAGATATGGCAACACTTGGAGGAAAAGGCGTGCTCAAAGCCTCATCCCAATTTGGAGTCACTCAAGACATCCTTGATTAAGGCAGCCGCCGATATTGACATGGACCTCGTTCGTTCTGCGATAGACGACTGGCCGCGCAGATTGAAGGCCTGTATTCAAAATCACGGAGGTCATTTTGAATAAACTTTAGTGTCATAAGAACCTATGTTTTGTTAAGTTCATTTTGGTATATAAATGGTTACATAATGAATAAACTTGTTTCAATTATTTTATATCAAACATGTGACAGAATTTATGACCTGACTAGGTAAATATTTATTTATAAAGTTTCTTTCAATGAATCATAAAGGGTTTCTTATGATATGAAAGTAACTTTATTAATTAAGCTAGTTAATTTTTCCTTAAGAAAACCTTTAAGGAAAAATTTACCTTATGTAACAGCTTTGTTACTGAGTAAATTTTTTTATGTAGGACAATTTCAATAAAGTATGATAAAAAAAGAAAAAAACGAAATATTTTCGGTAAATGGCAATAATAAATGAAAACATATGTTGAGTTTTTTGATGTAATAATACTTTTTAAACCAACTATTTTAATTGCCTATTTATTAACGTAAGTATTAGAGAAATATAATGTTTAAAATAAATCAATACAATATAAGGGAATGTTATAATTTATTTTGTACGTTCAGGGAACGAACCATGTATGGGTGGTCCCCTGTGCCATATGCCTATCCCAGCGTCGCCCTACGCTACCCAGATGTATGCCGGGACTCCAACTCACATGGGCGGAGGGGGGCCTATGTCCTCGAAAATGGGTAAGATTTCACTTCTTCATGATCTTCTTCTTCTTTTGTGTAAAATTGAAGAGTCTCGATTAAACCCGAAGGCGGCTCGAACGATTAGAATTATTATTTTTTCACTTTGCTATCGTACTGGAAGGGTTAAAATTGGGGAAAAAATAGGAATACGTTTATTTTTGCGAATTTGGTCGAAACGGTCAGTTCGATTATACATCTAAAGTGTAATGTCTGAACGCAATATTGAAATTAATTTTTAAATAAATATTTCTTTTCACTTTTAATGAAAATCTAATGTTTTCGAGATCGTAGGAATGGAAAGTTCATAGAAATTTAAAGGTCGTAGAAAAATGTATCCTCACCTGTGATTTGATCATTCCGGGACGGGGTTATGAGTGTGTTAGCGAATTGCAAACGGGAGGACTGGTCTAGTAATGTTGGCTAAAATAAATACTTAGTTTTAGAATATCGACTTTAGAAACATTTCGAAAAATGTATACAACAATAACTGACCTTATTTAAAATTTTCATACATTTAACAATCTAAATAAAACCGTTTAAAAAAGACATTTCGTTGTAATATTTTTTAATAGGGTAGTTTTACATTTTATAAGTGTTTCTTAACTATCCACATTAACACTTAATTTCACTTTTGCGTTCATACAAATACAAGCACACTTTACATTTACCATTCTGTTTGTTGCTTTGGTCCAGTATATGATTTTAAAGAAATTTGTTTTGCGTTTGAGAAAATTGGGTATCTTCCCAAAATGGACATATTCCGCGGTATGTTTTCGGAATGTTTCCTAGCTTCAATATATTTCATATTAAACTAAACACAACACGCATTGTTTGATCAATACATAATCCACGGCGAACAACATGAAAGTACTATACAAAAAATTATTGCTATTAAATATATAAAATTTTAAATTAATGACATGCAAATCTCTGCAGGCGAATTATTTTGCAGAGACGTTTTTGCGAAACCTGTATTATTTCCTTCTTGTATAAATACACATGTTTGCTACAATTTACCACTTGTTGAGTTATCTTTATGTCTTAACGATAATTATATGTTGTTGTTATAACCATCCGTGTATTGTAATATGTACAAGTTAGTCTTTATTCGAGTATGCATTTAAAGTAGCAGTTTTAATAAATAACGTTACCTTCTTCACGCTCTTGAAACAAAATAAAAACATTTAAACGATCATTTATTTATTCTATGCAAATTTTTGTTGGCTCTGATGCGAAATGCTTTTTGCGATTTCTCTTATTATTTCAGTATGCAGAGTTAATGCATTCGAAATGTTTTTTTTTTTTTTTAATTAATGAATTTGGACTCATGGAAAATTCAAGCTTTTTAGGAAAAAAATCGTAAGCATCGAAAACGAACTCTTAATCAGACAATTTGAAACCTTATCGCTATGACTTCTAAACTTTATTTACAAGAAAGTTAAAATTTTATTTATAAGGTCTGTTGTAAAAAAAAGCTAATTTGTCGCTTACGACGTTATATCTGTAAAAGGCTCGATATTATCTTTTGTTTTCTTTGTGAACTCTTATCGCTCATCGTGAACTGCGTTCTAGACTTGCAGATCTGGATTTAAAGCATGTTAAGCAACCTAAGTCATGATTTTGCCTGTAGATTTGTAAAAAAAATAATAATAATTTGATTAAAAAAAATAGTTTCGAAAAGTTGCGAGAACGGTTTGCCAGAAATATGGTGCGAATATACGAAAATTGATGAGATGCTTGCATACATTATAAAATGGACTAAATTTTTTTTTTTCTTTTGGCTGTGCGTTTATAGTTAGAATAAAGGATATTGATTACTTGTTAATGTTATGTCGACATTATCAAAATTTTAAAAAGACGAGTTATTGCCGATCCCCTGATATATAACATGTTCTTTATTAATGCATCGATTTCTTTATTAATGTTCTTTATCGATGCAGCTCTAACAGTCAATGGAGAGTAAATTGTTTGATCTCAATTGGTAACATGTCTATATTATCGAGGGCTATAGCGTGTGTTTGCGTCGTGAGCAACAATTTCCAAGGGTCATATTCATTGCACATTTCAGTTGATGCGTAGTTGTACTGCGAAGTTGTTATTTATACAAAATCAATAGCATCTGCTGGGTACTGCGTCTGCGTAGATTTTTTTTTAGTGAACCCTGGATGCAATCTCGCCAAGCAACAATTTCCAAGGGTCATATTCATTGCACATTTCAGTTGATGCGTAGTTGTACTGCGAAGTTGTTATATATACAAAATCAATAGCATCTGCTGGTCACTGCGTCTGCGTAGATTTTTTTTTAATGAACCCTGGATGCAGTCTCGTCTGGGAATGCAAATTGTCACCATGCGAATATTGATCTGAATGTTTTAGCCATGAGATTCTATTAAAAGCCAATTTTGTTTAACAAATATTATGGAGTTATATTGCATGTTTTTTAATATATCGGGTTCAAATCCCTAATGAAAAAAATAAATAAATAGCGAAAACAAAGACATCTTTATTGTCATATTAAAATATGATAAAGGAGTCAGAGATAAGAATGGGTTTTGTTGTTGTTGTTACAATTATGTTAATATATATTTTTAAGCATAGCGAATTACGATCCTAATTCAAAGTTTTCAGTTAATGGATTAGTTTTATTGAGCGAATACTTTAAAAAAGTTTAATTCAACAAAGTCTTCAAATCTTCGAAAATGAATATCCTTGACAAGTTATTTTAAAATTACAGTAATTTTATAATCGTTTTTTCTTCTTCTAAATAGTTTAATGAACAGGGTTTCAATACGAAGATAACTGAATAGTTATCTTCATCATTCGACTGAATTTTTATTTCACTTATATACAATACATAATGTGATTCAGTTGCAAGTTTGTTAATGTAAAAACAGTATATTCGTATAGGTATTTTAAGCTGTTGCGGATTTCGAATTTAAGTTTAGTTGTCCTATGAAATATCTTTTTTTTTTTTTTACATTGATAAGTCGTTATACATTGTCAATTATGCGTATGTTTGTTTTAAATAATTTCAGAATAATCCATCAATAAATCTTTGTTTATTGTTGTTCCAAAGGACTCGCTCCGACATTCTACACGCCAGAGACGATCCGATCGGAGATATACCAGAGGAACGAGGAGGCGTTCCTGCAGCCTGCACAGTACCCAGGTATGTAATCGAACGTGTTTCATTATTATCAGCCTAATTAGAGGTTATTTCTTATTGCTTTTGATTGTTAATCTTTATATTGTTTTGTATTTATATGTCACTTGAAAGAGTAAAACTATTATGATTTTGTGCATTGTAAAAGAGATTTTAAATCTTTTGTTTTAAAGTTTTTACGTGTTTTTATTCATACTCATGGTCAAACAAGCCGACGTGTCACTTGAGGGAAAGATGATACGATGCCCTCGACCCTCGACCGTCAATGCGTTGCTCATGTAAAAGATGTTAAACCTCTCGTCCCGGTGATTACACTTGCTCTCTAATCCTTCGAACTTACGAGTTCAACTGATTTAAATTTAATTTATAATAATGAGACGGTTTGTTTTAATATTATAGAAATACCAGAGACAGTAGAGATGTACTGCGAGTTGACTCCAATAGAGTGTACGTCACCGCACTCGCTGGCGAGCTCGTTCCGCGCGACGCACCGCCAGGTGGGCACGCATTACGCTCTGCGGCGGCTCCACTCGTTCACCGCGCCGTCCACCAAGCGGCTCGACATGTGGCGCCAGCTCGACCATCCCAACATCGTCACGCTGCATCACCACTTCACTACTAAGGCTTTTGGTGATTTCTGTAAGTGTTTTAACTATTAATTTTTATAGAACGTCACAGAGCAGACAAGCAAACGGTTCAACTGATGGAAAGTGATACCCTTCCACCGCCTATTGATACGACGGTGCCCCTCAAGTGTATTATAAGCGCTATTGAACTGTGATATAAGTTAATGTTAGTTTTTCAACATTTTAAAGGAAAATATCACTCGTAATTTTATAATTTAGTTTAGCTACCTTCTTTTACTATAAGTAGCGTAAGGGTATGTCTACTATAAATTAAAACTGAGTCCTGGTGTTGTCCTTTATACCAAGAAATAAAATTTTCAAATCGTTTTAAATTTAAATCTTTCTGTCTTAATATGTTTCGTTACAAGCTATTAGTTAGTAGAAGACAAAAAAGCTAACCCTACTTTCCGTAATAAATTAATTTATGTTCTTAGCTATGGTACTGGTATACGATTACCACCCCGGCTGCGTGACTCTGATGAATAAGTACCTGAACGGCGGCGGTGGCGGGGCGGCGGTCGATGCCGGTGGGCCAGCATTCCATGATCCCTTCTCATCAGACCCTGACGCACCAAGACCTTACACTCATCAGGTATGCAATGGATATTTTGTTGCGGGTTTAATATTCATTTTTTAATATTCTGTAAAGTAGCGTAAATACAATATAATTAATATAAAGACCTGTAATTGGCGTGTACACTAGACTATGCACCCTTATAATAAAATATTGTATGGATTTATGTACACGCTGTTGATGTGCCAATTTCAATAAATAAATAAATAAGACCTACTTACATTTTTAATATATATTAAGATGTATGTAGTTTCCATGCTACAATTATAAATTCGAATGTAACCCTGTACTGTAGTGTTTCACTCTTGGTCTCCTACTGCAATGATGATGTATTTTTAAATAATATAAGTTCATCATACAAGAAATTTGCTGTTGATATTGAATTTTGCCACAAATAAACTGCCTTACATTTAAATCAACTTTCAATGAGAATGATGTTGTTCACAGAAAAATGCTATGTTGCGTGCTGTTGCTTGCGGCGCGTTGCTGCCCGAGGCTGTTTTGTGGAGTCTTTTGGTTCAGCTGACGGCCGCGTTGAGGGCTATACACGGGGCAGGACTCGCTTGCAGGTAATTATAATCATATTGAGAAAAAAAACTCTTATACAAGTCTTCGAACGAAGCCAAAAGCTAAGCTATAGGTACTAAATAACGATATAATCGTAGGACGTCACACAACATGCTTAAACTCCAAACTAAGCTTGTACTATGAAAAGAACAAAGATAAAAATTTCGGTTTGCATCTTTTTGTTAAAAAAACTAAAAGTGAAATAGTCAACTTAATTAACATTGCGTTTTATGTTTGAAATGTTTTATGCAAATATTAAGACATATCTAACATAACTATATCTATATTTTTGTTGCAGGATCCTGGATCCTACTAAAGTGGTGATGAACGGTTGCCGGGCCAGGATCGCTTGGTGCGGTGTCGCCGATGCCCTTCATGCTAGCAACGCAGATATAGCGCAGGTAATTGAAATATACGGAATCGAAAAGCCGACGGTGGCCTAGGATACAACGTGACGCATCGTCGGTGATAAAGCAATTCCATGGACTTAATATATATTTACACAATATGATTTACACAATAATCCCCAATAAATTTACAATTTTCAGGAGTGACAGGAAACTAATTAACGTTTCTTTTCTCCTATTTTTTTGTATTTCCACTGGGTTTTTTTTCCACTGTTAATTACTCGGTTTGCACTATCACTAATGACCATAACGCAGAGAAACAGCTGACATGCAAAATGTCTATTGTTGTAATGTTATTCTATTTTAACAGTTACAATTTACGCTGGTGCGGGCTGGCGTCTGACGCGAGAACATTCCAGTAATTACGTAGGCTACGGCCGTAGGATATAAGAGAAACTAAATTTATTTAAACTAATTTAATTTTAAGAAATATAAAAATTACATCTAGTATCATAAGCCTAAGTTATGTCTCGGATTCGATGTTAGAATTAAGAAAGTTAGTCTTGATTTTGGTAACGGGGGAAACGCAGTAGTCGGCTTGACGTCACGTCGGTCGCGATGCGCTGACTCTGCACACGCGTAGCTGTCGAATTTAGGCCGTCGATTTCATCCGTGTTGCAATAATGATTTTGGTGTGTAGGTATATGTAATTCAGTATTACTTTCAATTTTAATTTATCTTATTTGGTACACAAACTGAATACAAAACAGTTTTATCAATGTGGTTTCAAAACAAACATTACTGACTTAATTGTATTCCACTTACTTGGGTTTAAAGGTTTTTGTATTTATTTTTTAATTAATTGTATTCAAGGGAATGACTAACAAGTTTATAGGGAGTGTTAAAAAAAGTAATTTAAAAATTTTATGCAGGTTTTTAGTACAAGCCAGTTACTGTAATCTGACATTGGAGGGTGGATTTTTGCAAGAAATAAAAATAAAAACAACCAGGATGTTTGGCATACCGTGTTTTCGTGAAAACTCTAGAAATTTTTAAATGTTCCGGCCTTTGTTAAATTACATCGCGACATTTAAATATAATCACCTTGCATTATTAAAAAGAAATTCAATATTTGTTACAGGCGCAGCAGGAAGATTTGACATGTCTCGGACGGCTCGCCTTAGCTCTGGCCTGCAGGTCTCTCCACTGCGACAACCTACAAGCCTCCATGGAGCTGGTCTCCAGGAGTTACTCCACTGACCTACAGAACGTTATACTGTATGTCTACTTTCGATAACAACTTATATACTGTTTGATCATTTTATTTGACAACTTACTTCAGTTGATACGAATAAGTAACTTTACCATTTAACTTTACCACTTTATTTTTTAATTGATTGGTCTAATTACAAATTTGAAATGTAACATATAAAGTCAGAACGAATTTGAGTTTTCCACTAGTTCATGATATTCAGGTCTTTGACAGAGAGATGGGCATCTGTGGGCTTACTGTAACCTTTTACAAAACCATTATCTGGCAGTTCTTTAGTCAGGCGGATTTTGATAAGATTAAAAGTATGTTAGAAGCGCATAAAACATGAATGACATAGTGAATGAAAAAGCGAGGAAACGCTACAATTACATTTTTTTTTCATATAATGATGTTTATGTCATCGTAAAACTGTTAATAAGTTCGGCCTTGCAGAGGCTTACATATAGTATGAAAAAACATTGTATTTTAATTTCTATTCGGCAATACAAGGTTATAGTAAGCACCCTGCTGTTAAGAAAAACAGTCCCTTTGACACCCTTTGGATCATATCCTTCTTTTATATCTTCCTTTTTAAAGATTTAAATTGTTAAAATCTTGAACCATGATTGAAAAATGCAGCTATTTTTCAAAAAACTTCACACTGACCGACGGACATATATACTTTATTTATAACGTTATTTATTTATCTATTTATGTATGTTTGTGTTTCAAAGGTACCTACTGTCGACTACCGGTCAACGGCGCACTATCACTGATCTCATGCCAATGATCGGAGCCAGATTCTACACACAGGTACTTATATATTATGTACTAAACGATGGGTAAGTTTATTTTTTTTTTAATTTAAAATTATTGTTTTCTTTTCAAATTACTACATTACCTTGCACAGTTACTACGTAACGTATTGTCTAGTTGTCAGTTTGTGCAGTGATAGGCAGCATATGTATTTTACTACCGTATTAGTTTTTATGTCGTCTACAAATAACCGGCATATAAGTTATTATTGTAACAACTTTTTACTGTAGAAATAACTGTATAATTGAGCTAAAAAAAATATATATATAAGTATCCACATCACGTGCCCGTCAAGTAACTCCCAGTTACAGATTGGTTACAACTAGAGTGTGATGTGTTGACAGGTTGAACTATATTTTTCTTGCCTGGCAACACAGTGTTTTCTATCAAACTCTGCAATTTCATTGGCTGATCACTGCTCATAGCTGTCTCATTTTATCCAATAATAATTTTGCCATGCTGTTTATTTGCGCAGACGTGTGTCTTGTGTCGGACACCAGCTACTGTATTTTGTTGCCTTAGGCACACTACCATAGAAAACTTTAGTTTCTGTGTCAGGCGGCACAACCGTACACAAACGCGCGGCAGATTTCGGTGTCAAGTAGTATTTATATACATAAAAATGGTGTGGCTGGTGTCCGACAGTTAGCGCAGCGCCTTCGAGTGCTAGTATAGCTTTGTATTGTATTAGTATGAAAAACACAGGTGGAGGCTTTGGAGAGACGTACCGATGTTTTTGAAGATCAACTCGCTCACGAGATAGACAACGGAAGGCTTCTACGCATTCTCTTCAAGCTGGGGGTGGTTAACGAAAGGCCGGAGTGAGTTTTATATACGTTTATTTTGTAAGGCAAAGGGCGTTAGCTCATACAGCTTTTTATATTAATAAAAATAACCATAGCACGACATAAACATTGACTCAACTCAGATCACATTAACTGCACTAAGATATAATATGTTATCGCAGGCAACGATGCGGTATAAACTACTTACATAAGAATTTTATATTTGTTTTTAAATCGGAAAAGGTATTCCATACAGCTAAAATCTAATTAAAATCAAAGTGTATTTTAGTTTGTGAGCTCAGATTTGTTTGTTTATAAACATTTTCTAGGCAGATTTATTTTCTGTTTTGCTTGCCTTTAATTTAATCTTAGTACTATTAAATGTTAATAGAGGTTGTAATTGTTTTATTTTGATAATGAAGTTTGTTTTTTAGATTAGATATGGACGGGTCGTGGTCGGAGACCGGTGACAGGTACATGTTGAAGTTGTTCCGTGACTATCTGTTCCACACGGTCGGCAATGACGGCAGACCCTGGCTGGACCAGAGCCATGTCACTTACTGCCTCAACCAGCTCGACGGAGGTACTCATAACAGGGTATGCGTACATTTAAATTTGATTATTTTTACCTTTTAACAAGAAACGCCTTAGTTCGAATAGAAGCCGATAAACATTATTTTATATTTTATACGTGCATAAATATAT